>OY728120.1:633036387-634286387 GCA_963277665.1 Viscum album
TTAATGAGAAATAATATGGTTGGTATCATTGGATCACAAACCCAATAAGTCCTGGTTAACATCAAAGGGTGTTATCATTGAGGTAAAATTATTTTTATGAATCACATTAATCATTTCATGAGAAAAATAACCATCCCATTTTGAAATCAAATCTTCAAAATATAAAAAATTATAATAAATTATGGAATTTTTTTAAAAACAATGGAATATTTTTATTTAATGATAAATTTATTTATCAGTCATAAAAGATATAAATTTAATTCGAACTATATATGTTTGATGATGAAATTGATTTTATAGTATTGTAAAAAAATCATAATGTACTTCATCTATAAAATGATAACAATATTAGGTTTAAATAATTTATTAAAAGTATAAAATTGGTAAAAATGTCATTAAAAATAATTGTTTATTTGTAGAAACCATCTTGTTTTTTTAATCAGGAATATAGAGAAAATATATTTTTTATCTAACATAAAAAATAAATATGATATTCCTTAAAAAATTACAATCCATCGTGTAGTTATGGTGAGGAAAATGAAATGAATTATTGTTTTTATGAAATAAATGGTGGATAATACAATTTGTAATTTTATTGAGAGGTATATGATAAGAATTCATCAAAGAAAACATAATCATAAATAATCTTCATAAAGAATGAGATTGAAACCTAAAACCATTACCACTTTTATAGCTTATGATTTACAATTACTAGGAATTAAATTACATTAGATTTATATATAAATCTAAATTATTTCATACGAAAAATAATAAATTACATTCATGAGAGATATATACATTATATAAAAGGATCAGGTGTTGTTTTTGGAATTTGTCCCATAAAAATTAATCTGATAAAAAATACCACACATTGAGTCCACATGGTTCGAATGCATTATAACCTCATATAAATTAAATTTAAATTGATAATAATTATAATCCATAATAAAATAAAGTCATATTATCAGATAAAAATTCATTATATAGATATATTTAGAGTTAACCATAATGGTAGTGATATAATATAAATTACACTATTCATGGAGATGGTAGGCCTTACGTGAACATGGTCATTATTTATCAATTTTAAAATTATGGAAAGAATGAAATATAAATAAAAATTCAACTATAAATAATATTTATTTTATCATATAAATGATATATATTGAAAATATGTATACTCCATAACATACATGTAAATTATAAATGAAAAACAAATCAATTCACTTTGTGGAGGTGGAAGTCCAAACATACACAAGAGAGAAGTTAATTTTTTCTATTAGATTGGATGGTAACATGGTATATATGATATTATATTTCTATAATCACAATTAAATCTAAAATATGATTTTTAAACATTAAACCAATCATTATAAAAATCCATAAATGGTAATGATGGAAATTGAATTTTAATATTACGTGGAGATGATAATCCATACATACACAAGTTCCAAAATTTCAATTCTCATTAGATGGAATGGTTGATGATAATGGTTATTTCATAAACATAACAACATTTAAATATATTTAGGATATGTAGATTATTTATTTGTGATAAACATCATTTATTATGAGGATGTAGAAGAAAAAATAAATTTAAAGTGGTTGGGTAATAAAAATACCTCACTCTCAAAGGACCTCCTTTAGATCATTTATTATTAAACATGAGGTTTTTGGTTTTGTAATATAATTCCCTAAAAACGTGGAAAATAATTTTTGTATGAAAATTTTGAATTATATTTTTGAGATATGGTATGAAAGTGGTGTTGAAAATAGAAATAAGTGGTGTCCTTTAATAAGGGAGGGAGTTGACACTGTTAGAATTTATTAAATGATTAAATTATAGCAAAGTCATTATCTATAATAATTTTTACAAATGGACTATAAAATGACAGGAAATGAAAATTTATAGAATATATGATCTTCATTTTCCTCCTTAAAAATTTATATTATATTCATATATTTTATTATAATATTATTTTTTCAAACTATTATTAATGTTAGTTTGGAAAATATTCATTTAATACAAATTGAAAGACATAAAGAAAAGGTCAGGAATCGAATCCAATTCATTAACATAATACTAATATGTTATATTCCTATAAATAATTCTTGGAAAACATTATGTCAATCATATTATATTACTTTTAATATTTTTATAATAATTTTCCATATTTTTAAATATTTGGTTATTACAACATCGTTGTTACATTATAACGTGAGTTTAATATATATTTAAAAAATTTAAAATTAAATTACCATCTTGAAAATAATTTAATTTGGATCTAAATTTATATTAGGATTCCCTCATAAAAATTATTCATTCTTATTTGAATGAAAAAAATGATATTTGAAACTAAGAGAGTCACATATTGTAAATATCATTTTTCTATATATTATAAATTCAATTTTCATGGAAATGTATACATAAAATATTATTTTGGATATTAAGTTGTAAAGGAAAAATAAATATAATTTAATAAGAATTAATATAAAAAATTATGGTCTTATAACTTATTTATATATGAGATTAACATGATTTACCATTTAACGTGAGGAGATATTTTTCCATGGTTACTATTAAAAATAAAAAAAATAAAATTCTATTATTTACCAAATTCAGAGATATTGTTCCTACGTATGGAATAAATTTTATAAAATTAAATTCTTATAATAAGAAATAATTAATTTTAATGTACTGGCACAATTTGAGATAAAAATTAGTTTTTAGAATTATAATATTTTTATGCATAAAATAATATATATTTTTTCTCATTACTAGAAAAATAATAAATAAATGTTTTAAAAATATATTCAATATATTAGATATAAATTTAATTAAAATCAATATGTAATAGTGATACATTTAATTTATTATGATAAAATACATTGCACGCCTAATAACATTTTTCATAAAAAAAGTAGCCTTTATTTCTAATAAATTTTATTTTCATTTATAATTAATTTATAATAAATTAATTAATTATGTAAAAGAGTAATATATATATATATATTCATAATTTAGTTATTCCTATTCATACAATTCAATCCAATTTTTTGGAGAAATCATATAATAATAATATTTTAATAGTATATCATAGTTCATTTAGTCTTGATGATATATGTCACACATAATGATAAAGAAATTAATATATTGAAAAAATATCATATTATCTAGTGGTGTTACATTCGACCCCCTCGCCATTATAATTAATTTAGACCTCAAAATTTTAAATTTGATAAATAAAGTAAGAATGTCTACGTTTCATCATATCCATAACTTCCCTTATGGATTCCCCAAACTTTTTATTCCAAAATAATGCTTTCAAAAGGTGAGTGGTTTTTATTCCTCAGTACTCTCTCTATATCTCTACAACCCATAATCTCAATTGTCAATACATCATAAGAGAGATCTTGAACTAGTGGTTTAACTTTTGAGTTCAATAGATGTAAGAGATCTGGTATGTAGTTCCTTATAAGAGATACAAGGGGTACAATACAAACTTAAGGGAGATTCCGGGGAAGAACCAATTGTTAAGCTACCATCCCAACACGATCAATAATTTAGAATATTTCTAATTATCTATTGTTAATCATTCCCTTATTTACAAATATCATCAACCAATTACATGAATTTATTTATACGAAAAACTTTTCATGAATTTTATACACCATATATTTACATTAATTGTTATCAGAACTCTTTTTCTAATACATGAATCTCCATATTTGCTACTAAACAACTATAACTTCTTTTTCCATTCCATATCATGTTTAGGTCCCAATAGATTTATTTCAACAACATTATTCTTTCACATTTTTGTTATTTACATTCTACCATAGAGGTCTTCATAATTATTTTTCTAAATACGGGAGAAAAAACCATTTTTTATGATAATTACACTAAATCAAGGTGTTTATCCAAAAAACTTGTTAATTCTTTAGGAAAATATATCAAAAATTATTATAGAGTTTTAATAGCTATATCATACTTAAAATCTTCTTTAGGTTGGTATAGAATACTACAACTCAATTTGGTATCAAGAGCATACTGATGTCTTTACGAGAAGATCATGTTAATCCATAGATCTCAATATAATACAGTGGATTTTTTTACTCCATGAAAACATACCCCATCCTTTATATATATCATCTCATGCTGATATAAAGAAAATTACTCTCTAATGGTAATTATGGAAGATAAATTTTTATGTCGATCAACTAAAACCGATATAGCATTGTTCCCCTTAGTTTTTTTTGGGAGTCTAATGAAAAAAATCCATAGAGTTGGTTTTCCATTACCACTCTGGTATGATTATTGGTTGTAACATACCATTAAATATTTTTATTTCATCCTTATCATGATAACATACCATTAACAAAGATAAAAAATCATCAATAACTCCCTTCATACTATCTCCCCTTAAATACTCATTAAAATCCATATATATACTTTTTCATATTATATTAATTGTGAATGGAGAACTATGATCCTTATCTAACAACGCCTTCCTCAAAACTACTATGGAGGGGTAAGAAAACATGGTTCCTGAACCTTATCACTCCATCACAATCGAGGATGAACTTAGGAACATTTCTCATATTCTTATATATCTGAAAATCTTCCTTATGAATGTATCTAATCTTTTCCTTGATAAATGGTTGGACACACATTTTAGGTACATCATATTTTACCCCTTCCTTTGATATCTCTATACCGAAATTCTGAAAATATATGAATATTGGATCTTTTTTGAACTGGTTCATTTAAAATATATCATGATCCTTTCATCTAAAAGAAGCGTCTAACTTTTTTACTCTCACAGGGTGTAATATATTGGGATGTCATAATATCTAGTCATCTATATCCATCTTTGTTGGTGCATATTAATCTATTTTTGTGTTAATATATATATATATATATCAACCTGTTATGTATAAATCTAATTCCACAAATGATTCATGAAAAAATAGCATCGAAAACTCTAAGACATGAGGTAGGTTATTTTTTCATGAACCATCACTTTTCATGGGGAATAACATAAAACCATATCATTTTACTTATGGAGACATAAAAATAACATCTATGAATCACTATAAATGCAAAGACCTGATTTTTTCTACGTAATTTTTTTTAATTATTTAGAAATATTATGAGTCTATGAAAATTGACGGTGTGTGATTTTGAGACCCAGTGTGCCCAGAATGAATTTTTGAACTTTTTTAGGTAGATTTAGTAAACGCGGGAGCATTGTTTTGTAACTTTTCAACTGGTGCTCAGAATTGAAATCTAAGGACATCGTTGAACTCACAGCGCCGATACGGATACCTTCACATCGACCACAGTAGGTCAAGGGTGGAAATTAGTTTTCGGGCTTTTCGTGGGTGAAAATAAAATAAATATGCTTTATTTTTTTTTTGAAATTGAATCCTCCCATTTTGGATTTAGTGGTAGGGACCACCCAAACACTCTTCTTTAATGGGAGGTGACTTTTGGATTATTCCACCTAGATAATGTGCCAAATATAACTTAATTAAAGTGCCATATTTGTTTAATTAATAAACTTAATTTATTAAGTTGGCTTCTCACATTGCTTGAGGTTGAAAAAAATCATTGGCAAAAGAGAAGATCCTTAGAGAGAGATTTTGGAGGATCATATCCCAATGTAGAATGTCCCTAAATCATGAATGAAAATGACACATGAGCTCGGATGGGGAGTATTGTGCGAGAGTAACGAACGCCGATGTCACCAACATCATATTCTTCCTTGTGACATCTTCAACGAATGTAAAGGTAGAGCTTTGCTTTTGTTTTCTTCGTGGTTTTATGTTAATTTATTTCTCCTGAACTGCCCCATACCGATTTGACGTGGAGGGTGCGGGCTGCACGAACGCGACCTCATCCCTCCGCAATGTGTTCCTCACAGGCGGCAGCCTGCACCCGGTAGGCCATGTTGAACTAGGGCAGCATGCGTCCGCGCTGCCAATAACGAAGGAGGCAGCATATCATCGGCCGTGATGGTGGGAAGATAGCGACCGACAACCAGCTGACCATTTGAAGGTGGGGTGGTGCGCATCTGCGCTACCAGTATAAGAGAATTCTGCATCTCATCGGCTTCGGTGGCACACCAAGGTGTCTGGTAACCGACCGACCGCGGGAGGAGCGGCGTGCGTCCACATTGGTAGAAGGAGGACCAGCCGAGACGCGCCGAGCGGGACTGCTCCGGTGAGTACCACTTCCAAAGACCGAATGGCCCTTTGGCCATTCTATTGACTTGGGAGGTGCCTCTTCTCCCAGGGGTCGGCTAGGGCGGACCTCACTACGATGGTCCGCCCGACCGCGGGCCGCACCGTGGGCTAAGCCACTCGGCCACACCCAGTGGGCTGCACCCACCACGACCCCGGCCAACTGGGCTGGACCCGAACCACGTCAGGTCGACCTGAACCGGGTCATGTCGACCCAGGTGGGCCGGACCGGGTCGTACCAGACATGGGACCATCTAGACCCAGTTTCACATTTTTGGACATAACATGTGATCCGATGTCCATTTGAAGAACCATCTACAGCGACAGAATCCTTGGATTGAGGCGGTCCTTTTGGTATAATCCACTTGAGTTTAAGGATAATGTTGTTATATGGTGGGTTGGATTGAACCCAAATCCAATTAGAACCTCATAATAGAAATGTTATTAACTTACATACAAGGCGTCTGATTGACGCACCGTCTCTTGCATTGGTTCCCTTATAATGTTTCATACCTTTGGGATACTTCTTCTTGGAACTTCATGGTAGTTGAGGTTCGACTGATGGATTGAGGAGTGGTTCTCCCAAACTTGTTATTAGTTGGAATCCAGTGGCTGGAAGTGAGGCAGAGGTTGGAGAAAAATCATACGAAGGATAATACAGAGCGATCCTATGTGGGTCAGTACCAATCCTATGTGGGTCAGATCCTCTGTGGGTCAGCGCTCAACAATCTTGTGTGGGTCAGCACATTCTGATCATGTCTGGGTCAGATCCTATGTGGCTCAGCACTCAGCAATACTATGTGGGTTAGCAGATACCTATCATATGTGGGTCAAATCATTTTTGGGTCATTGTGGGGGTTAATACCTATCGATCATGTGTGGGCCAGACTCTGTATAATCAGCAGTAGTTTTTATTGACATAATAAGATGATCTAGCTTCGTGAATGATCATCTGTACTTCTATACTTCAATTATACCTGGTGTGAGTTAAGAATTTACCTTTATGGTATACTTCTATGTGGCATACCATTTTGGTAATTACCTTTACAGTGTTACCTTCGTGGAATTATTTACTTTGTGGAATAGTTCAGCTTCGGGATAATGATTTGGGCCTTGTGATTCCTCATGGATGAGATGGGTATACATGATAACTTAGGTATATGTATGGTCATATACCTAAGTATGGTTGACTATTTTTTCTATGCTTTGTTGTTAATCTTGTGTGGATTTTGAGAGACCCACGGGGGTCTCAGAGTCCCTACTGAGTATTTTTATACTCACCCCTGCATGGGATATGCTCACACCTTGTTGTTCCTAGTGTAGACGACATAAAATGTTGACTGAGGACATGGGTACTAGGACTGGAGGAAGCACAAAGGTGGACATTAGACGAGGTGTATTGCCGAGATGACCATTCGAGAGCTGTACATGCCCTTTAGGTAGGATCATTGGCTGATGTTCGCTGGAGATTTTTTTTTCAGTTTTTATTGTAGTTTCCAGTTTTACTTGTACTTTCCAGATGGGCTTGCATTATGGACCCCTTTACTTATTTTAGTCACTCTGTTTACTAAATAGTTTACTTTTTGCTTATATCATGCTGAGTGCTTCGTTGTGTGAGATTGCAGATTATAAAGTAAATACCTTCTCATTTTTATGGATATGACTTTCCAGTGCTAGTCTCTAGCCCTTGTACTGTAGATGGAGGGCTTAGGGTAGTCATGACATGAGCCCTGATGGACGGGTTGTGACAAATTGGTATTAGAGGATTTCAGTTCTACCAAATAACTAGAACTCTAATCTTTTGACTCCGAAATAGTGGTATGTGTAATGAGTATGGTTTTTAGTTCGGGGAGTCCAGTGTTGGTGCGGAGACCAACGTATCCACACACCAGGACCCTGATTTATAATTTCCAATTCATTTTATGAAAACATTGATTATGTGCATGTATTTGAAAAGTTTTCTTTATGAACTCTTTGAGTCAGCTCACCAGAAATAACTTATTGACCATGGTATACCTGTTTCTTTTCAGGATGTCTCCATGCAGATTTCCAGCCAGGGATCCGAGTGGAGTATGTGATGACAAACCAACGAGCAATGAGGCTTTGGTGTAGGGCCCCCTTACGGAAGTTGTACCATTAGGAGGGGTACCAGGAGCACCACTACCCATTGGGAAGTCAATTTCACTGGTCTCAGTAGCAGAGGGTGCACACTGCTTAAGTGCGTTTCACAGGTTCCAGTTCCAAAGTCCATTGAGGTTCCGGGCCAAGAAAGATCCACAAGTGACTGAGGATTGGATGGAGGTCATGGTTAGAGTTTTCCAACTGGTAGGGACACCTAATGATCTCATGGTGATCCTTACCACCAGTCTTCTTCAGGAAGCAGTGGGAAAATAGTGGAGCATGATGCTCCAGGTTCATAACGAGGTGGCTCTCATCTAGGCAGACTTCAAGATCATTATTAGGGAAGCGTTCATCCTAGAAACCCTACTCTTATTGATTATACATGATCTTATCCACTTACATCAATGTAGCATGATTATAGCTCAGTATTCAGCAATGTTCACCTACCTCTCACGCTACTCGAATGACATGGTGCAGGACCCTTTCTTGAGGGCCTGGAACTTCAACCAAGGGATCATATGGGAGATTAGAGATTCAATGGTTTCTCTTAGAATCCTGACATAAGTGGGGGTGTTAGAGAGAGCACTCTTAGTGGAGATATTCTTTGCTGAGGAGTCACCGGTAGAGAGACCCACCACCAGATGACATGTAGCAGGGTCATCGATAGCTGACAGAAGACAGATGATGTAGAGGTACAAGAGGACGAAACCTACTAGTATATGACCGTAGGATATACGTTCGGCGGTGCGGGGCTCTCAAGACAGAGAAGGACAGGCGAGGGACATGAAATGTTACTCGGGCAGTGGGTAGGGTCACATGGATCGCGACTGCCTGACCCGCCATACGGACGACCAGCTGACCGTCAAAGGACATCCTGGGAAGAGAAGAATATTTGATCGAAGAGGTCTATAGGAAAGAGGTGGATGTGGCAGAGGAGCAGGCCACACAACAGGCGGTGGGTGGCAATTCGAGGTTCTACCATCACCACTTCCCGGTGGTCCACCCTGACTGGAGGGAGTAGGTGGATAGGGGCGAGCTCAACACTAGTAAGCTGAGGCTTATGACCACAACACTCCGGATATGATATGAGGTACGATATGTGTCTACTATACCTAAGATGTAGTACTTATAGACAAAGGTTCTGGTCATTATTTAATTTCCACGACCCTCATTCTAAGCTCGAAGATACCGGTGGGGCTGTTGGATTGATCCTTATGGTTAGAGACTCCTATGGGAGAGGATTCAAAGATTACACACTAGTGCCGATAGTGTGATATTACTGTAGGAGGTGAGATATTCATCTAGGATCTTATAGTAGTGGAATCGAGGCCTTACGATGTCATCTTGGGTATGGAATGGTTATCTACAGTCCATTCTCAGACTGACTGTATTAGGCACAAAGTGTTGTGTGTCCACAAGGAAGGGACCATGTTTTTCTTCATCAGCGAGAAGGGAACCTTTGCAACACAAGAAGCACTTACTTGGAGGAGGGTGCAGTCGATCACAAATCAGTTGGCTAGACTTACCCATAGAGCGTTTGATGTTGAGATTCTGAACCAGCCTGTAGTGGTGGACCAGTTTGCTAATGTTTTTCCGTATGATGTTCTAGGACTAACTCATCGTAGATAAGTGGACTTTTACATCGACTTGTACCCCGTGACAACACTGATATATACTACAGCTTATCGGATGACTCCATCAGAGCTTCGAGAGCTGTAAGTACAACTAGAGGACTTGCAGATAAAGGGGTTCATTATGCCCAGTGTTTCTCCTTGGGCAGCACCAATTTTATTTGCCAAGAAGGCTGATGGGAGTTTGAGACAATATGTGGACTATCAGTGCATGAACCAAGTGACCATAAAGAACAAGTACCCACTCTCGAGGATTGATGATCTCTATGATCAGTTGAAGAAAGATCGATGGTTTTCATATATAGTCCGCAGATCAAGCTATCACCAAATCAGGGCACGAGATGAGGATGTTTAGAAGAGGGGCATCAGATGTAGGTATGACCACTATGAGTAATTGGTCATGCCATTCAGTGTGACCAACACCCCAGTAGAGTTCATGGGACTCAGGAAAAAGATCTTCTAGCCATACCTCGATCGCTTTGTAGTAGTCTTCTTCGACGACATATTTATTTACTCAAAAATGGAGAAAAAGAAAACCTATAATATTTAGATAGATCTGGACACACTCTGAGAGCACCAACTTTATAGTAATCTCTCGAAGTTCTAGTTCTAGATCCAAGAGGTTCACTTCTTGGGACAAGCCATCTCAGAGGCTAGATTTTTGTTGGATCCTGTGAATATTGAGGCTGTACTTTCTTAGGGGCCACACATTAGTGTGACAGAAGTGCGGAGATTCCTAGGTTTATCTTGTTACTACCGGAGGTTTATGCCTGACATTTACAAAGATTCATCACCCTTATTAGTGTTGATGAAGAAGGGGAAACCCTTATGGTGGTCATAGAGATGCTATCAGATTTTACAGGAGCTGAGGCATAGGCTAATGAGTTCCCCCATCTTGTGGATACTTGAGGAGGGCGTTTGGTACATAGTATATTATGATGCATCAGGGACCAAACTTGGATGTGTCCTGATGCAGGAGTAAGAAGTGATTGCGTATGGTTCTTGAAAGCTGTGAAAACATGAGCAGAACTATGCTACCCATGACCTGGAGTTAGCAGCAGTGGTCTTCACCTTGAAGATGTGGAAACATTACTTGATTGGAGAACGTTTTATAGTTTACACTAATCACAAGAGTCTTAGATATATCTTCTATCATAATGATATGAACCTGAGATATCAGTGTCGGCTTGAGTACCTCTAGGACTATGACTTCGAGATAGTCTATGCTCCTGAGAAGAGAAACGTAGTAGCAGATTCACTCGGTAGGAGGTCTGGTATACAGTTGCTGAGTGAGGAGATAGTACAGTTAGACACTTTACAGATATCATATGTGGATCAAGATGGTGCAACATATCTTTAGACTCTAATAGTCACACCCCCACTCCATCTGCATGTTAGGGAGGATAATCTTGGGGACACTAACTGTGAGGCCCGACATGCTCAGATATCCACAGGATAGGAACCTGATGGATTTTCTGAATGTGGGGATCACGTCATCCACTTTAGAGGATGTACTATGGTACCCGTGTCACTATGGGAGGAAGTGATGATGGAGTTCTATATGTCCCCTCTAGCAGTACATCTAAGAGTGGAAATGATATACTAGGACCTTCGGCATTAGCACTGGTGGCCAAGAATAAATAAAGTAGTGGTAGAGTTTGTCTCATGGTGCCTCACTTGTCAGCAAGTGATGGAAGAGCATCAGATCCCAATAGGATTAGTTCAGCCACTATAGCTGCTAGTGTGGAAGTGGGAGGGAATTTCAATGGACTTCATGATAGGACTTCCACGCATGTCCCGATGTCATAATTCCATATGGCTAATCGTGGATCGACTCACCAAGTTAGCCCACTTCTTAACATTCAGAATGTAGGGTTCAGTAGAGGTCTTGGGATGCCTCTACATGTTGAATATTGTATTGATTCATGGGGTTCCATCTACAATTTTCTCCGATCATGATGCATGGTTTACTTCCTGGCTATTTAAGGGGTTTCATGAGATGTTTCGGACACAACATCGATTGAGCACCACCTTCCATCCTCATACGGATGGTCAGACTGAGCAGACCATTCTGACCCATGAGGACATGCTTCGTGCATGCATCCTAGATTTCGGCCGTAGCTGGGAGGATCACCTTCCATTGGTGGAGCTTTCATACAACAACAATTATCACTCCAAAATTAGTATGGAACAATTTGATGCGTTTTATGGATGACCTTGCAGATCACCTTTGTGCTGGATAGGCCCAGGGGAGTCAGCACTCATGGGACCGAAGATGGTGCGAGATACTACAGAGAAGGTGTAGATCCTCCAGGAGTAGATGATGACCAGCTAGAGCAGGCATAAGTCTTATGCTGACAGGAGACAGACACCTCTGGAGTTCAAGGAAGGAGACCATGTCTTTCAATGGGTCTCACCTCAACGAGGTTTGAAAATATTTGTCCAGGGTGTCAAGTTATCTCTGAAGTTCATTAGACCCTCTCAGGTCCTCTGAAGAGTCGGCATGGTGGAATACCACCTAGCCCTTCTATCGTAGTTGGAGAAGGTTCATGACGTTTTCCATGTATCCCAGCTGAGGAGATACATGCATGATCCTTCACACATAATTGACTGGGGCGAGCTGGAAATTGATGATGGGGTGACATTTTCGAAGGTTCTAGTAGAGATTGGGGATCAAAATGAGAGGGTTGTATGTGGGATATCGATTCCTCTGGTGCACATACTTTGGTAGAACGGGAACCTCTAAGAGAGCACGTAAGAGCGAGAGGCTCAGATTCGTGCCCAGTACCCCCACTTGTTTCTCTAGTAGTGTTGTGGATTTTGGGGACTCAAAGCCCTGATGTGGGGAGAATGTAAAGACCCAGATTTTTCCTTGTAGTTTTTTTAATTATATTGAAATAGTACGAGTCTGTGAGAATTGATGGAGCGTGATTTTGAGAACTGGTGTGCCCGGATTGAATTTATGAACTTTTTTTAGGTACGTTCAGAAAATGCTCGAGCAGCGTTCTATAACTTTGGAAATATTGCTCAGAATTAAAATATCATGACATTGGTTAACTCACAGGGCCGATATTCGCTTATAGATATCTTCACCTCGACCACAGTAGGTTGAGGGTGGAAATTAATTTTTGGACTTTTCATGGGAGAAAATAAAATAAACATTCTTTAACTTAACTGAAGTGCCAAATTAGATTAATTAATAAACAAAATTTATTAATTTGGCTTCTAACATTGCTTGAGGTTGAAAAAAATCATTGGAAAAAGAGGAGGGCCTTGGAGAGAGCTTTTTGGGGATCATATTCCAACGAAGAATGTCCCTAGATCAAGAATGAGGACGACGCGTGAGCTCGGATCGAGAGCGTGGTGCGGGAGCAACGAACACCGACATCACCAACATCATCTACTTCCTCGTGACATCTTCCATGAACGTCAAGGTAGGGGGTTTATTATGTTTTATTCATGGTTTTATGTTGATTTGTTTCTCCTGATCTGCCACTTATTGATTTAACGTGGAGGGTGCGGGCCACCCGAACATGGAACCATTACTCCAAAAATCTTTTGATGTGTTCTTCGTGAGTGGCAGCCGACATACCGGTCGTCTGCAATGACGGAAGCAGTGCAACCGCGCTGCCGAAGGAGGCTGTGGCATGACAATAGTGGGAAAGGAATGTAGCAACTGGCTCCTGATCGGCCACGTGGAACAAGGGGGCGTGTGTTCGCGCCTTCGGAAGCGAAGGAGGCCACCACCCGTCAGCTTCAGCGGTGGGAGGATGGTAGCCGGCAACCAGTCGGCTGCGTGAAGGTGGGGAAACATGTGTCCGCACTACCAGAATGGTAGAAGGCCATGACCCATCAGCCGCAGCAGTGCATCAATGTGGTCATCAACTGGCTGGCCATGGGAGTAGTGGTGCGTTTTCACGCCACTGGATGGAGGACCGGTCGGGCCTCCGGCCATCCAAGACACACCGAGCAGGACCGCTCCGATGGGTCCTGATTCCTAATACTGAACAACCCTTTAGCCGTTCGGGTGACCTGGGAGGTGCCTCCCCTCCCGGGCGTCGGCTAGGGCAGACCCCGCCACGATGGTGCACCAGACTGCGGGCCACAACCAGGGGGTTGGGGCGGGCCGCCCCCTTCACTGGCTGGGCTGAACCATGGCCTAGCGTGCTAGGACCTCTGTGGCCCAAGACAACTGGGCTAGACCCAGACTGGGTCTGGTTGACCCGAACTTTTTCGGGTCGGCCCAGGACGGGTTGGACTGGACCCGAGCCCCTCTGGACCCAGTTTCACCTTTTTTGGCCATAACTTGTGATTTGGTCGTCTGTTTGACGAACCGTCTACGGAGATGGAATCCTTGGATAGAGACAGTCCTTTTGTTATAATCCACTTAATTTTTTGGGATAAATTTGGAGTACGGATGGGTTGGATCGTACCAAAATCTAACCGGGCCCTCGGAACGGAAACACTATTAACATACCGACCGGGCGTCCGATTGACGCGCCATCTATTGCGTTGGGTCCCTTATGACATGAACGAAATTTGGGATACTTCTTTGTGGAACTTCATGGCTGTTTAGGTTTGACCGATGGCTTGAGGAGCGGTTTTCCCAAACGTACTATTAGCGGGAATCCAGTGGCTGACAATGTGGCCGAGGTTAGAGATAGATCATATAGAAATTAGTATAGAGCGATCCTGTGTGGGTGAAAACCGATCTTGTGTGGGTCAACGCTTAGTGATCTTATGTGGGACAGTGCATACTGATCCTGTGTGGGTCAGCACTTAGCGATCCTATGTGGGTTAGTGCATACCGATCCTGTGTGGGTCAGATCCTGTGTGGGTCATTGTGGGGTATAGTACCTATCGATCTTGTGTGGGTTAGACTCCGTATAATCAGCAGCCATACCTCTTCATAGAATAAGATGATCTAGCTTCATGACTGATCATCTGTACTTCTATACTTCACTTATACCTGGTGTGAGTTTCTTCTTTACCTTTGTGGTATTCTTCTTTGTGGCGTACCTTTGGGGTACTTACCTTTGTGGTCTTAACTTTGGGGTATTCTTTCCTTGGTGGAAAAGTTGATATTTGGGCTAATGAGTTAGGCCTTGTGTTTCTTCATGGATGAGATGGGTATACATGATAAATTAGGTATATGTATGGGCATATACCAATGTATGGTTGAATATTGTTTCCATGTTTTGTAGTTTATCCTTTGTTTATTTTAAGAGACATTCAGGGGTCTCGGGGTCCCTACTGAGTATTTTTATACTCAAAGCTGCACGGGCTACACCCACACCTTGTTGTGCCTTGTGGAGATGATGGAAAACGTTGACTGAGGATGGGGGGTACCAGGACTAGAGGCTACTCGGAGGCGTAACTTAGACAAGGCTTATCGCAGAGACGACCATTCAAGAGTTGTACCTACCGGTCAGGTAGGATCCTTGGGGGGTGTTCCCTATATATGTTTTTCAGTTTTACTTTTACTTTCCAGTTTTACATGTACATTCCAGTTGGGTTTGTATTCTATCCCCCTTTACTTATTGTACTCTCTCTGTTTACTATATAGTTTACTTTGTTATTATATCTTGTTGAGTGCTTCTTTGTGTGATATTATTGGTTATAAAGGAAATGCCTTCCCGGTTTTAGGGAAATGCCTTTCCGGTGCTAGTCACCAGCCTTGGCCTATGGAATGTGGGCTTGGGGTAGCCATGGAATGGGCCCTGGGGGATGGGTCATGATAATAGATTAAAAAACATTCTCAATTATAGGTTAATGTAATAATATAATTATTAACTATCCTATCTCTAGTTCTATGAAACATTCCTCACAATCATCTATCGAGATGGACTTGGCCCACTTTCGAGTAACTTGTTGCGTGGATTGTAATGTCATGAAAATTTGTTGACTCCTTCATGAATAAATATCCACCAATGATGATATTTGTTGTACTTTAGTAGATGATATGTATACCTTTCACCACATAATCATCACACACATCATTAGAAATAGTGATCACAAGATATTTCCCTAGTCTAAAGAGTGTGTTGATGATCATCATCATCATTAAACATCATATTTGGGCACTGGTTAGCATAATTACCTTACTCCTAACAATTAAAACAATAGATTTCCAATGGTATATTTTTTGGAGATGTATCTATGTTCACATCATTAGAAAACTTTTTCCCATAAATTAGTATTAAGACATTCCATGTGCTTCCTTATCCACATAAAAAATTACTAAACCACATATAAACATTTCCTCCACATTTCATTCCATAAATGGAGTATAAAGGAATTATCATATTTATCAATTAATGGTTTTTATAATTACCATTAATTTCCATCATTTTGTTCTTATCAAAACTATGTGAATGAAGTGTATCATCAAAAACTATATCTACCATGATATTACACAAGATAATTTGTTAAATTATATATATGTTATTTATTGTAAAGAACCATTAGAGTCTTGTTTTTAAGGCACTGAAAAATAAATCTACCTTAATTTCGTGTTGGATGATAATGATAGAATCATACCAAATGATTGCTCATAACATTTCTTCATATATACCAAAATATTCAACATCCTTATGATTTAAGTCACATAATTTCTTCCCCATTAGTTTTTTAATATACTTAAGTAAAATAATTATTGGGAAATTAGCTCTTAATGGTATCCCACTCCATTAAGTTAACATTATCTTGTTCCCTCGTATTCTTGATAAGAATCCAGCATTTATCTTCTTCACCCTCCAAATTATAATAAATAAAAATAAATTTTCCCTTTATCTAAACACTGGATAATGAACAATAAATTTTCAATGGTACTGATCCATTATTCATCAATTAGTGATTTATCTGACACACTAAAAGAAGGTGGATATTTATTCATGAAGGAGTCAACAAAACCATATTCCCCCATTTTATCATTTGAAGATATGTGTGTTTCATATCTTCATAAATTTTTTTGAGGATGAAAAAGATATTTTATATTATAGCCTCAATATAATTTGGTTTATCATGAGGAAAATCATTCCATTTTCCATTGAATTCAGCGTTACCATGATTTATTCAGGTTTCAACCATCAAATAAAATAAAAAACATATATTGGGAACATTATTTATATAGGGAAACCAAATGATAATAAAAAATACTTTACCGAATGATTGAATAATTATCTATTTTCAATCAATTACACCATAGGTTTGTCATAGGTCATTTATGATCATTAGGAAAATAATATTATTTTATCCTATAGTTATAAATATCCATTGGGTAATCACTAAATTTTTTTTTCTATAATCCAAAGGTCAAAAAACAAATTTCTATGATACAAACTATAATGAAAAATAGTTTTCATACATAAATATCACATCTTATTAGTTGAATATTAATTATATGACATGAATATCCATGATCGAATCAAAATTTTCTAGTTATTTGGAAACATGGATACATAAACAACTATTTCATAAGTAAACTACATAATCTACCATTTAGTTCTTAATAGATCTAACCCTTCATATAAATGTCATACATTATACCATTATTTATATCCTTCAAAAATGAATCTTATGAAAGAGTGAGATATAATTCATAGTAAGGGATGATAATGGAGATACCTATGATCACATTCTAATAATATGATAATTAGTGTATGGTTACATGAGTTTAAAATTTGAAATATTATCCTTGCTTATAATATATCATAATCATGATCCATGGCATAATACAAGGAAGGTCATAAGACCTGATTCTGAAAACAATAAAAAAATAATGAGAGCATGAAATAGGAATTAAAATGGAGTTGATGAATAAACATAACTATATAGGGTATTATTTCATTCATACCCACCATGAAATTCATAACAATATAGTCTTGGGGTAACCTTCTGTGTACAACATTTGGTATTGGGGTAACCTTTTCTATACCCAAGTTTAGGCATTGGACAACATCCTGTATAACCATTGATCTCATAGAACATTAAAAATTACCCAATTCATTGGACATAGATATATAAAACATCCATCACATAATGGAACTTTTACCTATATGTTCTAGAATATCATAACCATTCTTCATATCAAAATAAATTAAAAAGAATGGGTTATACAAACATTTTTTATAGCGTAACCTATGAAAGTATTTAATGCATAAATATATTTTCATCATAATCATAACCATACTGATAAATACTAAAGATGATATCATTGGATCCGGACACCATCAAGGATCATGAAACATCAATTCATTTCATCTCTGATATAAAATTATTTTAAATCATAAGTTTTAGCATTTCATTACTAAAATAACCTTTCTATTTTTAAATGACATATTTAAAATAAAAAAAATTCAAAATATTTTGTAATAAAATTCTTTTAAATAAAATTCTTTTCATATTCAATTAATTTAAAATTCATGATATTTATAAATTCAGTTTAGTTTGTATAAGATAAATGAAAACATACCATTTACACTTTTGATAAAAATCATAAAGAACATCATTCGAAAAAAACAGTAACATTTCATTTTGAACCAATATTAAAAATTAAAACATGGGTATGTATTAATTTATCTAATCATAGTTGAATAGATAATACCTTATTTAAAATATTTCTAGAATATGTTTTTATGTAGGAAAATGGGGTTTCAACTAAAGATAGAATTAAAAATTATTTTATTTTAAAACCCATTTTTTGTCACTTGAGAACTAGAAGTGAGTAAAATGAAAATAAAAATGTATTTTAGTAGAACAACTTTAGGAAAAGGAAATTATTATTTTTATATATTATTTGACCACATTATTTTATCATTATAAACATAATAATAATAAATCCCAATAAATAATTAGATTGTAACATAATACATTACCACATTGGTATCATTGGAATCATATATACAATGAACTAAAAATCCATATATGTATATTTAAATTAATTTAATGTTCATAATAAGAATTATAAAATATATTCATGGTATTTTATACACCACACAAAATAAACAAATGGTGTATGAGGCATGTATCCCACCGAAATAAATATGAGACAAAAATACCTTACCCTAAGTTCTACTAAATTGAATGCTTTATAACGAACTATATAATAATTATAATTTTATTTATCATCCATAAAACAATCACATAAATAATTATTATCCCATATATAATAATTATGTATATATTATTTGAGTCATTCATAATGGTAGAGATAGAAATTTAATTGCACCATTCATGGGGAGAGTAGGTCATTCGTACACTTAGACACTGTTATCATTTTTCGATGGACATATTGAATAAAATGGAAATATTATATCTCCATTATATAATATAAAAAAATAAAAATGTCATATAAATTCTTTATATCCATCCTCTTTACCATGCATGTAATATATAAATGAAAAAATGAATAACATTTCAACATTGAGGTGGTAGCCCGCATGTACGCCCAAGCGATGTTATGGTTTTCCATCAATTTGGATTGGAAGAAGGTAGATATAAAAATATCATTAATGAATTATAATTATTTCATTAATATATTATATTAACTTTTAACTCCTCATAATAATATCCGATGATATATTTTCATGGAAAATGAATTGTACCGCTACGTGGAGATGGTAAGTCAAACGTACGCGCAAGTGATTTGATCACATTCCATTTGATGAAAAGTGGGTGGAAAATAGTAGTATCACAAACATAATACCATTTTATCATATTTATGAAACTTAATTGTTTATTTTATAAAAAATAACATAGATTTATATGCTGTATATGAATAAATAAATTGGTTAAATTCATTTAATGTAACTACCTCTTTTCTAGGAGGCCGCCTTTAGATTATTTCTTAAGGAACATAAGGATGGTAATTTAGGGAGATATAAATATCAAATACTTGTTTAAAATTTTTGAGAAGATAATTTTTAGGGAAAGTTTTGATAATTATTTATTAATTTATTATGAAGAATAGAAATAAGGGGTGTCCATTTATAAGGGAGAGGAAGGACACACATGGAATTTCATAAAATATTAAATTATTATACAGTCATTATCAATATAAATGGTTCCAAATGGCCTATATATCAAGATTTTATTGACTTTTTGACCATATCTTATCCACTTTTTCATATTTTATAGTTTTTAATATTTTATTTATTTTAATAAAATATGATTTTGATAAAATATACTTAATTACAATTCTAACACTACAATTTTAATTCTGTAAAAATACATAAATTAAATGTTGAAATTGGTATTTAATTATATGAAATAAAATTTATATGTTATATGAATCTACAACATTATTTAAAAAAAAATTAAATCACTCAAATTAAATTACATTGATTTTTTTTAAAATCATTTATTATATTTTCTTACAATCGGAGAAATATTGCTTCAATATTTGCATAAGAAATTATAGCCATTTAATAGTTACATAATGTTATAAATATATTTCTATTATAAAAACTATCTTTTATCTCAAAACTAATATAAATATTATTTGATAACTAGAAATATTCCTTATGTAAATACATAACACTTATTTAATATTAAGAGAGTGACACTATATAACTTTCATTGTTCAAAATTCATTAAATGCCATTTCAAGGAAATGTTTCCATTAAAAAATCAATTTATAGACTATGTTGATAAGGTTTGAATTAAATTAATCAAATATAAATTAATAAGAAAAATTATGTCTTTATCATGTATTTTTATCATATACTATCCTCCTTTACACTTTACCAAAGTGATAATTTTTACCATGGTTACAATTTATTTTGAATAAAAGGAACTATTTACCAAATTTTATTATTTTTGTTATACATATATAATTTTTTTATTAAATAATCATATAAAAGTGGATGAAATTAATTTTCATGTATGTGTGAAAAATGCGATAAAAATGAAATTCTTGTAAAATATTGTTTCAAACATAAACCCATATTTATTTTTATCCAGTGATTATAGAAAAATTGGATGGATTATTAATTTTTATTAAATAATATATTGTTTATAAATTTCATTACAATCATCCTCTAATTGACAATAATTTATTTTATTTGGATAAAAATCCACATCCAATATAAAAATAGTTTTTCCAAAAAAAAAACATATCCTTTATATTCAAATGATTACTATTTTTATTTCTAGTTATTTATATACAATGAATAAATTTTATCATTGTGTAAGAAATAAATTTTCTCCATTTAGTTTTCCAAATGAATACCTAATAATCTAGCTTCAACATGTTAATATATAATAATACTCTAATTGGATGCCACAATTTGATTAGACTTGTTGTGTGGGTAACCGAAGATATCTAACATGTAAATTTATTCAAATTTATTTTATAAGTTGTTCGGAAATTACAGGTTGGAAATGGGGTGGTACCAACAATAGTCAAGAAAAAGTAGGTGTTACCATGTACCCTGGGGTGAGTATGGTGCACTCGAAAGCCTATATAGAACATCATGTTTTCTAGTGTTACAAATTTAGTACCCAGTGTCCAAGATTTGTTTTTCATTAGAAATGGGGTAATTGTATTCATTTTCCTTATCTTTTTAACCACTATAAATTTATTTTCAAATATCACGTCACTATAATTTTATGGATTCCTTATATATGGCCTCTCTGGGACAAATCTTCCACTTTTTTCTTTTCCCATTAATCAATACTGAACATAGGTTTTTCAATGATAAAATTAAAGGTAATAATCACTCGCAATCTTCCATTTTTAGTTTTATCTTATCATTATAATTTCTTATTCTATGGAGTGGGATAATAATGTGAACTGTACTATATTATGGTGGAATTCCCCCAATACCATGGGTATTTTTTCTCTTCTATATCAAAGAGGTTTATGTTATTTTATTTCTTATTGTTCATTAATATTACGGTGAAATTATATTATAGTGAATTTTGAACTAAGAATATTTAATTTATAGGGAATAATTTGAATTAAATTTCATGAAGAATATTTATATCATTTGGGTGATTATTTTTTTAGGGAATTATGATTTTTCTTTTATAATTTTATATGATTTTTGGATTATTAATTATTAAGAGTTGATAATTAATTGGGTTTTTTGTTATGGAATTTCGATTTTATGATTTTAGAGGATATTATTATTCATCCGAGGATTTTATTTTTTTTCTAATTGATATAAAACATATTATAAAACAATATTTTAAAATATTAATTTGATATTAAAATAAAATATTTGGACTTTGGAGTTATTAAATCTATTCATTAATTATAAAAGGTGGTCTTCACTCAAATAATGGTCCTTGATCGATTCCTATAAGGTAATTAAAAACATATTTATTTATAATGAATTAATGAAACACTTTTCTTCATTATATAACTGAAAAAAATTATCAAATTTATATACATTGAACACTCATAATAATTATTGAACTATAGTGACATGTTATTGGATAAACCTTGCCTAACCTATAGTATATAAAAAAATTATATTTTCTTGGGAAATTTATTTGACTTAGATATTCGACTAAAATACAACTCTTAGAGTTTATTATTATGAAATATTTTTCTAGGAAAACATATATGTTAAACATATTATGTTTCCCTAATCCTCCTTGGTTTTTCATGTATCATACAAAAGTTTACATACATGAGTCCAAACTATACTATATAATGGCACTCACTTACTTGTACCAAAACTAAAATGATCATTAAGTAAATGGCACAATATAAAAAAATTGGTAAGAGAGTTATTCATTAGAGAATTTTTAAATAGGTTTGTTATGTGGGAAAATGTGATTCAACATGAATATATTGATGACTTTAGTAAAATTTTTAATTAATAAGAATAAGATATGTTGGACTCATCATGTGTTACTCATGTTTTAATGCTCACAAATCTTATTACTGTTAATTAATATCCATCTTCATTGCACATCTTGCTAATTCTCTTTAATCTCTATAATAACTACTCATAATGTTTTAATGATAGCAAATATTATGGATGTTAATTACTCTCTCTATTATTTACAAGTCTCGTGCATGATCACAAATATCACATATATAATCAAGCCTTTATGTTTATGATTCATGTTCTCTGACTCTCTAATGGTTAAACTTAATACATATTCTACATATTACTATTTAAGTCCAAATACAGATATTTTTCTAAGTATGGACTCACCGTGACCCAGACACCGTGAAGGACTCACCGTGACACAGACACTGTGAAGGACTCACCGTGACCCAGACACCGTGAAGGACTCAATGGGACCCAGACACCGTGAAGGACTCACCGTGACCGAGACACCATGAAGGACTCACCGTGACCCAAACACCGTGAAGGACTCACCATGACCCAGACACCGTGAAGGAATCACCGTGACCCAGACGCTATAAAGGACTCACGGTGAACCAGAAACCTTGAAGGACTCAACGTGACCCAGACATCGTGAAGGACTCACCATGACCCAGACACCGTGAATCTCATACCATGAAGCTCATATCGTGAAGCTCATACTGTGAAGTTCATACCGTGAACCTCATACCATGAAGAAGACACCGTTTACTTAATCATTGTGACACCATTTCTTAACTTTTTGTCAATATTATTTAAATAATACTAACGTTCATATTTTATGTTTCTAATGAAATTAATGTTATTTAATGATAGTTTTTGGCATGTCAGAAAACCATATCTCGTACCCATGAAAAGGGAATCATTCATACCACCAGAAATCATGGAATATAAGGATGATTAAGATGCAGTACACGAAATACAACAGAAGTGAGGTGTGAAAGTGTGAATATACAACGAGAAGAACTTACATACACCAGAGAGAACTGTGATGAACAAGAAGAACAATCCTGAGTAAGAAAGAGATTCCCAGACTTTCAAAGAATTCTCTTGAATGCAATCCAACACCATTGAAGAACACACGATGAATCAAAAGATCTTTTTCATTCCTGAAGATGACAAGCTGACTACGACACGCTGTTTTTCAACAGAAAACCAGAGAAGGACTCAGAAACATTCCTACTGAATCCAACGAGTCCAATGTTTCATTGATAATCACTAGAGCATTCTAAACTCTTATATGCTCTCTATAAGTGATTTATTTATTAACTTTCGAGCAGTGTGGTGTACTCTGTATTTCTTATACACACACTGTCTCCTGCACTGTACTACAGGATATCAAAATCCTCAATCCAAATCTCTTATCTCTTGTTTACCCACGTCAACTGTGGAAGAGGTCCTTGTGTGGCCTTGTATTTGTTTTGTTTCCCATGAAGAGCAGTGGTAGAGGTCCCTGCGTGGCCTGGAATGTTTTGTAAACTGTTGTCAACCCTGATCCAGGGTGTGGATCAAATTTTATATAAATTTGAGAGGACTAAGTCTCAGCATGAGATTGAACCTCTTGTTATACCTGATGTGCACCTTTAGTTTAAGGTAAAAGTTTACTACATATATCTTATTTATTCCGCTGCTGTTACATTGAAATAAAAAACTATTTTAAAGCTACTTTGATAGTTAAATTAGCAAGTGTTTACACATATTGTAAATCAGAATGTTAGTTTCAAAAGTTAGTTTAATCTCGTGGTTAAATTAACTGAGATATAATCAACCTTTGAGAAGATAAGTGAACATTTACAATCTTTATAAATTAACTACAGTTTACCTTGTTTTATAAATTAGGGGATTTTAAATATAAAATATTTTAACAGAAATTTTTATTGGAACTCAATTCACCCCCCTCTTGAGTATCCACTCCGACCAACATTTGGTATCAAAGGCTTTTTTTTGTTTAATTATTTTTGAAATACTCTATTTTTTCAACTGTGATTTTAGTTTCATCTTCCAAAATCTTAAATTTCTATTATTTCTAAATTTTATCTCTTTAAATTATCTTTCTAAAATCTAGTTAGGGATAATAGATTAGAGGGTGCTGTTAATAACATTCCACCTTTCATCAATGGTACTAACTATGCTCAGTGGAAACTCAAAATGAAAATTCATTTAGAAAGCATGGGTTTTGATATCTGGACTGCTATAGAATCTGAATATAAACTTCCAGAAACTGAAAGAATAACTTGGTATGAACCTATAAAGACTGCCTACAATAATAATTATAAAGCTATGAATTCCATGTACTGTGCTCTAGGAGATGAAGAGTTTAATGGAATTTATTCCTGAAAAACTGCTTTTGAAATTTGGGATACATTGGGTGTTTCTCTTGAGGGAACAACCAATGTTAAAGAAATGCGATCGAATAATTATACTTTTAAATATGATAATTTTAAAATGAAGACTGATGAACCTATTTCTGATATGTATCTCAGGTTTAATGAGATAGTCAACACAATGAATTCACTCGAAAAGGTTTTTCCAGCGAAGGAACAAATTATGAGAATCTTGAGATGTTTAATAGACCGATGGAGAGGCACATCTGTTTCAATCAGAGAGGCATGTGACATTGCTTCTCTGCCTATCAAATAACTCATTGGTAAGCTCATTATGTTTGAGGAACAACTCAAGGTGAATAAAGAGGAAGATGATGAAACTATGAGAAAATATGTGGCTTTCAAGAATAATGTTTCAAAGAGTAAGGACAAAGATAAAGCTCAAATACAAACTGACATTTCATCCAGTGAAAATTCAGACTCTAGTAGTGATGATGAAATGGATCAAATAGCCAGAAGGTTTAAGAAATTTTATAAGAAGAAGAAATTTTTCAGAAAATCTAACTACAAAGGAAAGTATGACAGTATGGGACACTGGAAAAATGAATGGAAGAAATATGATAAAAGTGATGAAGTTTTCTGCTATGAATGCAAAAGAAAAAGACATATAAAAGCAGGCTGTTCAAATCTGAAATACAAGAAGAAGTATGAGTACAAGGATAGTAAGTACAAAAAGGATATGAAGGCTACCTGGAGTGCTTCTAAAGAAAACACAAGTGAGTCTGAAATGTCTGATTTTGAGAGAAAACATGCCCACATGTGTTTTATGACAAACACATCTGAGTTAACCTTAGATAATCCTGTTTTAAATCCTTACTATTCTGGAAATGATGCAGAATATGATTCTGATTATGAAAACATGACTGTTGAGGAATTATTTGAATATTGTAATATACTGGAAGAGACATGCAATGAACTTAAGGATAAAAACAAATCATTAAAGAAACATCATGTTCTCACTACTACTGTTAAAACAGAATTTACTATTGAGAAAGAGAAAAATTATCAACTATTAAAGGAGAACACTGAAATGAAAATGTCTAATGAGAAAATTAGAAAGGACTTAGAGAAATTCACAAGTGAAAAAGATACACTAACTCAAATGCTAAGAAACAAAGTTTCACCAAAATACACTACTGGAATAGGCTACAAACCTGGACAGAGACAGATTACCAAGAATAGATTTATTCATAAATCTGGACAGAATACTGGTAGTTCTAGTTCTGTACATTTATATGCTTCAACTAGTTATTCACTTACTTATAAATCTAATATAGTTTATCTTTAAAAATATTTTGATTCTATAAATTATATGAGACCCATAAGACAAATTTGTGTACCGAAAGCTTTGATTGCTAACCTGTCTGGACCCAAGAAGATTTGGGTACCAAAATCATTTCCTATTTAAATCTGTTTTGTAGGAAACCTACTTGATGGGTTCCCACAAGAAGACATGGTATCTGGAAAGTGGATGTTCAAGACATATTACTGGGGATTACTGGTGTTTCAAAAGTTTAATAAAGGTTGATAGAGGTCATGTCACCTTTGGTGATAATTCTAAAGGAAAGATCATCAGCCTAGGTCAAATTGGTAACACCGATTCAGTTTTAATTTCTAATGATTTATTTGTTGATGGACTTAAATATAATCTGTTAAGCATTTCTCATTTATGTGATGGTGGTTTTAATGTCAAATTTTAAAATGATTCTTGTAATGTTTTTAATTCTAATAACGTTTTAGTCTTTTCTGCTCTAAGAAATGAAAATGTTTATGCTATTGATTTAAATTCCTTAGCTAAGCAAAATGTTACCTCTTTAAATTCTTTTCATAAAGAGTCCTGGTTATGGCATATAAGATTATGACACTGCAATTTACACTCACTTATAAAACTAACTAGGGAGAACATAGTTAGAGACCTACCTAAACTTGAGTTTCCAAATGATAAAGTTTGTTATCCCTGTCAAAAGGGAAAGAAACATAAGGTTTCTTTTAAATCAAAAACGAAGTTTCAACTTCTCAATCTCTCGAGTTGGTTCACATGGATTTGTTTGGACCATATATATTTTCTAGCTTAAATGGGAAGCACAATGTCTATGTCCTAGTAGATGACTTTTCTCGATATACTTTGGTATACTTCTTTGCTCAGAAAATTGAAGCTTGTTCTTACTTTGTTAAATACTACAAATCTACAGAAAATCTTAGTGTACTTAAGATTAAAACCCTAAGAAGTGATCATGGCCATGAGTTTGAGAATCATGAGTTTGAATCTTATTCCTCACACAATGGATATAGTCACAATTTCTCTACCCCTAGGACACCACAGCAAAATGGTGTAGTAGAAAGGAGAAATAGAACCCTGCAAGAAATTTCAAGAACTATGCTTAATGAATATGACCTGCCTATTTACTTTTGGGCTGAAGCTGTCAATACAGCTTTTTATATCAGTAATAGAGTCTTAATTAGACCAGTTCTTAAGAAAACCCCATATGAGTTGTGGAACAATATAAAACCTAAATTTAGTTACTTTAGAGTCTTTGGCGGCAAAGTCTTTGTTCTAAATACAAAAGATAATCTTGATAAGTTTTCTTCTAAGAGTGATGAAGGAATATTTTTAGGATATTCTTTAACCAACAAAGCCTATAGAGTCTTTAATAAGAGAACCAAGTGTGTGTAAGAATCTATTCACATCAAGTTTGATGAAACTGATCCACATGAGCCTAAAACCTCTCTTGAAAATCTTGAAGAACATTTATCTGTTCTAGACCTTAATGACAAATCTAATGAACCTGCTATAAAGGCAACCAGTTCTGGACATATTCCAGAATCTGTTTCTAATGAACCTGAACCCATAGAAGAACCTGAAATTTCTAGTCCTACCTTTACTAGATCAACTATAATTCTAAAGAATCATCCTTTAGATGTTGTTGTAGGAAATCTTGATAGAGGGACACAGACTAGAGCTTCTCTTAGAAATTAGGTTGAACATCAAGCCTTTTTGTCACAACTTGAACCTAAAAACATTGATGATGCTATTAATGATGAATTTTGGGTAATTTCTATGCAAGAAGAACTCAATCAATTTTAAAGAAATAAAGCTTGGAATCTTGTTGAAAGACCTAAGTACACTTTCACAAATAGGGACTAAATGGGTGTTTAGAAATAAAGTAGATGAATCTGGAAACATATTTAGAAATAAAGCTAGGCTAGTTACACAAGGCTATAGTCAAGAAGAAGGTATTGACTGTGAGGAGACTTTTTTTCTAGTAGCCAGATTAGAAGATATTAGGATTTTTCTTGCTTATGTTGCTCATCTAAATTTCAAACTATATCAAATGGATGTCAAGAGTGCATTCTTGAATGGATATATTGCTGATGATGTTTTTGTTGAACAACCACCTGGATTTTAAAACCCTCATTTTCAAAAACATATTTTCAAATGGTACTGATCCATTATTCATCAATTAGTGATTTATCTGACACACTAAAAGAAGGTGGATATTTATTCATGAAGGAGTCAACAAAACCATATTCCCCCATTTTATCATTTGAAGATATGTGTGTTTCATATCTTCATAAATTTTTTTGAGGATGAAAAAGATATTTTATATTATAGCCTCAATATAATTTGGTTTATCATGAGGAAAATCATTCCATTTTCCATTGAATTCAGCGTTACCATGATTTATTCAGGTTTCAACCATCAAATAAAATAAAAAACATATATTGGGAACATTATTTATATAGGGAAACCAAATGATAATAAAAAATACTTTACCGAATGATTGAATAATTATCTATTTTCAATCAATTACACCATAGGTTTGTCATAGGTCATTTATGATCATTAGGAAAATAATATTATTTTATCCTATAGTTATAAATATCCATTGGGTAATCACTAAATTTTTTTTTCTATAATCCAAAGGTCAAAAAACAAATTTCTATGATACAAACTATAATGAAAAATAGTTTTCATACATAAATATCACATCTTATTAGTTGAATATTAATTATATGACATGAATATCCATGATCGAATCAAAATTTTCTAGTTATTTGGAAACATGGATACATAAACAACTATTTCATAAGTAAACTACATAATCTACCATTTAGTTCTTAATAGATCTAACCCTTCATATAAATGTCATACATTATACCATTATTTATATCCTTCAAAAATGAATCTTATGAAAGAGTGAGATATAATTCATAGTAAGGGATGATAATGGAGATACCTATGATCACATTCTAATAATATGATAATTAGTGTATGGTTACATGAGTTTAAAATTTGAAATATTATCCTTGCTTATAATATATCATAATCATGATCCATGGCATAATACAAGGAAGGTCATAAGACCTGATTCTGAAAACAATAAAAAAATAATGAGAGCATGAAATAGGAATTAAAATGGAGTTGATGAATAAACATAACTATATAGGGTATTATTTCATTCATACCCACCATGAAATTCATAACAATATAGTCTTGGGGTAACCTTCTGTGTACAACATTTGGTATTGGGGTAACCTTTTCTATACCCAAGTTTAGGCATTGGACAACATCCTGTATAACCATTGATCTCATAGAACATTAAAAATTACCCAATTCATTGGACATAGATATATAAAACATCCATCACATAATGGAACTTTTACCTATATGTTCTAGAATATCATAACCATTCTTCATATCAAAATAAATTAAAAAGAATGGGTTATACAAACATTTTTTATAGCGTAACCTATGAAAGTATTTAATGCATAAATATATTTTCATCATAATCATAACCATACTGATAAATACTAAAGATGATATCATTGGATCCGGACACCATCAAGGATCATGAAACATCAATTCATTTCATCTCTGATATAAAATTATTTTAAATCATAAGTTTTAGCATTTCATTACTAAAATAACCTTTCTATTTTTAAATGACATATTTAAAATAAAAAAAATTCAAAATATTTTGTAATAAAATTCTTTTAAATAAAATTCTTTTCATATTCAATTAATTTAAAATTCATGATATTTATAAATTCAGTTTAGTTTGTATAAGATAAATGAAAACATACCATTTACACTTTTGATAAAAATCATAAAGAACATCATTCGAAAAAAACAGTAACATTTCATTTTGAACCAATATTAAAAATTAAAACATGGGTATGTATTAATTTATCTAATCATAGTTGAATAGATAATACCTTATTTAAAATATTTCTAGAATATGTTTTTATGTAGGAAAATGGGGTTTCAACTAAAGATAGAATTAAAAATTATTTTATTTTAAAACCCATTTTTTGTCACTTGAGAACTAGAAGTGAGTAAAATGAAAATAAAAATGTATTTTAGTAGAACAACTTTAGGAAAAGGAAATTATTATTTTTATATATTATTTGACCACATTATTTTATCATTATAAACATAATAATAATAAATCCCAATAAATAATTAGATTGTAACATAATACATTACCACATTGGTATCATTGGAATCATATATACAATGAACTAAAAATCCATATATGTATATTTAAATTAATTTAATGTTCATAATAAGAATTATAAAATATATTCATGGTATTTTATACACCACACAAAATAAACAAATGGTGTATGAGGCATGTATCCCACCGAAATAAATATGAGACAAAAATACCTTACCCTAAGTTCTACTAAATTGAATGCTTTATAACGAACTATATAATAATTATAATTTTATTTATCATCCATAAAACAATCACATAAATAATTATTATCCCATATATAATAATTATGTATATATTATTTGAGTCATTCATAATGGTAGAGATAGAAATTTAATTGCACCATTCATGGGGAGAGTAGGTCATTCGTACACTTAGACACTGTTATCATTTTTCGATGGACATATTGAATAAAATGGAAATATTATATCTCCATTATATAATATAAAAAAATAAAAATGTCATATAAATTCTTTATATCCATCCTCTTTACCATGCATGTAATATATAAATGAAAAAATGAATAACATTTCAACATTGAGGTGGTAGCCCGCATGTACGCCCAAGCGATGTTATGGTTTTCCATCAATTTGGATTGGAAGAAGGTAGATATAAAAATATCATTAATGAATTATAATTATTTCATTAATATATTATATTAACTTTTAACTCCTCATAATAATATCCGATGATATATTTTCATGGAAAATGAATTGTACCGCTACGTGGAGATGGTAAGTCAAACGTACGCGCAAGTGATTTGATCACATTCCATTTGATGAAAAGTGGGTGGAAAATAGTAGTATCACAAACATAATACCATTTTATCATATTTATGAAACTTAATTGTTTATTTTATAAAAAATAACATAGATTTATATGCTGTATATGAATAAATAAATTGGTTAAATTCATTTAATGTAACTACCTCTTTTCTAGGAGGCCGCCTTTAGATTATTTCTTAAGGAACATAAGGATGGTAATTTAGGGAGATATAAATATCAAATACTTGTTTAAAATTTTTGAGAAGATAATTTTTAGGGAAAGTTTTGATAATTATTTATTAATTTATTATGAAGAATAGAAATAAGGGGTGTCCATTTATAAGGGAGAGGAAGGACACACATGGAATTTCATAAAATATTAAATTATTATACAGTCATTATCAATATAAATGGTTCCAAATGGCCTATATATCAAGATTTTATTGACTTTTTGACCATATCTTATCCACTTTTTCATATTTTATAGTTTTTAATATTTTATTTATTTTAATAAAATATGATTTTGATAAAATATACTTAATTACAATTCTAACACTACAATTTTAATTCTGTAAAAATACATAAATTAAATGTTGAAATTGGTATTTAATTATATGAAATAAAATTTATATGTTATATGAATCTACAACATTATTTAAAAAAAAATTAAATCACTCAAATTAAATTACATTGATTTTTTTTAAAATCATTTATTATATTTTCTTACAATCGGAGAAATATTGCTTCAATATTTGCATAAGAAATTATAGCCATTTAATAGTTACATAATGTTATAAATATATTTCTATTATAAAAACTATCTTTTATCTCAAAACTAATATAAATATTATTTGATAACTAGAAATATTCCTTATGTAAATACATAACACTTATTTAATATTAAGAGAGTGACACTATATAACTTTCATTGTTCAAAATTCATTAAATGCCATTTCAAGGAAATGTTTCCATTAAAAAATCAATTTATAGACTATGTTGATAAGGTTTGAATTAAATTAATCAAATATAAATTAATAAGAAAAATTATGTCTTTATCATGTATTTTTATCATATACTATCCTCCTTTACACTTTACCAAAGTGATAATTTTTACCATGGTTACAATTTATTTTGAATAAAAGGAACTATTTACCAAATTTTATTATTTTTGTTATACATATATAATTTTTTTATTAAATAATCATATAAAAGTGGATGAAATTAATTTTCATGTATGTGTGAAAAATGCGATAAAAATGAAATTCTTGTAAAATATTGTTTCAAACATAAACCCATATTTATTTTTATCCAGTGATTATAGAAAAATTGGATGGATTATTAATTTTTATTAAATAATATATTGTTTATAAATTTCATTACAATCATCCTCTAATTGACAATAATTTATTTTATTTGGATAAAAATCCACATCCAATATAAAAATAGTTTTTCCAAAAAAAAAACATATCCTTTATATTCAAATGATTACTATTTTTATTTCTAGTTATTTATATACAATGAATAAATTTTATCATTGTGTAAGAAATAAATTTTCTCCATTTAGTTTTCCAAATGAATACCTAATAATCTAGCTTCAACATGTTAATATATAATAATACTCTAATTGGATGCCACAATTTGATTAGACTTGTTGTGTGGGTAACCGAAGATATCTAACATGTAAATTTATTCAAATTTATTTTATAAGTTGTTCGGAAATTACAGGTTGGAAATGGGGTGGTACCAACAATAGTCAAGAAAAAGTAGGTGTTACCATGTACCCTGGGGTGAGTATGGTGCACTCGAAAGCCTATATAGAACATCATGTTTTCTAGTGTTACAAATTTAGTACCCAGTGTCCAAGATTTGTTTTTCATTAGAAATGGGGTAATTGTATTCATTTTCCTTATCTTTTTAACCACTATAAATTTATTTTCAAATATCACGTCACTATAATTTTATGGATTCCTTATATATGGCCTCTCTGGGACAAATCTTCCACTTTTTTCTTTTCCCATTAATCAATACTGAACATAGGTTTTTCAATGATAAAATTAAAGGTAATAATCACTCGCAATCTTCCATTTTTAGTTTTATCTTATCATTATAATTTCTTATTCTATGGAGTGGGATAATAATGTGAACTGTACTATATTATGGTGGAATTCCCCCAATACCATGGGTATTTTTTCTCTTCTATATCAAAGAGGTTTATGTTATTTTATTTCTTATTGTTCATTAATATTACGGTGAAATTATATTATAGTGAATTTTGAACTAAGAATATTTAATTTATAGGGAATAATTTGAATTAAATTTCATGAAGAATATTTATATCATTTGGGTGATTATTTTTTTAGGGAATTATGATTTTTCTTTTATAATTTTATATGATTTTTGGATTATTAATTATTAAGAGTTGATAATTAATTGGGTTTTTTGTTATGGAATTTCGATTTTATGATTTTAGAGGATATTATTATTCATCCGAGGATTTTATTTTTTTTCTAATTGATATAAAACATATTATAAAACAATATTTTAAAATATTAATTTGATATTAAAATAAAATATTTGGACTTTGGAGTTATTAAATCTATTCATTAATTATAAAAGGTGGTCTTCACTCAAATAATGGTCCTTGATCGATTCCTATAAGGTAATTAAAAACATATTTATTTATAATGAATTAATGAAACACTTTTCTTCATTATATAACTGAAAAAAATTATCAAATTTATATACATTGAACACTCATAATAATTATTGAACTATAGTGACATGTTATTGGATAAACCTTGCCTAACCTATAGTATATAAAAAAATTATATTTTCTTGGGAAATTTATTTGACTTAGATATTCGACTAAAATACAACTCTTAGAGTTTATTATTATGAAATATTTTTCTAGGAAAACATATATGTTAAACATATTATGTTTCCCTAATCCTCCTTGGTTTTTCATGTATCATACAAAAGTTTACATACATGAGTCCAAACTATACTATATAATGGCACTCACTTACTTGTACCAAAACTAAAATGATCATTAAGTAAATGGCACAATATAAAAAAATTGGTAAGAGAGTTATTCATTAGAGAATTTTTAAATAGGTTTGTTATGTGGGAAAATGTGATTCAACATGAATATATTGATGACTTTAGTAAAATTTTTAATTAATAAGAATAAGATATGTTGGACTCATCATGTGTTACTCATGTTTTAATGCTCACAAATCTTATTACTGTTAATTAATATCCATCTTCATTGCACATCTTGCTAATTCTCTTTAATCTCTATAATAACTACTCATAATGTTTTAATGATAGCAAATATTATGGATGTTAATTACTCTCTCTATTATTTACAAGTCTCGTGCATGATCACAAATATCACATATATAATCAAGCCTTTATGTTTATGATTCATGTTCTCTGACTCTCTAATGGTTAAACTTAATACATATTCTACATATTACTATTTAAGTCCAAATACAGATATTTTTCTAAGTATGGACTCACCGTGACCCAGACACCGTGAAGGACTCACCGTGACACAGACACTGTGAAGGACTCACCGTGACCCAGACACCGTGAAGGACTCAATGGGACCCAGACACCGTGAAGGACTCACCGTGACCGAGACACCATGAAGGACTCACCGTGACCCAAACACCGTGAAGGACTCACCATGACCCAGACACCGTGAAGGAATCACCGTGACCCAGACGCTATAAAGGACTCACGGTGAACCAGAAACCTTGAAGGACTCAACGTGACCCAGACATCGTGAAGGACTCACCATGACCCAGACACCGTGAATCTCATACCATGAAGCTCATATCGTGAAGCTCATACTGTGAAGTTCATACCGTGAACCTCATACCATGAAGAAGACACCGTTTACTTAATCATTGTGACACCATTTCTTAACTTTTTGTCAATATTATTTAAATAATACTAACGTTCATATTTTATGTTTCTAATGAAATTAATGTTATTTAATGATAGTTTTTGGCATGTCAGAAAACCATATCTCGTACCCATGAAAAGGGAATCATTCATACCACCAGAAATCATGGAATATAAGGATGATTAAGATGCAGTACACGAAATACAACAGAAGTGAGGTGTGAAAGTGTGAATATACAACGAGAAGAACTTACATACACCAGAGAGAACTGTGATGAACAAGAAGAACAATCCTGAGTAAGAAAGAGATTCCCAGACTTTCAAAGAATTCTCTTGAATGCAATCCAACACCATTGAAGAACACACGATGAATCAAAAGATCTTTTTCATTCCTGAAGATGACAAGCTGACTACGACACGCTGTTTTTCAACAGAAAACCAGAGAAGGACTCAGAAACATTCCTACTGAATCCAACGAGTCCAATGTTTCATTGATAATCACTAGAGCATTCTAAACTCTTATATGCTCTCTATAAGTGATTTATTTATTAACTTTCGAGCAGTGTGGTGTACTCTGTATTTCTTATACACACACTGTCTCCTGCACTGTACTACAGGATATCAAAATCCTCAATCCAAATCTCTTATCTCTTGTTTACCCACGTCAACTGTGGAAGAGGTCCTTGTGTGGCCTTGTATTTGTTTTGTTTCCCATGAAGAGCAGTGGTAGAGGTCCCTGCGTGGCCTGGAATGTTTTGTAAACTGTTGTCAACCCTGATCCAGGGTGTGGATCAAATTTTATATAAATTTGAGAGGACTAAGTCTCAGCATGAGATTGAACCTCTTGTTATACCTGATGTGCACCTTTAGTTTAAGGTAAAAGTTTACTACATATATCTTATTTATTCCGCTGCTGTTACATTGAAATAAAAAACTATTTTAAAGCTACTTTGATAGTTAAATTAGCAAGTGTTTACACATATTGTAAATCAGAATGTTAGTTTCAAAAGTTAGTTTAATCTCGTGGTTAAATTAACTGAGATATAATCAACCTTTGAGAAGATAAGTGAACATTTACAATCTTTATAAATTAACTACAGTTTACCTTGTTTTATAAATTAGGGGATTTTAAATATAAAATATTTTAACAGAAATTTTTATTGGAACTCAATTCACCCCCCTCTTGAGTATCCACTCCGACCAACATTTGGTATCAAAGGCTTTTTTTTGTTTAATTATTTTTGAAATACTCTATTTTTTCAACTGTGATTTTAGTTTCATCTTCCAAAATCTTAAATTTCTATTATTTCTAAATTTTATCTCTTTAAATTATCTTTCTAAAATCTAGTTAGGGATAATAGATTAGAGGGTGCTGTTAATAACATTCCACCTTTCATCAATGGTACTAACTATGCTCAGTGGAAACTCAAAATGAAAATTCATTTAGAAAGCATGGGTTTTGATATCTGGACTGCTATAGAATCTGAATATAAACTTCCAGAAACTGAAAGAATAACTTGGTATGAACCTATAAAGACTGCCTACAATAATAATTATAAAGCTATGAATTCCATGTACTGTGCTCTAGGAGATGAAGAGTTTAATGGAATTTATTCCTGAAAAACTGCTTTTGAAATTTGGGATACATTGGGTGTTTCTCTTGAGGGAACAACCAATGTTAAAGAAATGCGATCGAATAATTATACTTTTAAATATGATAATTTTAAAATGAAGACTGATGAACCTATTTCTGATATGTATCTCAGGTTTAATGAGATAGTCAACACAATGAATTCACTCGAAAAGGTTTTTCCAGCGAAGGAACAAATTATGAGAATCTTGAGATGTTTAATAGACCGATGGAGAGGCACATCTGTTTCAATCAGAGAGGCATGTGACATTGCTTCTCTGCCTATCAAATAACTCATTGGTAAGCTCATTATGTTTGAGGAACAACTCAAGGTGAATAAAGAGGAAGATGATGAAACTATGAGAAAATATGTGGCTTTCAAGAATAATGTTTCAAAGAGTAAGGACAAAGATAAAGCTCAAATACAAACTGACATTTCATCCAGTGAAAATTCAGACTCTAGTAGTGATGATGAAATGGATCAAATAGCCAGAAGGTTTAAGAAATTTTATAAGAAGAAGAAATTTTTCAGAAAATCTAACTACAAAGGAAAGTATGACAGTATGGGACACTGGAAAAATGAATGGAAGAAATATGATAAAAGTGATGAAGTTTTTCTGCTATGAATGCAAAAGAAAAAGACATATAAAAGCAGAGCTGTTCAAATCTGAAATACAAGAAGAAAGTATGAGTACAAGGATAGTAAGTACAAAAAGGATATGAAGGCTACCTGGAGTGCTTCTAAAGAAAACACAAGTGAGTCTGAAATGTCTGATTTTGAGAGAAAACATGCCCACATGTGTTTTTATGACAAACACATCTGAGTTAACCTTAGATAATCCTGTTTAAATCCTTACTATTCTGGAAATGATGCAGAATATGATTCTGATTATGAACACATGACTGTTGAGGAATTATTTGAATATTGTAAATATACTGGAAGAGACATGCAATGAACTTAAGGATAAAAACAAATCATTAAAGAAACATCATGTTCTCACTACTACTGTTAAAACAGAATTTACTATTGAGAAAGAGAAAAATTATCAACTATTAAAGGAGAACACTGAAATGAAAATGTCTAATGAGAAAATTAGAAAGGACTTAGAGAAATTCACAAGTGAAAAAAGATACACTAACTCAAATGCCTAAGAAACAAAGTTTCACCAAAATACACTACTGGAATAGGCTACAAACCTGGACAGAGACAGATTACCAAGAATAGATTTATTCATAAATCTGGACAGAATACTGGTAGTTCTAGTTCTGTACATTTATATGCTTCAACTAGTTATTCACTTACTTATAAATCTAATATAGTTTATCTTTAAAAATATTTTGATTCTATAAATTATATGAGACCCATAAGACAAATTTGTGTACCGAAAGCTTTGATTGCTAACCTGTCTGGGACCCAAGAAGATTTGGGTACCAAAATCATTTCACTATTTAAATCTGTTTGTAGGAAACCTACTTGATGGGTTCCCACATGAAGACATGGTATCTGGAAAGTGGATGTTCAAGACATATTACTGGGGATTACTGGTGTTTCAAAGTTTAATAAAGGTTGATAGAGGTCATGTCACCTTTGTTGATAATTCTAAAGGAAGATCATCAGCCTAGGTCAAATTGGTAACACCGATTCAGTTTTAATTTCTAATGATTTATTTGTTGATGGACTTAAATATAATCTGTTAAGCATTTCTCATTTATGTGATGGTGGTTTTAATGTCAAATTTTAAAATGATTCTTGTAATGTTTTTAATTCTAATAACGTTTTTAGTCTTTTCTGCTCTAAGAAATGAAAATGTTTATGCTATTGATTTAAATTCCTTAGCTAAGCAAAATGTTACCTCTTTAAATTCTTTTCATAAGAGTCCCTGGTTATGGCATATAAGATTATGACACTGCAATTTACACTCACTTATAAAACTAACTAGGGAGAACATAGTTAGAGACCTACCTAAACTTGAGTTTCCAAATGATAAAGTTTGTTATCCCTGTCAAAAGGGAAAGAAACATAAGGTTTCTTTTAAATCAAAAACGAAGTTTTCAACTTCTCAATCTCTCGAGTTGGTTTCACATGGATTTGTTTGGACCATATATATTTTCTAGCTTAAATGGAAGCACAATGTCTATGTCCTAGTAGATGACTTTTCTCGATATACTTTGGTATACTTCTTTGCTCAGAAAATTGAAGCTTGTTCTTACTTTGTTAAATACTACAAATCTACAGAAAATCTTAGTGTACTTAAGATTAAAACCCTAAGAAGTGATCATGGCCATGAGTTTGAGAATCATGAGTTTGAATCTTATTCCTCACACAATGGATATAGTCACAATTTCTCTACCCCTAGGACACCACAGCAAAATGGTGTAGTAGAAAGGAGAAATAGAACCCTGCAAGAAATTTCAAGAACTATGCTTAATGAATATGACCTGCCTATTTACTTTTGGGCTGAAGCTGTCAATACAGCTTTTTATATCAGTAATAGAGTCTTAATTAGACCAGTTCTTAAGAAAACCCCATATGAGTTGTGGAACAATATAAAACCTAAATTTAGTTACTTTAGAGTCTTTGGCGGCAAAGTCTTTGTTCTAAATACAAAAGATAATCTTGATAAGTTTTCTTCTAAGAGTGATGAAGGAATATTTTTAGGATATTCTTTAACCAACAAAGCCTATAGAGTCTTTAATAAGAGAACCAAGTGTGTGTAAGAATCTATTCACATCAAGTTTGATGAAACTGATCCACATGAGCCTAAAACCTCTCTTGAAAATCTTGAAGAACATTTATCTGTTCTAGACCTTAATGACAAATCTAATGAACCTGCTATAAAGGCAACCAGTTCTGGACATATTCCAGAATCTGTTTCTAATGAACCTGAACCCATAGAAGAACCTGAAATTTCTAGTCCTACCTTTACTAGATCAACTATAATTCTAAAGAATCATCCTTTAGATGTTGTTGTAGGAAATCTTGATAGAGGGACACAGACTAGAGCTGAAATTAGGTTGAACATCAAGCCTTTTTGTCACAACTTGAACCTAAAAACATTGATGATGCTATTAATGATGAATTTTGGGTAATTTCTATGCAAGAAGAACTCAATCAATTTTAAAGAAATAAAGCTTGGAATCTTGTTGAAAGACCTAAGTACACTTTCACAAATAGGGACTAAATGGGTGTTTAGAAATAAAGTAGATGAATCTGGAAACATATTTAGAAATAAAGCTAGGCTAGTTACACAAGGCTATAGTCAAGAAGAAGGTATTGACTGTGAGGAGACTTTTTTTCTAGTAGCCAGATTAGAAGATATTAGGATTTTTCTTGCTTATGTTGCTCATCTAAATTTCAAACTATATCAAATGGATGTCAAGAGTGCATTCTTGAATGGATATATTGCTGATGATGTTTTTGTTGAACAACCACCTGGATTTTAAAACCCTCATTTTCAAAAACATATTTTCAAATTATCAAAAGCTTTATATGGTTTAAAGAAATCTCCAAGAGCTTGGTATGATTGATTAAGTAATTGTCTAATTTCTAAAAGTTTTACAAAAGGAATAGCTGATCCTACTCTATTTATAAAACGAGTTTCTAAAGATGTTTTTATTGTACAAATTTATGTAGATGATATTATTTTTGGATCTTCAAAAACTACATTATGTACTTATTTTTCCAAAAAGATGCAAAATGAATTTGAAATGAGTTTAATGGGTGAACTTAAATTCTTTATTGAATTTAAAATCATTCAAAATTATTATGGAATTATTTTAACTCAAAGTAAATATAATAGAGATCATTTAAAATGTTTTGGATTGGATAGCACAAAAAGTAGTGACACTCCCATGAGTACCACCTGCAAGATGGATCTTGATGAAAATGGTAAATCAGTTGACCAAACCACTTATAGAGGAATGATTGGAAGTCTACTCTACCTGACTTCTAGTCATCCTAACATTTTTTTAGCGTGTGTATGTGTGATCATTTTCAAGAAAACCCTAAAGAGTCACATTTAAATGCTGTACAGAGAATTTTCAAATACCTCAAGCATACTCCCAATTTAAGATTGTTCTATCCCAAAGGACAATCATTTGAATTAGTTAGTTATTCTGATGCTGATTTTGATGGATGTAAGTTATATAGAAAAAGCACCTCTGGAACGTGTCACCTTTTAGGCAAGTCACTAGTATCATGGTGTAGTAAGAAACAAAATTTTGGTGCATTATCTACTATATAAGCTGAATACATAGCTGCTGGCAGTTGTTGTGCACAAATTTTGTGGACGAAACACACATTACTAGACTATGGATATCAATTCAAACATGTCCCAATAAATTGTGACAACACAAGTGCTATTAACATTTCTAAGAATCCTTTTTCTCATTCTAGGAAAAACATATTGATGTAAGACATCACTTTTTGAGGGATCGTTATCAAAAAGGTGATATCACTTTGGAATTCAATGGTACTGAATATCAACTTGCTGATATATTCACTAAACCATTAAATTCTGAAAGATTAGACTACATCATACATGATCTTGGTATGATTAATCATAAGTAAAAATCCTACTGATCTTACTGTTTAATACTTTAATATATTTTACTTTACGATTTCATGGCCACTGTTTCTATGTTACTATTTTATGTTCACGGTCTCACCGTCAAGAATTTATGCTCACGGTCTGTCAACTTGCTGTCTCACTATGACTACATAGAATGCTCACTGTCTCACCGTAATGACTAGTTTTCAACACACCGTAACGCCTACTCACGGTCTCACCGTGAATATTATTTATATTCTTATTTTAACCCATATCGCGTAATTTTTATTTTACTGCTATTTGATTTCTCGGGTTTTTGTTTTTATGACGTTTGACATTCCCAAATGGTAAAACTTAAGGGTTTCATTCGATTCCTAACCCGAAATCTCTCCTGAACCTTCTCCTACCTCTCGCCCGAACCTTCAGTGGATGCCAATGATGAATCATCCATCTTCACCCTCGTCTGAGAAGCGCCGCTCTAAGAAAAAGAAGAGGATACTGAGGAAAGCTCCCAAAGGTCCTCTAAACCCAAACCTGGTAAGCCGTATAGTTGTACCTGAAAAAGTGGTCTGTGCAGAGTGGTGGTTGTCTAGCAGATCTTTAGTTTTGAATGTTTTAAGAGAAAAAGGATGGCTTGGATGTTTTAATGGAAAGAATAGACCAATTTACCCCAGATTGGTATCTCAATTCTATCAGTATGCGAAGTTTTCTATTGAGTTTGGAGTATGATTTATGGTGAAAATATTGATAAATGGTCAAAAGGGATCTTTCTCTTCGAGGATATGGGTTGTATGCATAGGGATTCCCCTTGAAGGAGTTTGTGAGGATTACCATAGAGATCCTCCTCCAACAACTGACATCTTTGACCCGGAGACTGCTTTAGAAGACCTGACTGGAAATGGCACCAAGCAAAGGGCCATAGCTGCTGAATTAGATGGGGAGACTAGACTTCTGCACAAGTTTGTTCAAAATTTGATTATCCTGAGAAAATGAGATTTTGCAGTGATGAAGTATTAGGATGTGTTCTTGATTCATCTGTTGAAGAATGGCCATAAGATCAACCTATGCAAGTATGTTATCAACCATATCTTTGAGCTGATCAAAGTCACTTCCAAATCCACCTCCTTATTTTACTTAAGGATGATTTCAGCTATGTTAGTTGCCAAAGGGATGGTTGGACCGAATGAAGAAAAGATAGAGGACCTTGATTTCGGCCTATCCATGCCTATCATCAGAAGGATGAAGATTAGCTAGAAACCCTGGAAGAAGCATTGGGTTGAGGATAATGATAAAGTGTATAAAATGTTTAATCCTGTTGACTATCCAAGAAGGCCTAAGAATCTCTCTGATCCTAGTTTGGAACTAGATGAAGTGGCTGAGTTTTTCAGAAGAAGAAGAAGAAGATGAAGTAACTGTTGAAGTATCTCCAAGAGAAGAAGCTGGAAGACCTCAAATGGAAATAGCTCCTGTTGAAAAAGAAAGTATTGTTGTCCCTGCTGTTGTCCTTGCTGAAATACCTCAAGGAGAGGAAGTTGGTTTTAATCTGAGATAAGAGGAAACTCATGTTTCTAGTGCGGACGTAAATCCAGAAGCTCATCCTAATGGTGTAAGGAAGTTCGTTTTTCCTGATTCAGAACAACACGTAACCTTAGAGGCATATCCTGTTGAAGAGGATCTTTCCGTGGAAAAATAAGCATGTCTGGAAGTTCAACCAGTGGAACAATCGGTTCCTGATATTGTTCCCTCTGCTGAAGAGAGGATGAAAATTTCCTTTCATCTGGCAAGGCAAGAGTTTCCTAGAGAGATCAGGGATGATCCTGTGGATCTTGTTCATCTTCCCGAGCCTCAAGAATCTGAATGGGAAGCACAATTTGAGGGGGAGGAACCTCAAAACCTTGAGATTACAGAAGCTGGATCTGCTGAAGCTTCTCAACCTTCTGTCTCATACTCTGTGCACACCCAATTTGTTTTCCCAAGATTTTATGATGTGGATGAGTCAAAGAAAGTATCTACAACTGGAATGGATATTTCTTCTCTATTTCAACTGAAGTCTGTAGCTCATCCAGAACCAAAACCAGATCCCCAACCTCAATCCGAATCAGAATCTGAGTCTGAAGATGACTTTGAACCTCAACCAGAATTTGAACCTCTTCCTTTACCTGCACCCTTACACGAGCATCACTCCATTTTGACTAAAGATGATCTGAATGTTTTTGTAGAAACTTTGTTAGCAGGAGTTGAGAAAATTGTCTCCACTCAACCTCGTCCAGTAACTCAGTTAATTCAATAAGATTCATCAATTCTTTTGGAAAATGTTATCTTTCATATTCAACCAAGGATGATCCGATAAATTCAAGAAGTTAGAGTTGAGAATAAGCTTCTGAGTTCTGATGTTGCAAATCTGAAAAATATGATAGCAAATTTGCAGAATGAGATATCTCTGAGATCAGAGCATGCTCTTGTTTTTGCTCATGCACCTGTTGCTGCTTCTCCTAAGACATCTGATTCCCTCTTTGCTAGGGAGATTGTATCTCATGTTCATCCATACCTACTTTATTTTGATGAATAGATTGGAAAAATACACACCAAGATGCTGGAACGCATGAGAGAACTTGTGGAAAAGTTGAATAACCTTACAGATTAATACACTGGATACCTATAAAAAGTGTTGAAACAACTCAAAGTTTTAACCGAATCTGTCAAGGCTTCACCTGCTTCTAGTCAGACCTCCACATCTTCTTTGGATGATTCTATGCTGAGATCCATAATCAAGGAAGAAATTCAGAGTGCCTTCAGTGGATTGGATCTATCTTCTTTGTCAGTAGTGGTTAAGAACAGTGATAGAGCATTGGACTTGGTTAGGATTCATTCTAAGATAGCCAATGATGCTCAAAAAGAGATCACCAAGAAAATAGATCTTTATCTCTCCCAGATTTTCTCTAAAAGTGATATGACATATCACATTAGATATCTTGTTGAAAATTTGAGAATTCCTCTGGTGACTCAAGCATTTAAAGCCCATGTTCAGAAACTTACAGAGTTCACCAGATTGTTGGACAAGTTTATGGAGAATAAGGATGATTTTGAAAAGTCTATGCAATATGGTGGTGAAATCATTACTAATTTAATCAATATTTTGAAGCTGTATCTTCATGTGACGAGTACTGCTATAGTTTCTCCAACTGCTGCACCCATTAGACCTGGTCTACTTTCCATAGCCTCAACTGCCATGACAGTCAGCCAAGCTCTTTCCCAGATCCGGCCAGTCATTCTTGACCAACCTAAGCCTAGATCTTATACTACTCCCACTTTGGCTCCATCTGTTTTTGAAGGTCTAACCTTACCCTCTTTCTGTACTGCATCTATGCCTTCTTCTACTTCAGCACCAGCTCCTGCTGCTGATAAAGGCAAGGAAAAGATGGATCCCTGAAGAGTCTAGGGAATGTTTTCTTTTTGATGGGATGTCATTTCTTGTTTATTGTTTGTAATTATCCTATATGTTCTATTCTGAACCCTTTGTTTAATGAATACTATGGAGTTTTATTTCATTTTATCTACTTTTTGATAATCCCAAAAGTGGGAGAAATACTACAAGTGTCAGTTCTATAATGTTTTTTTCTATTCTAGTATCTTTAATGTTACATTTCATTTATATTCTGACTATATCTGATTTGTGATCATCAAAAAGGGGGAGATTGTTGGACTCCTCATGTGTTACTCATGTTTTAATTCTCACAAATCTTATTACTGTTAATTATCTTCGATCTTCATTGCACATCTTTCTAATTCTCTTCAATCTCTATAATAACTACTCATCATGTTTTAATTATAACAAATCTTATGGATGTTAATTACTCTCTCTATTATTTACAAGTCTCATGCATGATCAGAAATCTCACATATATTGTCAAGACATTATGTTTATGATTCAAGTTCTCTTACTCTCTAATGGTTAAATATAATCCATATTCTGCATATTACCGTTTAATTCGAAATACAGATATTTGTCTAAGTATGGAATCACCGTGAAGGACTCACCGTGACCCAGACACCGTGAAGGACTCACCGTGACCCAGACACTGTGAAGTACTCACCGTGACCCAGACACTGTGACCCAGACACCGTGAATCTCATACCGTGAAGCTCATACCGTGAAGCTCATACCGTGAAGCTCATACCGTGAACCTTATACCATGAAGAAGACACTGTTTAATTAATCACTGTGACACTGTTTCTTAAATTTTATTCAATATTATTTAAATAATACTAACGGTCATATTGGATGTTTTATTGCAATTAATGTTATTTAATGATAGTTGTTGGCATGTTAGGAAACTGTATCCTGTACCTATGAAAAGGGAATCATTCCTACCGCCAGAACTCATGGAATATAAGGAAGATTATGATGCAGTACGTGAAATAGAATAGATGTGAGGTGTGAAAGTGTAAATATAAAACGAGAAGAACTTACATACACCCTAGAGCACTGTGCTGAACAAGAAGAACAATCCTGAGCAAGAAATAGATTTCCAGACTTTCAGAGAATTCTCGTGAATGAAATCCAACAGCACTGAAGAACACACGACGAATCAAGAGATCTTTTTCATTCTGGAAGAAGACAAGCTGACTACGACACACTGTTTTTCAACAGAAAAACTAGAGAAGGACTCAGAAGCATTCCTGCTAAATCCAACGAGTCCAGAGCTGCATTGATAATCACTAGAGCTTTCTAAAATCTTATCTTCTCTCTCTGAGTCATTTATTTATTAACTTTCAAGCAATGTGGTGTACTCTGTATTTCTTATACACACACTGTCTCCTGCACTGAACTAGAGGATATCAAAATTCTCACTCCAAATCTCTTATCTCTTGTTTACCCACGTCAACTGTGGAAGAGGTCCTTGTGTGTCCTAGTCTTTGTTTTTTTTCCCATGAAGAACAGTGGTAGAGATCCCTGTGTGGCCTGGACAGTTTTTTAAATGGTTGTTAACCCTGATCCAGGGTGTGGATCAAATTTTATATAAATTTGAGAGGACTAAGTCTCGACTTGAGACTGAACCTCTTGTTATATCGGTTGTACACCTTTAGTTTAAGTTCAAAGTTTACTACATATATCTTATTTATTCCACTGTTGTTACTTTGAAATACAAAACTATTTTAAAGATACTTTGAATGTTAAATTAGCAAGTGTTTACACTTATTGTAAATTAGTAGGTTAGTTTCAAAATTTATTTTAATCTTATGGTTAAATTAACTGAGACCTAATCAACCTTTGAGAAGCTAAGTGAACATTTATAATCTGTATAAATTCAATACAGTTTAACATGGTTTATAAATTGGTGGATTTTAAATAGACAATATTTTAACAGAAATTTTTATTGGAACTCAATTCACCCCCCTCTTGAGTATCCACTCTGACCAACAAGATATAATTGTATTAATAAGGGTTTAAATAATTTTATAATAAAAAATACTTAACATTTAAATGATATAATTTGTTATTTTTTCATAATTTACGTTCCTCCTCAGTTCAACCAAATTATTATAATTGATCTTAACCTATTTTCTAGGACAGACACCTATTCACTTTTAAAACACATTTTCATTAAAAAACATAGTTATATACATTGTAAAGATTTAATTTTATAGTTCTTGCTAAGAATTAAATTGGAAGATAAAATGTATTCAATTGATATTGATTATATTCAAAAAAAATTCTCCCAACTCTAGTATATATCATTCAATTATTAACCTAATACAAATCCTAAAGTCATGGTTGGTTCATAGATACATTGTACTAATATAATGACCAATATTCTATCTTAGCATGCTTATCATTGGTATTCCTTGGGATTAACTACGTCCAACTCATTTTTTCCCATTGGATGGAAATTAAAATGTATCAATCCTAAATAATTTTAACTATTTCACCTACTAGTTTAATGCTTAATGTCATTCATTCATTCATTATATGTGGATTACAATAATTCTATCGTTCTATTATGGTTGTATATATTCAAATCATGGATATATTTTTACATTGTTTGAAGTATGATATTAAACTATTTTCAAAATCAAGATAAATGATATCATTGATATGTTTTTTGTCTATTTTTATTTATCAAATTTTATGATAATAATTACATCACTTTTTTATATCATGTGTGATGAGTGATATTTTTATAGTGTGCTAAGGTATTTACTATAGTTTTCTATTGTAGATCGTATTGTTGATGTAACTAGTTTTGATATCATCAACATGAAAATGAATATTATAATTCATTATAATCTATATAAATTTTATCACTATTATTGTTGACTGTTTATGTTAGACCATAAACAATTCTTGATCATGGTTGTATAGAATTGGTATAGATCCTTATCTGATTATACCTATTTTACTATTTCTAAAAGGATTATCTATAAGATAACCTTGGTTAAACTATATAATATCCCTTATCCACTGAGGTATGAATATTTTATAATGATAAATTTATTTTTATTTAATCCAAATGACTAAATGATTTTTTTTTCTACTCATCTTAGATCCCAAGATTAGGCTTCAATCATAGATTATAGATATGGATTATTTCAGTATATAGAATTGTCAATCATAATTGAAACCAATAAGAAACATAGTTTATAATATTTTTATTCTCTTTTTTATCATTCAGGCACCATTTCGGGTTCCCAACATTTTATTATATTCCCTACCTTATTATGGACACTTCAGGGGACATGCATCCACTATTTTTCTATTTTTAACAAAATTACAATTTTGATTAGGTATTGGATCATCATATGAGGTTATTCAAAATAATTATTGAAATGAGATTGGTTCTCATTTAATTGGGGTCGTTGAAGGCCACTCAAGGCCTAATATGGATCATAACCCTTCTTCTTCAATATGGATTTTCTCATATGCCATGTTTGGATTAAATCTTTAATATATTCTCATTTGTAAGAGATTGTTTTCATGAGATGTGTATTTTATGAATTATTGTAGTGGTTTTTATATTGTGTAAAATTATATTTAATGTTTTTATGACCAACATTGGTTTTCTAAATTTACAATTTTATCATGTGATATCCAAAATATAGGTGGGTTTTTTCAGATTCATGGCAGTGACTATCGATGAAATTTATTTATATATAAGAAATTAAATTAATGACAAAAAATAAAAAAAATACCCAGGGTAATAGTCTCCATCATATGTGTATTATGAAGAAATTGTTGAATAATAGAGAATGTCATTCATGTGTCATTTTTGGAATTCAATTCTGGGATGTTAAAATATCCATTCCTCCATTAGTGTACCCCTCATAGAGATTATAGTGCTGAAGAATCATATATAGGTTCATGGTGTGAAGGGATTTATTTTCCCAAGAACAACACCTTGGGGTTCTTATGAATTATATCGCAAATAATGATTATGAATTCTTATAATTATATATTTTTAGTAGAGTTTGATTGAGGTTATAGTCATGGAGAAGTATCTAATTCATTGTATTGAATTTTTCATTAAACTAATGGGATTCGAGTGGTTCTACAAGATTCATATATGGTCCTATTATCATCATATACATGTGAGGCCTTATGGTATTTATAAAATTTCATTCTAAGGTATAAATCACCAGTATGAGTTATGATATGTTGTTTTTTTGTATAATGAATACATTAATAGAATTTTTAAAACTGATTAATTTTACTTTAAATAAAATTTTTGATTCTTTTTTTATCATCATTGTTTAAAATATAATGGTATTATTCTAGTAATGGTAGGACCATAATCATATTCTAGAGTTTATTAGTAAAACAAGAAGGAAGAATCAACTATATTCCATGATTTCATATTTTTAATTATTAATTTTTTAGGGTTACTAATTCAGATAGTTTATATTATTGACATGAATATAAATGTAATATAATCAGTGTAGAAGTTTAAAATTAATGGGTGTGGCATAAGAATTTATTTAATATTATCTATTTCGTTGGTCTAAAAGGGTTTTACTGAAGGTTTATTCATTATTATTCTTTTTTAATTCACTGATAGTAGCCATGATTTACAAATGATTCATGTTTTGGAGGTTTGATTCCTAAGTAGAATATTTTTAAGATTCAAACATCATGATTAATGCTATGTTGATTATGAACATACAAGAGTTGGTAAAGTAAAGTAATAAATATTTTTGACGCATAAATTTTTTGTCTATTAGACATGTTGATATAGGATATATGTGGTGTCCCTTATTCATTATGATGGTCTATGATAAAAGAGTGTAATTATGCATCCTATTATTTTCATCTAGTTTCAATAGAAAAACATATAAGATATTCTGGTCAATACTTGTTAGTAGATAGTTTTATTGTCCATTAAAATAGAAATATCATTGTTTTTATTTTCCTCTAGCATGAAATGAACTATTTGGAAAATATTATTTTTATATAACTTTATTATTTTGATATAATGATGGATTATGTTGTTTAAAAGTCTTTTTTTCTGATGTGTTTTATATAAAGGCTCAGTTTTAGGTGTTGTAGGAGGTAGATGTTTTGTAGATGTTGATCAAAAATTAATTGAGACACATCACGATGCTTATGAGTATCAGTTAAGTGTGAAACTTTTATTGATGGCTATTACCACATAACTCTTTGGATAGGTAAAAATATTCATCATTCTTACTCAGATTTTTTATTTATGGGTGATTATATATATGGTATGGATTCACCAACTGATATTTCTAAGGCAAATGATGTGATTATTTATGTTAATGGTTTTTTATAGTTTTTTCCATCATATGTGGAGAGATTATATATTAATTAAATTCACAGGGATAGGTTTTTTAATATATTATTACCAAGATGTATCATTACATTTAGTGGTAGTACATTAGAAATTATATGAAGAAGTTCATAAGTTATATTATCATGTTATGCATTACATGTTAGTTTTTGATGGTGGAGAACAATACTCATATTCACCTCATTAATTTTTTACATTTCATAAAATCGATTTTTATTATGTTATTATAGATTTTTTGATGAATTTGTCAAGAACATTTTGAAGAAGTGATGCAGTATGGATTATTGTGGACTTACTGAAAAAATGATTTAGATTTAAACCCAATTTTGGAGGACCATTATATTGCTCAGATGGGAATGATGTATTTACAAAAGATTTAATATAATAATATTTTTTATAGGAGTATCATTTTTATGGGAATTCTTAGTTAATAGAAGGCTACTCGAAGGGTTTGTAGTAGGTTCTTGATTTTTAGTGTAATTGATCACAACATAAAATCCTTAGAATGATGGGATATCTAAATACACAATCTATATTCTAGTGGATATTCAAAGAAAATGGTATTATAATTCTAGTGGTTTATTGGAAATATCTAGAATAAAAATATTATAAATAATCAATATATATAGCACATTGTGAGGCCATCTATTGATGGACATTTAGATCACCTCAATTCTATTTATAATAGGGGGATTCAAATATATTCATACCATATATTAATTAAGATAGCTTCTATTATATTTTATTGATGTGAATTTTGTTGTAGAATTCAAAATATAGTTAAAATTTTTATATATATCAATGTCATTGTCAACTATAGTTGATATAGTTGATAGTGTCTTAATTAGAATTGCATTTTTATTCAGATTATATCATATTTAGTTTAAAATTAATTTTCTCTCAATTATGATATACCTTTTGTGTCTTTCAAGAAGGTCAGTACCATAGATTTATAATTTGAACATTCATGAAATTTCTATTCCATAAAATATTCATTCATTTTATATCTCTTTAGGATATATCACAATAATATTTCTCAGGTGAACATTATAGAAAATGATGATTTGTAACCTATTATGTAATTCATGGAAAAAAATATTCAAATATTGGATTAAGGGATAATATCATCAATGGGTTAATAGTCCACCAAGTATGTTTCTAGTTATAAAAATGGCACATTTGGGAGGATATATAGGAACATGAAGATGATATGTAAGCATAGTGTCTAATATTTTCACATGTTATGTTAGTAACGCATCTCGATGAAGAGTTAATATATGGTGTGATGTTTATAAAAATATTGATATTATAATATTTTTATTCCTTTTAATTTTATCATATGATTGTGTATTTCATTAAATTATTATTTTTTATGCTTTGAGATGATTTTTTAGGATAAATTTTGATTAGTAAGGATTGTTTTAGAGAATCTGTTATAATAGAAGATGAAATATAGTATTTGGAGTGATAATATCATCTACTGGATGGTTTTTTCGAAGGTGTCGTCGCATCGGGTGGGACATTGAGTGGCCAGTGACCCTATAGTGGGAACATGGTAGGGAACTATTTACCTTATAGTCACATGGATTATATGTATCATAAAAAAAAAATTTAAATTATATTAGTTAAATTTTATGTTAAATGATCTCCATCATTTGGTACCTACAAGGAGCATGATCCTGAATTTACACTACCACCATTTGCCTCACTCACATGGGTGATTCTCATCAATTCATTCCCAGATTTCTGTGTTTTCTATCTTAGTAAATCATTATTAGTATGGATTTAACCCTTCCTTCCATTCCTAATTTCTATTATTGTTTTACAATTTTTAATTTTTCATTATATATAATTTTAAATTAAGAAATATTCTACAATTTTATCAATGTGAGGAAAATTATGAAATGAAATTATTGGTGGACTCTCCTACAGTTATAGGTAGATGGACACTTATAATTCATGATGGTTTATACATTCTTCCTGGGATGTTTGATATGTGGTATTTCCACCAATGAATTGTTGACCAAACACTAAACTAATGTTTTTATCATGAAACAATGATTTCAGTAATAAAAATTAATTCAAAATAGACACTTTTGATCACTATTCCATGAATCATTGAACATCAATGGTTATGGTCTTACATCCATGTGTGAGGGCCATATACTCAAGACCCTTTGGGAGATTTCTTTAGTTATATTGTGTTGTAATAATCTTTTAAAGGTTTATATATATTCATTGGATTTTTTATTTGTTTTCTGTTATGAGAGTTTATCATGATGATTAATCTATGTTTAACAAGATAGTTGTCATTTATTTTTTTGGCTATATTAATGGATTTTTTTGGTGTCTGTGTTCCTCCTCCATTATCATTTTTTATACTAGAAATTATATCATTTTTTGAAAAATAAAATAGGTTGGGTTTCATAGTGTCACCCCACCATATACTTTTGTAAGTTGGGAACTATTATTACCATAATGTAAATTCCTTATATCATGTTACTTGAGTAATTTATTTCATCATGAGGTGATTTCAGTGATCTTTGGGGTAAAATATATTGTTAATGTTAATTATGGATATAAATCAAAATGTAATTTTATTCAAAAACCAATGTACATTTGTGCGATGAAGTTTTGGAGACATGACATGTTACCAAATTCGAGAAGGTTATATTCAGGCATTAAAGAACCAGTACCTTGTAAAATAATCACTTTTCAATCAATCCCTAATTACTGGATAGGTTTGAAGATGAAAATTTCCCTCCCTCTATGTATGAATAAAATAAATTCATTGAATGATCATCATCTTGTACATCCTAATATGTTATGATGAATTCTATGTGATTTTGGACATGGAGAAATGAATATTTTATATATCATAGGAGTTATATTCAATTATATAAATCATAATGTTATAAACCCTCAATAGCACAAGAACATTGAACATCGCACTTGTCTCTATCGTAATGGGTTTTGATGTTCAATATTAATCAATGAATAAAATATAATTTATATGTCATTATCTAAAAATAGACACCTCCTCAAATATTTCAAATTATACAAGATCCATCCATATAATTTATTAGTCTTGTATTGGGTGGCCTACAGCTCACCTAATTCCGTTGATTTGACCTACCTCCTCCAATTTATTCATTTGGAATCCTTAGGAGGATTATACTAAAAGTGGAAGATAACCCCCCACATAGGATGACATGACTATGGCCCACTAAAATTGATTCCATAAAAACCATAATATAATGATGGAAGTGATTCCTTCCTTGTCACACGTTGTTCCCATCCTCCCACATCCCCCATCACATAGTAATAAAAACCATACCGCATAACGCTATCTAAGAACTATTCATACCAACCCCATCAAACACGTATGTATGAATATTTTTCATTTTCTGAGATGTTATACCAGTTATTATAATATATTCTAGACAATAGTACATGGGACATATTTCCTTTGTGGCCTTGGTAATGAATGATGTGGGGTGATATGATTGATTATTTTCAATTTCCCATATGAGTTGTATATACTATCAATTTTGTGAGTTTTCCAGATAAGGGTAAGATATGATGATGTGAGTATGATTTATTAAGGAATGTGTTTCCTTCTCTTATATCATGTCATCAACATAGGGATTTATTATCTTCATAAAGTTATCATTTCTTGGGATTTTATTCTATAGGTTGTTGTTATTGTCGAGATGTGATGATTGAATATTTTTTTTAAATTATGGAATTCTTTTTTGTATAGAATGATATTATAGGGGTAATGAAAACTGTTATGTCATTTTTATCATGTTTTAATACCCATGAAAAATCTCCTATGCTTTGGTGGGATGATATTTTGAAATTATAGGACACGGTATGCGATAACCATTCAATAATCAAGGGATAAATTTATATAGACCAAGACAATAGCCTAAATAAGAATGGCCACAAACAGTGAAATAAGATAACCCTTTATTTTAAAATAATTATTTCTATTTTTAATATTAATGTGTTATATATATATATGATGTTGTACATGCACTTTTATTTTTTGGATTTTGTGTGGCATAATTAGTTGCCTCTTATTTTGTTATACTCACACCCTTCTCAAGATACTTGATACTAGATCTTATTTTATTGTTTCTGAGATATGTAAGTCCATGGATAATATTTTATATGGTTGTTTCTTGAATAATGGTATGAGGTTGTATAAAATATAAGGTTTGGTCTCAAAAGAAAATTTTTATAAAGTCCAATTATTTTTTTATTTTTGACCAAACTATATAAAACCTTGATAAACAATTTAATTATGCTTGTACTTCATAAAATTGATAATTTCAATATATATCCAAGAGACTATTATAGAAGGAATTATTATCCACCCTACAAATGGAATAAATAGAGAATAAACATTTTTTTGGGTAATGTATATTGGAGGGTAATATATTAAAAATGAAATTAAGAAATGTTCACTATGTTTGAAAAGAATATTGAAAGAGTTTCCTATGTGGGGAGAAATATAACATATCATAAAATTGTTTATATTCATCATAATTTTAATTACATTTACTTAAGTGTAATATTATTTCAATAATACATAACTTATTGTGGAAGAGATAATAGGTTGAAAAAATGAAGAAGAGATTATAATAATTTTTAAAATATATCTAAATAAAAGATTAAATTGTTGAGTTTATAAAAAAACCATGTAGTTTATATAAATATGAAATATTATTTTGTGAGGAAATAAATTTGAAAATGGGTTTTCAATATATGGTTGTGATCCTAATATTTGGAGATATTATTGTTTGATGAAATAATACAAAAACATAATTTTATGAGACAAAACACATTAGATAAAATGAAGATATAATTTTATAATTTTTATTGAAATGTAAAATTAATTTGAGTTCATTAGACTAATTTGAGATATCTCAAAGATTATAAAATGTTTCCCTAACACCATTAAAATAAAATATTTAAAATAGCTATATCCTGAATTTGATAGGATAAGATAGATATATTATTTATTTATTGGAAATTCATTTTAAGTTTTAGATAAAACTTGAAACAATGTATAGAAAACTAGTCACATGATTGAGAAAAACATGATCATAAGGTTTAGAAGAGTCTTTTTAATTTTAACATAGCTAATCGTATTTTATGTATAACTCCTCATACTTTTCAGTTAGACATTTTTTGACAGAGACAACCATCATTTTATGGTTGAGATAAGTGTTGTGTGTCTTCATGTGCTACTTTAATAAGTTAAATACAAGTAATTTTTAATACACATTTAATATCACAAAATTCCCATATAAGGTATATATGAAAATTATAATATACATCGGACGTAACTTAAGATGAAATAGTTTTCTCTATTTAAAGAGTAGAATAACATTATATTCATTTTATACATTTTATATACTAAGGAGAAAATATAATATATTAATGAAAAAAAATCATATTTAGTGATTTGGATATCATTTTTTTGGACAGTGGATTCTTGAGTCTTCTTTGGAACGTATTATTATTGGATAAATTTCTAATACATTTATTAAAGATTAATCTATTATTAAAAATTTATTAAATATGTAAATAGAATGTGATGGTCGAATTGTAATGAGTCATGGATATAAGTGTCAAATAAATTATGTGACTCATTTTACTCAAAAAAATGTGGTAGATATTTTATATCATTAGAGTTTAATTATAAAATTTAATGTTGATCTACTATTTCAATGACTCTCATAGTGAAAAAAATTCCCATGATACATTTCAAATATACTATATAATTTTGATACAAATTAGAATTAATAATTTTGATTGGTTTATAATGGAAGATATCAAATCATATAAAATTATTATGGAATCCAAAAATAATCATCTATATGATCTAATACATCCCTTATAGAAATGATATATTTAAAAATGGTATTATTATATCTAGTAGAGGCAAGATTTTGAAGAAAAAATAAAAAAAATAATGGGATAAATCATGTGTATATTCCATTAAAAAATTAGAACATGGAACAGTTATCTGTAGGATAGTTTTCTATATATATATATATATATCATAATTTAATTTTAAATTAAAATTAAAAAAATAACAAATCATGTAGATATAAGTGGGATGAAGACTGGAAAACCAAGTGATGAATATGACTATAGATAAATAATAACTCCCAAAGAAGTTAAATATGATCATTTTGATACAACGATGAGTTGTATTATTCAACTATTTATCCTTGCTTAATAAATAAGAGAAAAACTACCATAAATCAGAAATCAAATTTCATAAGCCGATGTAATGAGTAAAAAAAATAATAAACATATAAGTGTCCAATAGAATGATAGATTCTAATATTTTTTTCAATACATTTAAAGATTGTGGAGTTATTGGATATTTGACGATCACTAGTGAATCATTTCAGTTGAGAAAATCACGTGAGTGGGTATTATAGAATATTAGAGATATTGAGATGAAATAGGGAAAAAGTGGAAATAATTTCTCCTGAATAAATATTTACATTAGATGATTCTGATCATGAGGAAGAATATCCATTTTATGGATATAGTGACAACATTTTGTAGATAAATTATCTTTTTTTCATTCCCAATAAGGAAATGTATGTACTTATATAGTGATAAATTTTGATATAAATGGGATTCTAATAGTGTTTTGTTCAGTGAGATATATATAATTGTATACACAATAAGAACTATGTGTGTGTGGGATAAACAACACCCTTTATAATATGATACTTCTTATAGTAGACAATTCATGATTAGTAATACTCAAAAATCATTAAAAATAGTGGATTTTCCATGAATGGGATGATCTATATATAAATACTACATTTCATCCTTTACATTCCATCCCATACTACATGTGATATTGGTGATTAATAAATACCAATATTATCAACAAGTATCCATAGATTTAACAAAGGTATATAATAAAATATGGTAGAATATATAGAAGAGAATTAGAATATCTATAGAATTAGACAATAACTAATTCACCTCCCCCTATCAGGTGTCTGTAATAGATCCATTCGAAATATAAATTGTAAATATGGTTAAGGTTCATTGTTTTTGGATTATGTTATCATTCTATAATACTTTTTATTAGAACCTGTTAAAGTGATGGGTTTAGTTCTTTGATGTATAACTTTGGATGAAAGTTCCATTTAGATATTTATTATAAAATATATAACATTTTTGCAATGTTAGAGAACCAAGAAAATGGATGAATTTTAGAATAAGAGGAACACTATTATTTAGAGGGGAAATAAGAATTGTATGAAGGTATTGAAAATGTAAATTATCATAATTAATCAACTTATTTTTTCTTCACTTATTTAGAATTTGTTTCAGATAATGATGAGATCAGTGATAAATCATGTCATGTTTTTATCTTTTTATTCAAGGATTATTATAAGAATTTTTTTGGGAAAAATTATGCATATATATTTCATCATACTAATATAATACTGAATGAGAAATTTCATATTTAAAAGGAATATTATGTTATGGAAGATGCATTTAATAAAAATTTTTATTTTTGATGCACCTTCAAAACTAGTGTTAATAAATGATTAAACATTTTCAATTTTCAATAAAATATATTTTCAATCTATTAATTAATTTAAAATAAAATTTTGTGATATATTTATTTAAAAATTTATTTATATAATTATTCCATGAATTATAGAAGATGCACTTAGTCACTATGAATGTCATGGTTCCAAACTAGTTTTTGAGGAAAAAATTATAAAATGATATTGATAATTCCCTATTTGGGATAATAATAATGCATGATTTTCAAGTGTAAAATATGAATAATGATTGGGAAGGGGAATTTAAATCATGTTTTTTTATTTGAAAAATTCATTTTATGTTTTCCTGTATTGTAAATATTAATCTAAAATTTAATCTCATCCAAATGTGGACCTTCCAAAATAGTTCAAAATATAGATGTTTCTTCTCATTTTCTTAGCCATATATTCTAAAAAAAGTTATTCAAAATGGTTTCAGGGAGATCTTGAGATCAAAAAATGTATCATGGAGATCCATTTCATATAATATGTAATCTCAATATGTCGAAAAAATAGTTTACAACAATTTTAATTTTGGGTCAAGTATAGGAAAGAAATAAAATTCTTTATTTATATGGGTATCAAAAATATATATTAAACATAACAATATTTCAATGGTTTCTGATTGTAATTCATGATTATAATTTCCGAAAAAATAAAAAAATAATAATAATTTTAGCACCCAAAAATATAAAGCAAAGAATTATGGGAAGAATACTTATAAATTAAATATAAGAAGATTTAAGGAACATTATAAGTGTTTATATAGGTATAGTCATATAGAAATATATTTATCTTATAAAATTATAGTGAATGAAATTCAAAGACAACATAATGATTTTGTAATAATTGTTAAATATAATTAGAAAACTTAATTATTCAATGTATTTTAAAATGAAAAAATGTCTATAATTCAAGAACTACAATAATGTTTTTTGGATATTTTTTAAAAAGATGTAATTTTTTTGAAAATTTGAATGAGTAATATTGGTTTTTAATATCCAAAAATAACATATATACTATAGTTTGTAGTTGTTCCCAATAGTAAAAGAATAAAATATAGAGGACAATTTTCCATGGATGATAAAAAAAATTATAAGAAAGAAGAAGATATTCCGTAAAAGAAGTTAGTAAATAATTCTTATGAGGATTTCATTATATGGAGAATATTATTCTACTATTATTTGAAAGGTGTCACGACCCGTCCTCGGGGCCTGTTCCGTGACTACCCCAAGTCCGCCTTCCATAGGCCAGGGGCTGGCAACTAGCACCAAATGCGTAAATCCCGATAACTGGGAACACATTGTCTTTATAAAAGTAAAAAAACACCACAGAGTACAAGAGGAAGTAATACACTAAGTACAAAAGAAAATACTGAAAAGTTAGTGGGCCAGAATACAAACCCAACTAAAAGTACAACTACAACTAAAAGAAAGTACAACAGAAAAGAAAAACAGCAAGAAGAAAAGAAGCAGCTCCTGGGTCTTCCACCTCAGATCCTACCTAAAGGGTAGGTACAGATAGCCTCTACAACACTCTTGCTCGTCAACCTCCTCTGAATATCATCTCGTCGTGAATTCCACCTCCGGATACAGACTCTTCGTGAGGTCCACCTCCGGGTATCGTCCAGTCCTCGAACACTCCGCCTCCATCAGCACTGCCCATCGTCTGCAACAAACACAACAAGGTGCGGGCATAGCCCATGCAGGGGTGAGTATAAAAATACATAGTAGGGACCCCGAGACCCTAAAGGTCTCTCTAAATTCAAAAAGTATAACCACAAAGAAGAAACACTACAGATAACCCTTTCTTATGTATAAGCCCATAATTATACCTAAGTTATCACGTAACTCATCTCAATCATGAGGAAACACAAAGCTTATGAAATCAACGGATAACCACTACCTAGGTATATGCCTATACATATACCTAAGTTATCAAGTGACCCATCTCAATCAGGAGGAAACACAAAGGTTATGAAATCAACGGATAACCACTACCTAGGTATATTCCCATACATATACCAAAGTTATCAAGTGACCCATCTCAATCATGAGGTAATCACAAAGGTCATAGACTCAGCTCAAACCAGGATTTTCATTATCGAAACCGTAACTACTAAAGAGCCCCGTCTCTAACGAGTACAATGATCCTTTCACGACTCCGAGGTACTGCTCACTAACCTAAGACTACTGAGGTACTCCTCCTGTCGAGTACCGTGGGTCAGCAACCTAAACAAAGTAGTGCTTCCCGCCGGGGTATGCCACCCAAACACAGTAGTGCACACCCCTTAATAGCCTGCAGAGGTACTCTCCAGTCAAGTACCGTGGGTCTGCACCCAAACACAGTAGTGCTCCGTCCTTCATGGTTCTGCACCCAAACAAAGTAGTGCTCCGCCCACTGGGCTAGTCGACTCACTCCAAGTCGAGTCGGTCAAGCAGTCGTCAGGTCTCAGCTGGCTACACGGTCTTCGTACTCCGTACGCTCGTCTCTAGGAGGATCTGCTCCCCAAGCTACTGGTCGATGCTCCAAGTATCACAAAGTCCCACGAAGAAGTATCTCAAAGGACCGCCTCGTCATAAGGGTCTCAACTCAACAGACGGGGCGTCAATCAGACGCCCGGCCTGTGACTTATTATCCTTTTCGTCCTAGGGGCCCGGTTGGTTTTGTGTACGAACCAAACCGACCATATCTCAACTATACCACAAACTCACATAGAGTATACTGATAGGGAGTGTTTCTCAACATGATCACCAATGCCGCTGACGGTTCGTCAAATGGACATCTAGTCTTTAAGTTATCGGCTTTTTCGTTCCAGGGGCCCAGTTGGATTTCGGGTACAATCCAACCCGGCCATACTCCAACTGCACCCAAACCTCGGGCGGAGTAATCCAAAAGGTCTGTCTCACCATGGAGAATCTAACAAGGTCAATGGCAGGTCAATTGGACATCCGGAGCTCAAGTTATAGACGTTTCCGCTCCGAGGGCCCGGTTGGTTTTGGGTTCGAACCAACCCGGCCATACCCAATGTTCTCCGAAACCATGAGTGTAATATACAGAAACGACCGTCTCAATCCAAGGATCGTATCGCAAATGATGGTGCATCGATCGGAGGTCCGTAGCCCATGTTACAGGCGTTTGAACAAAAACTGCCCGAAAATAGGTGGTTTGGGCCCGGTCAGACCCGGCCTGAGACCCCCCGGGTCTGCCCGATTCGGGTCAACCCGACCAGGGTTCGGGTACGGCCCACTAGGGCGTGGCCCAGCCTGGCGTGCTCAGGCGGCCCGCGTGGCCAGCTCGGCTAGTGCCGAGCTGAGCGGACAAGTGGGGGGGGGGGATATAGCATCCCGCCATTTTATAACATAAACTTTCATTACTTTACACACAACTGAGGATCTTTAAGGTTTAGTGTCTTGGAAACCAGGAACATAATACATGAAAACAACATAAAGCATTCTTCTTAAACACTTGAAAGGCTTCTCCTTAAGTTCATCCTAGGTTCATTACTGCATCTCATAAGCTGGGGACATACATCAAAAGAAAGGGTGAGCAGAAGGCCCAGTAAGGGAAACGAGAGGAACATTTTACATATGAACTTGGGATACATCAATAAAGTCATGAAAAGAACTTTAAGGCATGAAAATGAAATCATGAGGCATATCATAATAAAAATAACATTTTTCATAACTTGAAGATGTGGCTACATCATTTAACATAGACAATCATGAACATATCACCAAGGTCCATCCCCAAGGTGTCATTTGAAAATTACCAAGGTTATTCACCAAGGTATCGTGAAAATTGTAATCTCTAGTGGTTACATCATTACCCAATGCATTGGAGCGCTATCAGGGCGCACCCTTAAATTTGCCTTTATTATCATGTGAGCCACATATATCATCATCAAAAATTTCATAAATAACCCATATAGCATAAAGGAAATGGGTTTCATTTCATAATCATAACTTTTTAAAAACTGCTTTAAAGGCATGATCTTTATCTCACTTTAAAACCCACAGAAAAGGAAGGTGGGTCTCATGTATGTAAATCCCAGAATTTAAAATAGAACATTTTGGTATATATGAGAATACCTTTGTAGAAATAGGAGCTTTGAGTATTAACTTTATAACATAAAATAATTTTTGAGAAAAGAGAGAGGCATTTTGAGGGGAAAATTCTGCAGCATAACGGCTAAGTTTCGGGGTTTTAGAAAACATTGAAATGAGAGGGGACATGGGTCACCCACTCATAAATGATCCATAAAACAGTAGGGTGAAAGAGTAAGAAGGACATATGGACATGGTAATGAAATTTTAGGGACATAACATTTGAAATGAAAAACATGGAAGGAAAAAAGATTAGATTTCTCTTATGAACATTCGGCAGCCTTACGGCATCACTTAACTTCAAAAGAAAATGATTTGACAAGATCAAATAGGGTCCCTCATCATATGATCATAAGAGATCATTATGATAGATATAGAGATCATACCCCAACATAATAAAAAGGAACTTGAAAGACTTGACATGAAAATCGAACTTGAAAAATGAGAAGGGTGAAAGAATCCCTTAAAAATTCGGCAGCCTAACGGCGTCACTTAAACTTTCATAAAACGAAATGATGAGAGTAAGAGGGGATCTCTCATCATATAAACATGAAAGGGCAGTAAGAGGAATATAAAAGAACATCCTCTCACATAAAAACATGGAGCATAATAGGAATGACATAAAGGAGATTACATGAAAAGAAAGAGAGGGGTCGGATCCCTTACCTTAAAATGTGACTCTTGAAACTCAAAGGATTGGACCTTGAGGGCTTGGGGGCACCTTGGGAGGACTCCTTGGGAGGTAATGAGACCAGAACTTCGTTGGGGAAGAGTGGGGAGTCGAATGGATGAGAGGATGGCTTGGTATTTATAGGGAAAGTGAGGGGACAAGGCATTAATGGCAAAGGGACACCTCATTAGTGGTTTTGGCAAAACCATGGGCTTTCCCATGGTATTTGCCCATGGTATTGGCCACTTGGGACACCTCATACCTTATCTCACTATTCATAATTCGACCATATTGAATATATACTTAATACATCATTAAATGATGTCATTAAACACCCGTAACTTAAAAACTATACTTTCACTATTCACCGAAAATTCAACTTTCTCAGAATAATCCCAAAATTTCACCTTAACCAAATATCAATGCTCTGATTTCAAAAATGAAATCCATTTTATAAAAATAATTTTCTAAATATTTTTAATTTAATTTTTAAATAAAACACTATTCATCGAAAATTCATTTTTTTCAGAAATATCCCCAAAAATTACCTTAGCATAATATCGATGCTCTGAGTTCAAAAATAAAGTCCTTTTTATAAAAATAATTTTCTAATTATTTTTAATTAAATTTTTAATTAAAAAACACTATTCACCCGAAAAAAACTAATACTTGAATAATAATTAATGAAACCGTTATTTAACTATTTTATTGAATCACATTACTTAATCAAGGTGCCTAGATTATTTTAAAACTTTCTTTAAGTGAGATTACTAATCCATTTGGTCATATTACTAATCCTAATCATAAAATCACTATTCATAATTTACAATTCATCAAAAATCAAGTTGATCTTATTAGACTCTAAATTTCGTACTGAACATAATTGTAGAAGACCATTTTTCGAAAATCATTACACATTTTTAATTATTTAAGGTTTACACAACCATTTTTAAAATATCATTTTTCTAAAATTCATCAAAAATATGCATACAATATTTATCCGGGCATTTGAAAATTCATAAACATCATCATAAGAAGAAATCCAAATTTTTATTTTAAAAAAAGGATTACACAAGGCAATTACGGTCTCGTTACATAACCCCTTATAATACCAGCATAGGACCTAAGAGTAAGGTGTGCTAGGGTGATAGAATTTTGGGGCGGCTCAGTCAACATTGCCCGAGTAGTAATTTCTATCAGTTTGAACTTCTCGCGAAGGCGATTCCGTTCTAGCTTCACATGATGAAGTTCGGCTTGGATTTGGTCCAGAGCAAAGCCCAATGGTGCTACCTCCTTCCCAATCTCTGTTAGATGGGCTTCGATCGGCCCAAGGCTACTAGGTGAGTCCATCAAATCTTCTTTCTATAATAATTAACCAAGATTACTTAAATTTAGAGACAATAATCAAAACATTTTGTTCACGGTGGTCATATTGACCGATGGTCATATAACACTCAAAAACCAATGGTCTCATTTTATTTATAATCATGTTTATCAAATAAAACATTTTTTTTTTAGTATAAAAAAATAACACATGAAATTAGGAAACAAGATTTATTCAAAATTTCGGGTCGTTACAATCTTCCCCCCTTAAGAAATTGCGTCCTCGCAATTTTTTTTTTAAATTGGGTTTTAAAATTTCATTGAAAGTCCCACATCGGAAAAAGAGTCAGTAACACCATTACTTTAAAAGAAAGAAAAGGAAGTACAAAGGCCACCCGAGTTAACCCACACTCGGGTTCCATGTAGGAAAACATGGACATGGAGGAGAAAACAAAGGGTCATGTTCTGAGGGAGAGTGATAGAAAACATGATTAGGAGAACGTTGACCACGAGAAAATCCCAAACTTATGATGTGTGTAAACGGTCTTTGATTACCTAGTAGGAAACGTAAACCAACAACATTTTTGTTTTACGTTTCTTTTCATAATTTTGAGGATTTCATTTACTACATAGAACAAAAAAAATAAGAAAATATACCTACCTTCAAGTAGAGTTTCATCCTTTAACAAGTCCCTACCAACACTAATCTTTTCGCCAAATGATGAGAAATCAAAAACACTTGGTCTCATAAAAGCACAAGAATCATCTTCTATAGAATCACATAATCTACAAAATATTAACTATCTATTTCTTCTATCTTTAAACATTATCCCAAAAACAGAAAGGTTAAGGTAAAACAACTCTTCAAAAAGAAAGAATCCCATAGGAATAGAACCTACTTTTAAATCTTCAAAGTTCCATGGTACTACCCAACGTTCATCATAGACCACTCCATAAATAACGGTCCTTAAAATTCCTCAAAATAAACCAAACTAAGATTGAAACCCAAATACAAGAAGGATTTGATAACATAGTCTTCCAAAACAACTTCATTGTTCATCTCCAGACAACATCAACCACTCCTAACATCTTATAACAAAAGTAGCTAACCTAAACATATTTTACCCAAGATAGGTTAATCATTCCCAAAAGTAACCTAAATTACTATAAGTCCACCTTAAATTCATCAATTCTTCAAAATATAAGTCAACCTTACTCCTCAATGAAAATACTATAGTAATCTATTTACCTCGATCATATAGGGTCCCCAAAATAGTGAACGCCTTTCAAAATAATAATCATCTTTTAATCCCCTAATCATCTCTGACATATTAATACGGAAATTGTCACATTTCCTATCACATTGGTTGTTGGGACACGTTATTCCATTTCCCACCATTAACTAAGAAGATAAATTATAATTAGAGGCTTAAATACTTAATCAATAATCATGAAAAGGAACTTAAAGCATATAAGGATAACTTGTAGAAGAAAAGTATACCCTAACTTGTGATCCCCTAGGTTCCCATCTAGGTTATCCATGATCATATATTCTTATGTGAATCTTTATTTTATTTTATCTTTGTTCCTTTAATAATGGTTCATACCAAGCTTATGAATTTACCAAAGCATATCCCCCGGGAGTGTCGTAACCAAGAGTGCAGCAAGGCCCGTTGTCGTGTACCAGTTCCCGTTCGAGTCTAGCTCAAAGCGGTGTTTTCGGGTTTTACCCCTATGTACATCTGTGCCAGAGCCACCTCTACCTGCTCGTATCCAGACAGGGATGTATTTGCTTGGCAACCCCTTACTCAATACTCACCAAAATACCAGGAAGATTTCCTATATTAAACTTTTCTATAGGGTTACTCCTAGAGTTTTCATATCCTAATTTCCACAAATAACTAAACCATCCTTTGATACCAACTATAGCATCCCGCCATTTTATAACATAAACTTTCATTACTTTACACACAACTGAGGATCTTTAAGGTTTAGTGTCTTGGAAACCAGGAACATAATACATGAAAACAACATAAAGCATTCTTCTTAAACACTTGAAAGGCTTCTCCTTAAGTTCATCCTAGGTTCATTACTGCATCTCATAACCTGGGGACATACATCAAAAGAAAGGGTGAGCAGAAGGCCCAGTAAGGGAAACAAGAGGAACATTTTACATATGAACTTGGGATACATCAATAAAGTCATGAAAAGAACTTTAAGGCATGAAAATGAAATCATGAGGCATATCATAATAAAAATAACATTTTTCATAACTTGAAGATGTGGCTACATCATTTAACATAGACAATCATGAACATATCACCAAGGTCCATCCCCAAGGTGTCATTTGAAAATTACCAAGGTTATTCACCAAGGTATCGTGAAAATTGTAATCTCTAGTGGTTACATCATTACCCAATGCATTGGAGCGCTATCAGGGCGCACCCTTAAATTTGCCTTTATTATCATGTGAGCCACATATATCATCATCAAACATTTCATAAATAACCCATATAGCATAAAGGAAATGGGTTTCATTTCATAATCATAACTTTTTAAAAACTGCTTTAAAGGCATGATCTTTATCTCACTTTAAAACCCACAGAAAAGGAAGGTGGGTCTCATGTATGTAAATCCCAGAATTTAAAATAGAACATTTTGGTATATATGAGAATACCTTTGTAGAAATAGGAGCTTTGAGTATTAACTTTATAACATAAAATAATTTTTGAGAAAAGAGAGAGGCATTTTGAGGGGAAAATTCTGCAGCATAACGGCTAAGTTTCGGGGTTTTAGAAAACATTGAAATGAGAGGGGACATGGGTCACCCACTCATAAATGATCCATAAAACAGTAGGGTGAAAGAGTAAGAAGGACATATGGACATGGTAATGAAATTTTAGGGACATAACATTTGAAATGAAAAACATGGAAGGAAAAAAGATTAGATTTCTCTTATGAACATTCGGCAGCCTTACGGCATCACTTAACTTCAAAAGAAAATGATTTGACAAGATCAAATAGGGTCCCTCATCATATGATCATAAGAGATCATTATGATAGATATAGAGATCATACCCCAACATAATAAAAAGGAACTCGAAAGACTTGACATGAAAATCGAACTTGAAAAATGAGAAGGGTGAAAGAATCCCTTAAAAATTCGGCAGCCTAACGGCGTCACTTAAACTTTCATAAAACGAAATGATGAGAGTAAGAGGGGATCTCTCATCATATAAACATTAAAGGGCAGTAAGAGGAATATAAAAGAACATCCTCTCACATAAAAACATGGAGCATAATAGGAATGACATAAAGGAGATTACATGAAAAGAAAGAGAGGGGTCGGATCCCTTACCTTAAAATGTGACTCTTGAAACTCAAAGGATTGGACCTTGAGGGCTTGGGGCACCTTGGGAGGACTCCTTGGGAGGTAATGAGACCAGAACTTCGTTGGGGAAGAGTGGGGAGTCGAATGGATGAGAGGATGGCTTGGTATTTATAGGGAAAGTGAGGGGACAAGGCATTAATGGCAAAGGGACACCTCATTAGTGGTTTTGGCAAAACCATGGGCTTTCCCATGGTATTTGCCCATGGTATTGGCCACTTGGGACACCTCATACCTTATCTCACTATTCATAATTCGACCATATTGAATATATACTTAATACATCATTAAATGATGTCATTAAACACCCGTAACTTAAAAACTATACTTTCACTATTCACCGAAAATTCAACTTTCTCAGAATAATCCCAAAATTTCACCTTAACCAAATATCAATGCTCTGATTTCAAAAATGAAATCCATTTTATAAAAATAATTTTCTAAATATCTTTAATTTAATTTTTAAATAAAAACACTATTCATCGAAAATTCATTTTTTTCAGAAAAATCCCCAAAAATTACCTTAGCATAATATCGATGCTCTGAGTTCAAAAATAAAGTCCTTTTTATAGAAATAATTTTCTAATTATTTTTAATTAAATTTTTAATTAAAAAACACTATTCACCCGAAAAAAACTAATACTTGAATAATAATTAATGAAACCGTTATTTAACTATTTTATTGAATCACATTACTTAATCAAGGTGCCTAGATTATTTTAAAACTTTCTTTAAGTGAGATTACTAATCCATTTGTTCATATTACTAATCCTAATCATAAAATCACTATTCATAATTTACTATTCATCAAAAATCAAGTTGATCTTATTAGACTCTAAATTTCGTGCTGAACATAATTGTAGAAGACCATTTTTCGAAAATCATTACACATTTTTAATTATTTAAGGTTTACACAACCATTTTTAAAATATCCTTTTTCTAAAATTCATCAAAAATATGCATACAATATTTATCCGGTCATTTGAAAATTCATAAACATCATCATAAGAAGAAATACAAATTTTTATTTTAAAAAAAGGATTACACAAGGCAATTACGGTCTCGTTACATAACCCCTTATAATACCAGCATAGGACCTAAGAGTAAGGTGTGCTAGGTTGATAGAATTTTGGGGCGGCTCAGTCAACATTGCCCGAGTAGTAATTTCTATCAGTTTGAACTTCTCGCGAAGGCGATTCCGTTCTAGCTTCACATGATGAAGTTCGGCTTGGATTTGGTCCAGAGCAAAGCCCAATGGTGCTACCTCCTTCCCAATCTCTGTTAGATGGGCTTCGATCGGCCCAAGGCTACTAGGTGAGGCCATCAAATCTTCTTTCTATAATAATTAACCAAGATTACTTAAATTTAGAGACAATAATCAAAACATTTTGTTCACGGTGGTCATATTGACCGATGGTCATATAACACTCAAAAACCAATGGTCTCATTTTATTTATAATCATGTTTATCAAATAAAACATTTTTTTTGAGTATAAAAAAATAACACATGAAATTAGGAAACAAGATTTATTCAAAATTTCGGGTCGTTACAGGGGGGGGCTGCCCCCTGATTGACAACCGCGGCCCCCCCACATGGGGGCCGCTCTTCTTCCAGCCGGGGGTTACGACCCCCGGTCTCCCCACCTGGCCCCGCGCGGCCACGGGACCAGACGCCTGCCATCGCAGCTTCAGCCGCGGAGGACCCTCCTGGTGGTGTGCCGACAGGATCTTCCACGGACCACCGTATGCACTCCAGTGGTTCGTTTTTCTTTCTATCTTCACCAGCGGTACTCCTAGGACCTTCCCTTTACTGTGAAGTCTTCAAAACGCCCCTACGGCCCGTTTCTCCATCGCCCGTCGATCCGCACACCAAATAACAAACTGCGGTCTCTTCGTGGTTTTCCGGCGCGGTGCGACGGTGCCGCGGATTTGTTCAGCCTCCACGGCGTGACATAACTGTGCCGCACATCCTTGCCGCATTTCTCCATGATCCCGCACGGTGTCGTTGCACTGCGCTGCTTTCTTTAGAACCGCAACAACACAACAACAAAAGGGGGAGGAGATTTGGTCATGTTCGTGCAGTCCAGCCTCCTCCCGATAAGTTGATATCAAGCGGCCGAAAAATAATGACGAAGAATGGAAAAGGATATTTCACGAACAAAAAGTAATTAACCCCTACCTTGAAAAGACGTCGCACGTCGTCGAGCCGCGGAAAGAGGCAAGAGTCGTGATGATCAGTCGTCAAGGAAGATCTGTGCTGATTCCATTGTCATCGGAGGAAGATCCATCATCGATGGCGACGTTCCCCGCGGTGGTGTCTCCTCCCTTAACGCGGAGGAAGAAGAAGAGAAGGCACGTCGTCAGTGTCTTCGCATTATCCGTCGGAGGCGTTCTTTGTCGGAAGGTTGGTGTTCTTCATTGTGATAAGAACACCCTACACTACTTCCCCAAAGCTCTCTCACCCCAAACCCCTCAACACTACGAAAGCCCCCAAAAATAATAGTAAATCCATTATTTTTTATTCACCCATGCCATTAAAAATTCAAATAACTTAATTAATTTAAGAGGGTGAACTCATTAATTAAAATGTGTTGGCATGCACTTAAGAGGGTGAGTGGAATGAGAAGAGTTTTCATTAATAAGGGGGAGTTGTTTAAGAGTTGGAGAAGGGGAGATTAAATGGGGTTAAAGGAGCGTTATAGGAATGTGAAAGGTTGGAACTCGTGGGGGCCCCACCTTTCAAGTATCCACTCATGGGAAGTTGGTTGGTCATGGGACCCACCAATAACTTCCAATGGGAGATAATAACTCTCAAAGATATAAAATAAAATTGTTCACACAATTTTATTTACATTAAACTAAATCCCCAAAAAAATAAATCTCAACCCGCTTAAAACGCAACTACGGTAAAGGTCCCCATAAGCAATTACCGGCGCTACGAGTTCATCGGTGCCCTCAGATTTCAATTCCGAGCACCGGTTCAAAATATTGAAAAACCCTCTCATTCGTTCACTAAATGTACCCGATCTAAGCTTCATAAATTGATTCTGGGCACACCGGGCCTCAGAATCAAGTGCCGTCAGAAACTGCGTACTCGTAAAATTCCAAAGAAATTATGAAAAAAAATTCCCTTGAAATTTACAGGTCTTTACAAAATGCCACATCATGTGAAATTTAAATATTCATATTAACATTAATAAATAAGATATATATTTTAATAAATTGGATGCAATTCAATAAATATATAACTGAGTAGGATTGGAAATTCATTCTATTTTAGATTTACCAGGGAGGCTGACTTTGAAGGGTAACCAAATAGTTTATTATTGTGTGTGGGAAAAGTGAATGAAAGAACTTAATAGTGTTGTTATATTTATATAATGGTAACCGTTTCAAAAAATACGACACAAAATAATAAAAATCAATAAATTATCCATATTATAGGAAATATATTTTGATTTACTTTATATACAAGAGGGATTATTAGAATTTGAAAAAGGAGTATCAAATAATTTAACCAGATCATTTCTAATAATGTATGAAGATTACCATGATAATGAAAATAAATTTTCATTTATATCCTAATACAAAAAATCATATTCTAATTTGGAATAATAATTAAAATTAAAATACACCCATGATTCACAAAAATTCATAGATCAAGAAATGTAACGAAAATGAGTTCATGAAGGGGTCCATCCATTTTGGTCCCAAAATGATATATGCTTCTATTTTAATGAAACTAATATCACCACATGTGATACACATATGGATCATTAGGAGACCCACCATAATCCCAAATCATATTATTTCTATAACATTGAAAAGTTATTTAATGGGTTTTAAGGAGGAAGATTTATTGAATGTTGTGATTTCATTATAACATTGATGGTCACCTATCATGATCATTATATTAATATTAATCATGATGCATCCCTATAATATAAGACCTAATATACTTTATTTAGAATCATGAATTAACTGGTTTCCATATTTCATATATGTTATTTCATAAAGAAATCATCCTTAGTAAAGATTTTTAGAGGGAAACCATTGGGGGAGGCTATAAAAGTTATGTAATCTAATATTTGTATCTATTTCTTTTGAATCATAAAAATTATAGTGAATTAATGTAAATTATTTTTTAAATTACTTACACATTATTAAAAATCTATTATCCATCCCTTTGTAAATAAATTTTATATTGTACCACATTGTATAGTGTAGATGTATTGACTTGTGTCTTCTGTAAAATAATTATTTATTTCAATACCATAATTTACATTTTATACATAATATTTATTTTTCTATGGTTATTTGAATATAAAATTGTTGTTATATCCTTCAATAATATAACTAAATGAATAAAATTGATGTTAAATATGAAAAGGGGTAATATGGTTCATAAATTCTAAATAATATGATAGAGAAATGTTTTCTATTATATAATATTTTATTCAATGTATAATATGAATTGGGGGAGGAAAAAAATTTCACCTTTATATTTACATTCCATATGTTTTAGAAGAAAATTGAAACTCTAATAGAATATTTACATGAGTCAAAAGAATGATTAAGTATAAATTAATGAAAAACATTAAAGGGGTGGGATATTGAGGATCACATTGTATTTTATATTTATATATTATCTAGCATCATGTCATTATTTTTCTTATTGATAATGGGTGATGATTTTTTTTCAACCCACCCAATGGAAGACATGATCATTTCCCAGGTCGATGGGTAAAAGAGAATGTATTTTCTCTACTATACTATAATTTTACAACATATCCTTATGATGGAAAAAGTGGTAAAAATAGTTAGGTTCTTGGTGATGTTCCGCCAATATTATAATATTATCACGAGGTTCCCATTTTGAATTGCACGTACTATATTGTTGAGCAATCTAAACAAAATATTATATAAGGCTGTGTAGCTAGATGGGTGAATACCCTAGTGATGTTTTTAGTATTTCTCTTCAAATATTGATAAGTAGATAAATGGATAGCTCAATTTATTCTAATACCATATTGAGAGATTATATAGAGTTTACTATAGATAAGAGTGAATAACCCTATTTTATGATGGTGTTTGAGTGGTCAAAATTAAACCCTAGATCCTTAGAAAATGAATTTTAATGTAATAACATTCAAGAAAAATTTTATAAAATTGGATATCCCAAGGGATGTGAATTATATGGTTTAGAAGGGTTTGATAAATATCAAAGAGCTGGTTGAGATTATTTGAGATATTTAAGATATGTCTATAATAATTTAAATTCTCCCACAACTCATTTTATAGGAATATGAACAAAATATATAAATAATTTATTTATATGGTTGATACCAATCATATCATAGGTATTGAGAAGTCACAATATGTTTGAGACAATAAATACTATATGGTATATTTACATCAAAATATTTTTTATGAATCTTTCAAAATATGTTTGAGATGAGTCATTGTATTTCTAGGATAGATAACCATAAGGTTCTGACATAGATTTTATGGTTCTAAAAGATGATGTAAATATAAGATATATAATGGTTTATGGTTGAGAAAAGTGTTTTCTAATTTCATAATTTATCTTTGAATTTTTTCAACAAAAACATCGGGTATATTTATAGGGTACATTATATCTATATAAGGTACATCTAGAGCTTCATATAGTGAATTATTTTTCAAGATTTCATGAATTTATAGAGTGAATATTTGAGTTTCAAGAATTAATGTTATGAGGATAAAATCAAATCAAAATATTTGTGGATTTTTCCTTACTGATTCAAACATTAAAAATGTTTTTATTCAATTTAAATTATTATTTTTTGTCTAATATTATATGAGGATGTATTTTTATGTCATTTTTAGGCATGATGCTGATATTTTAAATTAATTACCTCTTAAAATTGAGTGTGGTAATGAATGTTTTGTTATACATGGATATAAAAACTCAATAATGTTTCAACTAATGATGGAGATGGAGATGATATATTTTTGATTAATGATATGGGTTTTATGTATTGAATAAAAACCACAATTTCTATTTCAAATATCCTCACATTTCGAATAAAAGATAATGATGAAATTTTACGCAACTTTTTTATTTTTAAATATTCATGAATGAAATTTGTGATGTGGATTTCATAAAAATATATCAGTTATTTGAAAAATATCTTGTAATTATATTTGAAAAATATAATAGATCTCATATAATTTAGAGATAAATTTGAAAGAATGAAAATTTTTATTTCTATACAACTAATGAAGACATATGCATGGGAAAATCACAATGGAGACCATTGGGTAAATCCCAAATACATGATAATGAAAAAAAAGATATCATGGAACCTTTAAAAGATGTATAATTCTCTAAATCAAATATATTAAATATATATTTCAAGTGACATACATATAAAATAGATAAATAATTATAGGGGTTCTAGAAGAACACTTGAGAACTGAGAGATGAATTCAAGTATGAGGAATTATGAAATCTTGATGATGAAGAATCCATTGGAATTGGTCATGTTCTAAATCATATTAATCAAATTGTTATCTATTTTATAATAATTTTAAGGTAAAACAATCCATAATTATGAGATTAAGTCAAGTGAAATGATGTAATTAGAAAAACACTAATGAAGAAATTAAGGATATATGAATAACTCTGACAATATTATAAGATTTTATGAAAATACATTCAACTAGTTGGAATTAGATGGAATTTTTATAATTAATGGATCTTCAGTAGAGTTGATAAAACAAGGTGAAATGGTTTTGTATAATATCATTAATGTAGAGTATAAACATGTACTGAGTTTTATAGTTCATTATTAATGAATTAATTGAATTGAAGGACACTACTATTGGGGAATGAAATATAATCTATAGATGTAGTTACTTCCCAATATCGATCAGAGATATAGATTATATTTATTAGAATGAATAATTTCAATGAAAAATGTGTGTTGTTTTGGAACCATTGATACTCTTGTTAAGAAATTAAAGCATTCAATGACTCTATGACAAGAGTGAGTAGTTATTAGGGTAAATTTTCATTGTATAATAAAAATTGTATATATTGTAATATATTGTGTATATTTGGGATGAACCAAATAAATTTTAATCTAAAACACATTATAGTGGATAATTTATGATGTGGTCGAATAACCAAAAATAAAAGGAGTATGGTTCTTGTAATGAGGTCGAACCATGTAAAATGATACACTAAAAATACACTCCAACCCTAATAGTTTACATAGGTATAAATTTGATAGGTATAAAATATGTAAAATTTTATTGTAATTTAAAAATTAGTAGATAATAACTAAATCAATCCACATATATATATCTATACTTGATCCATTAAGAATCATTGACCTGCAAAAAATTGATCTTCTTTATATCCATATTCAATCTATAACATTATAATTTCTCATTTTTATATCATGTGTTATTTGGTTTACAAAATTGTAGTATTTAGTTGGGAAATCCACCATTAATCTACTTTTTCCAACTATAACCATTTGTATATTATTTTGACTATGATTTATAATAAAATTTACAGGGATGTTATAATCTTCTATATGGTGTTTAGAAAAAACATCAATTATACATAACTGAATGTGGTTGTCCACATGGTCTCAATCTCACCTCCCTGTATGTCAACAGTTTCTGACTAGTATATAAGGTATAAGGTGGTATAAATGCGAGACAATAACCTCATGATAATAATCGAACACATTAGTATATAAAATTAATAAACATTAAAAATAAATAATAATTAACAATTACAATAGTAATAGAGATAAAAATTGAGATAAGATAAATTGACTGAATAATAATAATAATCCTTGTAAACAACATCTTAATAATGTAATGACGTTACACAAATGAAGAAGGCATGAATGGAAGTTGTATTACATACAATAAATGTAAATTATAATTTAAAAAGATGTAAACTATCTATAATAGAATTCAAAAACTCATCATATTCATGTTATCCAAAATCCCTTACTATAATTAAATCATGCATCTGTTATTGGTTGTTTTACCTTGTCCCAACCTGCATCAATGGAGTCTGTTCGGGTGACCATTCGTATTCCAATCATGTTATTGGATATATTCAGTATTCCACCACCAATGGTGTATATAAAAATACTTATGTTTAGTATATAAATTTAATAGTGTATGTATATGTTTACACAGAGGAATAAAATGATAGGAAAAATAACCGTGTCGGTATTAGGATCCTTATGGGATTCCTGACCTACCATATTCATTTTATCCTACATAAGTTACCATTGAACATATGACCAATAAATGTTATCGGTCTGCGAAACATAAAAAAGGTTTCATGTAAAAGTAATAATAAATTAGTACCCAAGGTGGAACAATATATTCTTTGACCATCGATCACTATGGAAATGCATAACAATGATATATGAAACCTAGACATATTGGTATAAGTGTATCCCAAGGGGAATACCCTCTATATTCCACTATAAAAATATCTTATCGTGTACATGGATGACATGAATAGTAAATCTGGAGCTAATATTTCTTGGATCCCAATGAGAGACTCCAAGGAATTAAAATTTCTAGATACAAACTTAGTGAATCATCAGTACTACATCGAGACATTCACATTAAATAATGAAATGAATGAAATACATGGTTGGTGTCTCTATTAAAATCCTGATAAATGATTCAAGGAGGTTCCCTCTGACTGATGATGGCATTCCCTTAATAATATAAGGATATCTCATGTCTTACCACTCCTTTTATAAGAAAAATTTCTATAGTATCATCAGTAACCTTATATTTAAAAATATTGAAAGGATATGTGGAAACCATAGAAGTGTACCACTACCATTTAAATAATTACAATTAATTTTAATTCGTAAATTAATATGGTTTATATGTTATGTCATACAATTCAATATTTCATTATAATTTTGTAATCTCAGTGAAACATACATTTCGCATTAGAAGGATATTGTCCAACGTTTAAATTTAATTAAACCCCTTTGTGGAAGTTGAACCCATTACACTGAAGGGTGTTTAGGTTAATAATATAAATGGACTCATATAAGATAATATATGGAACACCCATGGGGTGGTTCTTCTTTATATCATTGGCCTTTGATGATGTAAGGGGTTTAAAAAAGATATTTGGTATTCCCATCATGAATCTAATTTAAGGAAGATTTATTTTTAGTGCTGATGAGTGGGTAAATCAAGCATACAACATAATGGTATAAATAAATAAATGGAAAGACATGAGGAAATGAAATAAACCACATTACATGTGGTGTATAATGAACCCTCATCATGTATAAACTTCATATTTGGGCTAGAATGGAAGTAAATAGATAAATAAACAAATTCCTTGAAAATAATGTATATTATCTGGTGTACAAAAAATTATGATGTTGGTGAGATATACTAAAATTTGAATGTAATGGGAAAAATAACATATCATTAGATAACCAATTAAATACAAATTAGTCCAATTGGATTTTTATTTAAGGAGATGCATTAATTCCTTATAAGAGGGGCCACATGAAGCTCCAACGTGATGGGATAAGTCATCTTTATGAAGAAGTGAGAAAATATGGGTGAATATTTTATGGTGTTAAGTGGAAAAAGGTAAATATAACCAAATTTTAAAGGGGAAGAAGGGTTTACCTCTTGGTTTTCTAAATAATTCTCTTAAACCACGATGAATCAATGCTCAATTTTCACTGACTATGTATTCTAGGTGTATGGTTTTAACTAATCGTGTGTAGACCTTGTTTCCCCTCTGTAACACACCTTCACCAAAAATCATGGGCATGAATCCTTAGATGCATGATTCGAAAAATAGTGAGACACCCTCTGGGGTCTGTAGAGTTGAGGTTAAATGTATGTCCTAACTATGCGCTAACAATGCACATCACCTATTTTTCCACAAACAAGGGATCTGAGATTTGGATAAGCCCTCAACACCCACTAAACTGTTGATATTCTATTTGTAACTATCATCTTGATGAAAATAAAGGTTCATACAAAAATAATATGAAATTTAACCCTTATTAAATATTATGATCTTACCCCCCCGCCAAACCACTTACGAAAACCCATTCCACTATTTACCATCTGATTGTGGTAATGCATCATCTATGAATAACATCAGCTACTATGGATGTAAGTAAACCTCCTTATCCCAGGTCATTCCCTATACATTTATGTTCTTCCATATCCCAATAACTGAAGTAAATGGAATGTCTTGGATGCCATTAATTCCATGATCAATAATTAGAATTGGGTTCTCATCTAAATATGAATAAGCATCAATCCCATATCATTAGGATGATGGATATGTGATGGTTCTGAATGATAATGATGTAGAAGATAAATTTAAATACCATCATGAATATATCTACATCTCTAAGGGAGTACTATAAATTAAACCATTTACCCGAACCTCTACAAAACCTTAAAAGTATCAATGAAATGATCGATAGATAACCTATCCTTGGAATTCGTTGATGCCACATCCTAAGTGAAACAATTAAGAAAACCATATCCTTCTCCTAGAACCCCTGAGATAATCAATGTCGATTGAACAAAGAATTTTTAAGATATTAATATATTTCCCTTATCATATTGATAATCTATACCTTCTATGATGTCTCCAAAATGAGATAAGGCCCATGTAATGCTACCTCTACAACCTCTAACCAGATCATGATTGTGTAGAATGGTCTACAATGTAAGGAATCAGAAGTATCCATCTGTATTTCTGACTAAAATTAGTTATTTTTTTTAATCTATATATTGGTAAATTCCGTCCAATTAACCTTCAATATCAAGGTAACAATCTCAAATAATATCCTATAATAACTAAATTATTCACTCAAAATTACCATTAGTCCAAGGGTGGTGTGGAATACTAAAATAAGCATGTGAATCCAATTCCATCTAGAACACTTTCATATATAGATAAATATATAGAGAATCTATATTCAATATAATATTATGTGGAACACCATGAATTCATATAAAATCCCTTACAAATAACATTCATAGCTCATCCCCTAAAAATGTTTTCCTAATAGTTAAAAATCGAGTGACCATAATTATCCTATCAATGATCACCCATACAATATCACTACTTCTAGGAGAAATGGAAATATCATCACAGAGTACATGATGATTTTTTCCATTTCCAACCCATAATGGGTGGATTTATATAATCCCTAGTTCTCACTACTTTTATTCCATCGCCTATAGACATGTGGAAGAATTGTTACAAAAACAGGATATCTATCAGTTCATCATTGACCACACATACTAGAGGTGATAGTCATAGTATATCATTGTAATCCTGGTGTGAAAAAAAATAATTTAATTATTATAACTTAAATTATTCTCGCAATTCAATAATAACACATTTGTATCCAGGAATTCAAAATATCTTTTCTTAATCTATGATGAGAGATGGAAATAAGTCCTCATTTGTAGAAATATAACATAGGAATAAGCCACCAGTGTCAAAAATATTTTACATATTTACTCTCTAGAAATTATCAGATGAAACTACTAAATAAATATATATAGGCTTCTAATAATAGTCTTGTACCTTTATGTTAATCACAAAAAAATTGTTCCACTAATTGACACTCACCCCTAGCCTCCATAACTTCTCGTGTCTAAAAAACTGAATCAGATAATCTTCCATAGAATTTATATTCTCATGCATATAAGAAAGATACAAATTGATGTTATATAGTAATTCAACCCCCTCGTCTATATAATAATTATTTCACAAGGTTAATAAATTTAATTTCGGCTTTTTTTCATCTATATATAAAAACCATCCTTCATCGGATAGGGCCTCCAATAATGCAAGGTGTCAACGTTTACATCTATGTTGCGGTAATGGGTTTGTTAATTACCTTCTTGATTCATCTACAAAAATAACATATCCAACATGACTCAATTATCCTATATCAGGCATACTCTTATCTGAGTAAAATATTCATCATAATAATCAGTATAGATTATTCTCTTCATTGGAAGAATCTAGATTATTGCTAATGTAAATCTTCCTCTCAACTACAGAAATGATGTTTTTTTGGAATCAGAACATAATCATTGAAAAAGTTTTTTTTAGTAAAACCCATAAAATTAGTAGTTAGGTGTGGAATGCACCGAATAAAATGAATATATTATCCAATTCACCCTAAGAAACTATTTATGTCAAAAATGATCATGGAATACTCCCCTAAAACCATTTCTATCCCCATCTCTATATGTAAATATTTTCCAAATATCAAAAAATTTGGCATATTATGTGCACCTTATCAACAAAAATATTTAATTTGGAGAGATTAGAGAACATCTAGATCTCTATCAATTTACTGAAAATTATATCATGATGTTTTTCATGTCTGTGTCGATTAGGTGAGTACATTATGGTTTCTTCCAGGAATAATAACAAAAATGAATCCAGATAAATGTGTAAAACCTAATTCATAAGATACACAAAATCAATAATCATTTTCTCTAAACTGAACAACATTACCAAATGATTATAAAATGAACATCTACTTCAATAATTCATAAGTTGTATATCCAAAGTTCTAAATCATACCCGATGATAGCCTGACCTCAAAATGATATTTCAGAAAATTAAAGCTCATCAAATATGATCAAAAGGACAAATATATGAGACATGGGATACACGTTCCTGGATGTAAGATGATACATTTTCTAGTAATCCATGAAAATAATGTGTTTCCCATCATCCTTCTTGGAGAAAATCACAGGGGATCCCCAATGGAAATTACAAGATCACATTTACCCATATTATTCAAGGTCACCCAAATACATCTAGAGTCCTTTAAGTTTTAAAGGACCCATACTTTAAGGTAGGACTTATACCGATGATTCTCATGGAACCATATCAATAGAATAGTATAACTCATTATTTTTAAGAATAATGGAAAATAAATTATGTAAAATGTACAAGAATCACTTCACCATATGAGGGATGTCTGTGCATCACATTCCTAGATCATCTGGATGGAAACTTGTTTTCGGATTGATTATTTCTCTCATCCCATGATACTCAATACCATATTGACTATCATAGGAATCCCATTCATCCATAAACACATTTCTACCACACTAAGGTAATGATAAGGACGCTCTTTGATGAAAACATTCAACATGGTAATTATAGGAAACCAAGTAGTTCATATCAAGAATGTTATTGTATCCTATATTCACGAGGATAAAGTGGTACCATAGGAATCAATAACAACCAATCATCAGGGGAACTACCTTCATTGTTTTATGATTTTTGAAAATACCCATAATAATTTATCTAATGTAATAACTCAATAGAAATAATAAATTTTCTTCCCAATCCATTCCATATTATTCACAATGATAAATTAATTTGATGTTCATGTGTTAGAGAAGGAAAACACTAATATAAAGGATAAAAAACTCATAACATACAAAATTGACAACCCATAATCCAAATCCTCAGGTATTGGTTGTAGTTCATATATCTAAGATAATCCAAAACCCTATACTATAACATGAATAACATGAGTGATCCCGTTAAACTGGTGATGTGTATCATTAGTCTAGAATTTTTGACCATGTCATCTCCTCATCATGTACGACTACTTATAGTCATATTTACAGTTGGTAATGGATCTATTGATCCTCTCTATAAGGTGGATTTGGTTGGGTTACTCTCCCACTAGGAGTAGATTTTGGGGTCACTGAAAACCTCTAATTATTTCTGATTATTCCACTAGCACTACACTCAACTAGCTCTCGGTTGAAAAAAGGATTTATGTGAAATTTACTTCCACACTAATTGAATATCATAGAACTTCCATTGTGTATAATCTATAATTCACTATATTTTCTAGAACACAATAGATGATGTTTCCTAGCACAAGAAAAATTACTTCCCTTCTTTGGTGTGTAACCACAAATCCATGTACTATAATATTCAATCAAGTTCATTTAAATGATAATGTATTGTTGAAAATTATGGAGATAGTCATTAAATGGATGACATTAACCTAATATTGGATGGTATATATGAGACCATATTCAAATCATCTCTCTCTAAAATGTTTATCATCAATGAAAGACGGGGGGGAATTGTTGAAGGTATGTAATTAGAGTTGAGTAATCCATAACTACTAGTGATCCTTTCTCTAAAAGAAATAGATACCTAGAATGGTCCACACTCATCATCTCCAAAAATAAATAATTGGAGGAGGATTCTAGGAAATATCTCAATACTATATCCTAATAATAGTAAACCTAGGTTATAACTTCCCACCAATGATTAAAATAACCTTGAAGAGTATAATCATTGAGCATCAACCTCTTATGTAGATGGATCAACATATTATTAATGATTTATTTAATTTCATCTATCCTTGATGTAAAAACATGGGGGGACACTATCACCTATAAACTTAGGTGGATGCAGATTTAGAAAGTAACACATCAACTCTTCCATAGTGGGGTCAAGTCATGTGGTTCCCTGTATATATTTAATGAGATATAGAAAAACATATTTGAAATAGTGAGTTGGTTCCCATGTAGTGTATAACTGGTGGTTCCATAGGTGGATTAATAGATGGTTAGGTCCCACCACATCAATATCATGGTCATACCTAACTTCATATGTCTCCAAATAAGAATATTATGGAGGAATATATCTAGAACTTCCATGTACACACCTCAGAACTCACTAAGATGTGAAAAGAAGTTCTGAAGATGAAAAATAGGAATAAGGGTTCACTAACCAAAATAAAATAATCCATCTACTCAAAATATATGTTCATGGTATTAGTCAAGATACATGTTTTAATAATTGTGGTGAATGTATATGATTTTCCAATTACATGTTAAATTTAAAAACAATCTTTAATTTGTAATAACAATTATAATTTAATGGAACCCAATTTAATCTATATTTATAAACCATATTTTCATAATTGGATTTTTTTTGTATATATATACATCATATTCCAATTATATTTTTCTGTTATTACCATGTTATGAAGTCCCACACATTAAATATGTCAATTTTTACTACAAGTAAAAAAACCATGATTATAGGAAACTTCAATTTTATGGATCACCATTCCCAATTTATAAAGGCACACACTCTCTATTTATTTGAATTACTAACCATGTAATTTTAGACAACTAACATATCACCTTGAGTAAATAATGTTATATAGAACAAACATGTAATAATTGGCTACTTGAGGTGCCAACATCAAGCTATATGAGAAAAAGATGTTTATATTGATTTAGACACATTAATTAATACCATTATTTTATCCATGTAAGAATCATTATCACAAAACAAATATAGAATTTAATACACACAATAAGAAAATATAGAATGTAATAATGCATGGGATACTACCTACTTTACATACAATTATATCATTATAAATAAAATCCACATTCGCAATAAATTCCACAATCCAATTGTGTCACTCAATAGTGTATTTGGTACAACATTAACATGAATAATCTATAATATTATATCCCAACAATTTTTCACATATTTGGGTTATGTACTCCTAGTAACAGTATCATTATTAAATTCCAATATTTCTTAAATTCATGTTTACAAACCCAAGTAATAAGGTAAGGAAAATTCTATGATGCCAATGAGTAACATCTTGTACATTGTTCACAAATATGTAACAAAACCTATTTAGAAACATGGCCTCGATATTTCCCCCTCATATTTTAGAGGCTAAGGATATTGGTAAGGGTCTAAGGTTATATATTGAGGATTTTATATCCTCGTGATAAAAGTGATACAAAGTGGTAAAAGAAATGAATAGAAATCCTAAAAAGATGACAATTAAATTCAAGAATAAGTAAACTTAAAAATACATGATAAGATAAATATAATGAAAATAAAAATTATCATAATAAAAATATATATTTATTCTCATGACAATATAAAAATTAAGTAGTCATTCTTGGAACCCAGAATATATACAATAAATCTATTTGAAAAGATAAACAATCCAAAAATATATACAATAATGTCACAAGACTAAGACCGATCATGAACACCATTCTACCCGGCTATAAGAATAACAATCCTCTATGAACATATACATTCCCTTATCCCTAACTTCAGACGTTAAGTCTATCTGAGTACCCATCGGCGGCCCATACCGAGTGTTTGATTTGCATAGCAGGCCACCACCAATTATGTCTATAACATGAACAGTATATGAATATAAATGAAACATTGTGCATGTATAATAGTAAAAATTGAAATTAACTTCATAAATTAATAACAATTTTTGGATTAGGTTCTTCATGGGATGTCTAACCAACCATACCTACCTCAGCCAAAAACGGATGCATCTGACCAAGAGAACTCTAAATGGTTAAGGAATAGAGAATATAACCAAGGATTCCATGTAGATGTAATGATAAAATAATACCCAATATGTAAAAAAGTATTCATTGACCACATAATGTAATTATAGCTCAAATACATAGATAATAAATCCTTTTAATAGGGAAAAATGAGTAATATAATGGGTACTCAATCAGAATTACACTGGAAAAATTTCAAACCAATTCAGTGGAACAAATATACATTAAATTTCATTCTATGAATGATTGGAGACCAATGAGAGAATCCCTGGTTTCACACATCATATAACATCAAGTTGAATCAAATGAAACAATAAATATTTCTCTAATTTACTGAGATGATTCTTGTGAATCATAGGTACTATGCTGATGCATTCATGTAATTATAAGACAAAGATAGAATTTTAAGGTTGGTATCTCACTTGTCCAGGGACTCAATTTATTGTTGTTGAATATTCTTAGTGTTCAAGGTATTCCCTTAGAAATAAAATTCTAGATCATGTTTTCACACTCATTTAGTAGGAAAAATGTATATAGTAGAAACATGAATTATACATTTATTAATATTCAATGGCCATGTGAAAACCATGCTAGTGTACCAATCTAATTTCATTAATTCCATTTTATTTACATTAATAAATTAGAGAGACACACATGTGGTGTCATGCCATTATGTATTTCAATAAAAAATAATTTACCGGGTGAAACTTTCTTCACCATTAAAATGAAATAGTTCATCAATTAAAATTAATTAAATGCCTTTGTGGATGCTAATTCAAATATAATGAATAGTTGTTTGATTAATAATATAAAAAATGTTCTATAGGAATATATGTGTAATTACCAAGGGGTTGTTCATAATTAGATCATTAATCTAAAATGATTGAAGGGGATTTTATTAGAATCATTGGGATGAAAATAAAATAAATAATTTAAGGATGATTAATTTTAGGTGTTGATGCATTGACTGAAAATTAGTTTTTTTTATTATCAAAACACTTTTGAGGAAGAAATTGAGAAACCACAAAAATAGTTGAAGAAAACTCTTAAAAACACTAGTAGATAAAGAAAGACCAAAGAAAACCACTAGACCTACCCCACCCCAGAAATTGAGTCTTGATAACAAGTATTCGCCAGCATAGGACACTTCGGCAAGCAGTCCCATGCAGAAGTGCATGGGCATGGTATCGATGGCATAGCCATACCCTCTCAAGAATCCCAATCCAAAAGGCCTACATCGATGATGACTTCACTCTCTAGTCCCCATCCGACATAGGTCCATGTAAAAAGATAGAAAAAAGAAACAAACATCCAAACAATGAAAAAAGGCAGGAGAACCATAGGGCATCCGATCTAACAATCCACTCAAAACAACTGGACAAAACAGCTAAAATGACCAAGATCATTAAGGAGAAACATAATATTACCTGAATACCTATCCCTAAAAATTTTCCAGGATAGAAATGTAACCTGAAAGTCAGTATCCTCCAATATCCTCTTCTATAACTTAGAAGAAAGTTGGTCCAACATCTGAATGTACTCCTCAGTGCTTATTTTACCTCTATTAAAACCACCTACCAGAATTGAGTCCTGTCTATCAATCCATGAAAGTTGTTCTTCATTAAGAACCACCTCTAGCGTCATCCCCATCATCTTAGATACCTCCTCCCTAGTTGCATTGAGCATCAAGAACTTCTCCATCACTTCTTCTTCAGAGAATAAAATGAGAACCATGTCTTTATCACCTGGTTCCCCAGGCCTCTGAAGGAATAAAGACTCCATTTCTATCTTCTAGTCATTTATCATCTTTGCAGAGTGGGTCTCTAAATGAGGAGGTAACGAGGATTAGTACTTCTTCCCCTTCCCCTTCCCAAAACCTCTATTACTCCTTGGAGTTGAATCCTTATCTTCTTGTTGTACATGATAACTCCCTTTTAAACCTTCACTCCTACCCCATCTCCCTCACTAGGGGTAATGAAGTTAGAATTCACATCATCCTGTAGGAGGCCTTCAAACCCATTGCACAAGGAAACTGAGGTCTGAATTGGGTCTATACACCCTCCATAATTCACCATTTGAAATTCCCTTCCAATCCTATAACCACTGCCACCCAAAGGAGTGTTCTCTATATCCAAATTAGCCTCCCCATCTAGTGACATCCGGCCTAAAGTCTCGGCCTGACTGGGCTGTATGAAGCCACGACCCATGAACTGATGCTTCTTGCAAATGTCCTCTAAAACCAAACCCTGTATAGCACAGGAAGTTTGAACCATAGGAATCTACTCATTGATTTTAGATTGAAAAAAACCAGCAAGTCTAGACTAACCATGCTTGGCCACTTCATTACCATTAGGAACTGTGACTGGCTAGCTCACAACACTGAGACATCCTATCAATCTACTGAAAGCATCTTGTACTTTCAGATTAGGAGGAAAAGCTATAGGATTCTCCTACATCACCTAGTTGGATACATAAGAGTTCAAAGGACCCGTGACAACTGAATTTATGTCATCCCCCTTGTCGTCTTGAACCAGACCTTCAATCTAGAAAACCAAAGTAGCGCCCGATGGAATGCTTCCCTCAATTGATCTATTGAAGATTTACCCATTTATTCTTTCAACCAGCACACACTCCACTGCGCTATTCTGAGAATTGACATGATCACCATTTCACACATCATTTTGAAATATAGTATTCATAGCCCCTCGCCATCATTTCTCCAGTGAATGACCCATCTATTTGAGAACATAGAAAATATGGAACCAAAACTCAAATAAAATAGGTTTTTTACACAAAAATTATTATCCTATAATGATCCAAATGAAGTCCTATGGCACCCTTGATGCGTCCACCTCCACACACACTTGAGGGTTAACTGGATGACAGAAAACATTGGTCTAGCTATCAGAACACTAGTATCTCCGTAGTAGGTTTCCAAACATTTTAACAATCGATGGATTTTGAAACGGAAGAGGGAGATTTGGAAAACTTTCCCAGACCACCACTGAGGGTGAATCGCGCTTCATGTGAAAATCATACGACCATTGGGGCAGGTGGAATTGCACGAAATTGCAGTTGCGGGGAGCCCTCAACCATGCCTTCATCGGGTCTTTCTCCAAATCAAAACAGTTCAAAATGTTCTTGTTATCCAACAAACCTATGGTTTCCCTTTCTTGAAAATCCTATGAATCAAACAAAAATATGTCAAATAGATCGACTGAGTGTCTAATCTTCAAAAATTGAGTGACTAATGACAGACTCTGGAGGGTCTAAGCTTTGTTAAACTCAAAAACAGAAATCAGAAGGTTAGGGTGAACATTGTTCAGATATGGCACCATAGGGCTCATGAAACTTGGGGGGAACGGAGAAAGAATCTTTTGGTTCGAGAATAGGAGAAAGAAGGATTATGTTCTTGTGATAGATGGTGGAGGTCCATCCACTGAAAGGGGAGGAACCTACTTTAAGTCCACTGCTATCACTGGTTGGTAGATGAAATCATACAGATGTATCCCGCCTCTCTCTAATATTATGGTGGTTGTTGAATCCTTGGACAATATCAACATTCGATTTGGGCTAGAATATAAGAATAAGTGACATAGTCAAAACCCCTTGAAATAGGTCATATTGGATTGCATAGAAATATCAATGATTATGGAAATATAAACTGATAAAGGAATTTAATGTATCAAATCAAATACCATTACCTATCTGACATGATGAACAGTAATGTGATCAGAGATTGATTAAAAGAGAAGCTTCAATTCCATTACTGAGTGAAAAAACCTCCAACATGAGGGGATAGGTGTAATCCATTTAAAGTAAATAAAAGGAGTTATAAAATAGATTGTGTTTTAAGTTAAAATATAAATTTTACAAAAATTAAAATGGTAAAACTCCTTTTCTCCAAAGATTCCCAAACTCTTCCCCCTAAACTGTGTGGCCTCACTACCAAGTGGAACTAATCATGTGGGTTGGGAACCCAGTTTTGACAAATTGTGCACTTCCCGCATTCCCCCTCTAAAACACACATGTACGAAATTGAATGAACTTGATTCCTGGGGTACACAATTTAATAAAATTTGTGACACTATCTTTGCATAAACTGTTGAGGGGAATTTTTTCTGTAATAGTGGTCCTCACTTTATTTTCATAAAAACATGTCTTTAGGATCCTAACAAGCACAATAAAACACTAAAAAAATTATTTATTATATTGGGAACTATCATATAGATAAATTAAATGGTTTAAAACAAAATTTAATAGATCCTTTCCACTTAAAAAAATATGGGATCTTATATATCCCAACCTTATAAATATACAATTACCCCTGGTCAATATATTCCAACATATATTGAGGTTGTAATCTTCTTTTTTCAACCACATTCATTCATGGTAGAGTTGAATTATATTAATGGTTATTAAAATCATATTCTCTATTTTATATTTATATAATAATGAATAATTTGAATCCCATTTTTTTATTCCTTCAATATTTTTGGTGTTATTTTACTCTTTATATTCTTATGAAATGATTATTGAATTTAGATTTTTGTTATAATCTATTATGTTTTTTTCCTTTGGATTCCATTCCTAAAATTGATATGTGATTTTTTTATTTAGGTATCCCTAATATGAATTTTTGTTTTCTAATGTGACGAACTTTCATGTAATTATATTATATCTTAATTCATTAGGTATTACCTATATCATATTATATTAAAATCATGGTTCATGGGAAGTGATTCCATGATATAACATTATATCATATATGAAGTCATATTTGATATATATATATATATATGAATACATGTTATAGATTTATATTCCATTCATAGAGTAATCATAATTTTTGAAATCATTTTTCATACATCAAATTTAAATTTACCTATTCATGTTCATATTTTTCTTTAATCACATGATGTTCTGATTGATTCATTTGAAGTATCACCCTGATAATGTTCTTCTATTTTAATATAATTATCATCATACTAGGATTATAAAATTTTTGTTTTTTATATATCCTTATGAATTAATAAATACTGATATATGTACAACGAGATTTAAGAATAAAATTATTTATATGGATTTTATAATTTAATTATGTTATAAGGTGTGTTTATTAGCTAATTTTCAGAATATATTATACAGTCAGTTTCTAAGTGTGTATTATTATTGGGATTCTATGTGTATAATTCTTTTTTATGTTTATTATGAGTTAAGGGTCATTATATTTACATTTATGATAATGTTGTATAATGTGATATTTTATTTTACAATGGAGATTTATTTACCATAAAATTTATCATTTTTATTATTTTAACTACCCCACTTAATTGTTTTTATTATTGTAACAATATGCTTATTATTCATAGTTGTTATTATCATTATTTTGTATTGGATGATTGTAATTTTATCTGGATGTATCCAATTTTTCATCAGATATAATAATGATATAAGGAGGATGATTATATGTTATTATAGTGATATAGATGATTTGTTATGGAAATAATTATGTGAATACTGGAATTCGGATTATGGTGATACAAAGTATAGTGATTGGTATTTAGACATGAATGATTGGATGACATGAATTGTAAATTTATATAAGGGAATTTTTTCTATATATTATGTTTTTGCATTATAAATTATCAAATTAAATGTTATTATTTGTATTATTATTTTTCCTCTTCACTTGGCATAGTTGGGGGTGGGGAAAAACATACTACATATCCTTTAATATACACCCAAGATTTGTATGATGTATGTAAAACATATAAGATCTTGGAATTGGTTGCATCAGCTGTAAGTATTTTAGAAAAAATGTTTCATGATTGGTGTAGGATGACTTCATATTCATTTATTCATTTATAGTGGGTTGATAGGTACTTTTCCGATGTAGGAAATTTTTTATATCAAATACCCATGTATGTATTCTTTTAAAATATTAGAGATCCTGTAATTTTATTATAGTTATTGATGTATTTAATGGAACATATAAAAATATAAGGGTAATTACTGACATTAATGAATGGTTGGATTACCATTTCAATGAAGATTATAAGAAAATCAACTCATTGAATATTTACATTATAAAACCTAATTTTTTTCAATGATATCAGATCACTTGTGATGGAGTTATTCATGACATAAAGATTTTATATTGTCAGGGTTACCCTTAACAAATACATTAAATCCTCATGGTTAGGAATTGTTTGTGACATTGATGTATTGATTTCTCCAAGATCATTTAATGTATTTATAGATAAGGAGAACTTATGGGTATGAGGAAGTGGTTCCACAAGACTAAAAAACATCTTAATGTCATGGCACATTTTTAGTGGCTTCTTGATGAAATTTTTAATGATTTTGAAACCAAATAACTTTTTTATGATATTTAAGTCTCATGATTTTTTGAGTGTTATGTGGTCACATAATCTATGATTGTGGTTACCATATGATGTGAAACATTCCTCTTTACTCATTGTCTTGAGATGGTGTAGGGGTGATATTTTCCATTTGTAACATCTATATGACACCAAAGGATGATAATAAATACTAAGGGATTATGGGATCTTTACTTGACAACATAAATTTTAATATACATGGATTACATACCACAAAAAATCTGTTAATAAACCAGGATAATAATGATTAATAAGAGTGAACATAAGATATAAAATATTTGAAATAAAAAAATAGAGTAAAAATAGAATGTAAAATACAATTCAATCCTCTCAAAATACAGAATAAAACAATACACTGTAAGGGTTGGTGTCCTCAGAACCAACTATTTTGTACTTTGATTACATAAATGTTCACTTATTATATATTGTTCATTGTTCTGCATGACTATAATATAATAATGTCCTGAAATATTTGTTGAATTAATAAGGTCATAGCAGATCCCCGCTATGATGAGAACCTTGAAACGCTATAACAATATTGTTAAATAAAGTTCTGCGGTTGAATGAAATACTATGATAGGACACATAGTATACAGACCTTCATGTGCGAGTACTCATAAGAAGACGAGACTCTCTCTCATGGAGTTTACACTTGGTAATCTCCAAGATGGGAGATTATGAGAACAGACCCGCCAGTAGTAATTCCTCATGTCTTGGTGTCATCAGATATTTCTATCTACGAGCGTGTGTAATGGTCCTTAGACTGGAAGATTATCATTAACTCATGTCATGACTCGCGCACTTAGATTTACTGACGAAAACCGTCACGCAGACAGTTGGCGGGAAGTAGGGTACGTTGGGTGCGTCACGAGTGACATGTTGTTAATGGATAAGTCAAGGAAGAATTTGTCCCTTCCATTTATGGAAGTTGATATCTCGGCCCTTTGATTGAAATAGAACTGTCGCATTAAATTCCATGGCCATGGTGTAAACGATGAGTTTATTTCAGGTAGTGAAAGAACGACATATCAAGCATATAGGTTTATGACACTGCCATGAAACCTGCTTGATGAGATATTGAGACAAAGGGATTAAATTACACAGTAAGCGTTCATATGAGGTGATACATCAATGCGGTGTCAACTTCTTTCTCTTGGGTTCCTTGACCCGTTGTAGACAGTAATCTTGGACTTTAGGCAAGCCTGCCTAATGGCAATGAGAAAGAGGCCTAGAGGGTCACACACTAAGTGTATCCAAGTATCTCAAGTTGAATAAAGATTATTCTCGTACGTGGTTTAATAATTATTCAAGGAAGCCTAAGTTATTTTAAATTATGGAGGAAAAAGAAAATAAAACAATTACATGTCGTGTATTATTATTACATGTCGTGTAGTTTTATTTTGTAAAGGAAATGAATAAATGAAAACAAGATATACACGCCGTGTACATTTAATGTACACGCCGTGTAGTTTTCAATGAAAAACAAGTACACGCCATGTATTTATTAATACACGCCGTGTAGTTTTTTTTAGTTGGGATTTTGAGGATATAATATTGTTTTAAATGATATTTATTATAATCAACGTGGGCGCATGTCAAGGAATTATTTATTCGACATGGGGTTTTAAATAAAGAGTCAATGAAATAAATAAAACGCGTAACGCGTTTATTTATTGTCATAACTCTATAACCCCACACACCCGATTATAAATATCCTCACAACCCCAACTCTTTTCTAACACAAGAGAATCGTTGTGCACAACATCTCTGGAGAATTCTTTCAATGCCGAAAGAACATCTTCCTCCAAGAACGCTCTCAAGACTGAGAGAGATCCTCTTCCATCGGATCAAGATGATCTAAGGCGGACAACGCAAGCAAAGGCTTCTCCACGCTAGCACCCAGAGAATCTTTTGGCGACGTCCAGAGATACGAGGTACACGTGTGGATCACCGCTAGAGGGAGTCTACACTTGGCTTCTGCGACGCAACGACGGATCACATCGACAATGTGATTGAGAACATCAATGAAGAAAGAACACCCAAAAGGTATTTCTTTATAATTAATTAAATTAATTATAATCAACCTGTAATGATCCTTGTTTGTGGTTCCGGAAAAAACCATCTTCTTTGTCTTTTTCTGTGATTCGATCCGTGGAGACTGGCGTTTATCGTCGTATTGATCCCGGATTGATCATTTTTAATGACAAAAATCCAAGTGGGAACATCCACCCACGCGTTTCCGCTGCGCCCGGAACCTTCAAATGGTATTAGAGGGAGGTTACAACGTTGATTATAGTTATTTAATTTTCGTTGATAATTTACGCATTCATATTTGATTCAATTCGAAATAAATCGTTCTCTAAATCTGAATTAACGAGATCTATTCTTCCTCCTTCGTTTCTCGATTCATATCCCAGAAACGACCTTTTAATTTTAATTTTGATTAAAATAAAAAACGAGGAACTCATCCGGAGGAGCCGCTCTTTCTGTCTGTACAACACGGGATTACACGACGTGTAATTAAAACTACACGTCGTGTACTTAGGTTCAACGAATCGGCACTAGTCTGCCAAACCATGCTGTGTGAATTGATTATGCCTAAGTTTTAATCACACTGTGTTGGCAGAATAGAACGGCGCGTGGAAACCGGAATACACGACGTGTATGTTGGAACAACACGCCGTGTAGTCCGTTCCGACCCAGGTGAAACCGTGTACAAACATAAGTCGTGTACCGCGGATACGGGATCGCCAGGCCGGTTACCGCGTAACAAGGAAGTACACGCCATGTATGATTCATCTACATGCCATGTACTCTAAAATTTCCAAAGTACAGAAAAACACACCAAAGCCCCGGCGTGTACTTTGGACAAAGGGTGAAAAGAAAAATACACGCCGTGTAATTATAAACTACACGCCGTGTACTTTCCAGAAATGGAATTTCACCAGGTTTCCTCCAATGTACAAAGACCCGTACAAGGAATATGGATGAGAAGAATCTCAAGGAAATTCAGAAAGGAATTTAAGATAAAGAATTGATTAATTATAAGATCATAATTAATTGAATACGATCCCGTCTTATCTTAAATAAAAGAACGATTAAAAGAATTTGAATTCTAAATATGCGTAAATGTCGTTGCATACTATAGATGATCATGAGCTAGACCAAAGACCCTTTGTATGTGTATGGTTTCATTTAAATTTATTTAATTTAAATTTGTTGGCCTGCGATCCTTCTTCTAATAAAATGTAGGACCTGCGTGCCCATGGTTTCTTTAATGTAAACCCATGTAATGGAGGATCTCCCAAGCCAGAGGAGACTGTTGAAATCTCAAAGCCGAGGCGAAACCGACACAAGAAGATACAAAGGTGGACAGGTGGGAGCTGCAAAAAACGAACCATCAGGTTCAAGGTGTTTTCCCTAGGTTAGGGTAAGCTTATCAAAACCGCTAGATAAGATAACAAAATAGAAGCTCATGATCATGCCATCTTATTTTATTTCTATCTGATTTCATGGTTTATATATTATGCATGTGTTGTCGCGATCACATAATTAATAAAATGAACAAGCATGCAAAGATGGAATCAAATAAAAAACTGGTCTATGCGTATACATTATCGAAACATGGTTAATCACTTAAGAAAGCATCACTTAATATTAACAAGCATGTGATAATGCAAAGATACGCATAAAGAATAAAATCCCTCAAATACCGTATTAAGTCAGACCAAGCCTTCCGTTACTTGATTAAGGGCAAGACTCAATAAAACTATGTGTTTGACCAACCCTTGTTGGGACACTTACTTTTATAAAGGAAGCCCTTATGAAAGGTTTTGGGTTGACTTAACCATATTACATCAAGAGAAGTAGCCCTTGCTAGACTTGATGTAATATTGGAGGCAAGAGTTGAGGAAATCCAAGTCAGGATTTCAGGATTGGGGAGTCCACTCAACAGATCAAGGAACTGTAAGCTCACAGTTGGCAAAGACCCACCTACCTAAATACCTTTAAATAGCTTGACCAACCCTTGTTGGGGTTATGCGAAGGGAAATATGGATCCTTTCCATTAGAATGTCAAAGCAACTGGACATTCCGAGTTCAATGGTGAGGGCCATTGGGAATTGATAAAATAGTGGGAGACTTAATAAAATTTATTATTTCTCATAAAATGTAATCAAGAAAGTACTGATGAATCTTCTCTTTTAAATTGTAGAATCAAAATGACAAACACATCCACCACATTTTCTCTGCGATCAATTCTAGATAAAGACAACATCCTCACCGGCAGTAACTTTCAGGAATGGTTTAGGTGCCTTCGTGTTATCCTACACCATGAACTGAATTTTTATGTGCTGGAGTCCTCACTTCCTGATTCTCCTGCCCCAGGGGCAAGTGATAAAGATTTCCTAGTCTATGATCAACATTTGAACGATGCTCTCGACGTTCAATGTTTGATGCTGTCATCTATGTCTAGTGAGATCATGAAGTCTCATGAAGACATGGATGCCTACAGCATGCTCGAGCACCTCTGTGGTTTATACCAGGAGAGAGCAAGACAGGAAAGGTTTGAGATCTCCAAGGCTCTGTTTCAGAGCAAGCTTGGAGAGGGTGCCCTAGCTGGGCCTCATGTAGTCAAGCTCATTGGCTATATTGAGCGCTTGGAGGTTCTAGGGTTTAAAATCCCTGAAGAACTGGGTACCAATCTCATTCTCGCTTCACTCCCCCAGAGCTTCTCAAACTTTGTTGTTAATTTCAACATGAACAATATTGAGAAGTCTCTATCTGATCTTCTTATCCTTATTCTCCAAGTGGACAATGACATGAAGCGTGAAAAGCCTTCTGTCCTTATGGTGAATAAAAGGAAAGGGAAGGCGAAGAGATTTAAGTCCAAATCTTCTTCAAGGCCTTCCAAGAAAAGGAAGATCAAAGGGGAGGAAAAGGAACAGGATGTTGTTTGTTTTGCATGTGGCAAGAAGGGTCACTGGAAGAAAAACTGCACCCAGCCAAGGAAGCAAGGGGAAGCTTCAGGTGCGTTTGTTATCGAATGAAATCTAGCTGTTTCTACTAATTGGGTATTAGATACTGCTTGTAGTGCTCACATCTGTATCCAAATACAGGAACCAAGTAGATTCAGGAAGATTGTTCGAGGGGAGATAGATCTACGAGCAGCCAATGGAGCCAGACTTGCTGCTGTAGCTGTCAGGGACTACCACCTCACATTGCCTACCAGGATGGTCTTGGTTTTGAAAGGATGTTATTATGTACCCTCTGTAACACCCCAAGCTTCCACTGTACATTTCCCTTCGAATAATGCAATAGCGTGTGTTGTACGCAACCTCGAGCTCTAACAGACACCACAACTAATTAAACTAGCCGTTGTGAATAGTAATACCTAATTTTTGAAATTTTATAAATTTTATTTATCAAAATGGACTTCATTTTTGGATTCGGAATATTGAAATTAGCCTATGTTGAATTTTTGGTATTTTTCTGAGAACTTCTAATTTTTATGAATAGTGAAAAATACTTAAAACAACTTTTTAATAAAAATAATTTATAGTGATAAATTATAATATTTAGTGGTTTTAAAGTATAATTAGAATATATTTTTAGCATTTTATCCAATGATGGTCATTAGAATTAATTTAACATTGAAATTGGACATAAACAATTGCCAAACTTTTGATATAAATTGTTTCTTAAAAACACGCTATTTGTTGTAACAACGGGAATTAATTATGAAATTAATTAATACAACTTATATGTTTGGAATTTTGTAAAATAGACATCATTTTTGAATTCGGATTAGGGTGAAATTTTGGCCTTATTCTGAAAAACTTCAATTTTTGATGAATAGTGAAACCAATAAGTGGTTGTTAAAAACTGATTTTTCGTTAAAATGAAATATTACCACTTCTGTGATTTGATTTTCAAAAATCCGACAAACATGGTTGTCATTAAGAAGTAAAATGTGGTTCAATGAGATAAAAATAATTTTTTGGTGAATAGTAACTTTTAAGTTCTTAATCGCGATTAGAGGTAATTAATGTAGTTTAAGGTACAAATGATGTTTTAATAATATGAGATGAGCATGACACTTGTCCTACTCCTATTGGATGAGTCATGGACGACCAAGACAACCCATGGGTCAACTTTGGGACCCCATGGAGCCACTTTAGTTGGAAAATGACATTAATATATATTTATTTAATGTTAAAATTAAATTGACACAAACATGAGTTATTTTACTAAAACAGTTTTTAAGTGGGGTTACACAAGTCCAAATTTTGACTATAAATATTCATTAGAAAGCTAAAAAGATTTCCTACATCATAGTATTTTTTTTATAATTTTTGGACATTAAATAAATTAAATTATTTATGACATCATTATGATGAAGCGATGACCTCATTATTTAACGATTTAAATAAAATGAGAAGATAATGCAAAATCCAAGGCTTACACTTGTCCAAAGCCTATTGGATGAGGAGATTTAGAAACATTATCACCTTAGCCTCGAATTATATAAGTGTGGGACCTTTAGAATCCGAAAAGCATTGTGAAATAATGTAACATTTCAATCTTTCCAAAAGTGCCCCTCCTCTCCTCTTATAAAAGGCCCCCACCTCTACCACCTTATTCACACTTCCAAGCCTTTTGGTTCGGCCAAACCCTGCCCAAATACTCTCCCAACTTCCCTCCCTTCATCCTAGAAGCTTTACTTTAGTCCGAAATACATCCTAAGGAGTCTTTTTGATCAAATCAAAAGGAAGAACCCGAAGAAGAGGTAACATTTTCATCACCCTCTTTCAAGTTTCTTTCTTCTTCCACTCCCTCTTTGTTTATGATTTCAATTCTAAAATTATGACTCCAGTATCTTCTATATACTGTGATGTTATTATAAATATGGGACAACCATATTCAGTATTCTACCCATCATTTGAATGACATGTCACCATACGTGCGTACGTACGGCTTACCGTCTCCACGTCGTGGTGTAATTGTTATTCATTATATTATTATTTAGATGGGTATAATAATGATATGTAATTCATGTAAATAATAAATATAACATGATAATGATTCTGTATATATGATACACTATCCAATTATATATTATTTTAATATCAAAATAATGATATTGTCGCTCGTGCGTACGTACGGACTACCGTCTCCACGAACGCGATGAGATTCATTCTCCGTCATATCCATTCAAGTATAATTATCATTTTATGATTTAAAAATAATGTTTAAAGACATGATATCATTCTGGATATGAGTAATATACAACCTATCCATGAAAAACAAGACTTACATGACAAAACATATAAAAGAAAACGAGTAAGTTAACACCCAAAACAACGATAAATCTAAGATATTGTTAACAAAGCAATGTTAAAAGATCATATATGATATCATATGAATGTATATGATTCTTGTATAATTTAATAACAATTATTTCACCATTATACAGGAGGTTAACCTACCCCAACCAAGGAAAATTACAAGGTAAGGGTTTACTTCACAACCTCTTCATTATCCAAGGTTGTTTATACATAATTATCTACTGGGACCTCGTTATCATCCACATCCATGTTTCTTAAAAATGTCTTTCAAAACATTTTTACTATTAAATGGAAAATGTTTTAAAGTCATTTATACCCTTATACATTTTTGAAATGAATCTTACCGTCGTTTTCCAAACAATGTACTTTTTGACCTCTTTGACAAATTTAAGGTAAGAATGTTTTTTTTAACTTATACGGCGGGTGCGGCTATTTTCCACCATTATAACTTCGTCGAAGCTTCCCTAACAAGCTTATAAGAATATATTTAATGTAAAGGTATTATTTTATAATTATGGGACTTTTAAATTATTTCAAAAAGGAGAGATATTACTCTCAAATAGCTTTGTTTTCATCCATGTCAACATCCTTTGATGGGTTTTAAGTTTAATTGAAATTGATTTATGATACAAAACTTCCATTGAACATTTTGTGAAATATTTGACTGTGGATGTGTTATTTTTATACCATACATAGTTTATGGAGAAATTGTTGACATTTCGTATGCTAGTTTTAATACGAATATTTATGTTATGTTTAAACCTATTCATATGAGGAATGTATTGGACTTAATATGTGACGGGTGGAGCCCGCTACAGCTCCTCGATGCATCGGTAGGTCTCCTGATACAACTAGACGTGGAATTGGCCGAGGCCCTTTCCCAATTTGATTTATGGTTTTGGCCGAGGCCTTAATCATTTTAGATGTCTTGGTCGAGGCCTTGACAAAATGTTTCAGAATGTCCGGCATTATACATTCCCTCATTATGAAAGTGGTTATTGATATTTCATGTGATTATTCGTCTAGTAGAATATCCATGTGAGTAAGTAATGGCATTATTTTATTTTACTTTTGCCATATTATGCTGAAGTTCAAGTACAATAAGGCTTTTGTTTTAGTTATACATTGCCTTAAATGATTATGTTTTCTTATAAAAGCTTCTGCAATATTGTTATCCTTACTGAGCATCTGAGCTCACCCCTTTCAATGTTTAAATATTTTCCAGGATGTGAAGAAGTGTATTATGACTGACTTGCAAGGATAGTCAGTGAAGATATGAGTGTGGACTATGAAGACCATGTTATTGTAGTTTGTTTAATATTGATGTAATGAAAGACTTATGAATGTATCTAGTGTTTCCAAGGCTACTAAACTAATCGGTCTTTCGAGACTTGATCTTTTGTGATCATGCCAATGTTACGAAGTAATGCACCGACTCTGGGTAGCTGGGGTCGGGGCGTTACAGTTGGTATCAGAGGCAGTTTAGTACTAACCTTGGAAGCTAGATTTAGATAAACTCTGATTAGAGCACATATCCCGAAGATAGACTTTGAGGATTAGTATAGAAGAACTTCCTAGAATTTTGGTATTGTAGAGATGTTGTGAGTTTTCCAAGCAATACATCCCTGTCTGGATACGAGCAGGTAGAGGCGGCTCTGGCACAGATGTACCTAGGGGTAAAACCCGAAAACACCGCTTTGAGCTAGACTCGAACGGGAACTGGTGCACGACAACGGGCCTTGCTGCACTCTTGGTTACGACACTCCCGGGAGATATGCTTTGGATAATTCCCATTTTCTTTACAAACCACTATGAAGGGTTATGAGTATATACTTCCTCAAAGAAAACATTTTTATAATTATGGATTATATCCATAATTAGTTCAATTTATGTTAAGTGTTTTACAAGTATGGAATTATGTATTTTGATTCATGAACTAATCTAGTTTATGCCATTATTTAGAAATGGCGCCTAGTGGAAGGAATGGAAACCATATCAATGCACGCACTCCGTGTAGGGATTGCCCTCCTGCTCAGGATAATTATGGTGGAGCTAGTGATACAACTGGTGCTGATCAGCTTCTCACCGTACTGGGACAACTCACGCAGGTTATGAATAACAACCTTACTCGTATGGAGCACCCTGATCCGCAACGTGGAGGATCAATGCTAGACCGTTTCATGAGGCAACAACCGCCAACCTTCAATGGGAGTACAAATCCTATAGTAGCTGAGCAATGGATAAATTCCTTAGAGAAAATATTCCATGCCTTGGGGAGTAGTGAAAGGGAGAATGTTGTCATGGCAGTTTACCGCCTCACTGGAGATGCCGATCAATGGTGGTCACTAATTCAAAACACAAAGGAGGATGATGAATTAACAAACATGGAATGGCAGGAGTTCAAAGAGCTGTTCTTAGAAAAATACTTTCCTCGAGACCATCGAGCGGATATGGAAAGGCAATTTCTGAGTCTGAGGCAGAAGGAGGATGAGAATGTCGCAAAGTATGAGGCTAACTTTACAAGGTTAGCAAGGTATGCTGCAGATTACATACGTAACCCAAGAAGTAAGACTGATCGTTTCTTTGATGGGTTGAAACCATTTCTCCGTCGAGCTTTAGTATCACAAACCTTCTCTTCATACGAAGGTATTGTCTCGTGCGCCATCAAGACGGAAAAGGAATTCTCTAAGTCTTATGACTTTAAATCAAAGCAAGATAAGAAGAGATCCGCTGAAAACTCTGGGAAAGGAAATAAGGAAACAGGGAAGAAGGGTAGAAATGAATTTCCACCCTGTGATAATTGTGGTAGGAAGCACCCTGGTGCCTGTCTAAAAGGAAAAGGAGTATGTTACAAGTGTGGTGAAAAAGGCCACCAAGCTCATGAATGCAAGGGAAAGAAAGCGGCTGTCAACGTGGAATGTTATAATTGTAGAGAGAAGGGACATTATGCAAATGAATGTCCTAAGTGTCAGGGGAACTTACCTCAGAAGAGGCCAAGGGATCAAGGCCAGGCTTATGCTATCACTACTGCTGAGGTGGAAGCTCCGAAAGACATGGTGGCAGGTAATTTAATGGTTTCCTCAAGTTTAGCAAATGCATTATTTGATTCTGGATCATCGCATTGTTTCATATCTTCCCAGTTTGCTAAGAAAATTAGATATTTCCAATTTGATTTAACAAGGGAGTTGTCAGTCAAAACCCCTAAGGGAAGTATTGTTGCAACAAAGTTTTGTCGATTAGTTCCCATTAGAGCACCTAAATGTTCTTTACCTGCTGATCTCATCGTCATACCCATGATTGAATTTGATATAATCCTCGGTATGGATTGGCTTTCAGACCATGATGCAAAAATTTATTGTAAGAGGAAAGAGGTTACGATTCTTGATGATGATGATAAGGAACACCTTATCTTTAGAGCAGAATCATCGCCACATAATTCTTATCTAGATCCACCCCCAGTAGCTCAACTAAATTCAATTATTGGGGAGGAAGAGAAGGAAATTACTGAGGATGAGGAAAGGAATATTCAAATAGAGGATGTACCTATTGTGAGAGAATATGTTGATGTGTTTCCGGAAGATTTACCTGTACATCCTCCAGAACGAGAAGTTGAGTTTTCCATTGATTTAATTCCTGGATCAAGGCCCATATCGAAGACCCCTTATAGAATGGCCACTGTGGAATTAGTTGAACTAAAGAAACAACTAGAGGAATTGAGTAATAAGGGATTTATTCGCCCTAGTGTTTCTCCTTGGGGAGCCCCTGTTCTTTTTGTTAAGAAGAAAGATGGATCTATGAGGTTGTGCATTGATTATAGGGAGATCAATGCTATAACAATAAAGAATAAGTATCCCCTACCTCGCATTGATGATTTGTTTGACCAACTGCATGGAGCTCAATACTTTTCAAAGATTGACCTTCGGTCTAGATACCATCAGTTGTGTGTGAAGAAGGAAGACGTTCCAAAGACAGCATTTCGAACAAGGTACGGGCATTACGAGTTTACAGTAATGCCTTTTGGATTGACTAATGCACCCTCTGTTTTCATGGATCTAATGAATAGAGTTTTCAAGGAATATCTTGATGACTTTGTAGTGGTATTTATTGATGATATCTTGGTATACTCCAAAAGCCACGAAGATCATGAAAATCACTTACGCATTATCCTGAAGACTCTTAGAAGACATGAATTATATGGGAAATTTAGCAAGTGTGAATTCTGGCTTCATGAGATTTCTTTTCTTGGGCATATTGTCTCTAAGGATGGAATTTCCGTTGATCCTTCTAAAACCAAGGCAATCCAAGAATGGCCAGCACCGACAAGTATAACTGAGGTACGCAGTTTTATTGGTTTAGCAGGTTATTATCAACGTTTCGTCCAGAATTTTGCCAGATTGGCTAACCCATTGACAAAGCTCATACGTAAAGGGATTAAATTTGTCTGGACAAAAGAGTGTGAAGAATGTTTTGAAGAACTAAAGAGAAGATTAGTCAATGCCCCTGTATTGACTCTACCATCGAGGAATGATGGGTTTGTTATTTATAGTGATGCATCGAAGAAAGGACTCGGTTGTGTCCTTATGCAGAATGATAAGGTCATTGCCTATGCATCACGACAGCTAAAAATTCATGAGCAAAACTATCCTACTCATGATCTTGAGTTAGCAGCTGTGATCTTTGCTTTAAAGATATGGAGACATTACCTCTATGGTGAAAAATGTGAGATTTATACTGATGACAAGAGTTTGAAGTATATTTTCACACAAAAAGAACTCAACATGAGGCAAAGGCGATGGCTTGAACTACTCAAGGATTATGATTGCACGATACATTACTACCCGGGGAAGGCAAACAAGGTGGCAGATGCTTTGAGTAGAAAAGACCATGGAGTTTTGAATGTGATGAGAATTGAAAGGGATCCAATTTTCTTGGATCTAGTGAATATGGACATGGGAATAACCAGGGAAGGTGAAACATCAATGCTTTTTCAAATGGTTGCCAAACCATCATTACTAGAAAGGATTAAGAGTTCTCAGACCAATGATGAAGAATTTCAGAAGAAGATTAAAGGTGTGAATGATGGAAGATTGAGGGACTTTGTGTATAAGGATGGAATTTTGAAATTCGGGAAGAGACTTTGTGTTCCCGATATACCTGATCTAAAAAGGGAATTGCTGGATGATGCTCATAGTTCCAACTTCTCTATACACCCTGGGAGCACCAAAATGTATAGAGATTTGAAGGAACATTTTTGGTGGGACAATATGAAGAGGGAGATTGCTGATTTTGTGTCGAGGTGTATGGTTTGTCAACAAGTGAAAGCTGGAAGGCAACATCTTGGTGGAGTATTGCAACCTCTTCCCATACCTGAGTGGAAATGGGATAATATTACGATGGACTTTGTCATGGGACTACCAAAGACTCCTAGAAGGAATGATGCAATATGGGTCATTGTTGATCGACTTACTAAGTCAGCACATTTTCTGGCTATACGGGAGGATCTACCACTTGAACGTCTAGCAAGACTATATATTAATGAAGTTGTAAGACTTCATGGAGTACCCCTATCGATTGTTTCTGATCGTGATCCTCGTTTTACTTCAAGATTCTGGAAAAGTCTTCAAAAGGCCTTGGATACTGAACTTCGTTTGAGCACTGCCTATCACCCTCAAACAGATGGACAATCAGAACGGACTATTCAAACCTTAGAAGACATGTTGAGATCATTCTCTCTTGACTTTCAGGGTATGTGGGATCAATATTTACCACTGGTAGAATTTTCCTATAACAATAGCTTCCATTCGAGTATTCAGATGGCACCATATGAAGCGTTATACGGAAAGAGATGTCGTACACCAACCTGTTGGGATGACGTTGGTGAAAGAAAACTTGTAGGCCCAGAACTGGTGGAGGAAACGGTGGAAAAGGTGAAAGTAATCCAAAATCACATCAAAGCAGCTCAAAGTAGGCAGAAGAGCTATGCCGATAATCGAAGGAAGGATTTGGAATTTCAAGTCGGTGATCATGTTTTCCTGAAGGTATCTCCATGGAAGGGAGTCATACGTTTTGGTAAGAAAGGTAAATTGAGTCCCAGGTACATCGGACCTTTCGAAATTCTAGAACGAGTTGGGGCTCTAGCTTACCGTTTGGCAATGCCGCCAAGTCTCTCCAAAGTTCACGATGTGTTCCACGTATCTCTGTTGAGGAAATACATGCCTGACCCAACGCATGTACTCACCTATGAGGAATTAGAACTGGAACCCGATCTTTCCTATTGTGAAGAGCCCGTCAGGATTCTTGATGTGAGGGAACAGGTGCTGAGAAACCGGACGACTCGTCTGGTGAAGGTTTTGTGGAGAAATCATAAAATGGAAGAGGCAACGTGGGAACCTGAGGAATTTATGATGAAAAACCACCCGAGTCTTTTTATGCAGTAATACCCTAGAAATTGCGAGGACGCAATTATTTGAAGGAGGGGAGAATGTAACACCCCAAGCTTCCACTGTACATTTCCCTTCGAATAATGCAATAGCGTGTGTTGTACGCAACCTCGAGCTCTAACAGACACCACAACTAATTAAACTAGCCGTTGTGAATAGTAATACCTAATTTTTGAAATTTTATAAATTTTATTTATCAAAATGGACTTCATTTTTGGATTCGGAATATTGAAATTAGCCTATGTTGAATTTTTGGTATTTTTCTGAGAACTTCTAATTTTTATGAATAGTGAAAAATACTTAAAACAACTTTTTAATAAAAATAATTTATAGTGATAAATTATAATATTTAGTGGTTTTAAAGTATAATTAGAATATATTTTTAGCATTTTATCCAATGGTGGTCATTAGAATTAATTTAACATTGAAATTGGACATAAACAATTGCCAAACTTTTGATATAAATTGTTTCTTAAAAACACGCTATTTGTTGTAACAGCGGGAATTAATTATGAAATTAATTAATACAACTTATATGTTTGGAATTTTGTAAAATAGACATCATTTTTGAATTCGGATTAGGGTGAAATTTTGGCCTTATTCTGAAAAACTTCAATTTTTGATGAATAGTGAAACCACTAAGTGGTTGTTAAAAACTGATTTTTCGTTAAAATGAAATATTACCACTTCTGTGATTTGATTTTCAAAAATCCGACATACATGGTTGTCATTAAGAAGTAAAATGTGGTTCAATGAGATCAAAATAATTTTTTGGTGAATAGTAACTTTTAAGTTCTTAATCGCGATTAGAGGTAAGTAATGTAGTTTAAGGTACAAATGATGTTTTAATAATATGAGATGAGCATGACACTTGTCCTACTCCTATTGGATGAGTCATGGCCGACCAAGACAACCCATGGGTCAACTTGGGGACCCCATGGAGCCACTTTAGTTGGAAAATGACATTAATATATATTTATTTAATGTTAAAATTAAATTGACACAAACATGAGTTATTTTACTAAAACAGTTTTTAAGTGGGGTTACACAAGTCCAAAGTTTGACTATAAATATTCATTAGAAAGCTAAAAAGATTTCCTACATCATAGTATATTTTTTATAATTTTTTTACATTAAATAAATTAAATTATTTATGACATCATTATGATGAAGCGATGACCTCATTATTTAACGATTTAAATAAAATGAGAAGATAATGCAAAATCCAAGGCTTACACTTGTCCAAAGCCTATTGGATGAGGAGATTTAGAAACCTTATCACCTTAGCCTCGAATTATATAAGTGTGGGACCTTTAGAATACGAAAAGCATTGTGAAATAATGTAACATTTCAATCTTTCCAAAAGTGCCCCTCCTCTCCTCTTATAAAAGGCCCCCACCTCTACCACCTTATTCACACTTCCAAGCCTTTTGGTTCGGCCAAACCCTGCCCAAATACTCTCCCAACTTCCCTCCCTTCAACCTAGAAGCTTTACTTTAGTCAGAAATACATCCTAAGGAGTCCTTTTGATCAAATCAAAAGGAAGAACCCGAAGAAGAGGTAACATTTTCATCACCCTCTTTCAAGTTTCTTTCTTCTTCCACTCCCTCTTTGTTTATTATTTCAATTCTAAAATTATAACTCCAGTATCTTCTATATACTGTGATGTTATTATAAATATGGGACAACCATATTCAGTATTCTACCCATCATTTGAATGACATGTCACCATACGTGCGTACGTACGGCTTACCGTCTCCACGTCGTGGTGTAATTGTTATTCATTATATTATTATTTAGATGGGTATAATAATGATATGTAATTCATGTAAATAATAAATATAACATGATAATGATTCTGTATATATGATACACTATCCAATTATATATTATTTTAATATCAAAATAATGATATTGTCGCTCGTGCGTACGTACGGACTACCGTCTCCACGAACGCGATGAGATTCATTCTCCGTCATATCCATTCAAGTATAATTATCATTTTATGATTTAAAAATAATGTTTAAAGACATGATATCATTCTGGATATGAATAATATACAACCTATTCATGAAAAACAAGACTTACATGACAAAACATATAAAAGAAAACGAGTAAGTTAACACCCAAAACAACGATAAATCTAAGATATTGTTAACAAAGCAATGTTAAAAGATCATATATGATATCATATGAATGTATATCATTCTTGTATAATTTAATAACAATTATTTCACCATTATACAGGAGGTTAACCTACCCCAACCAAGGAAAAGTACAAGGTAAGGGTTTACTTCACAACCTCTTCATTATCCAAGGTTGTTTATACATAATTATCTACTGGGACCTCGTTATCATCCACATCCATGTTTCTTAAAAATGTCTTTCAAAACATTTTTACTATTAAATGGAAAATGTTTTAAAGTCATTTATACCCTTATACATTTTTGAAATGAATCTTACCGTCGTTTTCCAAACAATGTACTTTTTGACCTCTTTGACAAATTTAAGGTAAGAATGTTTTTTTTAACTTATACGGCGGGTGCGGCTATTTTCCACCATTATAACTTCGTCGAAGCTTCCATAACAAGCTTATAAGAATATATTTAATGTAAAGGTATTATTTTATAATTATGGGACTTTTAAATTATTTCAAAAAGGAGAGATATTACTCTCAAATAGCTTTGTTTTCATCCATGTCAACATCCTTTGATGGGTTTTAAGTTTAATTGAAATTGATTTATGATACAAAACTTCCATTGAACATTTTGTGAAATATTTGACTGTGGATGTGTTATTTTTATACCATACATAGTTTATGGAGAAATTGTTGACATTTCGTATGCTAGTTTTAATACGAATATTTATGTTATGTTTAAACCTATTCATATGAGGAATGTATTGGACTTAATATGTGACGGGTGGAGCCCGCTACAGCTCCTCGATGCATCGGTAGGTCTCATGAGACAACTAGACGTGGAATTGGCCGAGGCCCTTTCCCAATTTGATTTATGGTTTTGGCCGAGGCCTTAATCATTTTAGATGTCTTGGCTGAGGCCTTGACAAAATGTTTCAGAATGTCCGGCATTATACATTCCCTCATTATGAAAGTGGTTATTGATATTTCATGTGATTATTCGTCTAGTAGAATATCCATGTGAGTAAGTAATGGCATTATTTTATTTTACTTTTGCCATATTATGCTGAAGTTCAAGTTCAATAAGGCTTTTGTTTTAGTTATACATTGCCTTAAATGATTATGTTTTCTTATAGAAGCTTCCGCAATATTGTTATCCTTACTGAGCATCTGAGCTCACCCCTTTCAATGTTTAAATATTTTCCAGGATGTGAAGAAGTGTATTATGACTGACTTGCAAGGATAGTCAGTGAAGATATGAGTGTGGACTATGAAGACCATGTTATTGTAGTTTGTTTAATATTGATGTAATGAAAGACTTATGAATGTATCTAGTGTTTCCAAGGCTACTAAACTAATCGGTCTTTCGAGACATGATCTTTTGTGATCATGCCAATGTTACGAAGTAATGCACCGACTCTGGGTAGCTGGGGTCGGGGCGTTACACCCTCTGTAACCAAAAACATTATTTCAGTATCCAGATTAGATACTGATGGATTCATATTCAAGTTTGGAAATGAATGTTGCTACTTTTATAAAGATAGCATTTGTTTTGGTAGGGCACATTTATATAACGGCCTTTATGTGTAAGACTACACAAACCAAGTAATGGCAAATGATAACAAAGTTAATTTACATGAATCATACCACACCCAACTTTGGCATCACCGGCTAGGTCATGTCAATGAGAAACGTTTGACAAAATTACATCAAGATGGGTATTTAGATTCTTTCGAACTAAAAACACTTTGTGTATGTCATGCGTGTCTACAAGGCAAAATGACCAAAGCCCCATTTAGTGGGAAAGGTGAAAGAGCTAAAGAGCTTCTAGAATTAGTTCACACAGATGTGTGTGGACCATTTCCAGTTGAAGCAAGGGGTGGGTTCTCGTACTTCATAACTTTTACTGATGATTTTAGTAGATATGGATATATCTATTTAATGAGGTATAAGTAAGATTCTTTTGATCGGTTCAAAGAATACAAGAATGAAGTTGAGAACCAGCTTGGTAAGAAGATTAAGAAACTCCGCTCAGACAGAGGAGGATAATATCTTAATCAAGACTTCATTGATTTCTTACGGGAGTTTGGGATTCTATCTCAACTCACTCCTCCTTACACACCGCAGTGGAATGGTGTAAGTGAAAGGAGGAACCGCACCCTGTTGGACATGGTGAGATCAATGATGAGTCATGCGAGTCTTCCATTATCCTTTTGCGGATATGCATTACAAACAGAAGCACACATACTAAACCAAGTACCAACTAAATCGATAAATGGTATTCCATACGAGTTATGGAGTGGATGCAAAGCCATGTTATCGAATTTACACATGTGGAGTAGCGAAGCATTTGTTAAGGCCTCTTCAGGTAACAAACATGCACCCCGAGGCACAAAGTGTATCTTTATAGGATATCCCAAGGAAACAAGGGGATATTACCTATACAACCCCTCAGACAAAAAGGTTACATTGGCAAGACACGCCATATTCCTTGAGAGGGAGCACATCTCCAGAAGAGATAGTGGGAGCGAGATAGACTTCGATGAAGTCGAGGCTCAAGATACACATGAGTTGGTACAAGAACAGATTCCACAAAGCCCCGTGGAAGAACAATCTGTTCCAGAGACACAAGAACTGTGTAGGAGCACGAGAGAGGTGAGAGAACTAGAACGATATGGTTTTCTTGTCACTGAGGATGGTGACTCATTATTGGTTGACAATGATGATCCTCTTACCTTCAAGGAAGCAGTTGAAGGCACAGACGTTACCAAGAGGCAAGAAACCATGAATTATGAAATGGATTCCATGTACCAAAACCAAGTCTGGATTTTGGTAGATCCTCCAGTTGATGTAAAGCCTATTGGTAATAAATGGGTATTCAAGAAAAAAGTGGACATGGAGGGGCAAGTCAGCACCTACAAGGCACGACTGGTTGAAAAAGGTTTTAGACAGCGTCAAGGAATTGACTATGATGAAACCTTTTCACCGGTTGCAATGCTGAAGTCTATCAAAATCCTATTGGCCATTGCTACTTACCATGACTATGAAATTTGGCAAATGGATGTCAAAACAGCTTTCCTTAACGGGAACCTCCAGGAAGATGTCTACATGACACAACCTGAAGGGTTTGTGACTTAAAAGGATTCCATCAAGGTATGCAAGTTGAAAAAATCCATTTATGGATTAAAGCAAGCATCAAGGTCATGGAACATTCGTTTTGATGAAGCTGTTACAGAATTTGGCTTTGTTAAGAACGAAATTGAGCCTTGTGTCTACAAAAGGTTTAGTGGAAGTGCAATCGTTTTCTTAATAGTATATATCGATGACATATTGCTAATTGGAAATGAAGTACCTGTCTTACAGTCAGTTAAGGCATGGTTGAATAAATTCTGCTCCATGAAAGACTTGGGTGAGGCGACATTTATTCTTGGGATCAAGATCCATCGTGATAGATCCAAGAAAATGCTGGGCCTAAGTCAAAGTACATACATTGACAAGATACTGAAGAGATTCAGTATGGAACAGTCCAAGAGGGGATTGTTGCCAGTGTGACATGGAATTCATCTTTCCAAGAAAATGTGTCCTCAGACACATGAGGAAAGAAAGAGAATGGAAAGGATCCCTTACGCATCCGCGATTGGGTCAGTCATGTATGTTATGCTATGTACGAGGCTAGATGTTCCTTATACATTAAGTGTGGTAGGAAGATATCAAGCTGATCCAGGAGACCGCCATTGGATGGTAGTCAAGACTATCCTTAAATATCTGAGGCATACTAAGGATATGTTCTTGGTTTATGGAGGATATGAGGAACTAGTCATCAGAGGACATGTAGATGCTAGTTTCCAGACTGATCAAGATGACATGAAGTCGCAGACTGGATACATCTTCAGTTTGAATGGAGGTGCAGTGAGCTGGAAGAGCGCAAAACAAAGTGTGGTGGCAGATTCTACAGCAGAGTCCGAGTATATCGCAGCTTCCGAGGCAGCTAAAGAAGCAGTATGGATGCGAAGCTTCGTCCAAGAGCTGGATGTTGTACCGAGCAGTAAAGATCCTATCACACTCTATTGTGATAATACTGCAGCGGTGGCACTTGCAAAAGAGCCAAGGTCACATCAGCGGACAAAGCACATACTTCAGAAGTATCATCTCTTGAGGGATTTTTCTCAGAGAGGTGAAGTTGAAGTGAGCAGTATTTCCACGGAAGACAACGTGGCGGACCCATTGACTAAAGCCTTGACTCAGCAGAAACATGATCATCATGTGAGGTCTAGCGGACTAAAAGTCGTAGGCAGTTGGCTCTAGTCCAAGTTGGAGTTTGTAAGGGTTGGTGTCCTCAGAACCAACTGTTTTGTACTTTGATTACATAAATGTTCACTTATTATATATTGTTCATTGTTATGCATGACTATAATATAATAATGTCCTGAAATATTTGTTGCATTAATAAGGTCATAGCAGATCCCCGCTATGATGAGAACCTTGAAATGCTATAACAATATTCTTAAATAAAGTTCTGCGGTTGGATGACATACTATGATAGGACACATAGTATACAGACCGTCATGTGCGAGTACTCATAAGAAGACGAGACTCTCTCTCATGGAGTTCGCACTTGGTAATCTCCAAGATGGGAGATTATGATAACAGACCCGCCAGTAGTAATTCCGCATGTCTTGGTGTCATCGGATATTGCTATCTACGAGCGTGTGTAATTGTCCTTAGACTTGAAGATTATCATTAACTCATGTCATGACTCGCGCACTTAGATTTATTGACTAAAACCGTCACGCTGACAGTTGGCGAGAAGTAGGGTACGTTGGGTGCGTCACGAGTGTCATGTTGTTAATGGATAAGTCAAGGAAGGATTTGTCCCTTCCATTTATGGATGTTGATATCTCGGCCCTTTGATTGAAATAGAACTGTCGCATTAAATTCCATGGCCATGGTGTAAATGATGAGTTTATTTCAGGTAGTCAAAGAACGACATATCAAGCATATAGGTTTATGACACTACCATGAAACCTTCTTGATGAGATATTGAGACAAAGGGATTAAATTACACAGTAAGCGTTCGTATGAGGTGATACATCATTGCGGCGTCAACTTCTTACTCTTGGGTGCCTTGACCCGTTGCTAGACAGTAATCTTGGACTTTAGGCAAGCCCGCTTAATGCCAACGAGAAAGAGGCCTAGAGGGTCACACACTAAGTGTATCCAAGTATCTCAAGTTGAATAAAGATTATTCTCGTACGTGGTTTAATAATTATTCAAGGAAGCCTAAGTTGTTTTAAATGATGGAGGAAAAAGAAAATAAAACAAGTACACGTCGTGTATTATTATTACATGCCATGTAGTTTTATTTTGGAAAGGAAATGAATAAATGAAAACAAGATATACACGCCGTGTACATTTAATGTACACGCCATGTAGTTTTCAATGAAAAACAAGTACACGGCGTGTATTTATTAATACACGCCGTGTAGTTTTTTTTAGTTGGGATTTTGAGGATATAATATTGTTTTAAATGATATTTATTATAATCAGCGTGGGCGCATGTCAGGGAATTATTTATTCGACATGGGGTTTTAAATAAAGAGTCAATGAAATAAATAAAACGCGTAACGCGTTTATTTATTGTCATAACTCTATAACCCCACACACCCGATTATAAATATCCTCACAACCCCAACTCTTTTCTGACACAAGAGAATCGTTGTGCACAACATCTCTTGAGAATTATTTCAAGGCCGAAAGAACCACTTCCTCCAAGAACGCTCTCAAGACTGAGAGAGATCCTCTTCCATCGGATCAAGACAATCTAAGGCGGACAACGCAAGCAAAGGCTTCTCCACGGTAGCACCCGGAGAATCTTTTGGCGACGTCCAAAGATACGAGGTACACGTGTGGATCACCGCTAGAGGGAGTCTACACTTGGCTTCTGCGACGCAACGACGGATCACATCGACAACGTGATTGAGAACATCAACGAAGAAAGAACACCCAAAAGGTATTTCTTTATAATTAATTAAATTAATTATAATCAACCTGTAACGATCCTTGTTTGTGGTTCCGGGAAAAAACATATTCTTTGTCTTTCTCTGTGATTCGATCCGTGGAGACTGGAGTTTATCGTCGTATTGATCCCGAATTGATCATTGCTAATGACACAAAGCCAAGTGGGCACATCCACCCACACGTTTCCGCTGCGCCCGGAACCTTCATACACAATATTAGATAAGAGAAAAATCAGACTCCAATTCTATAACACCTTCATCATCCATTCAATAATGACTAGGTAATTATGGTTCTCCACTAGAAAATTACAAATTCTTCCACTATCAGTTTCATGATAAACGGCATATGAATACACATGTATGTGAATATACATGGATTGAGTATACAACCTTGTATTAAATATCCCAAAATGATGCCCAACATGATTCTATGTACCGAATAAAGTTATAAAATTTTACATATAAAAAGTGTTAATTTGAAAAAAATTGATACATGGTATTTAATATGAATGAATGAAAAAATCATATTCATATGAATTATTACAGAAGTAATATATTAAAAAACATTCTAAAACTAATTCCTTGAATAGGAATTTAATAATATTATCATCTATTATTTATTCTTCCCTATCAATTTCCCATACCCACAAATTGACGATTCTGTCCAAGATTATAGTAACAATTCTAATAAGTTGTTACATGTATTACTTACTATGTCATCACTTGTCCATTCATCCATGTGCCCCAAATTAGTAATGGAAACCGTGTTTGATTAAAACAACATCCCTAATATGAAAATTTTAACATATTCTAACTGATGATATCTACTGTCTATATAAAAAAAATTATGCTTAAAAATAAAATTATTTTAAGAATTTATGCAATCTAGTTTTATTCATTATTAAAAAAACAGTCTTAAAAAAATGATCATGAGGGATTATAATATTTTATTATAATTGGTTTCCCAACAAAATCCCAAGAGACAAATTTTGAAATCCAATTCCATAATGTTCTAAAATAACAAGATAGATAAATATAGAGAATCCACCCACCTAAAAATGATAATCATTCTAGAAGATACCTACAGTGGTCTAGGTAGATCTGGTTCTATCCTTCCATTCCATCCACATATTCCAAATAGAACCACATAAAAATATGTCATAACCCCTTGATCCAGGAATAACTGTTATGATGATGTGTCCTTCCATAGTAGATATGGATATATATATAATTAAAATGATACAATGGTGGAATATTATTATTTTATTTGTCCAAAAAAAATATTTAATTAAATTGAGAATTTAAATGAATAAAATCCACAAACCCACCGGAAGGAGTCCTATGCTTCTAGAGCCTAAGGAAATATAGGTAGAATTAATGATTTAGATGAATATTCTAGTAAAAATATATTTTTTATTTTGAAATTGAAATTTCATGGTTATGGCGCACTACATAGAAAACTGAATTCTAATCATGTAGGTTCTAATGTCAACCCCCTAGATTCATTGTTGTGTTTTATAGTTTGAAAAACTATGTTCCATTAGTGTGAAAAACCATTGTCCCATGTCAAATGTTTTCCTAGAAAATATATACAATATACCCTATCCATGCACAAATTATGATACTCATCCTTTACACTCTCATGATATCCCATAGTTACATGAATAATCTTTATATTTTACCATAACCATGTTCCCATAGATTACCATCCAAAACAATTCAAAATATATCGAAAACCTTCCATAAGTCTCTGTATAAAAAACCTCATCAAACCAAATATCATAAATAAAATTATTTCTAGTATATTCTATAAACCAATGGTTTTGTATTATACCCTCCAATTGTATTTCAATTTACAAAATGAAGGATAAAAATCGTTGTTGAAAAGAGATTTGAACATTTATCTAGCATTAATTACTTTTACTTCCATGCATTTTCCTAAAAATTACTACTTTCCATAACACCGTCACTGAATGATTATATTTTTCATGAAATTTTGTATGTTATCTATCAATAATAAATATAAGTGAATTTATAAATATATAATTTGACTCAAGATTAACGTGATACCAACAAATCATATGTCGAGGATAAAGAAGTGATGTCTTCTATTGGGAGACGTGAATTATATTATTCAATTTGTCTAACAATGGTGCTAATCCCAATCTATTTCCAAAAAATCGTTTCCATTAAATTATCTTAAATGGGATTACATAATAAGGAAAAAAATTCCCCATTTTCACAAAATATAATTTCCCTTCCATCAAGAGTCCTTTAAGAAAACATGGAACCCTATGATAAATGATAGTGGTTAATGATCTATAAAACCAAGAGGTAATCCATGAGTCTTTATTAGATACAATCATACATATAACTCCATGAAAATTCAGTACATTCAATATATAAATATTTTTTAGGTCTTCTTCGATATTTTATTTCATGAATCAGAATGAAATAAGATGTCAATTTGAGTAAGTCCACAATCACCAATATGGAATCCTATTCTCAAATAATTATTTGTAATTACATGAAAATTAACATAATTATTTTATCAAAATTTCATACTCATCTAGGTATGGATTGAAATCTAACAATTGATATTTGTGTTAATACTAGCCCTATTGAAAAGTGAGGCATAATAAAATATATTTAACAACTTCTATTTCACACATATCCTCCAAAATATTTGTTCTCAATTCCTTTCACTTATTTGGAATTCCTTGAAGAATAACACATTTTTAATTGTATTATGTAAATAAGAATATATTTATTATAGGATGGAAGAACCATAGTCTTATTTAAAAAAATGTAACACTAGTTACCATTTTCCTTCCAACTGACAAAGGTCACCCTTAATCATTTTTGATCCAATGGATATGCAATCTAGGATATATACCTGATTGCAGTTGACCCACTCATCCATATCCAGAACAAGTGACACGATAAATATGACTACACAACTAACATGTTCAATGTAATAAAATATCATTTTCTTAATTACTGTCATCAATTAACACTAATCAGATGTTTTTCTTACCAATTGATTATATGAAATTTGGTATTGAGAATAAAAAAAACCCTTTACATTGTGTCTATAGTTTTTTAATGTTTTACATCAGAATATATTCCATCCACCATACATTCAGAATGTTAAAATACATTTTTTAAAATATGTGTTTGAAAAGATTATTATCATTAATCATTGTGTTGTATTAACCAATGATATAATGACACCATATTTTAAATAATGTACTACTTCATCAGGTTCTATATTATTCATTATATAATTCATTTCTTGAACTCAAAAATATAACGAGCCGTAAGATACACCATTACCATGTTGGATAACACTACCCAAACTATATCACGAGGAATCAAAAAATACAACATAAACATCCCTAGATTCGGAAAAGGCATAAACAATTTCCAATGTAATTATATCCATATACCTTTGGAATCTTTAGAATAATCAAAACTAAATAAGAATTGATTATCATTCCTCATCAAATATATCACTGGAGATATCTGACCTGAAAAGTTGTGAACAATGTGACATTAATATCATATTTATCTAGAAATATTCATATCTTAAATAAATTCTGATGAAGTTTCCAAAAGTTAATATATTTTATAATTTTAGGATATATTGATAAAAAAAATTCATAAATAAGATATTTATGAATGTTTAATTCTTATATCTTTAAGTCACACAAAGATAATTTAGCATAAAGAATGTTTTCCCAGAGAGTGATCAATACTATATAAAATTATTCTTTATGAAAACATATACTACCCAAATAAAAAAAATTATCCAAAAATACCATAATAAAGGATTCATGGTTACTCTTAAATAAACAATTTATGAAGAACATGAAAATAAAAATGATTTACAAGAGGCCCCTTTGAATAATTTTTTATTAGTAATGACCATAATAGACCCTAAACGATGACGTTAGAATATCCTCTATATAAATTCATAGTTGTTGATATTATTTACATAATTTAATCATAGATAAAAATATGGATATATTTATTTAATGAAAATAATAATAAAATTATATATTTTAATTTTGATTACTTATCATTACCTGATGTAGGTTACGATAATCGATTTAAATATAAAAAAACCATCTTCCCCTTTCCTGATGATAAATTAATCAGAAAAAGGTGTTGTATTAGGAAAAAATTAAATTCTTAACTATACAATTATAAATACAATTTTACCAAATTTTTTTGGTTTCATCCAATATTATTAAAGTGAAATAGTATTGGCCCCAAAAATAATATCAATTAATAATTATGATTCCCTTCTCATATTGTACTCCATAGTACTTTTTAGGGATAATATCTCAATTAAAAATCTCTATATAATCATGGGTACAAATGGAGACTACTTTAGAGATAATATAATGTCTCTCCCCTACTCAAATGAAGAGGAATTGTTGTACGTTCTACTGGAGGCCTCTGGAGTAATGTCATCATATTACATGATCATAGAAACATAATCTCTAACAAAATGTTTTATTTTCTGAAAGTAAAAATTTTATCTTGTTTCTGATCATAGAGTTATTAGAGTATCAATTTTTGTTAATTTTTTGTAATCATATGAATCTATGTTCATGTATTTTTTTTTAGAATTATATCCCATCACATCCTTTCAATGTCTTCAAGTATATATACCACCAGCTTTACCCTTAATTTTTTCATGGTTCTAATAAATTCAACGATTCAATTAATTTGACCCAGCCATGCCTCCTCTATTTCATGTCCTAATCCAACCAAGAATATTGGTTGATTATTTTTATGATATTTTAACTAGGTATTCTCATAGCATGATATTGAAACTGTATTCCACTAATAAATATATTTGAAGTATTAAACAATATTATAAATTTCTTGTTATATTACCTATGCTTTAGGTTGAAAATCATTTTTAGTCAAGACATTATTTTGAATTACTGATATATTTACTGGTTAAGTATTCCAATAAAAAAAGCAAACATCTATTAAGTAACCACATTTTAACTAAACTAATAGATAAATAAATTTAAAATCCTGTTATGTAAATCATTAATATAAATTTATGACAATTTTTATCTTCATTTTGGATAAAGTAATCCAAGTGAGAAGTCCTTAAACTAATGTTGGATTTTATATATGCATCATCTAGACACCCAAAGATGTGGATAAAAAAATTCTAGAATTTTTTATGATTACCCTTTATACATGAACCGCCCAGGTAACATGAAGCTCAACATAATGTGGTTAGTTTTGACTTTTTATGATATTTATTTCATGGAATGACATGTCCAATTTACAGAAATACCATCCTTATAAATAAACTAAACAAAAATATTAATTTTTTTAATATAAACCCTTAATAAATGGCTTTAGAAAAGGGTTGGGGTTGGATACTAACCATATGTGATGTCCCAATTGAACAAATTGATTGAAATAAAACCCAAGTTCATACAAGGTCATTAGGGGATGATTTTTTATTTAAAATACTCAACCAAGAAAAGGGAAAAATAATAAAAACCCATGATACTAATGATGTATGCGAGTTAACTATATTTAAATAATCTCAAAATATAAGGGATGAAATGAAACTAGCACTAAATAGGTTCTGTGTACGACTCTAAATCTATTCCACTTCCATAATTCATTCAATAAAAACCAAAATCAGTGTCCTAAACTGTAGATGTGTAAAATATTTCATCAACCCATTTATTGACAAATTGTATCTAGATAAACCAAAAATTATATATATTGGGAGTGATCATAGATCCTAGGACAAAATAAACCAAAATAACCCTATACATGAACTTAATGGTTTTTCAAGATATAAAAATCTATCTAATGTATTATGATGTATAAAAAACGGGATAAAAATATATTATATGAAACAAGGAAAAATATATATTCATAAAATATATAACAAGTTTATAATTGAAAGAAGTATTTAAAAACCTATATATAAAATAAAAAATTTATAATAAGATCCTTGATTCGTTATTCCTTTTATACCCATTTTGCGCATGCACAGACACATTATTAAATCCAAGATGACAGTTTCAATTCCCGTGAGCGGTAATTCTTCATACATATAGTGGAGAAACATGGTAGCGCCACTGCATTCGATAATTAATATTAAAAAATTGGAAGAAAGACATAATGGTCCATTATCTGGATATTTTAACCCTATTACTTATTGTTTATATCAAATTCAATCAAAAACATTTCATTAAACACTTTATACTTATCAAATTTAAGAATACAAGAGGCATTCATCTTTCTAAAATGAATGTTTTAAAACCATATCACCCATGATAGAATCAAATTATATTGTTTCAAGGGTTAAACAAAAAATTACAGTAGTATTTTTATAAATGCAATGATTTCATGTTATAGAAGAAGTAGTGAGAGAGAAGGTTACTATCTCAAAATGGATACCATTATTAAAGTAACTCGCAATGATATATTTAGATATAGGTCTCTCCATACATTCAATTAAAAATTAATGAAATTAAAAAACAAAAAAACATATTGTCACCTATAGATCTGAACATACAATTTACAATCTAGGATTCATCCAACATGGAAATGGAGTAATCTAGAAAGAGAATGAAAATATAGAGATATATAATGATTACTAGATATAACATGCTAAAATAAATTTAATACATGATACAAATCAAATAAAATCTCAAAAAATACTTAGAGGAATCCTATGTTTAGAAATCATAGGTCAACTAGGGAGTAATTAGGATTTTTGGGTGAATTTTAATGATAAAATAAAAAAATTATAATTATATAATCACATCATATAGATATGGTAAATGGATTACTAAACTATCCCCCAACCACGTGTGAAAAATTATATTAATACCCATATGCCACATGTTCTAGCCATGAATTTTGTTAAACCATGCACCAAATGTGTTAAAAAATGTTATCCAATGTCACATAGTTATTAAGTAAATCCATATGGTTTTCACTAATAATGTTGAAACTATGAGACTCCTCCTTGAATATCTTAATATGATTAATGGATACTTATAGAATCTATACTATTTCCAATAATTTTCCCTTGATCATGGAACCTATCAAAATATCTAGAAAACATAGTAAAAATACCCCAAAATTAATTCAGATTAAACTGAATAAAATTTAATCTAAAAAAACAAAAAAAAAGTAAAACATAATAATTTATAAGGTTAAAAAAATTCAATTTTAGATAATATATTTTCATTGTTTGACAACATGGTTATACAGACTGTATTCAAACCATTTACATTCCATTATACCAATACCCCAATTCACATGATTTTTCCACATAGTTAGTCCAAACTTTGTCCCAAACATGTGAAATAGCTCTATCCGATTATTCATAGTTTCTTGGGAAATCTATACTCTTTAACATATCCATTCACAAAACATTCATATCCTTCTGGTGTAAGGAAATATGACACATAATTATTGGGGCTTCTATTTTATTGATATTCACCATGAGATAATCATGTTACCTTTCAAACACTTGATAGTCTGATCAAAACAACCAAAAAAATATGAATTCTAAGACAACAAATAAATGGTAATAAAACTAAAAATTTTAGTACATACCTAAAACCATGGGTAATACATATTCTATATAAATTTTTTGAACACATATAATTATGGATTATATATAAAACTTTTGGACACTTTTATGACCTCATACACATTAATGGTTTTTAGGGATCATCCCATCTACGTCGAGACAATTATTAGGTGAATAAAATATCATCATTCCTGAATCATACTATATTATATAAGATATTAATTAAAACTCAGTTTACACACAATGTAACATATAATCAATAAAATGGGATAGGCATCATGAATATTTCTCATGATAATTCCACCCATTAAGATTCTTTTTGGCACCATCTGTAAATAACCATTACAATAGACTCTAGAAAGTAACCTCTATGGAGAGTTACCTTCATAATGTTGTTCAAAAGAACCTATTAATTGGAATCCTATAAAGTAACATTAATCAAAATGTATAAATAAAACTATTAATTATATAACGGTTTCCTAATATTCTTTTTAGGATAATTTCTGTGTACTCAGACTATGAACGATTTGAAAAATTGTGGTTTATTTTATAAAGGGATTCAGTCAAGGATAAATAAGACTCTATCATGTCCATTCTTTTACTAGGGTTTTCTAAATATGTTTAATTAACAGTTATAACATCATAATATCCATTTTTTCCATGGTAAAGACCAAAAAATCCTATTCTAAATAGTCCTCTAACAATACCTCAAGATATATAGAACAGGGAAATAAAAAATAGTGTGCACCCATTTTGTTCATGAATTCCTTCAATAATGGAAAATTTATTGGTTTTCTACTAAAAATGATTGGATCATCATGGTAATTACATTTATATATTACTGTGAAAATGAGTTTCCTTGTCAAGAAGATACCAGAAATCCCCTCATGGCTTAGGTTCTTTTTGTTGGATGCCTTGTATCAAGCTTCCGATTATCCCTAAAATCCAATGTGCCACATTTATCTACACAATATGAATGATATACATATATGGGACTTAAATAAGGTGTAAACGCCCAATCCTTATCATCACCTATCTCAAATTCCTAGTTTAACACCATTTGGAATCTTCTCTATAATCCATCATACAACCATCCTATTCCTATACGGGATAGGGGCCCCTTATTAGGTAAAATTAATGTCTCTGCATCAATGGGATATATTAATTTTGAAAAATTATACACCAATGATTCAAATTCAGGGTGATCACTTATTTCATAATTGAATATTTTTTCAATGATCCTGACCATACTATTCATATCAAATAATTTATAGATAGAATGAATTAGATATTATTTATAATGAAAAATTACCACACCAACCATCATTGGAAACCTTTCACTAAGTAATCATATCATTATTTATTTAAAATACAAAAAACATATTCCAAGATTTATGATGATAAAATTTATGACATATAGTCCTTATCACATGAAGTTAATATATAAGTAATGAACCAACCATATAAACATTAATTGTGTATTCATAGATATATATACATTTAATCCTGTTAACCCAATACATACAAATTCTTCATTGTTTTCAAATTCCCATATAACATATGTTATAGATACATGACCAGAAAATTAATTTCACTTGGTCATGGATTAAAACCTTAATATAAGAATCCCCCTTGGTTCACTCCCAAATCCAATGAAAAAAATAGTTAGACAGATAATTTTATTCAATTTGAGAAAAACTATGTATATTATAAATACACAATTCATTTTTTATTTAATAATATAATTCTATCTCATAAAATAACAAAATACTAAACCCAATGGTTTAGTTTCATTGGATATTACCATTATGATCTTAATATTTTAATATACACAAAGAACATTTCCCAAAAATAATTTCCTAAAATGATACACTTTTACACACACAATGCATAATAATCATCCTCATAAAATAGGGAATTAAAACATATTTATGATTTTATGTGTGTTTCTCATTAAGGGTTAACATAGTTATAAAAAAAGAACTTAATAAGTGAGAATAAGATGAGAAAATGGGTAATAGAATATATGATTTTTTTATATATAATAGGGGAATTATAAAAAACAAAACATAAATCACAATCAACTAACCTTGAAATCACTATTTTTTCCACAAGAATCCCGAGAAATATGACCGTGAAAACCTGATACAATATTTATGATCATTGAAATCATATAATAGACATAAAAATTGGGTATATATGTAATAATGGAAAATAATTTATCATGTAGAGACCCATTACCAAGTCTATCATCACGTACTGAAAAATTCCCATACTAGAATGAATTTTCCCCCCAATCAAAATAATTTTATATCATTTAATGTTAGGTTTTACCCAATTATTTGGATAGTTGTAAAATTGGATTTACATCAATAACTAAGTTGAAAGTGTCCCTCAAGAAGTTTTTTTTATATTCATTGAAAAAAAAATTAGGATATAAGGAATCACCTAATTCATTATTGAGATATAATATACCAATCCATCAAATGAAGAGAAACCAAACATATGTTTTTTAGAAAAATGTGAAATTAATCTTAATTCCATGATAACATTATTATCCCATGGAAATAAATTCATATCATGAAAAATTACATAACACATAACCATGATTAACATAGAGAATAAAGTTGGATTTAATATTTAGAGAATATACATAGTGAAGAATATGAATTATTGAATTATGTTAACTTAAAAGATAAAAATATGTGTACATTAAGATGTAACTTTATAAAATGAAAAGAAACTACTTTTTTTTAAAAAATATATTATTTCAAAGATATACTTTACAAAATGGTGTGAATATAATTTACTTTGGGGAAAAAGGGATTGAGTTGAATCTTTTTTTAAAATATAGACTAGATAAATTTAATTCATGTGGAGAACAATTCAAAGTAACAAATTACTATCACATTTGTAAAGACATTTAAACAAAATAGAAAACACCCATTGTTGAAGAAGTTAAAATATATTAAATTAAGGATTTTTTAAAGTAAGTGAATTATTATATAAAATAACCTAAATAATTATTATATCAATTTATAAAGAAATTTATAAAACAATACAATCAAAATGGACATGGAGAAGGATTCCCAATAAAAATAATGAGATAATGTCTATAACACTAATAAGAAACATTTCTGTTTAATTGTGAACCGAAAGGAAGGGAAATGAATGAAGTCAAGTAAACATAAATTATCACCATATTATAATAAAATATATGAGATTTTTGAGATTATAAACATATGATTTACCTAAATATGTATTTATACAATAACCCTCTCGATTTAAGATAGATTAGAAAAGAAACTATTACCTCAGAATTATACATCATTAGAACCATTCTATCTACTTGAATAATTAATTTTGGGTTATTATTAATTTTCATAATAACATTACTCATATTAATGTTACTTAATATCAATCATTTATTATTCATTATTACCCAAATATTAATTGTTTATTGGTATATATTAACATTCAAGTGGAAAATGTTCAATTTCCTAGGGATTATTTCATTTGGATGTTCTAGTACTTTCCCCTTCTTCAATGGGTTGAATATTTATTTAATTTTAATGAAGATTTATAATTTCTTTATATTTATGTGTTTACATAGTCATATCATGGAATGTATGGTGACCATTCACATTTAACTCTTAAAAATCAATTTTTTTGTAAATTTTAATTCCATATGATGAATTGATAATATTATTGAACATACTTATATATATATATTATATTTATTAAATTGTTAAAAGATATTACACTTATTATCATTGAATTATATTATATGTATTTATTTTTTCTTAGTAATTTATGATTTAATGATTATAAAATTGTGGATATAGGTGGTAAAACATTCCCAAACAAGAACCTGTAATAACAATTGAATAAGAAAGATTATATTATTTTATATTTATAATATATATTTTTTTTAATTTTTTTTAATATAATGTTATTAAAGTGATAAATAAAATTGAATAAAATGATGATGATTTAGATATAGAATATTGATCAAGACGAAGATAACCCTTCTATAGATGACATAAATCTCTTATTTGATACTCTCCTGAAATAATTTTTATAGTATCTAATTTATCAAATGATTAAAATAGAATTTTAAAAACATATTTGTAGAACACATAATTTTTTCCCAGAAAACATATTTTTACACCAAAAAATTATTCTTCTTCCTTAATAATTAATCATCTATATATGAGTGTTTTTTTGTAAAATAATATACATAAAAATGAAATTCTATTAATGTAATTTTCAATAGTGATCAATTGAATATTTTGTAAAATATTACAAAGAATAAAAAAAATATTCATTACATATCATACTATTTAAAAAATAAATTAATTAAATAATAATACATGATTTATAATATAATCACTAAAATTTGTTAATAGATTTAGATTGTGATATTTTTTGAACATATGAAATCATTCCTTAAAAATTACATATCATGAATGAAAATACCTACATTAATTATTTGATATTCATAATAATTTTTATTATTCTACTTATTTCTAGAATAATGAATATTATATTTTAATTACTCACCATAAATTGAGAAAAAAGAATGTTCTCATTGAATTTGAGTATATATAACACAATAAAAGAAACAACGATATATCTAATGGATCCATTTCTAATGGAATAATGTGAAATGAAAATATATGTAATGGAAATAACAAATTATTATTAAGAGACTTAAATACATATATTAAATTATTTAAAATATTTATTTAAATCATTAACATAATATCTTTTATATTTATAATGATTTACCTTCATTCCATTGTTATAATTGGATATAACGTCTTCAAGGTAAACTGTGAGGACAATTATTTTTGGATTTTGGTATTTTTCTTTACATGTGGATTTATACATAAAATACATTTCTCAATTATTCTTCAAATTATGTTCTAATAATTTATTAATTTATATCTTACATTATAATATTTTATATCAAAAATATGTACAATGGTTATTATTAGATGTATCTTGCATGTGAAACATGAAATTAAATAAATTATCTATATAAAAAGAAATTCATACTACAATCTTGGGGAGTTAAATTATACCGATTTAAATAAACTATGTCCTAAAAAATTTTAATTTTCAAAAAATATTTTATATAGTCGATGGTATCCATAGAAAGAAATAAATCAGGTTACATCATGTAATGAGATATCTACCTCCATATTATAATAATGAATAGGAAACACATATTCTTTTGATGATGTATGAATATCCAAATAAAAGTTTTTCTTTCAAATAATTTGATCAAATACCCCGCCCCCAAAAATAATTAGTATTAAGATTCATATTACATTGGTTATTTATATAAGGATTTCATAGACATCATTGTTACATTATATGATCACTTCCATATATAGGAAATTAAATGTGACTTCTCAATCTTGGAAATAAAAATGCACTTTATGTGGAGATATAAAATTAATGAAAAAAGCATATCCAATTTTACTAAAGTGAGAAAAAGATGATTTATAGGAAGAAAATTCCCACAAACATCAATAAAAAATATTGTAAAAATTTGATGAAATATTTTCACACATATAAGTTATTCCTGATTATTAAATATCTTACTATTAGGGATATAAATTAATAAAAATTGATAATCTTCATGATATAATTTAATTCATATATATAGAATAAAAATATATATTTTTTGTAATATCCCATTCCACTTTCCACAAACCGGTTCCATGAGTAGGTCAGTAACATGACCTAAAGAATTCTTCCACATTTTCCAGAGGCTTCTGATTAGAAGTGAGGGTCTAATATAGTTCATGGGGAGTATATAACCTCTTAATCAATGTTGCACAATTGTGCAAATACCTTATAATAACCACCAACCAATGAAAACCAAAGTCACATGATAAAAAAAATACAATATGAAAAAAATAATGATGTATATATTTAACAAAAAATTTATGTTATATGATAGTATGGATGGCCCAAAATAAACACAAACATTGATAAGTCCCTTGAGGGTCCTGATACCATGTCATGTTATCTCATTCAAGCTCCATCCTGACTCATCCATCAGCACAAGGCTAATTTTATTATTATTTTTTGTGTAAAAATGAATTCTATTATGCCAAGATGGGTGTGTGTATAACTCAATAGGCCACCTCCAATAGTTTCTAATATAGTATCTAGTAATGAAAAATGTATGATGTTTTATAAGGAATAAAATTCAAGTAATAATTTAATGATTTTACAATTATTAAATTATTATTTCTTTAACCAAATAACTCAAATATTCCCAAGGAGCCCAGACTCTCAATTCATGCTTTATCCTAACTAGATTCTGAATAATCCCCAGGGGATATTATCTGTCACACAATAAATTGAAATTTCATTATAACACATGGAATTTTTTAATCCACTTATTTTAATTAAATATCATGTCCAATTGAAACCATGGTCCAATTCCAACATTTTGGGACTTTGTCACCACGAATAGGATATCATTTGTATCTAAAAGAGCATTTGGTGACCGGAAACATATTTATTAAAAAATTACACAAGTGGGTTTTGGAGTAGCAGTATTTTTCCCACACTCATTTATCACTATAGAATATTCATATAGCATATATTGTCCCTCACTCAATTATCAATCTATCACTATGGTCAAATGATGTTACATACCATGTCCCACATACATAATTCAAATATACCACATCCATCACGGTTAATCAATAAAACACTCTAATCATATTTTGAATTATAATATTCCTTTTTCAATTATCAACAAAAATCATGGTCAATACATTAATCTAACGGAAATAATATGAAAAATCACCATTATTTCATTAATAAAAAATTAATATTATATCCCTTTAAACCATTAATGTTAAACATATCATCACAAAATTTCTATTGTCAATTATTTTAGAAAAAATAATTGACTAATTACACAAACCCATAAATTAATGAAATCATAATTCAATTAATAAATCGTTTATACAATCAAAACATGTCATTAATTAATTCAAAAATTAATTAATCTAATTCAACAATTTAATAATCCCAACATTCCATTAATTAAATCCCTGTTTTATTAATATACTTCCTCTATCCCAATATCTCATTAATTAATTCAAAAATTAGTTAACCTAATCCCTCAATCCTAATATCTTATTAATTAATTAAAAAATAAATTAATCTAATTCCATGATTTCATAAATTAATCAATCCAATATTTTATTCAATTTCCGAACATATGAGTTTGAACTAAAAATTCATTCATGAATTTGGAAATCAAGACTATATGAATTGAATTTAGACCATATACCTCAATGTTGATAATGAATGTTCATAAAACAAATCCCCAAATTATAAAGAATGATCAATAACATGATGAGGAATGAGATCTAGATCTAAAACCATAATCCTAGAAGAGTATATCCTCTAGTACTAGATCAAGATCTAATACTAACATTGGAAAATAACCTTTCAATGGATGTTGGAAGAATCACAGAGATAAAGAGAGATATGGGAAACCAAGAAGAATGAGAATCACCTACTGATGGAGGTGTGGTTCTTTATTTCAGGATTTGAATCATCAATAGAAAAGTTTGGAATCCCTAGTAATTCTAATAAGAGACTCCATAAATGAGAGTAATTGATTATGATCGAATGTGGTCTAGTTAGGTTGTACTGTGTGGGGTTTAGGAATTTAAAATATAATTTTTTTGGTTAATTAAAATTATTACTATGGATTACAGGGTAGGGTGCATGTTTTACCAATCATTATGCCTTAACTCTGATCCTCTTCTAGGTATGGGGGGTTCACTATTACTCCAAATAGGGGGAATGTTTAGAAAAACCATGTGAAATTCATGGGAACAATCTCTGTTTTTGATTACATTGTTTGATAGGCTGGGTGTATGGTTTTGGAAAACCAAGAACCAACCGTGAATTACCTCTCATACTGACATTGTTCTCTAATTTTACCTACAAAATACCCCAGTTAAAACCCATATAAGATATACTATAAGTTAATAAATTGTACATGAAACCCTATTGTAACATCCCAGGTAAATAATGAGTAAGACATTTTCATATTTATTAATATTTGTGAATTAAATATTAGTTTTACTTTAAAGGGGATGCTATGTTTAATGGTGTACCTGATACAGAACAACATGTTTCTTTGAAATCTTATGTTTCACACAACATTGAGTTATACTGAAAATAATAATAATATAATATTAATATTTTAAATGGTAGTTAATGCCTAGCCATTGTAATGGCGGGAATGAACAGAACTAACTAAAAAATGATTATAAATATTTGTTAATTTTTTTTACATTTATCCAATAAAAGTTAGGGGCTTAAAATATGAATGAATCTAATTTGAAGCATGAATACTCTAATATTATGTAAAAGGTTGATTTATTTCCTTTTGATGGAGAACCATCATTAAATCTAGTTTTGGTCATTTTTATATGTTCTATTTGACAAAATAAAATTATTCTTTAGATTTGGGACATAAAAATTTACTTTGGGTAAATTTTTGGTATTTTTCTGATAAAGTTCATTTTTTGATGAATAGTGAAAAATACTGTATTTTAATTCAGAAGTGCCTTTTAATATAATTTATTTATATGGTTGTATTATCTTTTTAATTGGTTTTAAAGAGTAATTAGAATATATTTTTACCATTTAATCTAATTTTGGTCATTATAATTAATTTCACTTTGAAATAGGACATAAACAAGTATCAATCATTTGATAGTTAATATTTCTTAAAAACACGCTATTTCTTTTGACAACGGGAATTATTTTTAAATTAATTAATTTGACTTCTATGTTTTTAATTTTGTAAAATAGACATCATTTTTGAATTCGGAATATCATATATAGCTTAGGCTGAATTTTTAGTATTTTTTTGAAGAACTTCAGTTTTTGATGAATAGTGAAACCTCTTAGTAGTAGTTAAAAACTGACTTCTTCATTTAAATGAAAATTTACCTCTTTTGTGAATTGAATTTTGAAAATCCAACATAAATGGTTGTTATTATTAATTAAAATGTGGTTCAATAAGTTGAAAATAAGTTTCGGTGAATAGTAATTTTTTTTACTTTTATTTACCGTGGTTAAAGGTAAATAGGGCAATTCAAGGTACAAATAATATCATAATAATAACATATTAACTTAAAACTTGTACTATTATGATTGGATGAGTCAGGGCCAACCATGAGCATATTTGGGTCTATTTTGGGACCCCGTGGAGCCACTTAACAGTGATAATAACACTTTAGATTAATTAATTTAATGTAAAGGCAAAAATGTCACAAACAAATATCGTTTAGTAAATTAATGTTTATATGGGGTTATATATGTTATATTTTAGAATATACATATTCATTGTAAATAAAAATAATATTTCCTACATCATGGTAGTTTTTTATAATTTTTAGACATCAAATAAATTAAATTATTCATGACAGAATAATGATGCGGTATTTACATCATTAATAAATGATTTAGAAAAATAATATTATAAATATTAAAATAAAATCCCAAAACATTCCAATTCTAATTGTATTATTTCATTTAGATATTTATCATCTTAACTTTGAATTTAATTTGTTTTGGACCTTTAGAAATCAAATATCATTATATAATAAAATAATATTTTCACACTTTCCTCAAGAACCCCTCCCCCTTATAAAAAGCCCTCACTTCTTACTCATTCATCACACCACCAAGCCCCATGTATCATAGTAAACGTGGAAAAATAAGCTATAAATATCCCTATATTCCTCCTATAATCCTTACATTAGGCAGAAGGCACTTCAAGAATTCCTTTTGGTTCAAACCAATGGGAGTTACCCAAATTAAAGGTAACAGTTCCTCTTAACTTATTTTCTTTTATTTTACTTCTCCAACCCCTAAAATATATGTATTACTTTATATTATAACAAAACCAGTATCCTAAATATACTAGTATTTCTTTATGGTAAGGATTCGAACTAATTTACACACACCTCCATCAAATGGGTGAAGAACATATTGTTTCTGTGGATGAAAAACTAACGCCTCACGAAACGATGATTATTCAATAATCTCCTACCACCTCTCATGGTGTACATTATGATGAAAAAATATATATATATATATGATATATATATATATATATTATGTTTTCTTTATGCTTTTGTATTTTTCATTTATATAATAACTTTATGGTTTCCATTATGGGTAAATGTGATAATTTCATTTGAGGAAGTGCGGACTACCACCCCCTCAAAGTGATATGACTCATTAATGCCATATGTTGGAGAATAAATAATGGGTATAATGATATTATATATGATTTAATACTGGAATAATAATATACCTATTTATAATTATGTTTTAATTCCATTAAAATACGAAATAGAAATGAAAGTGGCATTCATGAGTACATACGACTTACCATCTCCATGAATGGTGCATTTCATTTCTTACCTCTAAATGTTATGTAATATTATAAATAAATATATATATTGGATATATATTATATATATGATATCTAAATAATGAATTTCATTCTGGAGATAATGGAATGTTGACCACAAGGACAACTTGTAATTATAAGTAGTCCATTTTTGACTCAAGTACCTCATATCGACCAAACGACCATTATTATCTTTAATGATTACATAAAGTTTATAACATGATAATAAGTGACATAAAAAGAATAATAAACCATAAAAATGTTATTAATCAAGTATAAATTAGCTTTAGTTTATTCTTCAGAAAAACAAGGAACAAACGAGTCAAGTCGGACATGAGGTAAGGGATTTCTTATCTCTCACTTTTAATTCATTGAGATTTCCATTGTTCACCACAAATTTATTTCATGTGGTGTATTGTATACTGCCATTTATATATAATATCAGGATCCTATTTATATTCATGTTATTCTGAGAATCATTTGGTGGTTATTAAATTTTGGTCATACGACTCGATTGATTACAACGTGGTAAGGGGTTTTCATCACACATTTTATTCCCGTGAGATTCATGCAAAATTTGCCACTATTTCCTTTTTTATAGTGTATGTACATCCCATTATTGTATTAATTGTGTAATATACTTCAATTTATCGGTATTTACATCTTCATTTTATGATCCTTATTTCATGGGTTGTATGTTTCGTAAGTTACCAAATCGGTAAGGGATCCTTTTAACCCAATTTCTATTCCATGGGTTAATCTTATAATTATTAATTATGTATTTCAATGATTATGTGTGGCATAAATATATATTTATTTATGATTTAATTTCCACTCCCCTCTATGTGGATATACTTTTGATACACATAATCAATCCATTGATAAATTCTCATGTCATCGATATTAACTTGATAAGAGTAATTTTAACTCAACATCCATTCATTGAGTTAAACATCCATGTCATTGGTTTTGTCTTGAAAATAACATGTGTGAACGTCCTTTTATTTATTTACACTGAATATCCAATCATATTGAGTGTATTTATATTTTTCACACATTATTATGTAATTTATTTATCCTTAATATAAGGATATAGTTTTTATAAGGGATTTCATCTCAATTTACATTTCATTGAGACATCATTGTCATTATGCACCAATTCACTTTTATACAGCATATATACTATCCATTGGAATATTATATCATGAATACATTTATTCTCAAGATATTATAAAGTTCTGATTCAATGTTACTCCTCAATTATTTTTATTCAAGAGTCTCTCATTTTGTTAAAAACTCTTTAACTAAAATATCATTTTAAATGTTTTAAAGATTTATTCTTCTACATAACTCTCATTAATGTACATGTTTTGAAAATTGTTTTATGGATTTATTTATATGGACATTAATGTTTTAAAATGTTAATTCCTTAAAAATCATCAATGTGGTATGGAACATTTTGATTCAAAAATCATTTTATTAAATGTTTTAAATGGTTTTGAAAATGGTTTGATAAAGCATTGTTTATTTCAATATACTGATTTGATATAATGTGATTGGACTGTGGAAATGTTATCTTTCTTATATTCCTGTGTTATGTGTTATGATTATGGTTATTGGGCATTGTTTATGTATACGGGTGTTTCCGTGATAATCTTAGGGCAGGTGAGCCCGAGATAGCTCTCCAATGCATTGTGTAACATGACGGAGGTAAAAGATAATGTTTCTTCTAAGTGATTTAAGGAATATACTATGATGGGTATTCTAAATGTGACTCCCTATGTAGCTATGATAGCTACAATGTAAGTATGTTATTAATTCCATAAGTTAGCTTTTATGATTTAAGATTTTTGTGTGCTATTAATAAATCTTATGATTTCATGAGGTATGTTATGATTTAAAAGTATGGTTTCATAGATTTTTATTTGTGATGTTGTTTCTTTTCATTATTTTATAACCCTTACTGAGTGTTTTATGCTCATTCCAAGTTATGAAATGTTTTTCACCAGACATAAAGATGAATACCGTCAAGGATGGGATCAAGGAAATGTCTTTCTGTCTAAAACATGGAACTAGACATGACTCCTTTTTTAGAGTTTTTATTTAATGAAAAAAATGGACACTGAGTAGAATTTCCTACATATAATATTCATGTTGTTATGTAAATGTTATGACCTAATTCTCTAAAACTCTAAACTTGAAAATATCCTCAATGTGAATTATCCATTTAATTCAAGAATATGTAATGTTGAAGGTTGAGTCCTTATAGTTGGTATCAGAGGTTGGTTTAGATAACCTTAGAGGTTAGGGTGTAATTTAATAATAATTTACATAACCATAATGGTTAACATAATATAATGAGTCATAGTTATTTTAGAAGTGATAAATGGTTATTACATTTTGGGGTGAAGAATGAAAGGTATTAGATAACCTTTTAGGATTATTGATGTAATGGTTATTTTTGAGGAATTTGCCTCTTTTTTTGGAATGTTATGAAATTGTATACTTTTTTAAAAAGGACAACATGAAGACCGTGTGACAACCTGTCACATTGGACAAAGCTGTGGGAATCAAACCCACAACCATAGTGCGATTGGGATTTATCGCATACGACTGGACTACGTGAAGTCACTAGTTTGTACGACTAATTATTTTTAATTAAATGATTTTATTGATCAAGAATAAGTTTATTTGGGATTATTTATTTTATCAAATGGACATTCTTAGTATAGGAAAATGATAAGGTGATTATGTAATAAAGGTTATTTTGGAAGACAATCTCTCTTTTGGGAACACTATATTCTTAAGGAAAATAGAATACCTTGGGATTTAAATTGTAGAGTAATGGTTGAAATATTATTTTGGTAAAATATATGTTGATTTGGGGTATTTATGGAAATGATTAACCTATCATCGAGAATATGTGATTAGGATAATTACAATTTAGTATGAGACATTAAGATTAGTTGATGTTTTTGGGGATAAATATTAAGATTTAATGTGGAAGACTATTTGATTTAAATCCTTCTGAGATTTGGGTTTTAATACTAGTTTTTATTATTTCGATGAATTTTAAGGAAAATTGTTTATTGAATGGTCTCTCGTGAACTTTGGGTACTTTTTGTTGAATTTTGGAGATTAATAGTAGTATTTCTATTTTATAAAGGATTATCCTTTTGGGGGATTATATAATCTCGTACTAACCATTTTTGTTTTAGTTAATATCTAAAGACAAGGGAAATATATAGTTCATCTTTTATGGATTATGTGGTTCTCTCGAAGATGATTATAGAACTTTTAATGTGAAGAAGTCATCTTTAATACTCATCATTTGGAGGAAATATGAGTTTGTCTTAGAAATCTAGTAAAAGATTAAAGTCTACATTAAAAATAAGTATGTTTCCTTATATTTTTAGTTAAGCTCATAAATATATTCTTCACTGAAAAGTAACTTAAAACAAAAAGGTTGTTTGTTAACTTCTCCTACTCGGTAATCAAAGATTATTTAACCCATCACAAGTTTGTGATTTTTTGGTGGTTAACATTCTCCTAATGATGTTTTCTATCACTCTCCATCAGAACATGATGGTTTTTTTTCTCTTCCATATCCATGTTTTCATGGAATCCTAGTATCTTTTATCTCGGGTGACCTTTGTACTTCTCTTTATTTCTTTTAAAGGGATATATTTATTGACTCATTTTCCAATGTGGGACATTCAATTAAGTTTCCAAGCCCAATTTTAAAATTTCAAGGACGCAATTTCAAAAGGGGGGAAGGATGTAACATCTCAGGTAAATAATGAGTATTACATTTGCATATTTATTAATATTTGTGAATTAAATATTAATTTTACTTTAAAAGGGATGATATGTTCGATGGAATTCCTGATATACAACAATAAGTTTATTTGAATTCTTATATTGCATACAACATTGAGTTATACTGAAAAAATAGTAATATAATATTATTATTTTTAATGGTAGTTAACGCCTAGCCGTTGTAATGGTGGGAATGAACAGAAATAACTAAAAAATTATTATACATTTTTTTTAAATGTTTTTACATTTATCCAATAAAATTTAGGGGCTTAAAATATGATTGAATCTAATTTTAAGCATGAATACTCTAATATTCAGTAAAAGGTCGATTTACCGCCTTTTGATGGAGAACCCTATTTAAATATAGACTTGGTCATTTTTATATGTTCTATTTGACAAAATAAAATTCTTCTTTAGATTTGGGACATCAAAATTTACTTTGGGTAAATTTTTGGTATTTTTATGATAATGTTCATTTTTTGATGAATAGTGAAAAATACTGTATTTTAATTCAAAAGTGCCTTTTAGTATAATTTATTTATATGGATATATTAAATTTTTAATTGATTTTAAAGTTTAATTAGAATATATTTTTACCATTTAATCCAATGTTGTTCATTTTAATTAATTTCACATTGAAATTTGACATAAACAAGTATCAATCTTTAGATAGTTATTGTTTCTTAAAAACACACTATTATTTTTGACAATGGGAATTAATTTTAAATTAATTAATGCTAATTATATGTTTTTAATTTGGTAAAATAGACATCATTTTTGAATTCGGAATATCAAATATATCCTAGGCTGAATTTTTTGTATTTTTCTGAAAAACTCCAATTTTTTATGAATAGTGAAACCACTTAATAGTAGTTAAAAAATGGCTTTTTCATTTAAATGTAATTGAACCGTTTCTGTGAATTGAATTTCCAAAATCTTACATACATGGTTTTTATTATTAAGTAAAATGTGTTTCAATAAGATGAAAATAATTTTTTTTGAATAGTAACTTTTGACTTTTATTTACCGCAGTTAAAGGTAAATAGGGTAATTCAAGGTAAACAGAATATCATAATAATACAAAATTACCTTAAAACTTTTCCTAACCATATTTTATGAGTCATGTATAACCATGGTCATGTTTGGGTAGATTTTGGGACCCCATGGATCCACTTAACAGTGATAATGACACTTTATATTAATTAATTCAATGTAAAGGCAAAAATGACACAAACAAATATCGTTTCGTAAATTAAGTTTTACATGGGGTTATATAAGTTATATTTTAGACTATAAATATTAATTGGAAAGATAAAAATATTTCCTACATCATGGTATTTTTTTATAATTTTTAGACCTCAACTAAATTAAATTATTTATGACACAATAATGATGTAGTATTTACCTCATTAATAAATGATTTAAATAAATAAGATTATAAATATTAAAGTAACATACAAAACCAGTCCAATTATTATTGGATGATTTTATTTAGACCATGAGTCATCTTATCTTTAACTTTAATTAGTTTTGGACCTTTAGAAACCAAATATCATTATATAATGAAATAACATTTTCACACTTTCCTAAAGAACCCCTCCCCCTTATAAAAACCACTTACTTCATACCCATTCCTCAAACCTCTAAAGACTCTTGACTTATCCAAAACCTACCCAAATAATCTCTAAAAATCCCTATACTCCTCCTAGAAGCCTTTCCTTATGCCTAAGGCACTTCAAGTAGTCCTTTTGGTTCAAACCCAAGGGAGTTACAAAAATTAAAAGTAACGGTTCCTCTTAACTTATTTTCTTTTATTTTACTTCTCCGACCCCTAAACTCCTTGTATTACTTTATTTTATAAAAACACCAGTATAATAGATATACTATGATTTTTTATGAGATTTATTCTAACTACACTTACACACACCTCCTACTAATGGGAGAATAACATACTGTTTCTGTGGATGGAAAACTAACGCCTCACGAAACGATGATTGTTCAATTATCTCCTACCGCCTCTCATGGTGGCCATTCTGATGGAAATATATTTATATATGATATATATATATTATGTTTATGTTTTATTTATTCTTCTATATTTTATATTTATATCATATCTTTTTGGTTTCCATTATGGGTAAATGCGATAATTTTATTTGAGGAAGTACGGACTATCGACCCCTCAAAGTGATATGACTCGCTAATGCCATATTTGGGACATATAAAGGATGTATTTAATGATATTATATATGATATTATACTAGAATTATAATATAACTATTTATAATTATGTTTTAATTCCATTAAAATACAAAAGAGAAATGAAAGTAGCATTCATGCGCACTTACGACTTACCATCTCTATGAACGATGCATTTCATTTCTTACCTCTAAATATTATGTAATATTATAAATACATATATATAATGGATATATATGATATCTAAATCATTAATATAATTCTGTAGATAATGGAATATTGACCACAAGGACAACTTGTAATTATAAGAAGTCCATTTTTAACTCAAGTACCTAATATCGACCAAACGACCCTTATTATCTTAAATGATTACATAATGTTTATAACATGGAAATAAGTGATATAAAAAGAATAAGAAAATGAAAAAGGTTATTAATAAAGTATAAATTCACTTTAGTTTATTATTCAGGAAGAAAAAGGAAAAAACAAGTCAGGTCAGACACGAGGTAAGGGATTTATTATCTCTCACTTTTAATTTAGTGAGATTTCCATTTTTCACCACAAATTTATTGCATGTGGTGTATTTTATACTACCATTTGATATATAATATCATGATCATATTTATATACATGTTATTATGACAATAATTTTGTGGTTATTAAATTTTGGTCATACGAATCGATTGATTACAACGTGGTAAGGGATTTTCATCTCACTTTTTATTCTCGTGAGATTCATGCTATATTTTGCCACTATTTACTTTTGTGTAGTGTATTTAATTCCCATTAATGTATTAATTGTGTAATATAATTCAATTTATAGGTATTTAAATCTTCATTTTATGATCCTTTTTTCATGTGTTGTATGTTTCGTAAGTTACCAAATTGCTAAAGGAACCTTTTAACCCAATTTCTATTCCTTGGGTTAATCTTCTAATTATGAATTATGCCTTTCTATTATTATGTGTGGAATAAATATTTATTTATTTATGTTGTAATTTCCACTCCCCTTTGTGTGGATATACTTTTGATACACATAATCAATCCATTGATAAATTCATATGTCATCAATATGAACTTGTTAAGAGTAATTTTAACTCAACTTCCATTCATTGAGTTAAGCATCCAAGTAATGGGTTTTTTCTTGAAAAGAACATGTGTGAACGTCCTTTTATTGATTTACACTGAATATCCAATCATATTGAGTGTATTTATATTCATCACATGTTATTATGTAATTGATTTATCCTTAATCTAAGGATACCGTTTTTTAAGGGATTTCATCTCAATTTACATTTCATTGAGACATCATTGTCATTATGCACTAATTCACTTTTATACGTTGTATATACTATCCATTGGAATATTATATCATGAATAAATTTATTCTAATGATATTATAAATTTCTGATTAAATGTTATTCCTCAATTATTTGTATTCAAGAGTCACTCATTTTGTTAAAAACTCTTTAACTAAAATATCATTTTAAATGTTTTAAAGACTTATTCTTATAAAGTACTCTCATTAATGTACATGTTTACCAAATGGTTTTAAGGATTTATTTATATGTACATTAATTTTTTAAAATGTTTATTCCTTTAAAATCATCGATGTGGTATGGGACACATTGATTCAAAAATCTCTTTTCTAAATGTTTTAAATGGTTTTGAAAATGGTTTCATAAAAGATTGTTTTTTTCAATATCCTAAATTAATATAATGTGATTGGAATGTGGAAATGTTAACTTTCCTATATGCCTGTGTTATGTGTTATGATAATGGTTATTGGGCATTATTTACATATATGGGTGGTTTCGTGATAAACCTAGGGCGGGTGAGCCCGAGATAGCTCCCCAATGCATTGGGTAAAGTGACGGAGGTAAATGTTAATGCTTATCCTAAGAGATTTTAGGAATATACTATGATGGGTATTCCAAATGTGACTTCCTATGTAGCGGTGACAGCTACAATGTAAGTATGTTATGAATTCCATAAGTTACCTTTATGATTTATTATTTCTGTGTGTTATTCATAAATCTTATGATTTCATGAGGTATGTAATGATTGAAAAGTATGGTTTCATAGATTTTTATATGGTCTAATATTTATTTTCATTATTTTATAACCCTTTCTTATATTTTTATGCTCATCCCACGTTTGGAAATTTATTTTATAGGACTTAAAGAGGAATAGGGTCAAGGATGGGATCAAAGAAAAGTCTTGTTTCCTAAAATATGGAACTAGACATGACTCTTTTTTTAGAGTTTTAATTTATTGAAAAAGTGGATACTGAGTAGAATTTTCTACATGTATTATTCATGTTGTTATGTAAATGTTATGACCTAATTCTCTAAAACTCTAAAATTGAAAAGATCCTCAATCTGAATTATCCATTTAATTCAAGTATATATAATGTTTAAGTCCAGGTCCTTATATATCTGTCTAAAAATATTTAGAAAATTTTGGCATATTACAATTTCAATACATTTTAATGTCTCATACTTGAGATGTACTCCCAAGAATCTATATGATTATAAGTTAAAAAGATCATTCCATAAATCCCTAATATCCACTTCTACCACCTTTTTCCCTCTTACACACTCCCATGTTTCTAGACTACATGAACTATCAGCATTATATTTCCCCGCAACACATTCACACTAAAATCCAACACGCGTATCATATGATTTTCAAAGGATGCATCAGCCTTAACATCAACATCATCAACATTGATCACATGGTATGTCTCTGGGTGTGTCCATTTATTTTTTACACATGAAAAATACCAACCATTTTAATATACCTCTATGAAAGTTCCATTTTTACACCTCATGCCTGGTTCTCTACAAAAACTATAATGATCCAATGATCCAAGATACTATATTTCCATGTCTCCAAATCCAACAGTGATACAATCAAGGAATACCCTGAAGGAAGAAATGATCACCCTCTAAAAAATACATGGATCATCGATGTCTATTGAGATATGAATTATGTCTACTCAGAGCTATATTCATAAGATTATAAATTTTTTGAACATTATCTAACATATCCTACTCGATACAATGTCCAAAAAACACTGACACACCTTCCTTCATCAATTATAGAGGTGATTTAAATGGACTACCTTAAAGATCTTCATTTGGTTCCATATAAATTTATTATGATAACTGTTTTTTAGTCAAACTCAACCAAATATAGGTTCTTCACCCAATACTGACCAATTATGAGACAGAAGAACAAATTATATCTTCATGAAAATGTATAGTTAGTTCCAATACCCATTTTATATGGGTGGAATGCCATACTCAAGAAAAACCCATCTACCAAGATCTTTATAAAAAACCTTCCGGAATTAAAAGGTAAATTGTTATTCATGGACTAAAATAGAAGTTTGTGCAACCCCATTCAGATGGATAATCTCTTGGACATACAAGTTTCCTAACTAATCCACTGAGAAATTATCCCTTACTATATATAAACATGATACATTTTCTAAACGGTCCACAATGACCCAAATAGTGTCATTCTTTTTAGGAATCCTTGGGAGACCCTAAAAAATGTCCATGGTCACATCATACCACATAAATTCCCATAATAGGTAATCAATGTAGTGAAACTCCATGTTATTGATGCTCATCCTTCACCTATTAACATGTGTAAATTTTTTTCCCAAACCATTCCATCTCCTTTTTCGCACACGAAGATTAAAATATTCAAGGTAGGTCATGGTACACTTTGGTCATACGTGGATGCAACACCCATTTCCAGGCATGAAACTCATGCATCATCTCCTCCCATATGCTCCTAGGAATCAAAACTAGATTTCAGACATAAACAATATCATCCTCATCAATGATGTAAACGAAAGATTACTCCCCACATTTAAGGCTTTACCTCAATGACAAACATTATAGATCTTCATTTATTTATCTCTAATACATCAAAATAGTATATGATCAACCGAACATATTATGAGGGTCAACATCTCATTCATATCCAAAACTTATACATGCATCTTAGATAGTAATTTCCTTATCATCCACTGAGCACTAGACTCCAAAAATTTTTGAGTATGATTTTTCCTACTTAGACTACCAATAACAATGTTTCCCTTCCTGAAAATATATGGTAGGTCAAAATAAAATGATTTCATATACTCAACACACCTAGACTGCAAGAGATTTAAATATCACTATGAAAATATATACATTAAGATATTATGATCTGTATAAACCAAAAAAATTTCACCTAACATAAATGCATCAAAAAAATCAAATAATAAACCACTACATCTAATTCAAGGTCATTCATAGGGAAATTTTTTCATGTTAATAGACATTAAAAAACCCATTAAAAAAGGAGATCTCTCTATATCAACACTACTCCAAGACTGATAGAAGAAGCATAAAAATTCACCATGTATTTCTCACCTGGGTCAGGTAGGACCAAGATTGGTGTCATCATCATGTACTTAATCCACACTGGGAATGCATTCTTAGAAATTACACACAATTAAAACATTACCCCCTACACAGTCAATCTCGAAAGTGGTTCTTCCAATTTAGAAAATTGTTGGATGAACCTATGAAAATATCTTGATAACCCACAAAATCTATGGATATTAAAAAAATTATTGGGATGAAACCTGGAAACCACAGAAAAGTACTTTCTTTGGATATACTAGCACACCTTTCTATGAGAAGATTTGACCCAATTAATGTACCAGATCAATCAAAAACTAGCACATATATATCTTGGAATATAGAATATTCTCTCTTACTGTACTAAATATGATGTAAACATGTTGTGAATGATTATCTTGCGTCATTTATAACACCAATATGTCATCCAAAAATACTACCAAAAACTAATTCAGAAAAGGGAAGAATATTCTATTCATCAATTATATAAATTCTTCTAGTGGTTGGTCTACCATAATGACATCCCGAAGAACTCATAAAGTGCATAACTACACCTAAATGTAGTTTGATTTATATTAGAAGGTATAAATCTAAATAGACTGTACCCTGAGCTCAAGTCAGTATTGGAAAAGAAAAAATATACCCCAAAAAAGTAAAATTGATCATTAATATATAGAAGAGTATAACAACTCTTTTTTTTCATCTGGTTCAACTTTCATTACTCAACACATATGTGTATAGTACAATCACACTTCTTAGAAAACAAAAATAGTGAACCACAGTGAGACAAGCTCATATTGATAAACCCCTTGTCCATCAACACTTATTTTTTAGTATTAATACCTCGATTATTTATTGGTTCTATTCAATATGAAGTAAATGGAATGGGCTCATCCATGGGAGTGAGTAAAATTGTAATTTCCATATATCACTCAAGTGGAATCCTTGTGAATTCTTTGAAAAATAATCCAAAAACCAATCCACCATGGGTGGAAATACATCCTATTTCACACCGCCCCCATCATTTAGAAAAAAATAGAATCTTGGGTGGTGAGGTCCTCCTGTTTTTCATGAAATAACCCAGCACGACCCTCCTAGATATCCCATTATCCATGGTGAATATAATTTTCACCCTTAGGAGAGGTAAAAGTAACGCTCCTAGGTTATCAATCTCGGTGGCCACAGTATGATACGAACTAGTACATATACAAAATTAGTTTAAATCTAGGAATGTAAAGGATGTAAATATACCATAGAAAAAGATACTCCTCAATAATAAGGGAAGACCCCATGCACGAAAAAATGCCCCTTGACCATACTTCCAATGGTGTATCGATCATTATCATCCCACTCAAGAACTCCACCACCATGATCAACCCATTTTAAATTTTTTTGTATATATAAAAGATTAAGATGAACCATTAACATATAAGATACTAGGTAGTGTAGATTCTACATGAATTGTTCCTCTTAATATCAACAATCTGCCCTCACTATCCACCAGTGTAGGCTAAATGGAATGAAACTATCTTACCCCTATTCCCTATGATATAATTTGTATCCCATAAGCTACACCAATCATCTAATATAGGTTCCCTTTCACAGGTAAATAATTTACACTACCTCTACCTCCATTTCTAGTGGAACTAGAACTACCAAACTGGTACGGTGTAGTGGTCCCCCTTCTGGTACAACGGTTCTGTCTAACTCCTCCATCATTTCTAATATACCATGGGTTCCTGTAGAACATATGTAGATGTCTAATCCGACTAAAACCATGACACTATAATGGTGGATTGGGTAACCCTCTTATTATGTTTACCGACTTACTACACTTTTGAATGATTACTCAAGCAAGGTCCTATGTAACACTCCCTTCCCCCTACCCACACAGTTTTCAACTACTCTGGATAACATTTTTATAATGATGCTTCATTCTCTCAGAATTAATACCCCCTAACCATCATGTAGAAACCACCTGTCCACCACTATAATAATTATTCCTGTTCCCCTCATAAATAAGTTCTCAGTTAACCACTACTGAAAACATTTTCAGTCTCAAGGTATTCATAGATGATAGAAGTTCACATTTCATTTAATCCTTAAACCATTTTTCTGCATTAGCCAAATATCCCTATAATATTGGATAAATGAATTGCTAATTCATAATGTGACTAGTATATCCCATAATAGATATATATCTCATGGTCAACCTCGTAGACACAACTGATATCTCTTGAGTCAGTATCTGAGTGTTAAAGTGCTCTAATAACATCTCATGAATGATCTCCCACTCCATTTTCTCCAATTTTCTGTCCCAATTCTAGATGTTCCCCCAATGATTCTCAAAATCATGTAACATATAATAAGTCAATTGGACTCCCCTATCACACAGAGTCTCTATGCGGTCAAGTATAGTCTGAATAGAATCATTCCAGAACATAGCTACCTCAGGTTCACCATCTCCAGTAAAAGTTTGAGGGTGTTGGAAGTAAAATACCCATGTCAGATCATACATTATATTCCCAACCCGCCTTTTTATATTTCCATCAAAATCATGAAAAAAAGAAATGTTCTCTAGGAATTGGTCTATGAATTAGGTACCGGAAACTAATTATGCCCTAGGATCCACAACTGCAGGATCACATCCATCCATATCCTCCTTTCTTTATCTCAAAATACATTATCAAGGAAGCATATCATTACAATTACAAACACACATCTTAACAAAAAATAACAAAATATAATCTCACATACATAATAGGGAATCAAAATAAGCCAAAACAAGTCATTCCCCCAAACCCCTCCACACGGTCAATACTAAGGCTCTATCATTACCCCTAACCATCAAACTTCTAGGTGTTGTTTAATAAGGTAATACATATTATCATTAACATGTTTCTCATTAGATTATTTATTATTAACATTTTTCAACATTTTATATATAAAATTTCAAATTAGTCACCTTTTTTCATTTAATTAAAATAAGAAAATAAAATCATCTCAATTTAACAACTAAAAAAACAACCTTTTTTGTGTATTCCTAAAAATGATTCACGTCACAATGTAATAATATGTGCCTAAAAGGATGAATTCACACTAAACTATAATTATATTCCATTCTATGAGCCAAATATCAAAAAAATTAGAAACAATTATCACATCATGCATCAAGTTCATCACCCTAGGTGAAATAACATCAAACTATGACATTAAACACTTAGAACAAAAATCCCACAATGTGAACTTGGGGTTTTCCCCATAAATGGAATAACTACTACCATAAAGAAGCTAATATCTAGGGCCCTAATATTCCTAATATCCTATATACATTTTTGAAATAGTAAGATAAAATACTATAAAATAAAATAAATACCCATTAATAGCAGTTTGTAACATCTCAACTCAGGTACCATACACTAGTGCCCATAACTAGTAAGTAAAATGAGCTTAGGTGTGCCTCCCTATATTATATAGGATGAAGAATAGAACTAAGGATAAAATATCAATAATTTGTATAATATACCATATTTATAAATGCATGCAAATTTAATAAATAAATAGAATTATCCAAATTAAATAACCAACAACCAAACTAAATAATGACCATGTGATGACCAAAATAGAAAGGAAAAATAAAAAACTATTGTAGTATATATTTCATGAAAAATACATGTCAAGTGTTAATATGAAGAAACATAAATAAACAAAGACATAGAAAACTCCAAAGAGTTTATTGACACGATGTCTGGTTCCCTCATCTATGCTCTATTCTGAATCATCCATCTAACAAATGGTTATTCCACAAATCATGTCCTACAAACATGAAGTCTATTCAAGTACCGATTAGGCATCCATGTAAGGTGTGATTACCACATAGTAGGAAATGAAAAATAGGGTCTAAAATAATATAAAATCAATAATAGTGTATGATGTTATATATATAATACAATATGAGAAATAATGTAAAATGTTTACCTTTATTCAAGTACTCTTTATTTTACCAAGTAACTACCCAGTTCCCAAGGACACACTAACTCTCAATAGCTTATTTGGACTATGATAGAGTCTAAACTATCCAAAATGGATATCACATGTCATATATTCAATTCAAAATTCATTATAAAATATGGGCTTTCATTATCAATTTATTTCAATTCCTTAACACTTCCAGTTGGAACCATATTCTCATGCCAACATATTTTGGCAAAAAATACCATACATAAGAAGCTTGTGGGTATTTGAAGTAGCAGTCCAAGACCTACAACTCATTTATCCAACAATCAGACAAGTGAACTTTTGAATAAGTAGTCAGTATCCCAAAATAATTTATCACTATGTGATATTGGTGTAACAGACTATGTTCCACACTCATTTATCAATTTCCCACTCTTTTATTTTGAAGTAGAAGACCATGTGAGGCAAATGTATATAACATATATCACAATATCAAAAATATCACATCATTAATGGTTAATATACAATAACCATATTATCACATTTCACATCATAATAACCATCTAAATTATCAAAAAAAATCATGGAGAATACATTATTCACAGGGAAATAGTATGAAAAATCACCATTTTTTCTCTTTATTAACATTTAATATTATATCCCATTAACCCATTAAGGATAATAAAATAATAAAAAAATTTCTTAAAAATTAATTCATAAATAAATTAACTGACCAATTACAAAAAACCATTAAATAATGAAATCGACATTCAATTAATCAATCAATTCCACAATCCCAACATTTTATTAATTAAAGCACCATTAAATTATACCTATTCAAGAATTTCATAATATTAATGTTCCATTAATTAATCCCATTAATCAATAAAAATATCTTATTAATTATTTCAATAATTAATTAATCCAATTGCTAAATCCTAGTATATCATTATTTACGTAATCTGATTCCATGCTTCTAAAATGTAATCAATACATTAATTTATTCAACCTAAGATTCAATTTCAAAATATAGCTATTTAAATCTAAAAATACAGACATGATATTTTAAATCAAAAATATTGTTTTTGTATTTAGACCAACTACGTCAATATTTATGATGAATGACCTCCAATGGAAATCCCAAATTTATGTGGAACGATCTAGAACATGATGTGAAATAAGATATTGTTTTGAAACATAAATACAAGAAAAAACAAATCCTGATCCTTAAAACATAGATATCGATCTAATTCCAATTTGGTAAAACATCCCTTCATTGGATGGGAGAACAATGGGAGATACACGATAAACTAAACCAAATGAGATTCATTTACATGGATAAGTGAATATCTACAATTCATGCACTGAATCATTCATAACGGAGGTCACAATTCCTAGTAATTCATAAAAGAGCCTCAAAAACGATAGAAATTTATTATGGTCAAATTGGGTGATATTAGGGGGAATTCTATGGGGTTTGAAATTTAAAAATCCAATTTTTATGTTAATTAAAATAATATGTACTGTTTGATGGTTGAGGTTCATGGTTTTCCAAAATGTGATCCTCACCCGTTTGCCTATTCTAGCGGGTAAACAGTTACTCTTAAGAGGGTGAAAGTCTTTAGAAACCATTCTCTAGGCATGTGAATCCCATAATTTTAAGTTCACATGGTATTATAGGTTGGTTACATGGTTTTGGAAAATTGTGCACCAAGAATGCTCTGCCTCTTAGTCTAATATTCAACATTTTCACACATAACCACCTCTTGGTAAAACCCATAAAATATATACTCTATACCTGATAAATGAGTTCTAGAAAAAAATAATGTGATAAGGTTTTAGAAAATTTTGGTATCATACATTTTCAACGCTAAGAATACAATTTTTAATCCAAATTTCCTTATTTGGTCCTCATCTATTAAAAAATAAAATATTTTTATAATTAGTATCAAGAAACAATTAGTGTATTAGATCATACGATATGAAAAATAATTCCCATGATGTTATAAATTATAAAAATATCATTTCATAGTATTAAATATTTTATTTATTCTCATATAAATATTTTATCAATATAGTTTTCCGGTTATGTAATATTATTCACCATAACCTAATGACCCAGAAAAACCATTTAATACATTGATGCTAACTGAGACAACCCATTCCCACACACAATATTTTGTTATAGAAATAAAAAAATTAGATATTAAAATTTATATGAAGAGAGAGGGAAAAAGAAAAATATAACATTATTTTACATAATTTACATAGCATAAAATTTCATCTTAAAAATTATAATAAATGTAATCCCAAAGTTTTACTATGTATGGGGATTATCCAAATTATATTCTCATTTTACACAAATTATTAATAATTTTCAATAAATAATCTTTAATGTTTCTTCAATTTTAATCATAAAATAAATAATACACTTCTTAATATCTTGGAGAATAGAAACCTAATAAATGGCTGAGATCAGATGCTCAATTAGGGTAAAAAAAGAGATAATTAGTGATCATAATTAGAGAATATGGGTATGATAATATACCCAAAATGCATTAATATAACATGAGACAAGTATTACCATTATATAATAGGTCATAGACATAAAATCATGAATTAATGATTTTTCATTACAACAATCATGATAAATAATTATGCCTAAAGAACAGTTAATAATTAGTTTCCTTGAAAACATTAAATTGGAATATAAATATATATATATATATATATAAAATAATATAAAATAATTTTTGATGGCAGGTATCACTACTAAGGCCGAAATCCCATTGGGGAAAATTACCTAAATGGACTGAGTAATATCTCGAGTCCATAATACATCATCGTGGGAGAAATAAGGCATTACCCAATGCATTAAAGGGATATAATAAACCAACCGATCAAAAATATATAACTCCTATATATATGTTCCACAATGACCTGATGAAAATCATAATTATAGTATACATAAATTAATTAGTGTAAAAGGAATGGGTTTCATGAAAACATCCACAATAGAGGATCAGAAGTAATAAAAAGTTAAAATGTTGATGTTATAATTGGTGAATATCCCCGTTTTTCCACTAGAAAAAGTCAAAATATATCTTTACAATTAAAAATAATTTTAATAATAAAAATAGAAAGTAACATTAAAAATGATCAAAAATACACTTTATGTGTTATAAATATTCTTTTTGTAAGGAATTATATAATATAATGAGAAAATAATATACCCTAGAAAACCATAATTTAATAGAGAGAAATCATGTTAATGAAAAACTACAAATACGTAAATAAATTGTGTTCATAAAAAACACATTAAAAAGTAAAATTCATTTCGGGGATTTGTAAATAGTTCCACAGAAAATTGGAAAGTACATGTGTGGAAATTTTTTAGCATCATTTCATTAAAAATAATATAAGTAATTTAATAGTTGATAGAAAATTAAACTTGTAAATAATATTATTATAGATAAATTCATTCCTAAATTCTATAAATAATATATTTATAGCGAAGGAATATTTTCTACCAAAATGAAGAGATAAGATCGACTTTACTTATTGAGTACCTTTGAGATTCATTTTATTTAACCAAGAATTGGAATTATAGAAAAAAATTAAAACAAAATATATAACAGTAGGAGAATAACATCGATATTTAGATTCAAAGTCCCATTTTCCCACAAATATGATAATAATAATTCAAATATAGATTTCCTAGTGAGGATGGAAAAGAAAACATAATCTGATACTTTTAATTTTTCATACACAATATGACTATAATAATAATGAATTTGTTTTTACTAGTAATATTTAAAATATTATTATTCATACTTATATTACACAGTAAGGTTTGTTTATAATTCCTTATAATAAACATGTTAATTTTTTTATTTGTTAAAATTATCATTTAGGGGTCAAATTTTGATTTTTCATGAAATTTTTTAGTAGGTGGTTTTGTTCCTAACTCTTGTTCATTAAATCGTGATCTTTAAGATTTTAATAATTATTTAAAATAAGGGTTTGATATTTATATGGATTTTCATAGTTATTTCATGTAACATACGGTGAATGCTTACTTAAAATTCCAAAAATCACTATTTTTGTGTAAATCACATCAATAAAAATAATTAGATTTGTTAATGAATATAAATATCTATATTGATATACTCTAAAAATATGAAAAAATATTATGTTAATCATTATTAATTGATTTTACCTATATTTATGTTTTCCTACACATTAATGATGTAATCCTTATAAAAATATTCAGGTTGGTGATAAAACAACTATTATCAGAAAATCTTATAATGCCTCAATAAGAAACAATATGTTATGTTATACTAATTATATCACCTTTATAGAATAATAATGTGTTTGGTTTTATTATTGAACTGAAAAATTTGATTCCAAGAGTAGATTATGGGGAAGATAAATATGAATAATTAAGAAGAGTATATCAATTACGTTGAATAGATGAATATCCTCTTACAGACCCTCTTGGAAATGATGGGTTTGACTCTCCTTTAAAAAATTAGAGTTCACCTAACGTTATATAGTTTTGTGAGGTGGAAAATAGGACTAGTGAATCTAGATAAATTCATAATAAAGTTTTCCATCAATTTTTTAAAATGATGGGTCCTTTTAAAATGCAAATTTGTGTTTTTTTGTAAATATCTATATTTTAAACCAATTTTACGGTAGTATTCAAAGAAATTAGATAATAATTTTAAAATTAGTGAATATAGTATTAGGGTACTTCATTCATTATGTATCTAGCCACTGGGATATAATGTGTTGTGATATTTTAGAACATTATACATTAATTGAAACATTTTATATTATTTTAGCCTTTACCATGGTGACTATGATTTACCTGGGGAACACATATTTTCATATAAAAAATTATCAATATAAAATAATTTTTATATGATGATTCAATATCTGAATTCCATTTTATTGGATTGAATATTAAAAACTTTTACTTTTAAAAAAATATTAAATATACTACACAAACAAATGGATAGAGAAAATATATTATCAATACTGAAAATATATTTTTTATTATTACTTACCAAATAATTATAAATATATGAATGGTTATTTATTTAATTATATATATATAAATTTATTTTATTAAAATTATGAAAAATATTTACAAAATAAATTATCAAAAAAATCTAAACAAATGGGAAAAAATTCATTAAACATAGTCCCTTTTGAAAAGAAATAAATTTAACCAGATCCCATGATTTATATTTTACCCACTAATTTTTTTAATCCATCACTAATAGAATGTATATGTTGAAACATAAAATATTTCTTCAAAAATAACTTACAATGAATAAAAATTTCATTTTTTATTAAAAAAACATATAATTAATTATTTTCTTTGTATTCCAATAAAAAATGAAAATTACATTTTTTTTAATGTTTACCGACAATTACACTATTTAATTATACTAATTAGATATAATTATATTAAATTACCATATAACTGATCGTGACATAATAAACAATAATATATTCAACAGTCAAATTTCAAAAATCCATTTATGTAAAAGATATATTATATTTCCATATATAGACTTACATATGTCTCTAAAATAATTCCTCATATTTATTTATGTTTTTCTAAAAATAAAAATTTTATTTTTACTATTTTTTCAACTTTTCATATTTATAATTTTTTGGAAATATCATCAATGAAAATCATGATGATAGAAGATTTATTTTCATGTTTTTTATGAACATGTGTAATTATTATCGATGTCTTTTTACTAATGGTGTTTCATATTTTGATATCAAAATCTTTTAAATTTAAACTATAATAATAATTTATTATATTAATAAAATTTATCATAGTTCAATTGATATTTTTTTTCATGTGAATCAACCCATTTAACAGAGTATATAATTTCAGGGAAACTCATTCTATATTGTCAAGGTGTAATATAAATGGTCACACAATGGTCTTAGTCACATGATCGAAAAATGTGCAGTATGTCATGCTAAGAGGAACCAAAATACTTCACTTCTCATTCCATTTATAGGGATATGTCAGAAGCCCCATCAAGGTTCCTGGTCCAATCATCATAGCATATCCCACCATAATATTATGGATTTTTGGTCATTTACATTCTCTAAAACATGTTCTCTACCACTCTCAGTGAGTATTTGGGTTTTAATTTTCTCTTATAGGTCAATGATCTAACTCCCCAACAATATTCTTGTATTGAAATATCAATTGGGGTTATTATATATGAAAATTTTACAACCCATTATATCTTTTCAAGATGGTATTTTATTAACTCTTTTTACAATATGGGTTCCTAAGATGGGATTTTTTAATGTTAAACTCATGAATACCAAGCACAAGATCAAATTATGAGGATAAAATTTATTTATGGGGTTAGAATATAACACCCTAATATTTTATTAAAAATTTATTTGGAGAAAATTTAATCATTTCAATACATTTCATTATAGGAACCAACGAGTGTAGCCTATATTACACATAACACAGAGTTTAATGAAAATGTGACAAAATATTAAATATTTTTTACTTAATTTGATAGTTTTCATATAGAAATTTTAATGGATATTATGAATATGTTTAAATAAAATTTTACAATATATGGGTTGCACGTGTATAAAAAATTATTTCTTTTGTGTCCAATTAATTTAAAATTAAAATAAAAACTATTTGAAAATAAAGGAAATCTCTTTAGGAAAAACTATTTATAATCGAACAAACACGTTTTACATTAACAAAATTAAAAAAACTATGTTTTGAAAATTATTTTAATTTATTTTATATATTATATTTTTAAATATGGTTTTTTATAAAATAGTTAATAATAAGACAAATTTTACATATAAACACATTATTTTTCAAAAAAAATTGTTTTTTCAACTATTGAGAACTCATTTAAAAATTATTTTTTCTAACCATTTTGAAAAAATATTTGAAAAAATTGTGTTCATGTTTCAAATATTCTTTTCAAAATTACATTCAAGAGGCATGGATATTTCATGAAATCAATGGTACGTGATTTCATGGTGTTCACAATGAGATTCCATGGATGCCAAATTCTAGAAAAATTTAATAATCAACCCCTATAAAAATTCCACAGTGTGAAAACTCTAGGATATTTTATAAATAGGGATTTAATTTCATGGGGGAATATATCCTTCACACAACATTACAATTCAAGTACATCATTACCAGAATATATTTATTCTCCATGTGGGTTGAGGTTATATCTATTTTGAAAATTCAAAAAACAGATATAATATGTTTCAAAATGTCTATTATCGTTACCAGATTCGATATCCCCCAAAACAACATTAATAAACTTTGACTACAATTTATTCTCTTCAAAAAATGAGGTGGTTATTTTGGGAATAAAAAATATGATCTAACCACTCCTTCCACTATTCCAATAGTGTAACTACAAAGATATATTCCACTGAAAGAAACAATATCAAATATCCTTCAAAATCTGATCGATAGGGATAAGGGTTATTTTCTTAAAAAATATCTCATATACATTGTTGGATTATTAAACCTCCACCCATAATACCATAATAATGAACCCATGATTTCTTATATATGACTCAATTCCTTCCAATTTATAACCATTTTAGAAAAATTCTCTTTTCCATATTATATAATCTATTCATGATCAATAGTTTCATATTTTGATAGATGAAGAGAATAAAATTCATAATAGAAGGATACATCTGATTTGAAATCATTATATCCATTGTAGTTTAGTTGAATCAGTTTCCATAAATAAATTTTACCTCTCAAATTCACTCAAGTATAAATTGTTTTATCCATGAGATATCTAATGATACATTGGATGAATACTTTAAATATAGTTCTAATGTGGTAAGGTCATTATGTTATAAGGAATCTATACTCTTACAATGTCTACTCCTTGATCAAAATTTATGGAGAGTGGATAATTTCCCCCACTGATGAGAGGTTTATCCTAAAATATATTTCCAAACATTATGTCTAGTTCCCCTAATTCCACTTTACAAAAATATAAAATTCATGGGACATTCCATTTTTACATTTCCATACACTCCACGAAATTCATCTCTTATATTCAACACTATAAACTTTATAACACATAGTCCTTGATTAATTACTCTAAATTACATGAAATATGGAAAATTCAACATGAAATTACTCACTTTGGTGTGGTCCATTTTGTATTATCCTAACATGTCAAATAGTTTTATATCATGTGATATTGAATTTAGAAATTCCCAATATATACTCAATTAATATAAATGAGATTTCTTCTATGGTGATTCTGTGGTGATGAAAATATTTTCCAACCCTAATATCACGTTTCACCATATATATGGATAAAATTAAAATTTATATTCCTACTTCTATATTGATTCCATGAAATAAAACTATACATAATTACCCCAAAATCATTAATTTTGTGCTCAATAACAAATTCCATTGATATTATACCTCACCCAAAATATGGTCTCTTAATTTATATTAGTTATATCCATAGTAAAATCAAATATTTGATAATCAATATTTGTTGATAACTACATTGTTCTTGATTTTTTACTTCCTATAGTTACAAAGTGACTCATATATCTCCAATTTTTTCCCATGCTTTAACATCTATCTCCATTTTTTAATACTATGAAAACGTGGACATTCCTAATTCATGTTAGCTATCCTCTATTCTCTCACCAGTATACCATTCAATTCTTTACCATGATCCTCCTCACTTTAATTTTACTTGTTTAGAGTCCTTTTAAGAACAAGGTGTGGATTGAATCTTTTTTCATCAATGGATACATAATGACACCAACATCTCATATCTATGACAAAAAAACCTATTAAATTTAACCCTCCCTCAAACACAATGTTTGGTCGATATAATTCAAGTCGACATTCTCAACAACAATTCATTTGGATAAATATATGAAAATATATCCCTTGTAAATGATTAAAATAAATATGTATGTAACCAGAAAATAAAGATACATTCATTTGTGTACCCATGTGATAATTATTAGTGTATTGATTACATTATATAATTTTTTTTGAAAATATTACTTTTATCTATAATAACCATCCATGAATAAGACCCAATTTAACACATCATGTACTTTAATATTATGACCCTTATTTTGATAATATACTATATAATAATTATATGTGTATAATTAAATATTATATAATGATATATAATGACACCAATATAATTCATCCCATATTTATTTATCTATACCATCAAATGTATTTCCCTCTCAATCCTAGATTTCGGGCCTCCTCATTCATGTTGGGTTCATTATAAGGCTTTATAATATTATATAATAATCAGTACATAGATTATTATATTAATTGAATCTTACTACCTCTAGATATATTGTGGTAATTTATCTTCCCATGGGCCTAGAAAAAAATTCTAATACCATTAATCCATGTGCTCCAACACTCAATCACTCATATTTTTATTCCTTTATATATTTAGGACATAGACATTTCAATTTTATTCTTACATTGGAAGAAAATATTTTAATTCTCCATTGGTATAAGTTACTAACCTAATAAAAGTAATATATATTATATCATGAATCATTTTTATATTACATTAAATTGAATAATGTGTGGTATATTCCAAAATACCTTAAACTATTTTGAGTGGCCCATCAAATGTGACTAAATTGTCCCTAAATGAGATCCAGATCCATGTAACAGTCCCTCGTATATAGATTATATCCATAATATGTTATAGGAAAAAATAACCTATTCATGAGTTCAACTATGTATCTTACGTGGGGTATAAACATAAGGACACATCTAGTTCTGATCCATAGTACAGTAAAAAAATACCCCCATCAAAGTTATCATCTATATAGAGAAAATTCTCTAAAAAGAATTCCTAGATTCATTAATATTCCATCAGGAAAAGTACTTACATTTAACCCATATATTTAAAACATATCCATAGATCATAATCCACCCCAATCCTCCCCAATATCCCAAAAAATATATTTATTGGTTTTGAGAAAATAGTTTTATATTTAATTTAGGAATATCATCTTCCAATAAACAAAATGTTTTATGTCAATTGTTTCAAGTCACCATAAATTATTAATGGATACTAGTAATGTGGAAATTTATCAACAAATGAAATATTCTATTTTCAATGATATACATGTATCCATATTTAGAAATGTTAACCAAAGGAATTTTTTATCCCAATGAGAATATAATCTAACCCCATGTTACCTTTCAAATATTTATATAGAGAACATTATTTGAATATCACATTGGTTTCAATTTAAAAATGATGACTTAATATGATATAATGAGGACAAAAATACCTAACTTTATGATATACATCATTTTCACTCTTTATTATAATGATACTAGATTGGTCAAAGTCTCATTACCCCATTTAAACTGTTACACTTCAACCTCTTTGGTTTTCTCATTGTAACCTTAATCTATTTTTAAATATCCTCAAGATTGTCTATATTATAATTTTACCCTCTTTTGATTTAAAATTTTCACAATTTCCATGAAATATACACTATCATTATATGTCCTCATGGTCAAATGAACTTTGGTTTTAACTACAATTTTGGTTCATATCCACACAAACCTAAAATTAAGACCTCTCTAGGGTGAGAATTATGACTTTAAACTTCATGATGAAGGACCATGGAATACAAAGAGAGGGCATGGGTGAATCAGAGTGTCAAATTTTTCTTTTTAAAGTTGTGGATCTTGTTCCCATGTTGGTAGGAACCTGTCAAATCTGTCAAACAAAAGAAATCAGGAAGACGACACAACACATTTAATTAGTTCAATGGAAATGGCTACGTCTAAGGAGAATACATTGATAGTGTGTTTATGGTACATAAATAAACTAATAATTACTAGTTTGAGGATTACAAGATTTAGACATAGTCACTATGTTCCGGGAACACTACCATTACAAAGGTTTAGGGATAGCTCATTATATCCCTCAAATCACTTCCCTCAACTCCTCTTATCTCACTACCTTTAGAGAAGTAAAACTCATTTTATAGACTTGATGACTGCTTAAATAGTTTTTTCATTGAAGTCTTTATCTCTTTTCAGTATGAGAAACTACTTGCATTGAAATTATGAATTGATGCACTTGAAAGCACTGATCACACAAACTAGATAATCAAAAGCATGTATTAAGCTTAACACCACACCTGTTCAAAATAACTATACTTGCACACAAGATTAGGTATTTTTCATGGATGAAGACTTGTCAAAAACACCTATATTCCAAACAACCCTTAACATTTTCTCAACTATATCAAAGGGTTTAATTAGTCTATTTATACTAAAGGAAAACCTTATACGCAAGATCAACTCTATTCAATTCTTCCATGAACAAATATTTCACATGGAAGAGTGACCAGATTTTCATTGGATGATACATAAGTCATACATGGGGGAACCTTCCTATTTATAGGTCATGATGACCCTATGCCCAAGTTTTTGATCTGCCTTTATCGGTGCACAAGATTCATCCCTTGCGCGCAAAACCCCTTTTGACATCACATTGGGTGGGTAAAATTCTTCCACACAACCAAATATTTCATGCACATTTAATTATTTTGTGCACTTTTATCATTTTCTATATTTTTTCATTTTGATCCCAAATTAGGCCTTAAAAACAACTTCCTATTCACCCTTTGAACATGTGTGAAACTCCCTTTTCCAAACACACATTTCACAATTTTCTGATTTTCATGCCGAAAAAATTGAAAAACACTAGGAAACGGAGCGACCTTCAATATTGTTGTCCTCTTGAACTATATGATCTCGTTCTAAGAAAATATTCTAAAAATCTAATGAGTATTTATAAAAAATGAAAACCATAATCCATTTCCAGCATAGAATGGCCATCGTTCCAAATAATTCACCAATCCCAAAAATAAATCTACTCTAGTATTTGGTACATAATCATGAACATTGGGCTAACCACTCCAAAGAATATAGGTAGAATTATTTATTTTTTGGTCAATGTTATATGAAAATAAACTCCACCCATTAGTTGTCAAATTTATATAACCTTAAACTCGTTCCCTCAATTCTCTAAATTGAAATACACATAATTTGAAAATAATATAAGTATAATAGACTATTAGGTTGAAAACTAATAAAGGGTGTAGTTATAAAAAATATATCCTCCCTAACTAATCAATTCATGTTCATGATTAGAAAAAAGTTATATCATATGTTCAATACTGTAAAAATATTATGGAGTATATGATATGAAAATTAAAAATTTCATGCTATTTTCATTAGAACCACTATCCTAGGAAAAATATTGAGTGAAAAATATGTTTTATCTCCTTAACCGTAGACGAAAAGATCATCCTTTTTACCTATTCAAATTTATAATGTGTTTTATACAACATGGTTTATCATTTTTGTTACATGAAGTATTCTTCATTACCATTTTATCAATAAACAAACTATATTTCATATGTTTCTTGATTCTCAAAAAGATCTCACATATAACTTAAACTATAATATTTGACTCCTTGGGAAAATACATCTAATTAATCAGACCCTTTATTCTATATTCTTCCTTGCAACTAGAAGTATATTTTACTAACTGAAAATTCTATTTATATTTCTAAAAAAAATATTTAATCTTTAAAATAGATAATTTCACTCAAAACACTAATCCATAATATACAATGGATCTTTTATATAAAATCACCAAAAAATAGTCACTCAATTGATGAGATAAATTTGAGGTAACAATATTATTAAATATTATACATATATTGTAACAAATTATTTTAGATTAATTGATATTAAAAACGAATTAAAATAGCTAATATTAAAAAAATGTTTTTCTTTACAATAATATTTTTTCATTACATTTTTTACTTCATTTAAAATTAAAAATTTTAGATCATAGATTTTTAATTTAACAAAATTAACATCATTATGAGTATTAGTATACTAATATTATATTTGGATAAATTTTTGGGACTTCCCTAAAATTGTTATTTTTCGGTGCGTTATAAAAAGTATGGTTTTTAAAAAAACATGATTCTGTTGACATAATAATGATATAGATAGAAAATATAAATTTAAGAATACATTTTATTGAATAAATATTAATTTCATATGTTAAATTATTTACTTAAAAATATTAATAATAATATAAAAAATTATATTTTACATTTTAGAATTTATTCTGTAATTTTTATTAATGTTTTTTATGATTATACTAAATTAGAATGATTAATGTATTTTTGAAATAAAAAAAATACGTACGAAAAAATCATCAAAAATGTAAAATCCAAAAGTGTAAAATTGGTTAAACAAATTGATAAAATTCCTATCATGAAACACCATGAGGTTTTTTGAATATTTTTTTAATTAATTCAATATATTGGGAGTTTACATTCTGCACAACATTGATAACATCTTTTTTGAAATGTAACACCAAACATAGAATGGAATATAACATCATGACATATTATGATGTATTTAATATATCCAATAAATTGGTTATTTTAATTAACACAAAACTGGGTTATCTTGAATTTCACGCAACAATGACTTTTTTGGATGACTTGCATTATACTCAGTACTATGTTTTAACAAGCAATAATATTTAAATAAAATATTTTTATTTTTTATAATAAGCTATAAAATAGAAATAAAATTACAAATCATGCATATTATTATCTAACTTATGAAAATATAATGTATATAAATATATAATTTCAATTTATTTGTTAATAATTAAGTAGAAATAAAAATATATACCGATTGAAAATATAGGATTTTTTTCTCCCAAAGGCATGTAGTCATAATAAATTTAATTAATTAAAATTTCTAAATGATATTAATAATATTTTTTATACTAATAATATTGATTTGATATGTATATGTTAAATCAATTTTTATGAATAAAAATATGTTTTCTTCTAAAAATAAATTTTACCGCCTTTTAACAGAGAACTGAATTTATATCTGATTTTTGAAGCTTTCATAATTTTTATTTGAACAAATAAAGTTAATTTTTTAATTAGAAACATGAAAAAATTTATACAGTGAATTTATGTTATTTTTCTGTGTTGTTTCATTTATTCTATGAATTGAATATAACACTAAATTATAATTCAAAATTGATTTTTCTTATAATTGATTTATAAGGACAATTTATTATTTTTATTGATTTTAAATTTAATTATATAAATTTTTCATCAATTAATCCAATTTTTCTATTAGAATAAATTTCAATTAAAAATTGGATAAAAATAGATCATGCTTTTGAACATTATTACATTAAAACCCTGATTTTTCGTCCTGTCTATGGGATGGATTTTGAATTAATTTCATCTAATAGTTTGTTTTAAATTTGGATAAATCAATTAAAAATTATTAATCTAAATAATTTATAATGTCCAATATTTTAAAATTAGTTTTTGACCCAGAATTTTATTGAAATTGTATAAAATTATTCATAATGATTAGGAAAAAAATTATCTCAATAAGGGAATAAACCATAAAGAGGGGACCTGAAATGACATAAAAACTTACTTTTTCTATTAATAATTTGATTGTATAATTAATTTTATCAACTTTGGACCATTATTGGAACCATTTTTATAAGAAAATATTTACTTGAAATCCCTTTTCATGGCTTTACAAGAATTCCACAACTCCTTGATTTTAAAAATTCACCCACCCTCTCACTTATTCATGAATATAAGGTCATTTGGATCACAAAAAATCTGGTACAATAATCTCCCAATATCACATAATTCATCCTAGATTCCCCCCTTTCAGAATAAATAAATCCAAGTAAGCCCTTCTCGTGTAATCCAAAATGGGTTACCCAAATAAGAGGTTATATCCTTCCTCATTCTCTATTATTTTATTTTCATTCTACACCCTCAAAAAATATTCTTATTCCATTATTATGTAATAAAATTTTTATACACAATATAATTATATCTTTTTACATTAATTTATTAACATAAACATAAAAATTTACATATAATGAGTAACAAACATTCCATTATTGTATACAGTGAACTACCGCCTCCCGAAACTATATTGTTTGTTTTTCCTTTAACACGTATCATGGTTTGGAATTATAATGTACGAATAGTTATTATATTATATTTTATGATATTTATTAATTTTATAATTTTATTTAATTATTATATATCAAATTCCATCATGTTTTCAAATTTTTTATATACAATGAATATGTATATTTATGTGTTGACTACCACCTCTTGAATGTGATTTAATTCATTCACACATTACACATAACATATTAAAGATGGGTTTGTTGAAATTATTTTTAATATATTATATTATATATCTACTATAATGATGTTATATATATATATATATGTCATTTACTTACATTATTTCAATATGAAATTAAAATGTAAACAGTGCTCATGCATATGTACGACCTACCATCTCCATGATCGTTGTTTCTAATTTATTATTCAATATTTTTTATATTATTATAAATACTAATAAACTGAATATATATGATATTTATATCATGATTCAAAGTTTTAAATATTTAAATCATGATCTGTCTAATTATTTCTTGAATAACAAGATAATACATATATGAAAAGCAACCCAGATATTACATGAAACGTAATATTTACAAGGAATTATTAATAAATGGTTATATAAAGTCATAAAAAATAATATATGTTATTATATATATGTATATGGTTTTTTGGTATATTATTAATAATGTTATATTTATTTTATAGTTGGATTTTATGTGTACGAAGAAGGTCAAGACGTATGGTATGATTTTTCTTATCTCACTTTTCTTTTATATTAAACACAAGAAATGTTCAACACTTATTTCTTATATGTGGTGTGTAAATAGAAAATAAGTGTATTATATTATTATTAAAATTATGTTTAATTGTATATACATATCCAATTTATGATCATTCTTTCATGGGGTTTAAATTTCAGAATATAACATATCTTTAAAGTAATTTTGTCTCAATTTTCCTTCTTTGAGACACATGCCTTGCTATACACCTAAATTAAAATATGAGTTTTATATACTAACATTTGTTATATTATATCTTGAATATAATTCTTTCAATGATATTTTAATATTCATGTAATATCATTTTCTTATATGGTGTTATGAAATAATGTTTCCATGTTGTAATAGTTTATTATTACAATCACATCATTTGCTAGGATTGTTAATGATTATTATTTCATTCAAGAAACATTACGATCCATAATTTATGAAATATAAAATTTTTTCTTCTACAATATTTATTCATGATAAACTCATTTTCTTAATACTATTTCCCACACTTTTCTATTAATGTAAATTGGGAAACATTTTTTTAATAAAATATTAATTTATATTCATCTTTGGTCAAAAATCAATATTCAATAAATGTCATGTTTTATAAAAGAGTTTTCTAAAACATAACACTATTATCCTAGGATCATAAAAAAAAATTACCCATGTTTTAATATTTAAACAATAGGTGTTTTAAAAAAAATTGTCTTGTTATTTTCAGATGAAGATACTTTTAAAATAATTTTATGGGAGATAAATTTTTTTTGGATTGTATGGATTTATTAGTCATCATGATCATCATACATTTTAAGTATCATTTGGTTTTTTAAAAGAATAAATTTGAGGAATTTTTATCTTAATAATCTAGAATATATTTTATAAAATGGATTTTGAAAGATTCGAAAATTATTATTATTTTTAAAAAAATTGTTTTAATAGATTTTTAAATCCTGATTTTTACTTCTTCCACTTTTTTTTAAAAAAAATAAAACGATTTCAATGATTTCTTGACTTTTTTACAAGTAATTAGTGTTTTTTAATTGAAATTTATTTTTAAACATCTGTTCATGTATCCTTTTAAATTATTTTTTGTTCGAAAATATTTTTCATGATTCTATTATAAGTATTCAAAGAAATTATTCTCAAAATTATTTCAATATTATGTTCTCACAGAAAATGTATTCCAGGTTTTTTTCATTTTTTTATAAGTTATCATAGAAAATAGGTTTTTAGCCTCTTTTATAAGTATTTGTATTTTTTCCATAGAAATGGATTTGATATGGTTTTATGTTTTAGTATGATATTTTTTCAAATAAATAAGTATATCTTCATTAAATATTTTTATTAATATGTAATTAAAAATAATATTCAATCTATTATAATTTCAGTTACTCATTACATTATAGGAAAATGACCCAGAGGATTTATTAATATTATTTCCCTGAATGTATAATATTAGATGGAATGATTTTTTTGAAACACGTTTCTCTTTCTAGGGTAATGTTATTTGGAACACCCTTAATTTAATGGGATATGACATGATGAAATTATTATTAAATATATATTTTTCCACATGTTATGATATTATAACATGTTTATGACACCCAACTCATTCAAGGATTATGAAATGATTGTTTTAAAATATGGGGGACTTATATGTATGATTTCATTATGAGATGTGAGTCACCTATATATACCTCTGCTGAATTGTGTAATGATTTAAATCTCATGATTTAATAATGGGAATCAAGTCGATGTCTTGATCGACAATGGAATATGGGGAAACACAGTTCACTCTGAATGATGAATTAATATGGTCTACTAGGGAATATGGGGAAACCTAATCAATATTGGGAAGATGGGGAAACTCAATCCCTCTCACGATAGGTACTCTAACTGGGGATAGTTGTGTGTCTTGACTAGTAGGTGTAGTCCCCAAAAATATCCCAATTATATTTTGGAAATGATTCTTGACTTATAGAGAATGATGTAACATGTCTATGTGTTTTCAAAAAATTCTATATCTTACGCTTATGATATTCTCACATGGTTTATGTTCATTATTATCTTATGTTTCAGGTATAATGAAATTTAAATCATTATTCCAAATGTCATTTTTTTATCTTTGAAATGAATTGTATGATATTTAAATATCATGACAATGTTCGTGTACCATGATGTTCATGTTTTGAATAGGAATTTCCTTTATTTACCCTTACTAAGCATTCATGATCACCACCTTCATTGTTTCCATTACCTAGGTTATGAAGAAAAGTTTTATATAGAAGTACTAAATGGGAAGATATTTTATGAAAATTCAAAAATATTTCTCTATGTAAGAAGATTTTGTTTAGTTTTTCCAAACACATTATAATGTTACGGTCATCGAGCATGTATTTTTGTAATGTAATGAATATTAATAAAAATGATGTAATGTCCATGTTTGTTAATCATGAATCACTATATTGGGTATCAAAATAATGGTTTAGACAACCATTAAATCTAGAATGGGAAAACTTTATTGAGATCCCTAGGGATATTTCTAAGGATCAATATAGGGATGTATTTGAAGATATGTCTAAGGATGAGTTAATGTGTATTAAAACTTCATGTAATTTCGGTAAAGGATAGTGAATGTCGTTTCATAGAAATACATCTTGGTCTAGATAATACATGCGAATGTGGATCTAGAAAATATGTAAATATATGTAACTATCCGGAAAAGATAGTACTGATTTAGGCTTGATCGAAAACCAGTGCATAAAAAGGGGCCATGTTGGACACCTAGTCTGACAATCATGGGGGATATTATTTGGGAATTCACAAAATTCTTATAAACCATCACAAATTATTAAACTAGTATATTATTAAGTAAAAAAGGATAGATGTTGTGGCATTAAATTTTACAGATTTTCCACATAATTTGTTTATGTTTTTAATAATTAATAAATAGTTTTTTTACTATTTAAAAATTTTTGTACATTTTTATTCAAAAATTTAAATTTATTATTTAATAATATTAATAATAATTTTTATAATTTTTATCATTTTAATATATTAATTCTCATTTTATTACATTTTTTTAAATTTATATTTAATAATTAGTTTTGTATTCATCATGTTATTATAGTTTTTCGTAATGTATTAATAAAATAATTGATAAATTTATTCTAATTTTAGTAACAAAATATTTATCTTTTTTTTGTTTATTGAGTTTTTAATATTAATTAACATTAATTATAAATTTTAGTATTTAATATTATTTAATTTATTAAATATTTTTTATTTATTATCTTAAATGAATTTAGTAATATAATTAGAGAATAATTAGTAGTCTTGGTTTTTATTAATCTTTAGTGTTTGAATTTACCATTTTCTTATATCTTTTTTTTCAAGATCATTTTGTACTCGTTTTAATTTTTATTCTGTATTTCTTATAATTGTAGGTTGTGGTTTATCATTTAATCAGTTTATTTAATTAATTGAATCTTTAATTTCAACTTAATTTTATTATTTTTTATTTTTATTTAACTTTAATTAACTTAAATAGTTAATTTTATTACAATCAATAATTTATTTCTCTAATCTAATTCTTTAATTTAAATCAATTTTTTATTAGTTATTTTCTCTTATTGTTGGTTTATTTTACATTTTTGTTTTACATTGATGTTTAATGTAATTTCATTAATTTCATTGTTCTAGTATTGAGTTAGTTTTATTTATAAATTTTTCAACTTATCATAAGTAATTATTGATTATTATTTAAACTTTTATGTTGGATTTGTGATCCACTACAAGATTTTCTCGCCAATATTGACACCACGAGTCACTGTTTCTACCATCCTTCCATATCCTCTTCATCTGTTTTTGTAGTGACTTTATGATCCACTACTACCTTTCATTTTCCACTGTGAACCACTTTTTCCTCGCCTTCTCTCAACATGTCACTGTTCCACAACTTCGTAGTCACCATTTCCCTTTTCTTGAACTCCATACATTGTTATACCATGTTACTCATACTGCCACTGCACTTCCATCCTTCTACCACTTTCCTATCCTTACTCATCATTGTACCCAATTTCCCACTTCAATATCACAATAGATCAAATCAAATTTAATCCAGATTAAACTAGATGTACGCCTTGATACCATTCCAGAACTACAGAACTCACCACATCCACCACCTATAAGAACCCGACCTTAAAACATTACATAATCATGAATTAAATGAATAATTCACATTAAGGATCTTTTCAGGATTAGAGTATTAGATAATTAGGCCATAAATATTACATTTCATTTCAAAAAAATAAAAGTAGACACTTCTACTCAGTTTCCATTTTTTCACAAAATAAGAACTCTTAAAAAAAGGGTCATGTCTATTTCCATGATTAAGACATCATGACTTTTCCTTGATCCCTTTATTGAACCTATTCCACATTATGTCCTAAGAAAAACATTTCAAAACCATGGGATGAGCATAAAAAGCTTAATAAGGGATACCCAAAGAATGAAAACTGTTATTTTTTCAAAAAAACAAGTAAACCATGAATACTTTAACATAAGTAATAATTTTCACCTTTATGAAGTAGTAAATACTCTTCACTCAATAGAATATCACTAATTACCCTTTTGCAACCAAAATATTACCAGAAACCCCATATAATGAACACATAACATATAAAGGTAACTTGGGACAGAAACATACTAAAATGGAACAACCATACAGTCGACTTCCACACATATCAGTAAATGGAATAGCGATATGGACGAATTCCATACCCAATGAATTGGAGGTTATAACATAACCACCCATCCTGGTTTATCATGTCACCACCCATCATTTGGTTTATCACGTAACCACCTGTCAAATGTCCAAGTACCATTATAAAATCATAACACATAAAACAAATATAAAGGAAAGAAAACATTCCCACATTTCAATCACAATATATCACTTAAATATATTTACATAACAAATTCATTGTCAAAACCATTTTCAATACCAAAATACATAAAAGAGTATATGGTATTTTTTTCCCTTCAAAAAAAAACTACGGTTTGTTGAGGAAGCCAAAGAACAAATAATACTCGCGGAAGCGGAAAGGTCATTGTCACCAATTAAATTAAAAAACATTTCTTTTTGTCATTTAGTAAAACGGTTCATAGAAAAATATTACCTTTTAAAATTAAAGTGTGTTTATACAGCGTATAAAACAAAGCCGTGTATTAAAATAAAATATACCTCAATGAAAGGAGATTGAGATGAAGTCCCTTACCTTGTGTCCGACTTGACCCATTCGTTCTTTAATATCCTGAATAATAAACTAATGTTAATTTTTACTTGCTTCATAACCTTTTAAAAGTTTATTATTCCTTTTATATCACTTATTACCATGTTATAAACATTATGTAATCATTCAAGTTAATAATGTTCATTTTGTCGATATTTGGTACTTGAGTTAAAAATGAACACCTTATATTTACAAGTTTTCCATGTTTTCAATAGTCAATTATATCCAGAATGATATTAATTACTTAGATATAGTATATATCATATATATATAGTATATATATATATATATATATATACCTAACAGTACATATCATTTGAAGGTGAGAAATGAAATGCACCGTTCATGGAGACGGTAAGTCGTACGTATGCATGAACATTACTTTCATTTCTATTTCTTATTTTAATGGAATTAAAAAATAATGGTAAATTGGTATATTATAATTCCATTATAATATCATATATAATAACATTAACTATATCCTTTATACATCTCACATATGGCATGGACGAGTCATATCACTTTGAGGGGGCGGTAGTCCGCACTTCCTCAAATGAAATTATTGCATTTACCCATAATGGAAACCATAAAGGTATGCTATAAAGGAAAAATACAAAATAATAAAGAAAAAATAAACATAATATATATCATATATAAATATTGTATCATCTTAATGTCCACCATGAGAGGCGGTAGGAGATAATCGAACAATCATCATTTTGTGAGGCGTTAGTTTTCCATCCATAGAAACAGTATGTTCTTCACCCATTAGATGGTGGTGTGTGTTTGTTTAGTTCAAATACTTATCATAAAAACATTCTTGTGTATTGAGTATACTATTTTTTTTATAAAATAAATGAATAAAAAGATTTTAGGGGCTGGAGAAGTAAAATAAAAGAAATGAAGCTAAGAGGAATCATTGCCTTTAATTTGGGTAACTTCCTTTGGTTTGAACCAAAAAGACTTCTTGAAGTGCCTTCTGCCTAAGGTAATGATTCTAGGAGGAGGGTTGGAATGTATGGAGATTAATTGGGAAGAGTTTTGTTGAGCCAAAAGGCTTTATAGGTGTGAGGAATTGGTTATAAGTGGTGTCCTTTTATATGGGGGAGGAGGGGCTCTTTAGGAAAGTTTGCAAATATTATTTTATTATAAACCTATCATCAGTTTATAAAGATACAAAACTCATTAAAGATAAAGATAAGTTGTCTCATTATATAAATAAAGTCATCCAATAAGAATTGGACATATTTGGATGTTATTTTAATATTTATAATCTTATTTATTTAAATCAATTATTAATAAGGTAAATACTGCATCATTATTGTGTCATATATAATTTAATTTATTTGATGTCTAAAAATTATATAAAAAATACCATGACGTATGAAATATTTTTATATTTCCAATTAATATTTATAGTCAAAAATATAACTTATATAACCTCATGTAAAAATTAATTTACTAAAAGATATTTGTTAATTTCATTTTCCTAGACTTCAAGTTAATTAATCAAAAGTGTTATTATCAATCTCATGTGGCTCCATGGGGTAAAAAAATCGACCAAAAGATTCCCATGGTAATAAATGACTCAACCAATATGGATAGGACAAGTGTTAAGGTAATTTTATATTTTAATAATATTCTTTTTACCTTGAATTACCCTATTTACCTTTAACCGTGGTAAATAAAAGTCAAAATTTACTATTAACCAAAAAATATTTTCTTCTTATTGAACCAAATTTTACTTAATAATAACAACCATGTATGTCAGATTTTTGAAATTCAATTCACATAAGTGGTAAAATTTCATTTAAATGAAAAAGTCAGTTTTTTTACTACTATGTGGTTTCACTATTCATCAAAAATTTATGTTTTTCAGAAAAATACCAAAAAATCAGCCTAATATATATTTGATAGTTCGAATTCAAAAATGATATCTATTTTACCATATTCTAAACATTGAAGTGGCATTAATTAATTTAAAATTAATTTCCTTTGTTAAAACAAATAGAGTGTTTTTAAGAAATAATAACTATCAAAAGATTGACACTTGTTTATGTCCAATTTCAAAGTGAAATTTATTACAATAAACAACATTGGATTAAATGGTAAAAATATATTCTAATTACACTTTAAAACCAATTAAAAAGATAATCTAACCATATAAATAAATTAGATTAAAATGTAGTTTTGAATTCAAATACAATAATTTTCACTATTCATTAAAAAATGATCTTTATCGGAAAAATTCCAAAAATTTACACACAGTAAATTTTGATGTCCCAATTCTATAGAAGGATTTTATTTGGTCATATAATATTTATTAAAGTGACCAAAACTATATTTAAATAGGGTTCTACATTAAAAGGTGGTAAATCGACCTTTTAATGTAAATTATGCTTAAAATTAGATTCATTCACATTTTAAGCCTCTAACATTTATTGGATAAATGTAAATACATTTAACAAACATGTATAATAATATTGTAGTTATTTTTGTTCATTCAATCCAAAAAAACGACTAGTAGTTAACTACAATTTAAAATAATACCGTTATATTATTAGTGTGCAATGTAAGATTTCAAAAAAACCCGTTGTTGCGTATCGGGTAAGCTATCAAACATAGAAACCCTTTTAATGTAAAATTAATATTTAATTCAAAAATATTAATAAGTATGAAAATATATTATTCTTAATTTACCTGGGAAGTTACATCATTCCCCCCTTTTGGATATTGCGTCCTCGCAATTTTTATTCACTTATGAAAATAAGTGGGGGTATTTATCACTTATATCATTTTTATATTCCCACATTGCATCTTCAACCATATGGTTTTTACACAGAACCTTTACCTGTTAAATTAACTTATTCTGCAACACTTTCTCTCTTCGGTAAAGAATCTGGATTGGCTATTCCTCATAATAGAGATTCTCTTCCAACAGAACTACCTTTGGACTCAAAACATGATATGGATCTGGTATATACATTATCATCATCGAAACATGAAAAAAATTGTGTACCTGGGATAATATTAGAGGTAAAGCCACTCTGTACACAACTGATCCAACTTTCTCCAGAATTTCATAATGTCCAATGAACCTCGGACTCAACATTCCCTTCTTACCAAAACGCATCACACTTTTCCATGGAGAAACTTTGAGAAATACATGATCACCTACCTCAAAAGATATATCCTTCCTCCAGTTATCCGCATAACTCTTCTTTTTTCTGTGAGTTATTCTCATGTGCTGCTCCATCAACTGAACTTTCTCTGCCATCTCTTCTAAAAATTATGGCCCCATCAGCTTCTTTTCACCTAATTCATCCCAAAAAGCTATAGTTCGACAACGGTTTCCATATAATGGATCAAATGGAGCCATCTCTATACTGGAAGGAAAACTATTATTATAAGAAAATTCAACCAAAGAAATATGATGGTCCCAACATCCTTGGTAATCCATTGAACAAACACGTAGCATATCCTCTTTGGTCTGAATTGTTCATTCTGACATCCCATCTGATTAAGGATGAAAAGCTGTACTAAAAATTAATTCAGTACCCAAAAACTTCTGACGTCCTTTCCAAATGTTATAAGTAAACCAGGGATCACAATCAGATAAAATAGAGAGGGGAACTCCATGCAACCTGGCTATCTCTTTAACATACAACTGAGAAATTTGATCTAGAGACAATGTTTCTCAAATAGGAATGAAATGAGAATATTTATTTAATCAATAAACTATAATCCAGATTGAATTATTACCTCGAGATGTCTTTGGTAATCCCATAACAAAGCCCATGGTTATATTTTCCCACTCCCACTCTCACACCAGTAAATACTGAAGAATCCTATTAGGTAATTTCCACCCTACTTTAACCTGATGAAAATTCAAACAATTCACTATAAAATCAACAATATATTTTTTCATTCCATCCCACCAGTAATACTCCTGAAGATCTTTGTACATCTTAGTACTACCAGGATGAACTGAAAATGAAGAACTGTGAGCTTCAAATAACAACTCATTCTTCATATGTGAATCATAAGGCACACATAATCTCTTCCCCAACCTCAAAACATAATCCTTATCAACGTTAAATTTAGGAAACATACCCTTTTGAACCAACTCTACCTTTTTCTGTAACTCACTGTCTTCCTTCTATGGATGCTTTGTTATGTCTGATAGAGATGATCTCACTAACACCTAATACAAATAAGAATAATTTTTTGCACCAACAACATCTATGAAAAATTTTATCAAATAAAAAACCAAAGGATCTCATTTCAAACATTAAATGGTTAATGAAGCATTAATTTTTCAACTCAAAGAATCAACCACTTTATTTTATTTTCTCGGATGGTAGTGGATTGTGCAATCATAATCCTTAATTAATTCCAACCATCTCCTCTGTCTCATTTTCAATTCTTTTTTGAGTGAATATATATATTAAACTTTTGTGTTCAGTATATATTTCACATTTTAATCCATATAAATGATTCTTCCAAATATCTAAAGTAAAAACAACAGCAGCTAATTCCAAATCATGTGTAGGATAATTAAACTCATGAGGTTTCAACTGACGTGAATCATAAGAAATTACCTGATCATTATGCATAAGGACACATCCAAGCCCTCTCAATGAAGCATCACTGTAAATAACAAACTCACCAATTCTGGAAGGCAGTGCCAAAATTGAAGCATTCACTAATCTTATTTTCAATTCCTAAAAAGAATCATCACATTCTTTTATCCAAACAAACTTAACACATTTTGGAGTTAACTTAGTCATTGGAGTAGATAACAGTGAAAAATTATCAACAAACCTCCGATAATAACCTACCAAACAAAGAAAACTATGGATATCAGTTATTTTTGTGGGTCTTGGTCATTCATCAACAACTTTTGTTTATGTAGGATCAATAGTTATGCCATTTTTTAAAAAACTGTGACCAAGCAAATAAATTTGTTGTAACCAAAACTCACACTTGATGAATTTCCCATAAAGTTTATTTTCTTTTAAGGTTTGTAAGATGAACATTAAATGACTTTCATGCTCCTCATTACTTTTAGAATAAACCAAAATATCATCAACGAACACAACCAAAAACTTACCCAAGATCTCACGGAAAATTATATTCATAAGATCCATGAATACAGCAGGTGAGTTGGTTAAACCAAAAGGCATAACTAAAAATTCATAATGGAAATATCTAGTATGAAACATGGTCTTCGAAATGTGTTCTTCTTTATCTTTCAACTGATGGTACCCCGATCTCAAACCAATCTTCAAAAAATACTGAGCTCCATCGAGCTGATAAAAAATCATTGATATGAGGAAAAGGATACTAGTTCTTAACAGTGATGATATTCAATGCTCTATAATCAAGGAGAAGTCTCATTAAACCATCTTTTTTTAACAAAAATGACAGAAGCACCAGATGGTGATGTGCTAGGTCAAATGAAACATTTATCTAATAACTAATGTAATTGCTTCTTCAACTCTAAATGTTTAATTTGATCCATTTGATAAGGGGGTTTTGAAATTGGCTTAGCATAAGGAACTAAGTCAATAGTAAATTCAACATCCTGATCAGGTATAATATCGGGTAACCCATCAGGAAAAACAAAAAGATACTCCTTTACCACTAGTATATCATTAATCTGAAATGTTTCTTTATTTTAAACAATATGTGCAAGGTAACATTCAATTCCATATTTTACTAGTTTCTTCACTCCTTGATATGTTATCAAAAGCAGGGGTTCATTCTTGTACACAAACGGTAAATATTTTGAAAATGAAACATCGTTAGCTCTAAAGTAAATATTAGCGTGATAAACAGACAACCAATCCATGTACAAAATAACATCAAACTCTAATAGAGGAAAAACAATAAGGTTTGCAGGCAGATTATTCCCGCACACAAGGACCTGAAGGTTCTTATGTTTTCTTTTTGTCTCAACATTTTCTCTAGGTGTTTTTACCATAAGTTCCATATTCATATCTTGAGATGGAATTACCAATTTATTATAAAACGTCTCTGAAATTAAAGAGTGTGTAGAACCTGAATCAAACAACACATTGGAATAATCTGAACAATCAAATAGTATACCAGATACTATATCGTTTGATGGCCCATCATCTGCTAAAATAGTTGAAAAGGATTTCACCACCCCTTTGGGCTTGTAGTCTGACTTCTTTCCCTCACATTTGTTCTTTTTTGGACACTAATTTGCATAATGAACCATTTTATTACACTTAAAACATCTTACCGATGGATTTTTATTTCCTTCTTGATCATCTTCCTTATAGTTATGAGCAATATGACCAGACTTACCACACTGGAAGCAATTTCCAGACTTTGATAAACATTCTCCATGATTCTTTTTCCACACTTCTTAGAAGTTGGATATTTAACTTTCATACCTCTAAAATTCATTTATGAATTATTTCCCTTTTCCTGCCAACTGGACCTCTTATTCTGTTGTTTTTCAACAAACACCTGATCATCGGCAAACTCCATTTCCACATTCTCTGCACATCGAACAATTTTTTCATAACTTTTGAACTCATGAGATGATATTGCTCTTAGATATCATGTATTCAGTCCTAAGTAAAATTGATTTATCATACTATCAAGATCTCAGATGAAATTTGGAGCATACCTTGCCAGTCGAGTGAATTTTTCTTCATAAGAAGCAACTGAGTTATCCTCCTACCTTAATTCCAGGAATTGTTTTTCCATCATAAGATGAACCACCTTAGGAAAATATTTCTCAAGAAACATACCTTTGAATTCACCCCAATCAAGAGCATAAATATCCGAACTATCCATGATATTTTTCATCATCGACCACCACTTATCAGCTTCATCCTCAAAATGGTAAGTAGTGAGACTAACCTTTTGATGTTATGAACACCCCATGACATCAAAAATATTCTTCAGTGCTTTAATCCAACCTTAAGCTAGCATTGGGTCAAATGATCCTCTGAATAATGGGAGATGCAGCCTCATGAAATGCTCAAATACTGACATGTTCCTCTACGGTTGATCTGGTTGATCTCATGCATGGATACCACCACCATTTATATCCTCTGTCAACTGTGCCATCACTGCAACAAACTATTCAGTTCTGATTATAACCATCTCAGGATGCTGATTTGGAAGGTTGTCTTCCTCCTGATGTCATCCCAACATAGCTGCCATGTTTCCTTTGTGGAAAACCATTCTAAACACAGAAATATCTTAGGCGAAGCAACATGGTAATCTTTAAATACTATATCATTTCAATATTAATATAAATTAATTTATGTGTATTTATTTAACAATACCCTAACTCCTAAAGTTATCTAAACTGACCTATGATACCAACTATAAGGACCCGACCTTAAAAGATTACATAATCATGAATTAAATGAATAATCTACATTAAGGATCTTTTCAGGTTTAGTGTTGTAGAGAATTTGTCCATAACTATTACACTTCATTTCAAAAAAATACAAAGCAGACACTTCTACTCAATTTCCATTTTTTCAGAAAATAATAACTCTTAAAAAAAGAGTCATATCTAGTTCTATGCTTAAGACAACATGAATTTTACTCGATCCCTTTCTTGACCCTATTCCACATTATTTCCTATGAAAACAATTTCAAAAACTTGGGATGAGCATAAAAATCTCAGTAATGGTTATACAAAGAAAGAAAACTGTTGTTTTTTTAAAACAACTAGTACACCATGAATACTTTAACATAAGTAATAATTTTCACCTTTATGAAGTAGTAAATACTCTTCACTAAATAAAAGATCACTACTTACCCTTTTGTAACCAAAATATTACCATAAAACCCATATAAAGAACACATAACATATAAAGGTAACTTCAGACATAAACATACTTAAATGGAATAACCATACGGTTGACTTCCACACATATAACTAAATGGAATAGCCATACAATCAAATTCTATACCCAATTCATTGGAGGATATAATGTAACCACACATCCTGGTTTATCACAGCACCACCCGTCATTTGGTTTCTAATGTAACCACCCATCAAATGTCCAATTACAATTATAAAATCATAACACATAAAAAAATATAAAGGAAATAAAAAATTTCCACATTTCAATCACAATATATCACATAAATATATTGACATAACAAATCCAATATAAAAACCATTTTTAATAACAAAAAACATAAAAGAGTATATGGTATTTATTTTCCTTAAAAAAACATTACGGCTTGTTGAGGAAGCCAAATAACAAATAATACTCGCGGTGGTGGAAAGGTCATTTTCACTACTTACAATAAAAGAAACATTCCCTTTTGTCATTTAGTAAAATGATTCATAGAAAAATATTCCCTTTGAAAAGTCAAGGGTGTTTATACAGCGTATAAAAGAAATTCATGTATTAAAAAAAAATTCCTCAATGAACGAAGATTGAGATGAAGTCCCTTACCTCATGTACGACTTGACCCGTTCGTTCTTTAATTTCCTGAATAATAAACTAAAGTTAATTTCTACTTGATTAAGAACACTTTTCAAGTTTATTATTCCTTTTATACCACTTATTATCACGTTATAAACATTATGTAATCCTTCATGTTAATAATGTTCATTTTGTCGATATTTGGTACTTTTGTCAAAAATGATAACCATATATTTAAAAGTTGTACAAGTTGTCAATAGTCCATTGTATCCAAAATGATATTCATTATTTAGATATCATATATATCGTATATATCCATATATATATATATATATATATATATAACAGTACATATCATTTGGAGGTTAGAAATGAAATGCACCGTTCATGGAGACGGTAAGTCGTACGTACACATGAACGCTACTTTCATTTCTATTTCTTATTTTAATGGAATTAAAACAAAATTATACATTGGAATATTATAGTTCCATTATAATATCATATAAAATACCATTAACTCTATCCTTTATATGTCCCATGTATGGCATGAACGAGTCATATCACTTTGAGGGGGCGGTAGTCCGCACTTCCTCAAATGAAATTATCACATTTACCCATAATGGAAACCACAAAGGTATGATATAAAAGAAAAATACAGAAGCACAAATTAAATATAAACACAATATATTTCATATATAAATATTTTTTCATCTTAATGTCCACCATGGGAGGTGGAAAGAGATAATCAAATAGTCATTGTTTCATGAGGAGTTAGTTTTCCATCCACAGAAACAGTAGGTTCTTCACCCATTAGATGGAGGTGTGTGTAAGTGTAGTTAAAATAATTCTCATAACAACATCCTAGTATATTGAGGATACTGGTTTTGTTATAAAAGAAAGGAATAAAAAGAGTTTTGGGGCTGGAGAAGTAAAATAAAAGAAAAGAAGTTAAGAGGAATCATTACCTTTAATTTGGGTAACTTTCTTCGGATTGAACCAAAATGACTTCATGAAGTGCCTTATGACAAATGTAATGCTTCTAGGAGGAGGAAAGGGATGTAGGGAGCTTAATTGGCAGAGGTTGGACGAGCCAAAAGTCTTGAGAGGTGTGAGTAATTGGTTATAATTGGTGTCCTTTTATAAGGGGGAGGAGGGACTTTTTAGGAAAGTTTGGAAATATTATTTTATTATAAACCTATCTTCAGTTTCCGAAGATCCAAAACTCATTAAAGATTAAGATAATATGACCCATGATCAAAATAAAATCATCAAATAAGAATTGGACATGTTTTGGATTTTATTTTAATATTTATAATCTTATTTATTTAAATTATTTATTAATGAGGAAAATACTGCATCATTATTGTGTCATATATAATTTAATTTATTTGATGTATAAAAATTATAAAAAAAATACCATGATGTAAGAAATATTTTTATATTTCCAATTAATATTTATAGTAGAAGTGATGACTTATATAACCACATGAAAAAATTAATTTACTAAAAGATATTTGTTAATGTCATTTTTCCCTTACTATAAGTTAATTAATCTAAGGTGTCATTATCACTCCCAAGTGGCTCCATGGGGTCCGAAAATTGACCCAAAGCTACCCATGGTCGTAAATGACTCAAATAATAAGGTTAGGACAAGTGTTAATGTAATTTTATATTATTATAATATTAATTTTACCTTGAATTACCCTATTTACCTTTAACCGTGGTAAATAAAAGTCAAAAGTTATTATTCACCAAAAATTATTTTCATCTTATTGAACCATATTTTACTTAATAATAATAACCATGTATGTCAGATTTTCAAAATTCAATTCAAATATGTGGTAAATTCTTATTTGAATGAAAAATTTAGTTATTTTAACTACTACTAAGTGGTTTCACTATTCCTCAAAAATTGATGTGTTTCAGAAAAATACCAAAAATTCAGCCTAAGATATATTTGATAGTACTATTTCCAAAATGATGTCTATTTTACCAAATTATAAACATATAATTTGCATTAAGTAATTTAAAATTAATTCCTGTTGTTAAAACAAATATAATGTTTTTTAGAAACAATAACTATCAAAAGATTGACACTTGTTTACGTCCAATTAAAAAGTGAAATTAATTCCAATGAAAAAAATTGGATTAAATGATAAAAATATATTCTAATTTAACATTAAAACCAATTAATAAGGTAATATAACCATATAAATAAATTATATTAAAACACATTTTGGATTTTTATACAATATTTTCACTATTCATTAAAAAAATGAACTTTATCAGAAAAATTCCAAAAATTTACACAAAGTAAATTTTGATGTCCCCATTATAAAGAATGATTTTATTTGGTCAAATAGAATGAAATTATGTGACCAAAACTATATTTCAATAGGGTTTTTCATTAAAAGGTGGTAAATCGCCCTTTTAATGTAAATTCTGCTTAAAATTAGATTCATTCATAGTTTAAGCCTCTACCTTTTATTGGATAAATGTAAATAAATTTAATAAACATGTATAATCATGTTGTAGTTAGTTTTGTTCATTCCCTCCAATACAAAAACTTGTATTTAACTACCATTTAAAATAATAATATTATATTATTAGTGTGAAATGTAAGATTTCAAAGAAACTCGTCGTTGTGTATCGGGTACGCTATCGAACATAGCAACCCTTTTAAATTAAAATTAATATTTTATTAAAAAATATTAATATGTTTGAAAATCTATTATTCTTCATTTACCTGGGATGTTACATCCTTCCCCCTTTTGGAAGTTACATCCTCACAATTTTTATTCACTTATCAAAATAAGTGGTGGTATTTATCCCACATATAACTTTCAGATTCCCGCGTTACCTCTTCAACCATATGGTTTTTCCACAAAACCTTTACCTGGTGAATTACCTTATTCCGCAACACTTGCTCTCTTCTATCAATAATCTGGACTGATTATTCCTCAAAAGAGAGATTCTCTTCCAACTGAACTACATCTAGGCTCAAAACATGAGATGGATCTGGTATATACTTTCTCAACATCAAAACATGAAAAAAATTGTGTACCTAGGATAAAATTAGAGGTAAATCCACTCTCTATGCAACTGATCTAACTTTCTCTTGGATTTCATATGGTCCAATGAACCTTGGACTCAACTTTATTTTCTTACCAAAACGCATCACACTTTTCCATGGAGAAACTTTGAGAAAGACAACATCACCTACCTTAAAAGAAATATACTTCCTCTGGTTATCCGCATAAATTTTCTGTCTACTCTGAGCTGTTCTCATGTGCTTCTGAATCAATTGAACTTTCTCTGCCATCTCATCTACACATTCATGTCCCATCAGCTTTCTTTCACCTACTTCATCCCAAAAAGATGGAGTTCAACAATGCTTTCCATATAATGCCTCAAATGGATCCATCTATATACTAGAATGAAAACTTATATTATAAGAAAATTCAACCAAATAATTATTTTGGTTCCAACTTCCCTTGTAATCTAGGGAACAAGTACGTAGCATATCCTCAAATGTATGAATTGTTCATTCTGAATGCCCATCTAATTGATGATGAAAAGTTGTACTAAAATTTAATTCATTACCCAATGACTTCTGAAGGTCATTCCAGAAGTTAGAAGTAAACCTGGGATCACGATCAGATACAATGGAGAGGAGAACTCCCTGCAACCTGACTATCTCTTTAACATACAACCAAGCAGGTTTTTCTAGAGACAAAGTTTCTCGAATAGGAAAGAAATGATAATATTTAGTCAATAGATCAACTATAACCCAGATTTCATTATTACCTCGAGATGTCTTCGGTAATCCCACAACAAAGTCCATGGATATATTTTCCCACTTCCACTTTGGCACCCGTAAAGACTGAATAATCCCTTTCGGTAACTGCCAATCTACTTTAAACTGCTTACAAGTCAAACACTTCACAGTAAAATCAGCAATATCTCTTTTCATTCCATCCCACCAGTAATGCTCTCGAAGATCTTTGTACATCTTATTACTACCAGGATGAATTAAAAACGGAGAAATATAAGCTTCACATAACAACACATTCTTCAAATGTGAATCACAAGGCACACATAATCTCTTTCAAAACCATCAAACACAATCATTATCAATGTTAAATTTAGGAAACTTACCCTTCTGAACCAACTCTACCTTTTTCTGTAACTCACTGTCTTCCTTCTGTGCTTGCTTTATTCTATCTGATAGAGCTGATATCACTGAAACCTCATACAAAATAGAAGAAATTTATACACTAACAACTTCTTTTCCAAATTTAATCAAATCAAAAAACAAAGGATCTCATTACAAATGTAACATGACTAATGAAGCATCACTTTTTTTAACTCAAAGCATCAGCCACATTATTTTAATTTCCCAGATGGTAATGTATCATGCAATCCTAATCCTTTATTCATTCCAACCATCTCCTCTATCTCATGTTCAATTCCTTTTAAGTGAATATATACTTTAAAATTTTGTGTTTAGTATATATTTCACATTTTACTCTATACAAATGATGCCTCCAAATTTTTAAATCAAAAACAACAACAACTAATTCCAAATCATGTGTAGGTTAATTTAACTCATGAGGTTTCAACTGACGTGAAGAATAAGCAATTAGCTAATCATTATTCATAAGGACACATCCACGTCCTTTTAATGAAGCATCATTGTAAATATCAAACTCACCATTTCTGGAAGTTAGTTCCAAAACTGGAGCATTCACCAATCTTCTTTTCAAATCCTGAAAATAACCATCACATTATTTTTTTCAAACAAACTTAACATCTTTTCTAGTTAACTTAGTCATTGGACTAGATAACCTTGAAAAATTCTCAACAAACCTCCAGTAATAACTTTCCAAACCAAGAAAACTAAGGATATAGGTTATATTTGTGGGTCTTTCCCATTCTTCAAAAACTTTTGTTTTAGCAGGATCAATAGTTATGCCATTTTAAAAAAAAATGTGATCAATTAATGAAATTTGTTGTAACCAAAACTCACACTTGATAAATTTACCATAATGTTTCTTTTCTTTTATGGTTTTAAAGATGACCCTTAAATGACTTTCATGCTCCTCTTTACTTTTATAATAATCTAAAATATCATCAATGAACACAACCACAAACTTATCTAAGAACTGATGGAAAATTCTATTCATAAGATCCATGAATACAATAGGTACATTAGTTAAAACAAAAATCAAAATTACAAATTCATAATGGACATATCTAGTATGAAACACAGTCTTCGAAATGTATACATCATTCACTTTCAACTGATGGTACCCTAATCTCAAATCAATCTTTGAAAAATACTGAGATCCTTGAAGATAATCAAACAAATCATCGATATGAGGCAAATGATACTAGTTCTTAACAGTGAAGTTATTCAATGCTCTAAAGTCAATGAAAAGTCTCATTGAACCATCTTTCTTTTTAACAAACAAGACAGGAGAACCCCATGGTGATGTGCTAGGTTGAATGAAACCTTTATCTAATAACTCCTGCAATTTCTTCTTTAACTCTAGAAGTTCAATTTGAGACATTTGATAAGGGGGTTTTGAAATTGTCTAAGCATTAGGAACTAAGTCAACAGTAAATTCAAATTCCTGATCAGGTATAATACTTGGCAACTCATCAGGAAAAACATCAAGATACCCATATACCACTGGCATATCATTAATCTGAACAGTTCTTTTATTTTCAATAATATGTGCAAGGTAACATTCATTCCTATAATTTACTAGTTTTTCAACTTCCTGATATGTTGTCAAAAGAAAGGGTTCATTCATATACACAAACTGTAAATCTTTCTGAAATGAAACCTCTTTAGCTCTGTAGTCAATCTTAGCATGAAAAATAGGTAGCCAATCCATGCCCAAAATAACATCAAACTCTACTAGAGGAAAACCAATAAGGTTTTCAGGTAGATTCTTCCCCCACACAAGGACATGAAGGTTCTTATGTTTTCATTTTTTTTCTCAACATTTCTTCCAGGTGTTTTTACCATAAGTTCCATATTCATATCTTGAGATGGAATTCCCAATTTATTAGAAAACATCACAAAAATGAAGGAGTGTGTAGACCCTGAATCAAACAACACTTTGGAAAAATCTGAACAAACAAATAGTGTACTTGATACTACTTCGTTTGATGGCCCAACGTCTTCTGAAGTACTTTTAAAGGATTTCACCACCCCTTTGTGCTTATAGTCTGGATGCTTTCTTTTAGTTGAGTTCTTTGTTTGACACTCATTTTCATAATGACCCATTTCATTACACTTAAAACATCTTACCAATGGCTTTTCATTGCCTTCATGATCATCTTCCTTACAGTTACGAGAAATATAACCAAACTTTCCACACCGAAAGAACTTTATAGGCTTTGATAAAAAATTTCCAGGTTGATTTTTACCACACTTCTTACACGTTGGATATTTAATTTTTTACCTCCAGGCTTCTTTGACGAATTCTTTACCTTTGTCGGCCAACTGGACCTCTTATTCTGTTGTTTTTCAACGAACACATGATCATAGACAAAATCCATTTCCACCTTCTCTGCACATCGAACAAGGTTTTCATTACTTTTAAACTCATGAGAGGATAATTCTCTTAGATATTGTGGCTTTAGTCCTAAATATAATCTATTTATTTTACTATCAAGATCTCAGATAAAATTTGGAGCATACCTTGCCAGTCGAGTGAATTTTTCTTTATAAGAAGCCACTGAGTCATCCTTTTTCCTTATTTCCAGGAATTGTTTTTCCATCCTAAGATGAACCACCTTAGGAAAATATTTCTCAAGAAACATAACTTTGAATTCATCCCAATCAAGATCATAAATCTTTTTATTATCCTTGATATTTTTCACTATTGACCACCACAGAGCTACGTCACCTTCAAAATGGTAAGCAGCGAGACTAACCTTTTGATGTTCTGAATACCCCATGACATCAAAAATATTCTCCGATTCATTAATCCAACCTTCTTCTAGCACAGGGACAGATGATCCTTTGAATGATGTGGGATTTTTCCTCAGGAAATTCTCCACTACTGACATGTTCTTCTGTGGTTGATCAGGTTGATCTCATGCATGGATACCACCACCATTTATAGCCTGAGTCAACTATTCCATCACTGCAAAAAAATAGTTCAGTTCTGAATCTGACCGTCTTAGGTTGCTGATTTAGAAGTTTTTCTTCCACCTAATGTCATCCCAACATAGCTGCCCTATTTCCTTTGTGGAAAACCATTCTGAACACAGAAAAATCTTAGGTGAAGCAACATGGTAATCTGTAAATGCTATATCATTTCAATATTAACATAAATTATTTTATGGATATTAATTTAACAATAACCTATCCCCTAAAGCAATCTAAACTGACCTTTCCTACCAAGTACCCGACCTTAAAACATTACATAATCATGAATTAAATGAATAATTCACATTAAAGATATTTTTAGGTTTAGAGTTTTATGGAATTATGCTATAACTATTACATTTCATTTCAAAAAAAATACAATGTAGACACTTCTACTCAGTTTTCATTTTTTCCACAAAACAAGAACTCTTAAAAAAGGGTCATGTCTAGTTCCATGTTTAAAACAGCATGAATTTTCCTTGATCCCTTTCTTGAGCCTATTCCACATTATGTCCTGTGGAAAACATTTCCAAAAAATGGGATGAGCATAAAAAGCTCAGTAAGGGATACACAAAGAATGAAAACTGTTAGTTTTTCAAAACAAAAATTAAACCATGAATACTTTAAAATAAGTAATACTTTTCACCTTTATGAAGTAGTAAATACTCCTCACTGAAAAAAAGATCACTACTTACCCTTTTGTAACCAAAATATTACCATAAAACCCATATAAAGAGAACATAACATATAAAGTTAACTTGGGACATAAACATACTTAAATGGAATAACCATATGATCGATTTCCACACATATCACTAAATAGAATAACCATACGACCGATTTTTATACAAAATGAATTGGAGGTTATAACGTAACCAGCCATACTGGTTTATCACGGCACCACCCATCATTTGGTTTATCATGTAACCACCCGTCAAATTTCTAAGTACCATTATAAAATCATAACACATAAAACAAATATGATGGAAAGAAAAAATTTCAACATTTTAATCACAATATATCACTTAAATATATTGACATAACAAATCCATTATCAAAACCATTTTCAATACAAAAATACATAAAAGAGTATATGGTATTTATTCTCCTTTAAAAAAACATTACGACTTGTTGAGGAATCCAAAGAACAAATAATACTCACGTTGGCGGAAAGGTCATTGTCACCACTTACGTTAAAAGAAAAATTCCTTTTTTTCATTTAGTAAAATGCTTCCCAGAAAAAGATTCCCTTTAAAAATTCAAGGATGTTTATAAATTTTATAAAAGAAAGTCGTGTATTAAAACATAATATGCCTCAATGAAGGGTGATTGAGATGAACTCCCTTACCTCGTGTTCGACTTGACTTGTTCATTCTTTTATATCCTGAATAATAAAATAAAGTTAATTAATACTTGATTACGAATTTTTTTCAGTTTTATTATTCCTTTTATATCACTTATTACTGTGTTATAAACATTATGTAATCATTCAAGTTAATAATGTTCATTTTGTCGATATTTGGTACTTGAGTCAAAAATGAACAGATAATATTTACAAGTTGTCCATGTTGTCAATATTCCATTATATCAAGAATGATATTAATTATTTAGATATCATATATATCATATATATCTAGTATATATATATATATATTTATAACAATACATATCATTTGGAGGTGAGAAATTAAATGCACCGTTCATGGAGACGGTAAGCCGTACGTACGCATGAACGCTACTTTCATTTCTATTTATTATTTTAATGGAATTAAAACATAATGATACAGTGGTATATTATAATTCCAATATAATATCATATATAATACCATTAACTCTATCCTTTATACGTCCGACATATGGCATGATCGAGTCATATCACTTTGAGGGGGAGGTAGTCCACACTTCCTCAAATGAAATTATCGCGTTTACCCATAATAGAAACCATAAAGGTATGCTATAAAAGAAAAATACATAAGCAGAAAAAAAAATATAAACATAATTTATATCATATATAAATATAGTTTTATATTAATGGCCACTATGAGAGGAGGTAGGAGATAATTGAACAATCACCGTTTCGCGGGGCGTTAGTTTTCCATCCACAGAAAGTGTTTGTTATTCACCCATTAGATTGAGGTGTGTGTAAGGGTAGTTCGAATACTTCTCATAAAAACATCATAGTGTATTTAGAATACCAGTTTTGTTATAAAAGAAAATAATAAAAAGAGTTTAGGGGCTGGATAAGAAAAATAAAAGAAAATATGTTTAGAGGAATCATTAACTTTAATTTGGGTAACTTCCTTTGGTTTGAACCAAAATGACTTCTTGAAGTGCCTTCTGCCTAAGGTAAGGATTCTAGGAGGAGGAGAGGGATATATGGAGCTTAATTGGGTAGATTTTGGAATAGCCAAAAGGCTTGATGGTTGTGAGGAATTGGTTATATGTGGTGTCCTTTTATAAGGGGGAGGAGGGGCTCTTTAGGAAAGTTTGCAAATATTATTTTATTATAAAGCTACCTTCGGTTTCTAAAGATCAACAACTCATTAAAGATGAATATAAGATGACTCATGGTTGAAATAAAATCATAAAATGAAAATTGGATAGGTTTTGGATTTTATTTTAATATTTATAATCTTATTTATTTAAATCATTTATTAATGAGGTAAATACTGCATCATTATTGTGTCATATATAATTTAATTTATTTGATGTATAAAAATTATAAAAAAATACCATGATGTAGGAAATATTTTTAGATTTCTAATTAATATTTCTAGTTGAAAATATAACTTATATAACCCCATGTAAACAATAATTTACTAAAAGATATTTGTTAATGTCATTTTTTCCTTTAATTTAATTAATCTAAAGTGTCATTATCACTCCCAAGTGGCTCCATGGGGTCCCAAAATCGACCCAATTGTGTCCATGGATGTAAATGACTCATCCAATAAATTTAAGACAAGTTTTAAGGTAATTTTAGTTTTTTATAATATTCTTTTTACCTTGAATTACCATATTTACCTTTAATCGCGGTAAATAAAAGTCAAAAGTTACTATTCACCGAAAATTAGTTTCATCTTATTGAAACAAATTTTACTTACTAATAACAACCATGTATGTTGGATTTTTGAAATTAAATTCACAGAAGTGGTAAAATTTCATTTAAAAGAAAAATTTAGTTTTTTTAACTACTACTAAGTGGTTTCACTATTCATCAAAAATTGAAATTTTCAGAAAAATATCAAAAATTCATCATAAGATATATATGATAGTCCGAATTCAAAAATTATGTCTATTTTACCAAATTCTAAACATAGAAGTTGAATTAATTAATTTATAATTATTTCATGTTGTTAAAACAAATAGCGTGTTTTTAAGAAACAATAACTATAAAAAGATTGACACTTATTTATGTCAAATTTCAAAGTGAAATTAATTCTAATGAAAAAATTTGATTAAATGGTAAAAATATATTCTAATTACACTTTAAAACAAATTAAAAATATAATATAACCATATAAATAAATTATTTTTAAAACAATGTTTTGAATTAAAATAAAATATTTTTCACCATTTGTTAAAAAAAGAACTTTATCGAAAAATTTCTAAAAATTTACACAAAGTAAATTTTGATATCCCCATTATAAAGAATAATTTTATTTGGTCAAATAGAATGTATTAATTTGACCAAAACTATATTTAATGAGGGTTTTCCATTAAAATGTGGTAAATCAACCTTTTAATGTAAATTATGCTTAAAATTAGATTCATTCACATTTTAAGCCTCTAATTTTTATTGGATGAATCTAAATACATTTAACAAGTAGGTATAATCATATTTTAGTTATTGTTTTCATTCTCACCAATACAATAGCTAGTAGTTAACTACCATTTAAAATAACTGTATTATATTATTAGTGTGCAACGTTAGATTTCAAAAAAAAATGTCCTTGCATATCGGGTACGCTATCGAACATAGCAACCCTTTTAAAGTAAAATTAATATTTAATTCAAAAATATTAATAAGTATGAAAATATCTTATTCCTCATTTACCAAGTATGTTGCACCAAAACAGATCGAAGCCACTATTCAAGGAATAATTTCAACCCCCAACTATGATGATCATTTAGTGGATGGAAATCAAGTTGCTGCTTGTGGTCAACACCGCCTCCACTATAGATCTAGGATGAAACATGCTGAGCATCCCCAGGTCCATATGACTCGCACCACTATTGCAGAGTTGGAACACAAACAACCGCCTACTGTGAAGGAACTGGATGTTTCCATCTTGTTATCAATCTCCATCAATTAGGGGTCTTGCACCACCGACGTGGAGGAGTTCCCCGCTATAGAGGGTTTGAGAAATAATTAGAACCCCCACCCCCACCCCCACCCCCATATGTAGAGAAGAAATAAGGGTGATAAAATAAAAGAAAACAAATTATAATTAATTAATAAAAAAATACTAATAATAAATTTCTTAACAATATTTTACATATGTCGGTGGAGGTTGTTAGAAAAACCACACGTGTCTGATGCGAGTGTGAAAAATCTACCTATGTCGGTGGGGGTTGTGGGTGATCAAAAAGAGCATGATATTGGATAATAATAAATAAATAAAAGGAAGTATCATGGGGGACATATCATTCACCTTATACACTTTTTATACTCATGATACTAGGAGAGCATAGGAGAAGGAGTCTTGGAAGATCAGACCTTCGTCACATCTCATAGATAGAGTCCAAAGTAGTAGGATAACTAGTGGATTTGTTAATTCCACTTTTGTACTAAATCTATAAACTATTTAATCTGATAATATTACCCTTTTTAATCAATATTATCATAGGCTAAAACTATTTTCTTGGGACATTAAGAATTCAACGGGTTAATTTTCAAACTTCCCCAATTAACCAATTATGAAATGAAAATTGATCCTTGAGATCAATTATAATTTTCATTTAATTTGTTCACAAAAATATTTTTCAAAATTCAAATAATCAAGATCAATTGGTGACATTTATCATGAATTCATTTTTTTACAAGATAATACATCTATAGAATTGGAGTTTAACAGTAAGTTTTATTCAAATCATATTTTCATTAAAATTCATAACAGTCAATGAACCATAGAGTGGATAAATCCAATATTTAATCTCCAAATTCATATATCTATTAGAGAGGGATATTTAAGACTATATCATGAGGTGTGTTGAAAATTAAATTTAGTGGAAAGTTCATCCTTTTAACTGGTGAATTTTGAAATCTCGAGTGTTTTCATTAATCAATTATCTCTGTACTTGTTCCAGTTTCATTGTTCACTGCTATTTTGTTAATCATCATAGTGCACTTTTAATCCTACATCTCTTAAAAATATTTTTTGTCACACTGTCTTTAAAGATACTTTAATACAAAAAATTGAATGTAAAACCCACTCACTAATGACATGAGTGGGTTGCCTATTTTAGAAAATTTTTTCACTCAGCTAACAGTTAGTCTTAACTTGGGTTTGACCATATAAACCCTTATACAGTAGTCTGTAGGCGTTATAAATTTTTAAACTACGAGTCGATTTCCATGACGATCGAGTCATGTGTTTGGTTCCATTATCCTATAAGGCTTCGAGAGAAATATTTTTAATTAAAATTAATTTAGAAAAAAACACATAATAATCATACAAAAAATGAAAAATGAATACTACTGTAATTTTTTTTGTTGTGACTTACTATTGTTTTCTTTATTTTGTTTTCACTTCATAGTTTTGCTATTGTGTTGTGTTACCATTCATTGTAGTATGTATTGATTTTAAACATTTCATGTCATTTTAATGAGCACAAGATCGTCAAATGATGGACTAAAATCATTGGCCTTAGAAATAGAAAAATTCATATATCTCTTAAATAGATAATGAAAATTAAAATTGAAAATTTCAATTATAGAGTTCTTGTAGATAAAAATATTCATAACAATCACAAAGAACTCCTATAGAAGAATGAGAGGCCTATGATAAGGGATTTCCAACTACCTAAAGTATCAAGTAACCCTCCATTAATTTGGTTAACGTCTTGATCCAGGAACTATGATTTGAATCAATCCTTACTATGTCTTCTACAATCCTTTAGTATACTATTTTTTAAGGTCTCATTAGCCTTCATTAGTAATGTCTACAATACTGTGAAATAATTTATTCTCTTAGGACTCGTATAAAATGAAAACAGAATGTGAGTGTTTCCCTTTTTTCCTTAAAAGGGATGCTTGAAAATGGTTTCTGAGGCTTGATGGGAACAATTTTGAGAAATGGGATGAATTATATAATACATTCATATTATAATTTTACACTCAAATACTTATTGGATAATTGAGAATTAAAATCACAGTCTTTTTTCTATAGGATATTGAAGTCTTTCAAAAGGATTGTGATATATTTAGGGACCTCTCGTTGTAGTCTCCACATCATCAATTCACATCCGACCTTCACATGGATAACATCAATGAAGAGATTACCTCATCTGGTCAAAATCTTATTGACCAAGCTACTAGGGGTTATTTCAATGATATGTCTAACGAAGATTTAAGACAAATATTCAAAAACATTTCTTTGAACTCCCAACATAAAAATTCAAGTAGAAAAATTGTGAATATAAATCATATTACCAATTGTGGAACTAAAAATGAATCTCAAGATCAACATTCTGAAATCACCAATGTGCCTAGTGTGGAATATTTGGGAATAATGAATTTTTTTCACAAACATTGACATGCCTACCCAATAACGAGAGCAATAAAACATTGTTGTCTACATCCCTAGGATGCCTACCTAGGAATACTATTTTTAAAATAATAACAAAAAAGGCTATAGGAACCATCCTAATATATCATGGAAAGATCAAGGAATGATAAAACAACCCACTTCCCCTACTTTTCAAAATCAACCTAGAAAAAACAATCAAATCCAAAAAAGGGAAGAATCATTAAATTCTCAAGGAAATCATAATGGTCATGTGTCTTATAAATTTGATCAAATATTAAATAAAATTGACTCTATGGAGGAAAAATTCAAAACTCAACTGAATAAGAATATATCCCAATATGAATCTGATAAAATTCAAAATGATGATAGAATGAGAATCATGGAAACTCAAAATGTCCAAATAGATAGATACATTACTTGTAGAGTAAAGGTAGACAACCTATCACAACTAACTAAAAACTAGGGACAATATCATGGCTATTGTCATAAGAAGTGATCTTAACAATCAAAGTATACCTGAAAAAGGTTTTGAAAATGACCAAAATGAAAAACTGGTTTTATATTGAATTAGAAATATTCTTTGTTCAGAATCTTGAAATTAAAAAAAGGACTTTAAGGTGAATTTCTTTTTTTGTTTTTATATGAAAATCATTCTAGTAATTTTTCTACAAATAAAAATAATAAGGTAATAGAAATTTTTTTGAAGCAATTAGGGAGATACCTACTTTCCTTTTGAATTATGCTCCACCCATCCCATTCCCTAAAAAGTTGAAACACCAAAGCAACGCTAAGTCTGAACTTCATTATTTCCTTTTACTATTAACCAATCTCCATGCGAGAATTTATTTCATTCGTGATTTTATTAAAACTCAATGTTTTCATAAATCTCTTAAAAATTTTGTCAAGAAAAAAAGTTCTTGATGAATTTTCCACCTAAATCCTCACTAAAGAGTGGTGTAATGTCATCTAAAAATAGATCCCAACCATGATCAAATACCCAAGTATCATTATCAGACCTAGTACCTTAGAAAAATATTGTCTACTCAACTACTTATGTGACATAGGTGCTATTATTAACTTTCACCCTTACTCAGAGTTCCAACAGTTGTGATTCATTGATCTTCGACCCACCACATTAATCCTATAGTTGGATCACCATTATTTCTCTCATCCTAGGGTAGGGTATAATACTAAAAATTTAGAATTGGGAAATGTTTTCTTCCAAGAGAATTATTAGTGCATAATATGGAGTCTAACCAATTGGTGCCCATCAATCAAGGTAGGCCCTTCATGGAAACTGGTGGCGCTATTATTGATTTTTCTATGTATTAGTTAATCATTAAATCTAAATAAAAATAATAAGAGTTCAGTGTAGTAATAAAGTAAAGGACCAACATTCCATGAATGTTGTTCAATGATAGAGTCATTAGAAGTTGATAATAAAATTTTAAATCTTGAAGAATCTGAAAAACAATAATCTATTGAAGATGACTTTTTAGAAACTGAAAGTCATGATTTTCCAATTTAACATGATATAGAATCTAGTCAAATTTATTATCTATAATATTTTCAAAAACTGGATAACCATACAATTTTTAATTGTATGTGGAAATGAGTCACTAATTTCAAAACATTGGAACATCTTGATTGATCTTTTGGGTGATACTGCTGTCAGCAATATTTTTGAACAATTTTTGGAATTAATGGGAGTTATTATTAATCAAAATGAAAATTTTACTTTGAAAAATCCTTCAAAATATAATCTAGAAAATCCGGATAGTGAGTTATCCACATTGTACAGTTGTACTGTCAATCATCAAACTAATCTTGAAATTTGAACTATTTAATCACATAAAGAACCCTATAAGAAATATGTTGATTTCCAAGGACCTCCAAATCCCAATAGTCCTCCATATAGTAAAAAGTAACCCATCCTTGAATTGAATCCACCTCTTTCACATCTTCAAAATTCATTCTTCGGTGAGAATTACACAGTTTTTTAATCATTTATTCTTAGCTAAAAGATAATCGAGAAGAAATATTGTTAAATGTTCTATATAAATTAAAATCTTTCAAAGGATGGAACATATATGATATTAATGGATTTTTTCTTCATTATTTATTAATATAATTCTTATGGAGACATTCCATATGCCTAGAGTTGAGTGCTATTGAATATTAAACCCCAACATGAAAGGGGTTCTCAGGGAAGACATAATAAAACTACTATAAACAGGTATGATATATCTAATACTTGACATATCATGGGTTAGTTTGGTCCATGTTGTCCCTATGAAAAAAGGTTTCACTTTTCTCACTAATGAGAATAATGAGGCTATTCATGTAAGGAAATCCACAAAATGGAGTTTCTATATATATTATAGAAAGCTCAATTCATCCAGTAGGGACTGCCATTTTTTAATTCCATCCTTGATAAAACTCTTGAGAGGATTGCTGTGAATGAGTTCTCATATTTTCTGGATGTGTATTATGGTTAAAACCATATTCCAATTTCTCTATAATATTAGGATAAAACAACCTTTACATGACCCTTTGGGACATTTTCATATCGATAGATTCTTTTTGGGATATGTGGAGCCCCTACGACCTTTCAAAGATACATAATAGATATCATTTTTGATATGATTGAGAGGATTATAGAGGTTTTAGTGGATTATTTCTCTATTGTGGGTGGTATATAAGATACTAGTTTAGGTTATCTTGAATAAGTGTTAGAATGATTCTTAGAGACCATGGTAGTTCAAATTGGAAAAAATATATTTTTATGGTCACTAAAGGGATTGTTCTTGGACTTAATTTTTCCATGAGAGGTTTATAGGTTTAAATAGCCAACATAGATGTCATTAAAAATATACCTTCTCCTGTATATGTGAAAAATGATAGATGTTTCCTAGGGAATTCCAGTTTCTACTGGAGGTTTATAAATGATTAGTCCAAAATCAATACGCCCTTGTGTTCCATTCATGTCAATGATGCTCCAAACACTTTTCTTAAAAATATATTGATTAAATAAATGTACTCAATGACAAACTCTATACATTACCTATCATCACAACACTTGATTAGAAACATATTTTTAGTTAATGTGTGATGATACTGATATGGGCCTTGGTGTTTTCCTAGTAAATATGTGAGATGATAATTTACATGTGGTATAATATGCTACTAGACTTTTAGATGTGGTATAAATGAATTATACCACTACTAAGAAGGATTTTTTGGTTTTAGTATTTTATTTAGATATGTTTAGGTAATATCTTCTAGGTTCAAAAGTTATCATCTTTACTGACTATTCTTCCTTGAAATATCTATTATCAAAGAAACAATACAAACCCTAGATAATGATATGGATTCTATTATTACAAGATTTTGAATTAGAAATTAGAGATATATAGGTATATGATAACATATTTTCAAATCAACATTCTGGGATTCATCACACTCATTCTAAAGAAACAAGTGAGGATAACTCTTTTTTCCTTATGAAAAGTTACCCACTATCTCTATTAGGGAGTATATATGGTATGATGAGTATGCTAGTTTTCTAGTAGTAGGTGTCTTTCACAATTAATTGTCTTACAATTAATGAAATAAATTCCTTTCCAAACAAATATATTTCCTTTGGGATGACCCCTTGATGTTTAGGAGCTGTGATGATGGGATTCTTAGAAGGTGTGTTCTAGAGTTAGTGATACTGCCCATTCTAGAAAGATTTGTCTCCTCACCTTGGGGAAGAAATCATTGTGGTAAGAGGATAGATAAAAAAAGTTCATCTATCTAGATTCTATTAACCCACCATATTCAATTCTTCGATGATCATTGAGTTTGGTTGTGATAGGTGCTAATGGTTGGGCAATTTTAGGAGGAAGAAGGAGTTACCCCAAAACGTCATTTTAGAAGTTGTTATATTTGACGTTTGAGGTTTATATTTCATTGGTCCATTTATATAATATCATGGGAATGAGTAAATTCTTTTGGATATTTGTATATGTGGTTATATGTAGTATTATTTCCCAACAATCAGTCATAAACTATTATTATTTGTTTTTAAAGAATATATTTTCAATATTTAGAGTACCAAAATCCTTTATAATATATAATATAACACACTTAAAAAACTAAAATATAAGTAATTAATTGGGAAATATGTATTTTTTAATAAAATTGGTACTTCATACCATCCACAATCTAGTGGATATATAGATATATCAAACAGGGAGCTGAAACAATTTCCCGAGAAAACTGTTTCAAATTCTATAATGGATTGTCTTCAATGTTAGAAAAAGCTTTATGGTCATATAGAATAGAATTTAAGACCCAAATATGTATTTCTTCATATAGGCTTTTATTTTGTAAATTATGTCATTTTCTTGTGGATTTGAAGGTAAAGTCATCTTGGGTAGTAAAGGCCTTAAATTTTTATTTTCATAGTGCTGGATAGAGAAGATTTATTGAGCTGAGTGATTTAGAAGTGATAAGGAGAGAGTAATATAACAATTCTATAATTTATAAAAAGACTAATAAAATCATTAATTAATCGATCATATAAAATGGAGAGTTTGACACTGGACAGAAGGTTCTCCACTTTAATTTATGTCTTAAGCTTTTTCCTAGAAACCCAAAGTCTAAATTGTATGGTCTTTTTATAGTTGTTAGAGTTTTAATTAATGAATTTGTTGAGATTATAGTAGATGAAAACCATAATTTTATTATTAATGTTCCGATTGTTAAAATATATATTGATGGAAAACCAATGGGCATGGATAACTTTACTATGGTTGAAAAAAAATCTAAATAATGACTAACTCTAGACATAAAACATTGTGCATTCTAGGATTCAACACATGGTTCATTCTTCATAATTAATTATGTACCAGTATTGTTTTTAAATAAAGTATTTCTTTATCTACATTTGTTCATTTTCCATCTAATTCATTGTTCATTGTATTCATTTTTTATAAGAAGGATGATGTTGTATCACTATAGGATCAGAATTCGCTCATTTCACAAATCACTACAATCTGACTGCAAAGGCATAATTAATTATGAGAAGTACATACTCTTTATTTCAGCTTTCATTTATATTCTCCTAAACTACTTTTAAAAATTTTCATTTTTAAGGCACTTACCAATGGTATCTCATCGAATTACCATTGCATTTGAGACACCATTACATTACTGGTGGTGAGTTATCTTAACTTTGACTTTATTAAAAGTTGCTAATTTTGAGTCAGTAAGTGCTGCTTAAAAATTTCATCTAGTAAATAAAAAAGATTCTACCACAATTTTTTTTCTTTCTATATAGTATTAAATACTAATTAGTTATACTTTAAAAAAATATTCATGGCCCTCATTGATGGAAAAGTGAGTCTCATTAGTTTAATCTTTTATTTTATAGAATTATGTGTTGAAGGAGTTACCCTGGGATGGTTATTCTTATGTAGGGTGTTTAGCATGTAATTTTTTGGTTTATTGAACATTCAATTTAATCTAATATGTTAAACTGATACACCCTTTTCACTATTCACCCACATGTTTCACATGCATATATTTGTACTTAATTGAAAATATATGTCACTATATTAAATGATAATGCATGTTAACCTACTATATTGTAATATTGGTGTCAAATATTCTTTTGAGTTTCAAAGAGACCCTTGATACATGTCATAAATCTACATTTTTTTTAAATCTAGTTTGAGTTATAATCTTCAAAGTGGCTTCTTCATCTTAAGAATCAACATTGGGGAAATTGTTCAGTTTTACGTTTTGATAGGTGGTCAACAAACATTGATCTAAACTATGTTTATTGGAAGCCCATAAATTACCACATCTATTTGTACTTTCTATTAATTTTTTAATATTTTTCAAAATTAGTTCACTAATTTAGTTTCATTATGTTGTACACTATACTTGAAAACAGTTTTTCATAAAAAATATTTACCATAAAAATAGTTAACATTTACTAGAGTCTAAAACATGTAAGGGTGAATTATTATTGATTCATTTTACCTAGTATATTTATTAATGTCTTGTTTAGAAACTATATTTAAGAGTGATATAGGATTTGTTTTTATGGAATTATATCATAACTTTAGGAACTAGAAGTTTGAACTTTATACTAGGTCACACATGTTTTCTTTATTTGAAAATGTAATCACCCTACTAACCCATTATAACTGGTATTCATATAAAGGATTTAAAATTGGAGTAAACTGAGAATTTGGGAACCCATGGTTAATCTCTAAGATATTAGGCATTGTGTGTGTTTCTGTTAACTGAAGTCATATGTACAATATTGGATAAGTTCATATGCATAGTTATCAACATAATATACATGGATTAGGAAAAATTAAATATTGGGTCTAGGGTTAAAAATGTGTGCATTAAGGTTAGGGGAATAATTAACAACAAATGAAAAAGTGGAAAATTATTTCTATAGATATAATTTATGTTTTATCTATAAGGTGAAAAAAAATAATTAATTTAATTTTTTATTTTTGGAACCTTGGTGAAAGTCAAATTAAAAAGTGAATTTTTAAGTTATTAGCTCAACCATCATTTAAAATTTTATCATTATTGAACTTATAACTTGGACTTGTATTGTATTAGTTCATTAGGTAGCTTCATGCATAATACAAGAACTCCTCAAAATTTAAATATACTTTACACTTTTAACTAAATAGTATGTATTTGTAATTGGGAAGGTCTTATTTGGAACATTATATTTTAAAAATATTATCTATAGTTTATGGTCCTCTTTTTAAACAGATTGACAAGTTGTATTCTGAGATGAGTACTAAACACACTTCTATTTTACAATGTTAATAAAACATGGAATTGATTGAGTACAATCAACGATAAATGTGGGATAATTTTATGTGGCTCTAAATTATAAAAATTTGAAACAACTTTTAATTATGCTTTTAATATGTTAATTATTTAGTTTTTTGCTTTTTACTATTTATTTTTTATTTTTTATTTTTATAGTTAAATTTTTTATTTAATCATTTTAATAAGAAATTTTAAATTTTCAGTGATTTAATATATTAGTTTTCTATTTCTAAAATTTGAGATTCTTTATATTTACTCATTAGTTCTGTATTACACATGTTAATATAAATTTTATTAATGTATTAATTAATTAATCAATCAATTTATTCTTATTCAATTAAATTAATCATTATGTTATGTTTTCATCTTGGTTTATTGAATTTTTTATATAAATATACATTAATTATAAATTTATATATTTAATCATATTTCAATTATTAAATCTATTTAATTTAATGTATTACATTAAATTACTAATCCAATAATAGAATAATTAATAGCCTGGATATTTATTAATTATCAGTATTTGAATTTTTATTTTTCTACTTTCGTATTTTTCAGGTTTTTGTGCTCTTTTTAATTTTTAGTTCATATTTCTTATAATTTTATGTTGTTTTTTAACATTTAATATATTTTTTAATTATTTGAATCTTTAATTTTATATTAAAACATTATGTTTTTTATTTTAGTTTAACAATAATTAATTTAATTAGATAACGTGATTATAATAAATTATTTAATTCTGTAATATGATTATTTAATATAAATCAAGTATTTAATATATTTTTTCTTTTTCATGTAAATTTTTTTTATGATTTTTTTATATTTATTATTAATTTAAAAACCTCAATTTAACTGTTCTATTTTTAAGTTACTTTTATTTTAAATTTTTTAACTTATTTTAAATAATTTCTGATTATTATTTTAACATTGCATTTTGTTTGTGAGACATCACTAGATTTGCTTGCCATAGGTGACATCATGAGTCACCATTGACGAAAGACTTCCCATTCATCTTCCTTTATTTTGGTGGTGACATAATGATTCATAGCCACCGTTAACGTTCCAAAGTTAACCACTGTTGCCTTGCCTTCTCTCGGCAGGTCACTATTTCACTACTTTATAGTCACCATCACTCCTTCCTTGAACCCCAAAAACCATTCTCCCCTTTTCCTCATAAAACCACCATAATTCCATAATTTTTCAACATTCATAACCTTAATAAACATTTTACACAATTTACCATTGCGAAAACACTACAGATCAACCCAAATATAATCTACATCAAACCAGACTCAGACCTCATTACCATTCCAAATCTACTGAACTCACCACATCCACAATTAGATATCGAAGCCACTGTTCAAATAATACTTGCATCCTCCATCTATGAAGATCATTCGGTGGAGGGAAATCAGGTTTTATCTTGTAGTCGACGCTGCCGCCACTATAGATCCAGGCCGAACCGTACTGGGTATCCATCAGTCAATCAGAGTCGCACCACCATTATAGATTTGGTACATGAACCACACAATTCCATGAAGGAACCGGATGTCACCATCTCGCTACTAGTCACCACCTAGCTAGGGTCATGTGCTACCGACGTGGAGGAGCCATCTACTAAGGAGGGTTCAATATAGAACCAGAACCCCCCTTGTGCGATTAGAGGAGGATTAGGGGGAGATATAAAAACAACAAAAAATCATAATTAATTAATAAAAATATAAATAAAATAATTAATAATAATAAAAATTAATAATAATATTTATCTAGTTTAATTTTTTATATTAAATTATTTACTAAATATGATAATTTAATTACTACATTTAAGATAATAATTTTATAAAACTAAATATTTTTATTAAGTTAATATTTAAATTTAATTAATCAATTTTAATAAAAATTATAATAATATTTAATAATATCATTATAAAATTAATTATCTAATTAAAATAAGAAATTATCTCAATTAAGTAATAATTTTTATATCATATAATAAAAAAATAATCTTTTATAAGGTTTTTAATATATTAACTTTAATATTGTGTAATTAGTAATAGTTAATAAATGAATCTTATTAAAAAAAATTATTTTATTTCAGTAATTCTTTGGAAAAAATTTATTGATAAAAAATTAATAAAAACCTAATATATAATTTGATCTAATTTTTGTAATAATAAAGTAATTATCTTTTATCTATTTAGGTGATATTATAAAACTATGTTACATCTAATTATTCTTCTTTTTCTTGGTGTGTGGATTCAAACAGTTTATGGATTCACATATAGATTCATATAATCCTACATACGGGGGTTAGTTAAAATAGTTAATATATTATAACAAGTGTTGCACGAAAAAACTCATGTGTGAGGTGTTAGAGTGAAGAATATACCTATATCGGTGGAGGTTGTGGGTGATGAAAGTGAGCATGAAAAAAAATGATAAGGAGGAAATATAATGTAGTGGAATGTGGGAAATATCATTCAATATTAACTCTACTAATACACAAGATACCTGAAGAGAATAGCAATTGGAGACTTGGAAGATCCTCCCTTCATCACCTCTTGAAGTTAGAGTCCCTGAGAGTAGGAGCACTATGGTAGTTTGTCCTTCCTCTATTATTATAAATTTCTATAATCTATAATCAAATTTTATTTATGTATTAAATACATATGATCATATTCTAAATTTTTTATCTCTTTAGTTTAAAAATTATGTTGTCTTATTTTTCAAAAAACACAACTTACTTTTTATGAAATCAGAATTGATCACTAATATTGATTCTATTGTTCATTTAAATTTTTCACAACATTCTTTTACAAAATCCAAATATTCATGATAAATCATATATATTGATATTAAATTCATATTTTCCAAGATTTAAATTATGTATAATTGAAGTTTAATGGTGATTTTTTTCCAATCATACTTTTATTAAAATTCGTAACAATTGATGAAACATTGAGTGGAGAACTCCAAGATTAAATCTTCCAATTGATATGTTTTGAGTGTGGGAGATTGGTCTACCATTTAATGAGGCGTATCTACAATAAAATTTAGTGGAGATTTCATATTTTTAACCATCCAATTAATAATTCTCATGTGTTTTCTTTGATCAATTATCTCAATGTGTATTCAGGTTTCTTAGTTCACTATTATTCTGTTAGTCATAATTGGATAGTTATAATCATATTCCTCTTATAAAATCATGGTTCTGAAACTATATTTTAAAAAAACAATAACAATAAAATTAGAAATTATCCTCCACTCAATGTTTACACCAATGGGTTACCTAATTTAACAAATTCAGACCCTCGTCTCATAGTTAGTCGTCCCATGGGTTCGATCTTACAAACCACTATACTGTAGTAAGTATGATTTATAAATTATTAATCATTGACTCCATTTCAACATCGATCATGTCAAATGACCTAAATTATCAAAAATCATAAAAGTATGTGTCATTTTTCATACATATCATAAGTACTTTTTCATTATTATGTGGTAGTCTTCTACCGTAATTATTTCCCACCTTTTTCTTCCTTGTTTTAGTCAATAGAGGGAACTCAATGGAACTCGGTTACCATTGAATTTTTCAGATGTGAAAAGTATGGGAATGAGGAAAATCTATTTCCTATGTGTAAATATCAAGAATATAATAAATAAGGACCTTGATTTTTGGTTATGTTGATATAGATAAAAAGACCATAAATGGCACGTGAAAGGTATTGGATGCTCATCTAATATTATATACATTAAACATAAAAATCATGATTGGTTTGTGGTCAAGGATCCTTAAGAAATGGTTCATATTTCATATTCTATGGTAAGGGGTATTATGGAATACGATGATGATTCCTCATTAATGGATTAAGAATAAAGTTGGATAATTGAAGTGCATATGTTTTGTAATTCAATGGTTATGTTATATGAATCACAAAGTATATAAGTAATGTTTGTATAAGTTTTTCATTATGTGTTTTCAATGAATGTGATAAATGAATATGATGACCTAGAAAATTCATTTATTGGATGGGTTACATTATGGTAAGGTAACCCGTAACATGTTCCTCATGTTGAAAAAATGATATCATATATGGATAAGGAGATGCTGATGTTGATAAAGTAAATTTGATGGTATTTATGATGACAGAACTATTAAGGTATTTTGGAACGTCTGATATATGTTGTCATGGAAATAGTTTTAAACATTCTTGAATTTAAGGAATATGCCTAGTAATCTATGGATATAGAATAAATCATAGGGTAATTCATGTTGTTACAATGTTTTAAGAATATATACGTTGAATATACTCACATGTTTTCAATGTGAACACCAATAGATTATTTATGATATACGGGGGATCAATGATAATATGATATAGTGAAATTCCTTTTAGTGTTTTGGAAATTTATCTATTGGATGGGTTATAAGTTTATCAATTTATGGAATCTTTTACGTTAAATTTCAGATGATGTTTTAGATATTAAAGTATCATCTATCAATATAAGCTTATATGTATTTCATATAACTGATTATAATAATTTTGTGTCATTGAATATGAAAAATGTAATGAGTTATCATTATATTTATGGATTTCATGACCTTTTAATGATTCCAAAATGAAAAATGCACCTTCATTTCATGGAATAATAGATGATGCTTAAATTGATTAGTATATTACAAAGGGTGAGGATGTACTGCAATAATATCAGTATAAATTCTCTATAATATTAATCCACTTTAGAAAAAAGGATCTCAAAACCAAAAAAATGTTATCTTATTACTTTTGTTTCTATTGAATCAAATGGCCCCTTATATCGTTGAAGGTTTTTGGATTTGTAATCATTTAAATTATCCTACCCATGTTCTCAATCACCCTCAATCAGAATGTGATAATTTTATTTCTCTTACATGTCCATGATTCCACTTCCCACTTATGTTCTTCTATATGGAAACCTAATTGTTTGTTACCTGGAGTAACCATTAGGTTTCTATCTTTTATTTTTAATGTATGTTTTATTATTCATTTTATGATGTGGGTTTCTATGAAATATTTGTCTGAGTATTAGAACATTGATAAACTAGATGAATTTCTAGGGATAAATTCATTTTAAGTGGGGTAGTATGTAACACACCATGTCATTGTGAATTATCTTCTTTTTTAATTATTTAAATATATTGACATTTAATATATGAATAAATATTTATAATAGCTTGTTTGAAACAAAATTCCTAATGTATAAAATAATATAGCATCCCAAGAATTTAATATATATTTAACGTTTTAAATAAATATAATATTATAATTCTTACAACACTATGTTGTCTTTAGTCACTTGAAAAAATGACTTTCTTTCATGACTTGTGTTACACACAAGACTAACTTTTACTGAACAACAATATAACAATAAACCATTACTATATTGAATAATAAGATATAGCTGTGAAATTAAATTACTGACTATGATTATTTTGAAATAACTTATGAAAATATATGGTCTATAAAAATATTTAATGAATTCATTAGTTACCAATTAATTATAATTGAAAATATAAGTCTATTGAAAATAAATTAAATATTATTATTCTCCCAAAGGCACAGATTCTCAATATGTTAAATTCATTAAAATTAAATAATTATATTAATGAAATATATATTTTATATATTCATTATTTTTTTGATACTCATCCAATTTATTTTATAGGTATTAGATATGAATAAATCCATTTTTATGAAAAACAATTGTATTTTTATAAAAAATAATCTTACCGCCTTTTAATTACAAACACATTTCGACTATAATTTTTAATATTTTATAATTACTAAACAAAAACATAAAAATTATTTTCCAAAATGGAAAATATAAATTACATTATGGGGATATTTTGGAATTTTTCTAAGAATTTTTTTCATGAATTTTGAATAATATAAAATTTTAATTGAAAAATTATAATTCGTATAATTTATTTATAAGGATAAATTGCTTTTTAAAATTGGTATTAATGTTAAACAAGATAAATAATACAGTAATTAATCAAATTTTGGACATTGGAATTAATTTCACATTTAAATTTGATATAAAGTCTTACCTAACTATTGAATATTTTAAATATAAAACCCACTATATTGTCCCATCTATGGGATTAAATTGGAATTTATTTCTGCCACTTATATGAAATAATTTTTTCAAAATGGATTAAATATTTGGAAAATTAAAATTTAATAATTCTTAATAAGGTACAATTTTTTTTTTCAAAAATTATAAGTGAATGTGATAAAAATTAATTAGAATGACTAAGAGACAAACTAGGTTAACAATGGACTAAACATTGAACATATGGCCTAAAATGACCTATAAACTTGTCCAAAATCCATTCTATGTTTATATACAGAACCCCTACTCCATTGAATATGTCTTGGACATTATTTTTTAATGGCTAGGACCTCTCCGACCCATTCCTTTGTGAAAATACGGTGTTTGAGGTGATTCAGGAGGTCAAGGGGACTTATCCCCAAAACATTGCCAATTTTCCAATTCAATGAGCAGTTCTAATGGTCGACAGTTGTGAACAGTGCATCGGTGACCTTAGGTGAATAGTGTCATCGGTAACATTCTATGAACAGTTTCACTGCTGAATAGTTCTATCGGTAAGCTCTAACGGTAACCTCTCTTTCCTTTTCCAAATTTCCAATTCTATGAACAGTTCCATCAGTGAACTGTTCAATTGGTAACCTATAATGGTATCCTCTATTTCCATTTCCAAGTTTCCAATTCTATGAATAGTTCCACCAGTGAACCATTCTATCAGTAACCTCTCTTTCCATTGCCAAATTTCCAATTCAATGAATAGTTCCATCGGTGAACAGTTCTATCAGTAACCTCAAACGGTAACCTCTATTTCCTTTGCAAAATTTTGAGTTCATGAATAGTGTTTCCAAAATGGTGAGGTCTATTGATAATCTCTATTTCTTTTTCCAAATTTTCAGTTCATGAATAGTGTTTCCAGAACGGTGAGGTATATCTGTAACCTCTATTTCCTTTTCCAAATTTTGAGTTTGTGAACACTGTTTCCAAAACAGTGAGGTCTATAGGTAACCTCTCTTTCCTTTACCAAATTTTTAGTTCATGAATAGGGTTTCCAGAATGGTGAGTTCTATCCCTAACCTGTATTTCCTTTTCCAAATTTCAAGTTCGTGGACAGTGTTTCCAACTTCCTATAGTTCCACCCCTTTAACGTTTCCTTTGACGTAACATACATTTAAAGCCTCATTTTAAGGACTTTAAGGGAAATTCAAAGGCCATAACTCATATATTAATTATTCCAAAGGCTTGGGATGTTTTTACTTGGTCTAACCATGTGGTTTAATGCAATCTAGTTTTAGTGGGAAATCAAGCATATCTTAAACTGTCACTTCGTTAAATATTCTAAAGGGATGAGATATATTCCTTCCTAATTCTTCCTCTTTGTTCTTAGTTATGAGACTCTATAACCTTTCATTCTATTCCATAGGAGTTGCATAATCAAACTTTCCTCCTTGGATTGGTTCTTCTCTGTTTTGATGCAACCAAGCTGTATCGATCAATATTCGATATAAGGTATATTTTATCGTCATTCTTTTGGGGTTCATCTTCTCCTATTTCTCATTTCCATTTTATATCATGTAATCACTATGCTTATAATAGGGTTTTCTTGGGGTTCGGTTGGTGCGGTCATACCGTGGCATCCTCGAGTGGATGTAGTTGTCGTGAGAGGAGGATCGTGATCCGTTGTGTGGATAAAGAACATCAAGAACTCTTTGAGGTAGGGGATTCATTGCTTCTCTTTTCTTATATGTGAAACTGTATAGTTAGAGTGTTTTATCCAACTATATGGTAATGGAATTTACATAATAAATATTTTAACTAGATAAATAAATTGATATCGATCGTATTTTATTGCCTCTTGTTTTGCTAGAGAGAGTGATATCTATGCTTCCTTCGTATAGCTATTCATTCTTGATGAAAATTAGTAAAGAACGTAAACCAGAATTAGTTGATAATTGTTTTGTTAAAGATAAAGAGGCGTGTCAATGAATCTGGTTCTTCTTGTTGTAATTTTGATGTTAATCAAAATGATATAGTAAGCATGTTTAATTTATTTGTGATAGCTTACTGTTTAGGTTTTCTGAATATGGAACCTACATATAATAAATCGGTTAATTCAAAATGGATTATTTGTTTGATAAATCCTTGAAGGGTTCTGCGTTACCCTCTTGATTGTTAAAGGGACCAAAGCCCAATTGTTATGATGTTTGTTTTCATGATACTTTTTTGTGATGTGAGAGTGGAGGGCTGTTGTGATATGAGTGGGGCATGGATGCCTTTTAGTTGTCGTAGAAAATGATGCCTAGGGTGGGGAGATGCATCAGTTTATGCATATGGGTGTCAGGGAGGACACCGGGGATGATGGAAGGGGATGGATGTGTTTGTTGGATGCTTGATTTTTTTTCCTGGTTGATTATTTTCATTACTTTTCCCCATTGCTCAAGGCAGATGGTCTTACTTACCCTTCTTCTAAAAGAGGTGAAGATGCGTGGGGTATGCCACATGCTTTTCATTTTTAGCTTCTCAAGGGAGGATGGGTCTATGCACTTGCTATAAGCGACAAAGACTCGACGGGTAGTACATCTACTCACCGTGTTGAGCCCCCTTGTGTTTAGTAGCATAGATTGTTTTTAAAAAATGCCTAAGAATATTGGAATGTAATTCTGTAATTAATAATTGAATAAATGGTGTTAACCCTTGGGGTGAGAGTATTCTGGAACATAATGATGAGGTTTTAATTTTAAAGGGACAGTGGACTTTGGGTGTGATGCTATTGAAATTTAATGTGGAATTTTTATAGTTAAATAATGTTTAAACACAACAAGATAATCACTGTTTAGTGGTGGTTTTTTTTCGTTTAACGGTGGTTAAAACCACCGCTACATGGTTTGGAAGCGGTTTCTATAAACCGCCTCCTAATACGGCATCGAAAATCTATTAGCGGCAGTTATATCCATTTCGTGGTGGTTTATGGAAAGCATCGTAGCTACCTCATTTCGCTGTAGTTTTACTGAGTTTAGTGGCGGTTTTTACGAGCCATGTACATCAGTTTATTCGCGGAGGATATAACCGCCGTGAATAAACTCAAATACAACGGCTGTAAAACCGCCGCTGAAGTCATGAGAACCGCCGTGGAATGAGCCCCTACGATGTGACTATTTGGCTATGGTTAAAACCGCCGTGAAACGTAATTATTTTTACATTTAGCTGCAGTTTTCACTATTTAGTGGAGTTTTAAACCGCCGCCAATGTACATTTTGCAGCGGTTTAAACCGCAGTGAAAAGCTGACCAGAAATAAAAATTGCTTCCGCTGCACCACTACCCTGAAAGACAAATCAAACCAGAAATACCGCAGTATAAACCCATCTTTCATATCATGAATGAAATGAAGAGGGAAAATAATGTAGAATGTTGAAAAAATTCGATCATTCATAATTTAAAAAAGGGAGGAATCTCCACATTTTGAATTATCTTTAATGTTTTATATAAAATGGAATGAATTTCAAGGTTTTAACTATGATAAAATATGATCAATCACACATGAAATGTCAGAAAAGGTTTGGAAAGAAGTTTCAATCGAACACTGAAGTTCCGATAACCCCCATTCTTCAGATTTCACTCTATGATGAAGAGTCTTGACCAAATCCATAAACTCCACAATCCACTTTTATGTAGTTTCCAAGAAAAATGATGATATTAAAATATTTTTCCTCAAATTAGCTATGATTTCCTTACATCTCCATATCTGTATAGTCTATGAATCCATGTGAGCCTACAATTTGAATATCCAATTATGAACTTGCTCCAATGCATCTAAGGACTTCCTTATCTTCCTAGAAATAAGATCCTCATCTATAATATCATGAAAATATATTTCACTTGTCTCCAAATCAAACTGAGTAAAAACAATTTGATTCATAATTTTATATAGAGGTCGTTGGTTAAAACCACCAGCACTGAAGTCATTAAATAATTTATAAATGTTTTCCCCTTGGTTGTGGAATATTTCTATGTGGGTATGAGTGATCAAACCATGAATATACTAATTTTTTTTCCTATTTTGTGCCTCAAACTGTGTGACTAATGGAGTATGAGTGGAAAGTGGAGGAATAACTAGTTGACTCAATGAGGAAGAAGGAGAATATGCCTCATATGACCTTATCTCAACAAGTATATCATATGTAGCCTATGATGTAAAATTAATTTCATCAATAATGTATATTTCACCATTAGGGTAGTCATCACTAGAACGAGTTTTCTTTCTTGATTTCTCACCCAGATCTTTGATCATCTCCATCGTCACCACTAACAATGTTGTTGGTGAGGTAAAACGACTATCCAAATGATGGACTAACTAACTTATCACAGCATAGAGTCAAGATGTTACCCACTCTTGGGTATAATCTAGGGAAAGGAAGGAAGGAGCATCAATAAGTGGATGTATGATTTCAGCTTCGATATTCTCACATGTCGACATTATCCAAAATCGATGGATGCCAATAGGATGTCACTCCTACAATGGTCCGCCAAAAGAAGAGGGGTGACACTTAGGTTGAAATCAAACTAATCATTGAATCCATAGGTGGTATAAGGTTTTAAAATAATTATCTCATTTATTGTGTATTCAAGTACCCCTTCCCAAAGATAGACCATGTACGACCTTTCATCAAGGGAACCGCTATAGTTATCAATAATCAGCCCAATTGGTGCATGAAAAGAGATAAAATCGAAGATGAAAGACTGGATCATTTCATATTTAACCTCATTGGGGCTTTGTGACATGGTCTGATCTCCTGATATATTCATAAAAAATTGGGAGAGATGAAGCATTGGGGATCCTAGTGGAATTTTAATATTTATAACAACAAAAGTGATCCTCTATCAAACCAAACAAAAACTAGAGAGTACCCCAAGTAATGTAAGGAATTATACCTTACTGGATGTTTCCCTAGAGTTGATAAAGATGTGAAAGGATCAACACTACCAAATTGTGGTATTTTCTTCCACAAGTCTCCCCACCATCACCAATGTGCTGACACTAATACCTAAATACATAACCCAATCCGGGAAAATACACCCATTAAAAACATGGATATAATGCCTATCAGCCTAGGGTCTAAGGAGATCGTCAAATTCACTTAGTAGAATCTTGATTTATAATCCCTATCTTTTATGATATGAAAATATGATCTAGAACTATATCTGACTTACTGAGAAGGTAATTGATGATGGTGTATGGTAGTTGGCATGTCCCCACTATAATAAATAAAAATATGGATCCAATTATTAAAAGAAATGAGAAAACACATTTTTAGATCCTTCCTAAATTTATACTTCACAATAATAAGCATCTCTTTCACTAAAATTGTTGTTTGTTGGGGTTCATCCCAAAAATCCTTATCATAGATGAATTTATCATACATCTCTACAAGAGGGGGATTAAGAATGTGAATCCATTAACATGGAATTGGACTAATAAACTATGAACTCTTATATTTGATGAATCCACTACCCCCTCACCACTAAAAAATATTAAAACCATCTCAACATAAGAGAATATTACTTAGTTAAAATTCAAAATAGTATAACATGTGAAATGGCCCAATTTGTTCAACACATCAACAATGGGTTTAACTCCTAGTCGTCCAATATCTCGACTACCAATTCAAACACAGGCCTAAATGGAATGATGTATACCACACTCAAGAAATCAAGACATAAAAAGAAACATTAGAAATAAATAATACGCATAAAAGGAAACATGAGAAATCAATGAAATTTTAGGACATGAAAATGTTTGGTGGAAACTATGTGCCACAAATGTTACATATACAAACCAAATATTCCCATATTTGTTAAACACATGAACAATACAACTACTAATGGTCCGATGATGCATCGTCACCCTCTCCACCTTCATCACCACTTTCTGTTGTCACTTGTAAGAACATTTCATTGAAAATTAAACACGGTTGCATATTTATATTAAAACCTAAAACCAATAAAAGTTAGAAAACTAAATAATTTTTTTGTGATTTACCTGCATACCACCAGTCGATGCACTACCACCGAGGGCATATCTTCTTATAAGCTGACGTATTTCAATCAAATCTTTCTGCAAAGTAGATATCTGATCCCCCTGCTAGTGAACTGTGTTTTATAGAGAAACAATCTCTTTATGAGCATCTCTGGGTATGGGCTGACTAAAGCCAGGAGTAGATGCAGCTTCCATCCTTGGTGGCCTACTAAAAACCTCAGATGGTACGGGTCTCAAACCCATCCCGCGCACTCTACCAGGATGCTCCTTCCCAAGGACTTTACCAACCGGGTCATCCTGGGAGACTGAGTAGGACTGCGCAGGATTGAAATCCCATAGTTCTTTAATTTTTACCTATAAATCAAATATCAATATATATTAACAAAGTAAAAACTGATAATAATTTATTATAATAAAAAATTGACTTCATACCCCAACTTCTTTAGTAGGCTCATTAACAAAACCTCCATCTGATTTCTTGTGAACATCCAACAATAGTTTACTTCGAGATGCTTCGTGCCCTAAACTTTGTGACTGCATTAAGTAAAGATAAGTCAAAAATTCAATATATTAAATAGATAATACTGTCTTAAAAATATTTAAACTAATTAAAAGATTACCAATGTTGTTCGGCTTCTAGAAAATATTTTTGAGCCCGTAGTGTGAGGGATGACCTGCTTAGCCCAGTTTGAAGCATTCTTTCTTGAGAGATCCTGAAATAAATAAAATGAAATTTAATAGTAATGTATTCAATGTCCTTTCCTATTCATATAAATTTATAAATGTAAAATGAGGATAATATAATAATATATATTTCAATACCATCTGTTTCTCATCATCATGTTAATCAACAAAAACTTTCCATTGTTCTTTTGGTACCCCACTGGGTAGCTTCTCATACATTTGTTGCACAGTCAACGAGGTATCGTTGACATCACACTATAATCTCCATTTGGAATCCTTCAATTTCTTACCTAGATTTTTCAACGTCCACTTCCGTGCTATCACATCAGCAACTGTGAAGTGGAAGAACATCTGTATACATAAATTCATTTTGAATATATTAGTAACATGACATTCAATTAAACCATAATGTTATAAATTTACCTTTATTTGAGAATCAAAAACTTCATTTTTCCATCTTGGAGGCATATGTCTCCAATCATCATATGAAATAGGAAGGGAAATGGGCTTCGCTGCCAGCTGGCCTAGAATCTGGCCAAGTAACCCCGCAACGTCATCCGTCGGGACCCCATAAGAATCAAATTGCACGACTATCTGTTCACTAATCATATTACAAACATCTGACCTTTTTATTTTTTCCCCACGGTTGTATTTTTGTCATCATCAATGAGAAAACAATTAGTATAAACAAAATGCAATAAATTTATTTAATTAAAATTTGTACCTATGACAGTGACACTTTAGTACACCCGTAATGAACTAGAATGGGCGTGTCGCTGCCCCACTACTGAGGCTCCAAAAGGGGGAGTCGACGACTCGCCCTCTAATGGGACATCCAATGATGGTGTGAGATATGGTGTAGGGGGAGATGGTGCAGAAGTGTATGCATCTGGTGCCTTAGATTTCATGGGGAGGGAGCTAAATGGATCGTCATCTGTTGCCGAACTAGATGAAATAGTATACCGCTTCTTCCTTGGCATTCCTGTCATTTAATCAAATAAAATTAAGTTTTTAATATATATTTAAAAAAAATTATGCAGAAAAAAAATTAAAAATGATAATAGATGCCCAGTACTAATAGAAAAAAAATATATAACAATGATAATGAATGACTGCAGAAATGAAACAAGTGGTTGTTGAATAAATAAATAATTGTACATACAATCATTTTCCCCTTCAATTATGTTGGTTTCCTACTCCATTTCTTCATCCACTTCATTCATCCTTTCTAGACTAATATTTTCAATATCATGATGGACAAATAATTCTACTGCATTTTGTTGATTAAATTCAATTTCAGAGGTCAAATTATCCACTTCATCACCCATATCATACAAATCTCTTTGTATTACATGAGAAACTACACTCCACCCTTCATCGAAAACATCATTCACATAATATACCATTTTTTCTTGTGATTCTATGATATATGGATCATGTAGTTCATGATCACCAACATCCATCAAGCGAGAGAAGTTCACAGATGTAAATTGCAAGGAATATCATTTAACACCTATGATAATATCGACTCATTTTCATTTGAATAAAACAACAAAAAAATGTATGTCGTAGATTAATTAAATAATATCATGCATATTTCCATAGTATTCCACTTCATCAAATGTAAATATACCACTATTCTATGTTTTAAAACTCACTTCTCGATCGACTGTATGATATCTAAAGCCATAAACATTATAAGCGTCAAACTTTCTAACTTGTTTTAGAGGACCTCTAGAAAGAAACATAAAATCTTCTAACACCTCTGCTCGAGTAATAGTATTCATGATCTGAGAAAAGAAACATACTTTATTAGTTTTACAAAATGTATGTGTCAAACTAATATTTGTACTTATTGAAATATTTATGAACTTACACATCGTGCAAACCATTATACAAGCTCTTTATTAACATCTTTCGTTATATCTTTCTCATTTCATGTTTGGACTCTCATTCGTCTCTTTGTTTCTATCCTAAACTCTTCAATAAATGGATCTGCAATTTCACTATTCAGCATCACATATCTATGTGACTATAATAATTCCTATTCAGTCAGTGTCACATTTGGGGTCCTCCCAACTGATTGGCCAATAGCAGGAAATATTTTGGATTTCTGATGTATTTGAGATTGAGTCGATGTGTCGTCAACACGTCCAACTCGATTAAATATTGTCTGAATATCCTCCAAGTATCGAGAACAAAAGTTAAGACACTCCTCATCCAAATATCCATCAGCAATAGAGCCTTCTTGTTGAGCTTTATTTCTCACGTATGATTTCAAATGCCCAAGATATCTGTGAAATAAAATAATCATAATTATGAATTTAATTAAGTACCAAATTTTTTTACTTAACTGAAAAACATATAAATAAAGTACCTCTCAATTGGATACATCCATCAATAATGAGTGAGGCCTCCTAATTTAGCTTCCTCAACTAAATGCACAGTTAAATGCATCATTACAGTAGAAAATGATGGAGGAAAGATCATCTCCATTACACAAAGGGTCAATACAAACCTCTCCTAGAGGTTGTCAAGCTGAAATGAATGTAGTGATTTCTCACATAGTTGTCTGAAAAATCTGAAGAATTGGAGTACAACAGCAGTAATTTTTTCAGGTAATAATGTACGCAATGCCAATGGTAGTAACTGTTGTAATAAAATATTTGAATCGTGACTTTTCAATCCACGTAACTTACGATTCTTCAAGTCAACACACCTCAATATGTTACTTGAATAACAATCATATACCTTAACATTCTTTAAAATTCGAAGGAATGTATCTTTATCCCTAATTTTCATTGAAAAAATTGCCGGAGGATACTTTTTATTCTCATCTGGCCAGAGATCTCATTTTATGTTCATTGCTTGTAAGTATATACGAGCATTGAGATGATCCTTCAAATTTCCATGCTCATTAAGCAATGTGAAAATAAAATTATCACAGACATTCTTCTCAATATTCATCACATCAAGATTATTCTGCAACAAAATAAATTCCCAATACAGAAGTTTGAAGAATATACTTTTTTCATCCATTGTTGCGTTCTGATTTCTCTTGATGATGCACTTCGGACCTTTTTCCGCTATCATTAAAATGATGAACCTTCCCAAATTCTATTTCAACATTTTCAAGCTGTGTCAATATTTCAAAACTAGTTAGCAACTTTGGAGGTGGTCTACGATCACTGGAACCATTAAATTTTGATCTGTTCAGCCAAAATCTATGAGATGCATCGAGAAATCTTCGATGACACAAGAAGCACCATTTTATACTGTGAGGTAGCCATTTGGGATAAAAATAAATGTTACAAATGGTACAAGACAAACCCGTGTAATTTCTCCAACCAGATAAATTCCCAATCCTAGGGAAGTCACTAATGGTCCACATTAAAGCAGCATGAATTTTGAACATTGTTTTAGAAGAAAAATCAAATATGTCAACATCGTTGCTCCACAACTCCTGCAATTAGTCAATCAAAGGATGTATGTATACATTAATATCATTTCCAGGCATTTTTTTTCCAGGAATAATCATCGAAAGGGTAACAGATGTATGTTTCATACACATCCACAGAGGCAGATTATAAGGGATCAAAACAACTGGCCAAATTTTATAACTAGTACTCAAAGTCCCAAATTGGTTGAATCCATCAGCAGCCAATCACAATCGAACATTCCTAGGATCTGCTGAGAAATCTTGATGTAATGAATCAAATGTCGTCCATGATTGGGAATCTCATGGATGTCTCATTAACCCATCATTTTTAGTATCTACAGAATTCCACTTTATGTATTCAGCGGTTTTCGATGACATGAAAAATATTTTCAATCGAGGCTTCAAAGGAAAGTAATGAAAAACCTTTGTAGGTGTGTTCCTTTTCTTCTTCTCAATGAAATAATGTTCATTCAGACTTCCAACATCACCCTTTGCCCGCCATCTAGAAGAACATTTCTTGCATTTCTGTCTACTTGAATCCTCTCCCCAATAAAGCATACAATCATTAGGACACACATGTATTTTTGTATAATTCAGACCAAGATTTTTAACAAATTTTTTCATATCATAAAAAGATTCTGGGATTTTTACTTCATGAAATGCATCACGAATCAATTCCAATATCATGGACATTGCCTTATTTGTAATTCCACATAGACATTTGATATGGTACATCATTAGCAGAAATGAAATCCTTGAATATTTCAAACACCCACTATACAACTATTGATTTCCATCGTCAACTAAATCATGAAACACATTTTCTTCAGTGAAGTTTTATCTTACATTTGGCTCCACAGAATCAAGAGGAGGATCCAATGATATGTTACAATATAGATCTGCCTGTGTTACAGTCTCAAAAACATCACTTGTCACGTTGCAATTTGTATCACCCTCTTCTGGTTGTTCTGATATGTTTTGATGCTGATAGTGGTGTCTTGTAGTGCCGAAGGCATCATTTATGAGGTTTTGAATTTCATTTTCCATTGCCGACGATCTTGGGATCTCATTCTGTGGATTAACATCAGTGCTCAATCATTATGTAACATTCAATTCTCCATGCCAAATCCAACACAAATATTGACCAGGTAATTGCTTCTGTATTAAATGTTCATAAACATCATCTCTCTTCAACCATGTTCTGAATTTACATTTAGGACATGGAAATTGTATTCTCCCATCGATTAGAAATTTAAAAATCTAACAACTCATTCAATCCCTTAACATACTGAGGTGTGTTCCTCGATAATGTAATCCAGTTTTTATCCATGTATATCACAATGTTCCTACACAGAATATACGATAGTGTATGATTACAGAATCATACTATAATAAAGATGACTCATTTATCATAAAGTATGAATAATATAATAAATATGATTCATTGATCACATTTACCACTTCATATCAACCGAACAAGTCTAGTCCATAAGAGACAGTGTCAATACCTCATTGAGGAGCAGTAAGAATATCGAGTTACACATTTATCATAACACTGTCGATCACAAATTTATGTTTCCTCTAAGAACACCCCATTGACGTGTGATTGAAACCGATCATAATGTATTTTAAACCTGAGACATTATGTGATTGTTTAGGCTTGACCTTAGATTTCCTCTAAGAGGAATGATGTTTCTCAACGGTTCCATACACAACCAAACATATCAAAGTTGTATTTCCAAGCAATAACTGAAGAGATTTAAGACATGAGAGCTCAGAAGAAGTTCTAGAAAAAAAATTCCATTTTTCAATTGAAATCATAGGTTGTGTTCATTATACTAGGAATGACACATGTTTAACAAAAATGACAAGATTCTACCCACCTTTGGATTTTTCTAGTTATCAAAATTTGAGATATATCAGCCACTAATAAGTTTTCTATATCATATTCACATCAACACATACGTTTGATTCTCCCCTCAAGCACACTCATTACGTCATAACAATCATAAAGAGGGCCAAATCCAAACTGACCAGCAAGACAAAACACCTTATTCTTTTTGAAGTCCTCCAATGCTTTGAGACATAGTTTACTATTTAATTCATAGGTCACTCAACTCCGTAGATGACCTGACACCATAAAAACAGCCCATGGTTCAATTATTTAACCAAACTCCATACATTCATTACAACATTTAGAAATCGACCGGAAAAACATAGATGTATCCATGTTACCATAGGTTCCATAAGTAATTGGCCCATCCTGATTACTATACATAGTTTTTCCACCCTATGCATTAAAGAATTAGAAGGTACATAAAATAGATTTAAACCAACATCATATTGACTCATACGACCATCAACATGAATGAAAGCAAACAATGTTGTCCAACACTGAGGAAAATAAAGGGCCATGCGACCTGAAAAGCAGATGAAAATGCTTGAGGTAATCCTATCCTACTGAAACTGAGCATTTCTCGATACTCATGAAAATAAAAATGGCCAAAAACACAATAACCACCCAAAAAAGGGTTTCATTAGAACTAAAGAGTCATATTAGGGGTAAAGACACCTGAACAGAGCCAAGCATCAAAAAAATCCTTGTAATAGAAAGGTATTAATGTTCTAAGGGAACTAACTACCAAAGGATATCAACTTAAAATGAGAATGAATCAAATCTAACACCATGTTATGATTACAAAATTCACTAGGCTCAAAATCCAATCAACTAATACATCATTAAAAAAGATGTCTATGGAAAATGCATGTGGTTATATTCCAAGACAACTCAAAAAATTCCCATGATACCCTTACATAAGAGTCTCTAGCAAGGACACCACTAAAAGTTCCATTTCCAATAAATAATGGGAAATCACAAACCGAATTTAAATATGTTTTTTTCATAATAAATTATCCAATATATTAACATAATAATGGGAAATCACATGTTCAATCCATTCCATAAATCCCGATACACCCTAAATTTCACCATGCATCCACCATATCAGGTGCCAACTGCAACCAAAAACCCAAGTCTTATTAACCATATACCTTCAATATTCATCCATCCCAAGATCAAAAAGAATAATATAAAAATACTCAATTAAAAAGAATATATAGAAGTAAATAAACAATAAAAAGAGTCAATAGGGCATATAGGCCCTAGAAACAATGTATCTGAACATCACATGAAAATAGGCTCGCTAGACCCTATACAGTTATCTTTATCTAACAAACGGTTTTATTTCTATTTTGGATTAACTGATTCATTTATCCAATTCCATTAACAAATGGAATAAAAATTTCAATTAAAAATTAATTAGGTATCAAATTAACAATTTTCATCAAATTAACATGCTAAAACATCGAGTAACAAACATTCTAATCAAATAATAAACATATATTTCAAAAAATCTTGTAAAAAATATGAAAATGTTACCACAATGGAAAACTCACTTTGGGGTCGCGGTCGTAGTGAGAAGGGTCACCGGGAGAAGGGGGGTCGCGGGTCACCGGGGTCGCCGGTCACGAGCTCCACTGTAGACGCTGGTCGCGGGGTCTCCGGAGATAGAGGTCATGTTCACCGGAGAAGTCATGGGATCGCTGGGAGGGGGGGTTGCGGGAATAAGGGAGCATGAGGGGTCGTGAGGGTTGGGGGAAATGTGGGTCGGGGTAGGGAAGGGTCGGGATTTTTTTAAAAAAAATATGGGTTTAGTGGCGGTTTATTAAAAAATGCTACTGAACCTTTTTCGGAAAGCATTTAGGGACGATTTTGTGAACCGCCACCACAAAACCGCTACTAAACCCTATTTATATTGTAGTGAAAGAATTAATAAATGTAAAGAGGAACTGATAAAAAGAAAATTAAGTAATCAAATAAAGCTAATTAAATGTTTGTGTACTTATAGGATACCTAGTCTTAGAAGTGGCATCCTGGAGTCTGAGAGACGTTAGCTGTAGTTAAATTTAAGACTAGGTTATCCCCATAGTGTGGTTTTGAGATCTAGTATATTCTATACTTTTTGTGTTTCTATATTCTACTCCACCCTGTCAGTAAGGGAAACTTACACCCTGGAGATTTTGAGCCCTGGGTGGTGTTCTCCGCAACATTCAAGTGGGAGGATGAATGGATGAATACCCCCTTTGGCCCCGCTCTCTTCTCTTGGTAGTTACTTGTGCTGGTAGGAAAAATAGTTAGTTTTCCCCATATATGTGTGTAGAGGGTTTTAATGTCTTTTGTTTATTCACACACATATATTCTGGATATAGTATCCTATGGAATATTGTAGGTGTAACATGTATTGGTTGTGATGGCTTGAGGATCCTTACTCGGTGTATGGGCTGTAATGGCCTGAGGTATAATACTCGGCGTATGATACATGATATGCAAGCTGTGGTGGCTCCCCGAAACTACCTGGTTACTTTCTTGCATGGACGTGGTGGTTTTGATTCATAAGGTGCATATTGTGGTGCTTCGCCTAGGTGTTTGCGTGAAAGACTTTTTGGAGAGATATGCTTAGGACATACGATGTTGGGGAAAATCAGCAAACAAGTGGGGAAGTAGTAGTGGGGTACCCTTGATATTCTTTATTATATGATATATTCTTGTATGAGTTACTTGGTGAGAGTATCCATGGAGAGGCATGGAACTTAGTATACCTGTTTAGGTGACGAGTTATTTTCACTTGTTGTTCACTGTGCTTTAGCACGCTTTCTTTACTTATGCAAGAGAGGCTTCGGGGAGGATCCTACGGAGTATACTGTTATAGTCACCCTTTGTATATATAAACTATCTTTCAGGTCACTTGGAGCAAGTTGGAGATCAAGCTGGTTTCTACTAGCTTGGGGTTGCAGGAGCTATTCGGGCTTGTGGTTGCTGCTATTTTTACATTCTTTTGGTTACTTGTATTATTCCCCTTCCAGTTGTAGTACCTTTGCATGAAATTACATATGATCACTTGGGTTTTCTTTTATATTTCAGTTCTGATTTAGAGTTCTTTGGTGTCTATCTTATCTCTCTCCTCTGCATGTGTTCTCTTAGAGGGTAATGCCTCTCATTTGTGTGTTTACTATACCCTCGGTGCTAGTTTCCAACCTGGGGCCTACTGGAGGTGGGACTTGGGGGTCATTATCTCCCTTATCATATTGACGACCGAGGAGGGGTACACTTTATGGGGAGGGGGGTCATGAAAGAGTGGTATTAGAGGTCTGGATATAGGATAGGATGGAGTTTGGAGTTAGGCACATGTGAGGTTGCATGGGTTGGTAGGGAAACAGTTTCATTCATGTTTATCAAGTGATGTAAAAAATGGATACCGACTGAGACATAGGAATTTAGGGCCCCCTATGATCTGATGTATAGAACATTAAGTTTACAATGGATACTAAAAAAGGTGATACTAGTTGCAGGGTAGAGACCTTGGAAAGGATCATGCATTATTCTTCTTTGTGCCTGTGATTCAATGGGTAGACCTTGGGATAGGTTAACCTAAAATAAATGAAAGAAAAAATTAATTAATTAATGTTTAGACATACATATTCTAGGTTTTGGAGTTCTAACGGTTTGTTATTTTATAGGAATTTCTCCCGGTCAATGTCCTCATCAGGTTTGTACAAAAAAATGTCCAGCAGGCTGTTCCAGCAGATCGCCGTAGGGTAGAGGTTGACGATGGTGACAGATGGAGGAATACACTCCAAGAGAATCAGCACCAGAGACTGAAGATGTACGAGGGATCCATTTCAGATGCATTCATGAAAGAATGGTTAGAGGAGGTTGAGATAGGCTTCAGTTTGATCCCTTCTCAGAAGGAGAATTAGGTGTCCTTGTTTATGACGACATTGCGTGGAACAGTGAGGCAGTGGTGGTTCTTGTTCCTCGGGGATCGTGAGGAGTCAGCGATCTCATGAGAGGAGTTCCGAGACAAGTTTAGATTGAAGATTCCTTATTCGACTAAAAAGGAATCTAGTTTCCAGGAGCTTCTTACCCTTTGACAGGGGATATCCATTGTGTGACAGTTTGGAATACGTTTCAGAAACATTTTATGATATTCTTCGGACCTTTTTCCAGATGAGGAGGCCTGGGTGAGGCATTTTCATAAGGCTTTTCATCTAGAGATCGAGTTCTAGGTCACCCCATTTATGCTGAAGACATATTTTGAGGTGCTGGTGAGGGAAAAGGTTGTCAAGAGGACTTTGTCTAGGACCGGATCATCACTAGAGGGGAATGGTCAGGATTACTCACGAAGCAGAGCTGTAGTCTAGGGTTTCTGGTTTTTAGGGTAGAAGAGTGTTGTTTCAGCTGGGGGTTGGTCCCAGACCTTCACATCTCGTTTCTTCAGAGGTAGAAACTCTCAGGCCTATTCCAAGGGATCAAGAACTTGTTTTTCTTGTGGTGGTCATGGTCATCAGTTGCAGGAGTACCTGACCTTTCATAGCAGTCATCGTGCACCAGGTGTTATGCTCTAGGTTCCTCCTTTGAGGCAGTTCCAGCTGAGGCAGAAATAGAAGGTTCCCCCAGCTTTAGATCAATAGAGGGTAGATGGTTTAGGTAGAGGAAAACCCCATGACACTCCCTGTTCATAGAGAGAAGAGCACGGCCATGGTCGTGGTCATCATCAGGGCCAGAGAGGCTATGGAGGAGGTCCTGGTCAGTTTCATGATATAGTGTTGCCAAATCTAGGTGAGGTAGACATCGTTTGAGGTACCATTTTCTTGTTTTCTAACTTGTTGTATGACATGTTAGATTCAGGAGAGACACACTCCTTCATATTTCCTACCCCTGTCTATGCATTGTGAGTTGAGGTAGAGAGTCTTCCAGTGCCCTTGGCGTTGATTAGGCTAGTTGGAGGTCGAACAGACTCCTTTAATGTATATAGAGATTGTGAGCTAGTTTTGGGGTAGCACTACTCTTGTGGATATTTCCTATGTTTACGAATATAACCATATGATGTTATCCTCGACATGGATTGGTTGTATTCGGTGCAGGCGATCATGGATTGCTTCAGGAAGACGATCATTTTCTTTGGTGTAGATGGAGTGCCGGTGGTGTTTGTTGGTGAGCGAGATCCTCAGATGGGTCATAGGTGCAATCCGTTCGTATCATCCATGATGGATAAGATTATTTTTAGTTCTTCATAGGTTCAATAGTTGGCATTTCCTAGGTTTTTAGAAGAGTACCGTGATGTCTTTCTAGAAGAGGTTGTAGCATTACCCCATCGATGAGAGATCGATTTTGGGATCGAGCTACAACCATGAGCGTCTCCTATATCTATGTATCCATATAGGATGGCCCCTTATGAGTTACAACAGCTATGTATACAACTTGATGGTCTGTTACAGTGTGGTTTTGTTCGGCATAATGTGCCATCCTGGGGTGCATTAGTTTTGTTCGTGAAGAAGGATGATGGTAGTTTGCAGATGTGTGTCGATTATTATCGCTTAAACAAAGTGAAAATAATGAATCTCTATCCTCTTCCATGGATTTATGATTTATTCGATCAAATGAAGGTTTCAAGTTGGTTCTCAAAGATCGACTTGCAGTCAGGATATCATCAGATGCGTGTAAAGGATGAGTATATCCCAAAGACTGGTTTCTGTTGTCTTCATGGGAATTTTGAGTTCGTTGTAATTCCGTTTGGAGTGAAAAATCCTCCAGATGTGTTCATGGGATTAATGAATGTTGTGTTTCATGAGTTCCTGAACAAGTTCGTGGTGGTTTTCATTGATTACATCCTTGTGTACTCCACATCTGAGGAGAATCATGAAGAGCATCTACACACCATTTTGAGAGTTCTTGGTCAACATCAGCTATTTGGGAAGTTGTAGAAGTGTGAGTTTTGGGCTCGATAAGTCTGTTTCTTGGGGAATATTTTGTCCCAATATGGATTAGCTGTGGATCCATCAAAAATAGAAGCAGTTGTGTCTTGGGTATCCCCCAAGATAGTGTCAGAGGTGCGAAGTTTCCTAGGTCTCGCGAGCTACTACAAGAGGTTCGTAGCCAATTTCTCACGAGTTGCGAATCCTCTGATAGCTTTGACTAAGAAGCATCAGAAATTCATATAGATCGATCAGTGTCAGTCCTATTTAGAGTATCTAAATGTGAAGTTAGTAAGTGATCCAGTTAATTGTCTTCCAGCAGAGGGAGTTCAGTTTGATGTTTTCTGCAACGCTTCACATCTAGGGTTAGGTTGTGTTCTGATGCAGAAGAGATCAATTATTTTTTATGGGTCTTAGCAGTTGCATCCTCATGAACTTAACCATGCCACTCATGATATTGAGTTGGCATCCATGGTGTTTGCTCTAAAGTTGTGGAGACATTACCTCATTGGCGAGCGCTTTGTGGTTTTCACTGATCATAATAGTATGAGGTATGTTTTCTCCCAGCATCACTTGAACTTATGACAACATAGGTGGATGTATTTCTTATAGGAATACAACTTCAAAATATCATATACACCTATATAGTGGAATTTTGTAGCTGATGCGCTGAGTCAGAAGTCATGTAGTGATGTAGTGCATGAATCTAGTGACTAATGGAGAGTAATGGAAGAGTTGTCCGCATTACCTGTTGATATGGGAGAAGTTGGGGGTAGAGGATGTATTTTCCAGATGATGGTGCAGTCATCTCTGTTGCAGAAGGTGGATGTGTCCCAGTTGGGGGATATTGAGGTGGACGTTCGGAGAGACCGAGTTGTTTGCGGAGAGGCCCCTGATGGGTGGTCTGAGGATGAACAACATCGAGTGTTGTATCACAGAAGGATTTTTGTTCCTTTGATAATGCGCGAGATGATTCTCAAAGAGTTTCATAGTTCACCTCTAGTGGTTCATCCTTGTGTGAATAAGATGTATCGAGCCTTGAGGAGCTAGGTTTGGTGGCTTGGGCTGAAGCATTCAGTTGCAGAGTTTGTGTCTTGATGTTTGGTCTGCCAGAAGGTGAATGTCGAACAAAGTGTTCCTGGTAGTCTTCTCCAGCCATTAGAGATTCCTCAGTGGAAGTGGGATGACATCTCAATGGACTTTGTTACTAATTTAACTCAAGCTCCGGGAGGACATGATGCTATTTGGGTTGTAGTTTATTGTTTAACAAAATCGTCCCACTTTAAAGCAATCAAGGAGTCAAGCTCTGTGGAAGTTTTGTCAAGGAAATATCTAGAGGAGGTGGTGAGACATCATGGAGTCCCAAGGAAGATCATTTTTTATTGAGATCCTCACTTTACTTATATTGTGTGGAGAGACCTCCAGCATGATTTTGGTTCTCAACTATGCCTTAGCACTGCTTTTCATCCTCAAACAGACAGTCAGATAGAGCGAACCATCCAGACTTTTGAAGACATGTTACGCAGTTTTATTCTTGATTTTGGAGGTTCAGTGATGAGGAACTTACACATTGTGGAGTTCTCTTACAATAATAGTTTTCACTCCACTATCAGTATAGAACCGTTTGAAGCTGTCTATGCCTTGCCTTTCCTTTCTCCTTTGTGCTGGACTAGGGTTAGAGAGTCAGCAATTATCAGACCAGAACTAGTGTAGAATACAACAGAGATGGTTCAGGTGATTCGTGAGAGGATGAAGATAGCTCAAGATCTTCATAAATTATATGTTGATCAAAGAATTAGACCCTTATAGTTTAATTTTGGGGATCATGTGTTTATGAAGGTGACTCCCCATCGTGGGAAGTGAAGGTTTGGTCATGGGAGTAAGCTTTCTCCCCCGTTTGTTTGGAATTTCGAGGTGTTAGCTTTTGTTGGAGCTGTGGCATATCGATTAGCACATCCCCCGCAGATTAGTCAGATTCATGATGTTTTCCATGTATCATAGCTCCGTTGTTATCTTCATGATGACTCACATGTCATTGATTGGGGAGAGATTGATGTTGATGATGATCCAACCTTTGAGGAGTGACCTGTGGATATCCAAGAACATAAGGAGAAGGTGTTGTGCGGGCTTTCTATCCCCTTGGATCATGTCATGTGGTGACATGGTGGCATGGAGGAGAGTACCTGGGAACCTTAGTCACAGATACGTGCTCAGTAACCACAATGTTTGATGTTTAACTCTTTCCATGTTTCTATGAAGCCTTTGTGGTTAAGAAACCTTCTTGTTTATGAGATGGCTCCCTTTGTTGCTTTTGTGTCTTTCCCTCTTTTTAGAGGTATCTCGATGGGTGATTGTTCAGACCCCGTTTTTTTTTTCACTTTTGGTGGGTTTTGAATTCTCGGGGATGAGAATGTTTTGATAGGTATCTGATGTAATGGCCCAGATCTCTTCGGCTCATTACTTTGTGAAAATTTGGTGTTTGAGGTGATTCAGGAGGTCAAGGGGACGTATCCCCAACACTTTTCCAATTTTCTTGTTCGGTGAGCAGTTCAAACGGTAGATAGTTGTGAACAGTACATCGGTGACCTTAGGTGAACAGTTTCATCGGTAACTTCTATGAGCAGTTCCTCCAGTGAACAGTTCTATCGGTAACCTCTAACAGTATCCTCTCTTTCCCTTGCCAAATTTCCAATTCTATGAACAGTTCCATCGGTGAACAGTTCTATCACTAACCTCTAATGGTTACCTCTCTTTCCTTGGCCAAATTTTCAATTCTATGAAGAGTTCCACCGGTGAACAGTTCTATCTGTAACCTCTCTTTCCTTTTCCAAATTTTCAATTCGATGAACAACTCCATCAGTGATCAGTTCTATCAGTAAACACTAATGGTATCCTCTATTTCCTTTTCCAAATTTTGATTTCATGAATAGTGTTTCCAGAAAGGTGTGGTCTATCAGTAACCTCTATTTCCCTTTCCAAATTTTGAGTTCATGAATATTTTATCCAGAATGGTGAGGCCTATAGGTAACCTCTATTTCCTTTTCCAAATTTTGAGTTCATGAACAGTGTTTCTAGAATGGTGAGGTCTATGGTTAACCACTATTTCCGTTGCCAAATTTTGAATTCATGAACAATATTTTTAGAACAGTGAGGTCTATCGATAACGTCTATTTTCTTTGCCAAATTTTGAGTTTGTGAACAGTGTTTCCAGCTTCCTACAGTTTCACTATCACGAACAGTCCCCCGGGGCCCGTATCATGACTACCCCAAAACCACCTTCCATACGCCAGGGGGTTGGAGACTAGCACCAAAGGCTTAAATCCTAAAACTGGGAAGGAAGTTCCTTTATAACTGTAATCAAACAAAATATAGCACACAACTAGAAGCAAAACACTAAGTAAAATTATATACAACAGATGTGATGGAAAGTAAAAGGGGTCGAAAATACAAGACCAACAGGAAAGTACAAGTACAACTGAAAGCAAGTACAACTGAAGAAAAGTAAAACAACTACTATGTCATCCTCTGGGGTTCCTACCTGGAGGGTTGGTATAGATGGCCTCCACAGAACTCTCGTCCATCCGTCAGCTCCATGTACCGTCACACTGAGTGGTCCACCTCTGAGTACTGTCCAGTCCTGCTACTCTATGCCTCAGTCAGCGCTGTTCGTCGTCTGCAACCAACACAAAGAGGTGCAGTCATAGCCCATGCAGGGGTGAGAATAACGATACTCAGAAGGGACCCTGATACCCTCAAGGTCTCACAAAATCCAACAAGGATAAACCATAAAGTAATAAATCAATGGATAACCATTACATATGTATATTCCCATACATATACCTAAGTTATATAGTAACCCATCTCAATCATGAGGAAAACACAAAATTCATTGACTCAGCTCAAACCAGGATATTCATTATCGAAACCATGGCTACTGGAGAACTCCTCCTCTGTCGAGTATAGTTGGCTTGTCACGACACCAATGCACTTCTCACTAACCTTGGACTGCTGAGGTTCTCCTCCTATCGAGTACTATGGATCCGCTGCAAACTACTAGGAACTGCTTCGCTGTGAGTCTACCGCCAACTACCAGGCACTCCCCCTAATAGCCTGCAGTGTTACTGCTCCTGTCGAGTACCATGGGTCTGTTTCCAACTACCAGGCACTCATCCACCGTGGGTCTATTTCCAACTACCAGGAGCTCCCCACTAGGCTATTCGAATCACTCCAAGTCGAAACAGTCAAGTAGTCGTCAGGTCTGTCAGCTACTAGGTCTTCGCACTCTGTCTGCTCGTCGGTGGAAGGATCCACTCCATGAGATTTTGGGAAAAACTAAAACTGTCACGAAGTGCCACAAATAAGTATCTCAAAGTTCTTCCACATCATTGGGGTCTCAACGCAATAGACGACGCGTCAATCGGACGCCCGGTCTGTGAGTTATTTGCATTTCCGTCCTGGGGGACGGATTGGATTTAGGTTTAATCCAACCTGACGATACACAAACTACGTCCAAACCTCAAGTGGGGTATTCTAAAAGAACTTTCTCCCTCAAAGATTTCTGTCACCACAGACGGTTCGTCGATCGGACACTCGTAGCCCATGTTATGGATGAAAAGGTGAATTCGGGTCAACGGGTCCAGACTGGGGTCCGACCCGGTCCGCGGGTCTAACCTGGCTCGAGGGGGAGGCCCGACCCTAGTGGGAGGACCAGCCCGCACTGGGTCCGGCCCGGTGGCCCAGCGGCCTGCGGGGCCTGGCTGGCGGCCCGCGTGGCCTGGCTGGCGGCACACGTGGCCCGGCAGGCCATTGGCTGGCGGCGCCCTATGGGGAGCGCACTAGCCATGTGAGAGGGGGGGGGGGGTGCTGCACCCCTCCCTCCCGAACATAACCGTAGCAAGGCACATGTTTGGTAACCCATGAGACCTGGGGGGTCCCGCGTTGTTTGGTTGGCCGTGCGGCCAGCCGGTTAGCTCCGCCGACGGCCGGCCCAGCATGCCACCTATGCTCCTCTATTGCGGCACCCTCACAACAAATCTTCTCCTCCCAGCGGTGCGACAACACTGCTCCCCTCCGACGGCCTAGCCGCCGCCCGTGTGTACTGCCACGACCTCTTCCTTTGCGCGTTGCGATGGTGTCGTGCCCTTCTGGTGACCCTGCGCTGCCAGTTTCTTTTCGGTCGGCCCGACGTCGGCTGGTGTTGTTCCACCGTAGTCATAAAAATGCGAGGAAAAATAAAGGGGGAGGGTCGGGCCATGTTCTTGCAGCCCGAGCCATCCACTTTATGGTGATGTCAATCGGAAAAAATTTACCCAATATTGAACGACGTAGAACGGAACAAAATTAATTTAAATCTCCTACCTCATATCATTGTTCATTGATGATGACCCGGAAAGGCGGACGCCGATTCATTGACATCGAAAATGAAGATGTCGAGGATGGCATCGTCATCGTTCTTCAAGGATGATGCTCCCTCCTTTGTTCCAACTGAATAATGAAGAAGGTGTCTCTCGATCTTCATTGGTCATTCCTTGTTGGAGAGTTTTTCCTTCCTTGGCGTTCTACCTCCAAGAGCTCCTCAATTCTCCCTTCCAACAAAATGATGATTCTACCTAAATGAAATAATAGATTGTCTATTATTTTATTTGTTGGAAGGAATTCAAAATGTGGAATTTAATTAAATAAGTTAACTCCCTTAATTAATGGGGTGGATTTGGCTCAATTAATAAGTGGGGAAGGTCAAAATTTTTCTCCACTTAAATGGAGAGTTAAAGGGGTAAAAAGCTTGGGTGGTCCCAACTAAAATTTATCCACCCAAGGGAGGTTATGTTCGGGTGGGCCCCACCACCATAACCTCTCATGAGTGGTTAAGGTGTGGTGGCCCCCACCCTAACCTCCACTTGGAGGTTTTACCCACCAAATAAAAATAAGCTATACACATTATTTTTATTTAATTTATTCTTTTAAACCCCAAAACTAACTTTCACTCTCGACCAACTACTGTCAAGGTGAAATTATTCTTATGTGAATACCAGTGCTGAGAGTTCAATGGTGCCCTCAGATTTCAATTATGAGCACTGATTCAAAAGTTTCAAAAACCCACTCATACATTTACTGAACGAACCCGAACAAAACATCAGAAATTGATTCCGGGCACATCGGGCCTCGGAATTAAGCGCTGTAAATTTTCACAGACTCGTAAAATTCCCATGTATTTAAAAAAATTACACAGAAATTACAGGTCTTTACATTATCCCCACCTCTAGTCTTTACGTCCCCGTAAGCTACAACTCGAACTTTTGGAACATATGGGGGTACTGAGCATGCATCTGATCCTCCTGATCCCATGTGCTCTCCTAGAGCTTCCCATGCTGCTAGAGAATGTGCACCAGAGGTATCGACCATCCACATAGGACCTGCTCCTGTCAATCCCCAATCCCCACTAGAACCTCCGTAAAAGTTGCCCCATCGTTGACGTCTAGCTCTCCATGGTCTATGATGTGGGATGGGTCATTCACAAATCTCCTCAGCTGGGATACGTGGAAGACATCATGCACCCAGTGCTACTGAGGTGAAAGTTCTAAGTGGTAATCCACCTTGCCTACTCTGATGAGGACCTTGAAAGGTCCAATGAATCTCGGAGATAACGTTCCGCCTCAGCCAAATCTCCGTAGAACTCGTCGAGGTGAGACCCATAGAAAGACTTGGCCACCATCCTCAAACTCTAGAGGTCTTTGTCTCCTATCATCATATGACTTCTGCCTTCTCTGTACGGTCTTCATCCACTCCCGGATGATCTGTACCTTCTCCGTAGTAGATCGTGCCATCTCTGGTCCCACTAGTGCTGACTCCCCAGGGTCAGTCCAGCACAAGGGTGATCTGCAAGGTTTCCCGTACAATGACTTGAAAGGTGTCATCCCTAGGGTAGAGTGATAGCTATTAGTTTAGGAAAACTGCACCAAAGGAAACTGATCGTCCCACATGCGACCAAAGTCGAGGACACATGCACAGATCATGTCCTTGGGGGTCTGAATGGTCTGATCGTTCTGACCATCCGTATAAGGATGGAAGGCGGTGCTCAAGAAAAGCTATGTCCCGAAAGCTTCATGAAACCCCTTCCATAGCTGAGAAGTAAATCATGTGTCACATTCAGAGACAATAGAGTAAGGTACTCCATGTAGTCGGATAATATTCTGAACATAGAGGCGTCCCAAGCTCTCTACTGAACCCTTCTCTCTAATCGGTAGGAAATGGCCGACTTGGTGAGTTGGTCGACGATAACCTAAATCGAGTTGTGACCCCATGATGTACGTGGAAGACCCGTCATGAAGTGCATGGATATCCCATACCACTTCCAATATGGGGCCACTAAAGGCTGAACCAAGCCAACGGGTACCTGGTTCTCTGCCTTCACTTGCTGAAAAGTGAGCCACCGAGAGACAAACTCTGCTACTTCCTTCTTCATACCTGGCCACCAGTGCTATCGTCGAAGGTCCTGGTACATCTTCTCTACTCCTGGATGTACCGATAGAGGGGACGTGTGGAAATCTCTCAATACTTCCTCTTGAAGTGAAACTAGTACCAAGGTACGTCCTCTGAAGAGGATGTCGTGCTCCCCACCTTCAAAAAACCATCAGGTGCATGCCCTGTGGATATCTGAGCACGTCATGTCTCACAGTCAACATCCCCATGTTGTGCCTCCCTGACTCACTGAAGAAGTAGTGGTGTGACCATAAAAGACTATAGGAATGCTGCTCCATATCAATCCACAAAGGATATCTGTAAGGCAGCCAGCTGCTCTATCACCTCTCCTAGTAGTTGTATAGTAGATCTCCTACTAATTGAATCTGCTACAACATTCCCCTTCCCAGAATTATAGACTATCTCAAAGTCATAGTCCTGGAAGAAGTTGAGCCATCATCGTTGTCTTAGGTTCAGGTCCTTCTGAGTGAAGATATACCTAAGACTCTTGTGATCAGAGTAAACCATAAATCACTCGCCCATCAGATAGTGTCGCCACATATTCAAGGCGAAGACCACTGCTGCTAACTCTTGTTCATGAGTAGCGTAGTTCTTCTCGTGTTGTCTCAGCTTCCGAGAACCATAAGCAATCGCTGCTCACTCCTACATCAGGACACACCCAAGTCAGGTCTCTGATGTGTCTCAGAAAACTACCTACCCTACACCTTCCTCTGGAAGCCTCATGATGGGGGCACTAGTCAGCCTCTACCTCAGCTCTTGGAAGCTCTACTAGCATCTCTCCGACCACAAAAATGGTTGCCCCTTCTTTATCAAGGATGGTAGAGGTTCTACAACTCTGGAGAAGTATTTAATGAACCTCCGATAATATCTAGACAATCCCAGGAAACTATGTACCTCTGCCACACTCCTGGGTGGCTCCGAAGAAAGTACCGCCTCAATCTTCACTAGATCCACTACAACTCCAGCCTCCGAGATGACGTGTCTCAAGAAGTGAACCTATCAAATCCAAAACTGGAACTTTGAGAGCTTACCATAAATCTGGTGCTCTTGGAGTGTGTCTAGTACTACCTACAAATGGTAGGAATGCTCCTCCTTAGTAGTTGAGTAGATAAAAATTTTATCGATGAATACTACGACAAAGCGATTGAGGTAAGGCTAGAAAATCCTGTTCATGAGACTCGTGAACACCACTGGAGTTTTGGTTACACCGAAGGGAAAAACCGAGAACTCATAGTGGCCGTACAGACACCTAAAGGTCGTCTTCTTCACATCCTCGTCTGAAACTCTGAGCTGGTGATAGCCTGATCTGAGGTCTATCTTCAAGAACCACCATGCTCCCTTAAGCTAATCAAAGAGGTCGTCAATCCTCGGTAGTGGGTACTTGTTCTTTACTATCCCCTAGTTCAGGTGATGGTAGTCAACACAAAGCCTCAAGATCCCATCTGCCTTCTTGGCGAATAGAATCGGGGCTCCCTAGGGAGAAACACTAGGCCAGGTGAATCCCTTCCCCTGTAATTCCTCTAGTTGTACCCTCAAATCGTGAAGCTCAGTGGGAGACAACTGATATGCTGGATTAGATATCGGTGTCATCCCAGGGTACAGGTCAATGTAGAAGTCCACCTCTCTATGAGGAGGTAGTCCTGGAACATCATCAGGGAAAGCATCTGCATACTGGTCCACCACTACAGGATAAGTCAGACTCTAAAAATCAACTGCTCTGAGGGTAAGGCAAGCCAACTAGTGAGTGATTGGCTGCACCCTCCTCCGAGTAATTTTGTCTTGTGCTACAAAGGCTCCCTTCTCACTGGTGAAGGTAAAATTGGTTTCATTCATGTAGACACACAACACTCTTCTCCTAATACAGTCAATTCGAGCATGAACTGTAGATAGGGAGTCCATACCCAAGATAACGCCATAAGGCCACAACACTGCTACAAGGAAATCCCAGCTGAAGCTCTCACCTCCTAGACTAAGCTTGCACTACCGGTACCTGTTTGTAATCATCGAATCAGCTCCTGTAGGAGTCTCTATCCATAAGAATTGAGCCAACGGATTTGTCGGAATCTTTGAGTTCCGAACGAGGGAAGTGGCAATGAAAGAGTGACTGACACCTTTATATATAAGAACTGTAGCTAAGGTAGAATAGAAATATATAGTACCTCATATCATCTTTAGAGCACCATGATCTTAAGCCTCTGATGCCTGGAGCTAAGCTATCCCCTATCCACCTGCTCCCTACGGTTGGGGTGGACCTCCTAGTGGTGGTGGTGGTAACACCTCAAAATGTCGTCCACCTCTAGCTGCACGTCCAGCTCCTCTGCCACGTCTGCCTCCTCCCTACAGACCGCCTCGATCAAAACTCTACCTCTGCCTGGGAGGCCCCGCAACTATCTGTTGATCATCATTATGGTGGGTTCGATAGTCACGAGTCATGTGACCATGACCACCGCATGAGTAACACTATGCTCTCCTGGCATGACTGACTCTGTCCCCACTATGGGTGACCCATACAATTGATCCTGAGTCATGCAGTTGACCACCTGTAGGTCTGGTCCTCTTGGACCTCTGCGACATCTGTCTATTTCCAGCTGCAGAAGACTCTGTTGCATGTCGACTCGTGGTGGGTCTTGCTGCTAGAGACTGCTTAACAAGGAAACTCTCTAGCATGAGGGATCTCTCTAGCACCCCCGCCTACATCAGGATGCTGAGTGAGATTATTGACACTCTGATCTCTTGTTTGAGCCCCTTCTCGAAGGTCTGTGCCTTGAAGAATATGGTCACGTACCATATCCGTGGAGTATCACAAGAGGTCATTGAACCTCGCTGGGTACTGTGCTACTGTCATTCTACCATACTGTAGATGCAGTAGCTCATGTATCTTCACCACTCGAAGGGTGACTGAGAAAAAATCCACCAAAAATAGGCTCTTGAATTCTATCCATTGTAGCGTTGCCTCATCATGCACATGGAGAATCAGGCTCCACCATCTGCCTGCTGCTTCCTGAAGGAGGCTGGAAGCACGGATCACCATAAAGTTGGCTGGTGTCCCTACTAGCCTGAAGACTCTAACCACAGCCTACATCCCATCCACAGCCGCATGGGGGTCCATATTTCCCTTGAACCTGGGTGGCCTCTAGTGCAGGAACGCATGCAACGTGCTCAAGAGGCATGCATTGTCTGCTGCTGGGGCTAGTGGAATCGGTGGCCCAATGGGAAGTAGTACCACTGGTGCCTCCGCTAATAAAGGGCCATGCACCGAGGCCTCGTCGCTCGGTGGGCTATCAGTACCTACGAATCTAGGGGCTCTAACTAGTCATCTATTGGGAGGCATCCTAAATGAAATAGATGCGACATAGTCAAAAGATTATACCTGCTGAGCTGACCTGGTTGAGCTGACTTAAATAAAACTTTTGAAAACACACACGCAATCAGTGTTTTCGTGCACTGAGTTGGATATCAGTAGTCAGGGTCCTGGTGTATGGATACGTCAGCCGCCCGCACAAACATTGGACTCCCTAAAGTGAAAACCACACGTATTTCCCTTACCACTATTGCTTCACAGAAAAAAAGACCACAGTTCTAAGTTCTACGGTAGAACCGACTCCTTTAATACCAATTGTCACGACCCATCCCCCAGGGCCTGTATCCTAACTACCCCAAGCCCGACATCCATAGGACAAGGGCTGGAGACTAGCACCAAAGGCGTAAATCCCAAAACTAGGAAGGCATTGACTTTATAACTATAATAAAACACAACAAAGTACACAACTGGAAGAAAAATGCAACCTAAAACTCTATACAAAATATGTGATGGAAAGTAAATCAGGCCAGAAATTCAAGACCAATAGGAAAGTACAAGTACAACTGAAAGTAAGTACAACGAAAGAAAAGTAAAACATCTACTGGGTTGTCCTCTGGGGTTCCTACCTTAAGGGTAGTTACAAATGGCCTTCACAACACTCTCGTCCATCCGTCAGCTCTGTGTACCGTCACACCGAGTGGTCCCCCTCCGGGTACCGTCCCGTCCTGCTACTCTCTGCCTCAGTCAGCACTGCCCATCTACTAAAACCAACACAACGAGGTGCGGGCATATCCCGTGCAGGGGTGAGTATAGCGATACTCAGTAGGGAACCCAAGACCCTCAAGGTCTCACAAAAATCAACAAGGATAAACCTCAAATTAAGAAATCAACAGATAACCATTACTTAGGTATATTCCCATACATATACCTAAGTTATCTAGTAACCCATCTCAATCATGAGGAAAACAGAAAAGTCATTGACTCAACTCAAACCAAGATTTTCATTATCGAAACCACGACTACTGGAGAACTCCTCCTCTGTCAAGTATAGTGGGCCTTTCGTGACACCAAAGTGTTTCTCATTAACCTTGGACTGCTGAGGTACTCCTCCTGTCGAGTATCGCGGGTCTGCTGCCAACTACCAGGCGCTCCTCCACTGTGGGTCTGCCACCAACTACCAGGCGCTCCCCATAATAGCCTATAGAGGTACTTCTCCGGTCGAGTACCGCGTGTTTGCCGAAAACTACCAAGCGCTCCTCTGCCGTGGGTCGGTGGCCAACAACCAAGCGCTCCCCACTGGGCTAGTCGAATCACTCTGAGTTGAAATGGTCAAGCAGTCGTCAGGTCTGTCAGCTACTAGGTCTCCACGCTCTGTCTGCTCATCGGTGGAAGAATTCGCTCTACAAGCTACTGGAAAAAACTCCAACTATCACGAAGTTCCATGAAGAAGTATCTCAAAGGTCTGCCAAGTCATATGGGTCTCAATGAAACAGACGACGCGTCAATCAAACACCCGGTCTGTGAGTTATTTGCATTTCCTTCCTGGGGCCCCAGTTGGATTTATGTTTAATCCAACAAAATCGTACCCCCACTGTGTCCAAAACTCAAGTGAGTTATTCCAAAATAACTGTCCCACTCCAAGATTTCCTTCTCCACAGACGGTTCATCGATCGGACACCCGTAACCTATGTTATTAACGAGATGGTGAATTCGGGTCAACAGGTCCGGACTATGGTCCGACCCGGTCCGCGGGTCCGACCTAGCCTGAGGGGGCTGCCCGGCCCGAGGGGGCGGCCCGAGCCACACTGGGTCTGGCCCACGCTGTTTCCGGCCCGGCAGCCCGCGCGACCTAGCTGGCGGCCCACATGGCGACCCATGTGGCCCGACTGTCCAGCGGCTGGCGACACCCTGCAGGCCCCTCCATAGCCATGTGAGGGGGGGGGGGGTTCCGCGCCGCTATCTCCCAAATGGAACCAGTTCAAGGCACCGGTTTGGTAACCCATGGGACCCGGGGGAGGGGGGGGGGGTCCCTCCTTGTCCGGTTGGCCAAGCAGCCAGCCAGTTTGCTCCACAAGGGGCCGGCCCAACCAGCCACCTCTGCTCCTCCACCGCGGCCCACCCTGGTCGTGGCTCTTCTCCTATTTGGGGCTCGCCGGCACCGCACCCCTCCACCACGGCCCGCATGACCGTGACTTTTTTCCTCTGCATGGCGTGATGGCACCGCGCCCATCCAGCGGCCCAACGGCCGCCCGTGTGTACCGTAGTAGCCAAGGGACGCGACCTCTTTTTTTGTGCAGCGTAGTGGTGTCACACCCTTCTCGAAACCCAGCAACTTTGTGCTGCCGGTTTCTTCGTGGCCTTCCCAATGGCGGCCGATGTTTCTCCACCGTGGTCATCAACAAGCAAGGAAAAATGAAGGGGGGGTGTTCGGGGCATGTTCATGCGGCCCGAGACCTCCACGTTATGGTGATATCAATCAGAAAAACTTTACCCAATATTGAAAGATGTAGAATGGAACAAAATTAATTCAAATCCCCTACCTCATATCGTTGTTCTTTGACGATGAAACGGAAAGGTGAACATCGATTCGTTGAGGTCGAAAATGATGAAGTCGAGGATGGCGTTGTCGGCATTCTTCAAAGATGGCGCTCCCTCCTTTGTTCTGGGTGAAGAAGGACAAAGGTTTCCATCAATCTTTGGTGGTCGTTCCTCATTGGAGAGTTCTTCCATTCTTGGTGTTCTACCTCCCAGAGCTCCTCAATTCTCCCTTCCAACAAAAGGATGATTCCAACCAAATGAAATAATAAATTTTCTATTATTTTATTTGTTGGCATGAATTCAAAATGTGGAATTTAATTAAATGAGTTAACTCACTTAATTAATAGGGTGGAGTTGGCTCAATTAATAAGTGGGGAAGATCAAGAGTTTTCTCTACTTAAATGGAGAGTTAAAGGGGTTTAAAGCTCAGGTGGTCTCCACAAAAAATTTTCCTCCCAAGGGAGGTTATGTTCGGGTGGGCCCCACCACCATAACCTCTCATGGGAGGTTAAGGTGTGGTGGTCCCCACCCCCAACCTCCACTTGGAGGTTTCAACCACCAAAAAAAGCTACATGCATTATTTTTATTTAATTTATTCTTTTAAACCCCAAAACTAACTTTCATTCTCGACCAACTGCCATCGAGGTGAAAGTCTTCTTAAGCGAATACTGGTGTTGTGATTTCAATGGTTACCTCAGATTTGAATTCCGAGCACCAGTTCAAAAGTTATAAAAACCCGCTCATATGTTTAAAAAAAGTACCCAAACACAACATTAGAAATTGATTCCGGGCACACCAAGCCTCAGAATCAAGCACTGTAAATTTTCATAGACTCGTAACATTCTCATGTATTTAATAAAAATTCCACAGAAATTATGGGTCTTTACATTCACCCATATAACATTTCCTTTGATGTAAAATACATTTAAAGCGTCCTTTTAAGGACATTAAGGCCGATTCAAAGGCCATAACTCCTATATTAATTATTCCTAAGTCTCAGGATGTTTTTAATTGGTCAAACCACAGGGTTTATTACGATCTATGTTTAATGGGAAATCATGCATACCTTAAACTGTCACTCCGTTAAATCTTATAAAGGGATGGGGTATCTTCCTCCCTAATTCTTCCTCTTTTTTCTAGGTTATGAGACTCTAGAACCATTAATTCTATTACATAGGAGTTGCATAATCAATCTTTCCTCCTAGGATTGGTTCCACTCTGTTTTGATGCAACCAAGCTCTATCGATCATTGTTCGATATAAGGTATGTTTTATCATCGTTCTTTTGGGTTTCATCTTCTCCTGTTTCTCTTTTCCATTTTATAGCATGTAATCTCCATTCTTCTAATCAAGTTTTCTTGGGGTTAAGTTGGTGCGGTCATACCGTGGCATACTAGGGTGGATGCAATTGTCGCGAGAGGATTATTGTGACTCATTTTGTGGATAAAGAAAGTCAAGAACTATTTGAGGTAGGGGATTCATTTCTTTTATTTACTTATATTTGAAACTATATAGTTAGAATGTTTTATCCCAGTAGATGACAATGGAATAGAAATAATAAATATTTGAATTGGATAAATAAATTAATATCGATCATATGTTATTAGCTCTTGTTTTGATAGAGTGTGATATCTATGCTTGATTTGTATATCTATTCGTTCTTGATGGAAATTAGTAAATAATGTAAACCAGAATTAATTGATAATTGTTTGGATAAAGATACAGAGGCATGTAAATGAATCTCATTATTCTTGTGATATTTTTGATGTTAATTAAAATGGTGCAGTAAGCATATTTAATTTATTTGTGATAGCTTACTGTTTAGGTTTCTGGAATATGAATCCTACATATAATAAATCAGTTAATTAAAAACGGATTTTTTGTTTGATAAATCATTGTAGGGTTCTGATTTACCCTTATGATTGTTAAAGGGAACAAACCCCAATTGTTAAGATGTCTATTTTCATGCTACTTGTGTTGTGATGTGAGCATGGAGGGCTGTTGTGATACATGGGGTAATGGAGGCCTTTTTTTGTGGCATTAAATGATGCCTAAGGGGTGATATGAATTAGTTTATGCATGTGGGTGTCAGGTAGGACACTAGAGATGATGGAAGGGGATGGATGTGTTTGTTGGATGTTTGATTTTTCTTACTGGTGGATTATCTTCTGTACTTTTCCCCAATACTCAAGGTAGCTGGTCTTAATTACCCTTCTTCCGAAAGAGGTGAAGTCACACGGAGTATGCCACGTGATTTCCATGTTTATCTTCTCAAGGGAGTATGGGTCTATGATCTTTCTATAAGCAGAAAAGACACAACAGGTAGTACATCTACTCACCGTGTTGATCCCCCTTGTGTTCAGTAGCATAGATTGTTTTTCTAGAATGCCTGAGAATATGGGAATGTAATTCTGTAATGAAATATTTAAAAAATGGTGTTAAACCTTGGGGTTGGAGTATTCTAGAACATAATGATGAGGTTTTAATTTTAAATGGATAGTGGACTTTGGGTGAGATGATAATGAAATTTAAGGTGGAATTGTTTATGGTTAATTAATTTTTAATAAATTAATAAACGTAAAGTGGAACTGATAAAAAGGGAATGAAGTAATATAATAAAGCTCTTCAAAATTGTAGTGTGCTTATAGGATACCTATTCTTAGAAGTGGCAGCCCAGATTTTGAGAGACGTTAGCTGTAGATGAGTCTAAGACTAGGTTATTCCCATAGTGTGGTTGTGAGATATAGTAAATTTTGTACTTTTTTGTGTTTCTATATGATACTCCACCCAGTCAGTAAGGGAAAATGACACCTCGGGGATTCTAAACCTTGGGGGTGTGTTTTCCCCAACATTTTGGTGGGATGATGAATGGATGACTACCCCCTTTGTCCTTTCTCCATTCTCTTGGCAGATACTTATGCTGGTTTGAACATCAGTTAGTTTTCCCCATATATGTGTGTAGATGGTTTTAATGGCTTACAGTCATTCACACACATATATTCTGGACATAGTATCCTATGGACTACTGTAGGTGTAACATGCATAGGCTGTGATGGCTTGGGGATCCTTACTCGGTGTATGGGCTGTAATGGCCTGAGGTATAATACCTAACATATGATACACATTATGCGAGCTGTGGTGGCACCCAGAAACTACCCGGTTACTTTCTTGCATAGGCATGGTGGTTTTGTTCCATGAGGTGCATATTGTGGTGCTTCGCCCAGGTGTCTACGGGAAACCCTTTTGGAGATAGATGTTTAGGACGTACGACATTGGGGAAAAGTGGAAGACCAGGGGGAAGTAATAGTGGGGTACCCTTGAAATTATTTATTATATGATATATTCTTGTATGTGTTACTTGGTGAGAGTAGCAATGGTGAGGCGGGGAACATAGTATACCTGTTTAGGTGATGAGCTAGTTTCACTTGTTGTTCACTGTGCATTAGCATGCTTTCTTTAGTTATGCACGAGAGGCTTCGGGGAGGATCCTATTGAGTATACTGTTATACTGACCCTATGTATATATAAATTGTTTTTCAGGTCACTTGGAGTAGGTTGGAGATCAAGAAGGTTTCTACTAGCTTCGGGTTACATGACCTGTTCGGGCTTGTTGTTGCTGCTGTTCTTTATTTCTTTTGGGTACTTGCAAATTTCCCCTTCCACATGTAGTACTTTTTCATGACATTACATATGTGCACTTGGGTTTTCTTTTATATTTCATTTCTGAGTTGGATTTGGTTTGTATATATCTTATCTATCTCTTTCACATGTTTTCTCTTTGAGTGTAATGCCTGTCATCTGTGTGTTTACTATACCCTCGGTTCTAGTCGCCAACCTGGGGCCTACCGGAGGTGGGAATTTGGGGTCATTATCTCCTTTCTCACATTGACGACCCATGAGGGGTACACATTGTGGGGAGGGGGCCATGATAGAGTGGTATGATAGGTCTGGTTGAGGGATAGGATGGAGTTTGGAGTTAGACACATTTGTGGATGCATGGGTTGGTAGAGAAACAATGTCATTCATGTTCATAAAGTGATGTAAACACTAGAGACCAACTAAGAAATAGGCGTTTAGGGACCCCTATGATCTGATGTATGAACCTTTATGTTTACAATGGATACTAAACAAGGTGATACTAGTTTCAGGGTAGAGACCTAGGAAAGGATCATGAATCATTCTTCTTTGTGCCTGTATTTGAATGGGTAGACCTTAGGATAGGTTAACCTAAAATCAATGAAAGAAAAAAATTAATTAATTAATGTTGAGGCTTCCATATTCCAGGTTTATGAGCTCTAATGGTATGTTATTTTATAGGTATGGCTCCAAGTCGACATCCTCATCATGTTTGTGAAGAAAATGTCAAGTAGGATGTTCCAGCAGATCGTCGTAGGGTAGAGGTTAACGACGAATACACTTGGAAGAAAACTCCGACAGTTTCAGCACCATAGTATGCAGAAGTACGAGGGATCTGTTTTAGATGCAGTCATGGAAGACTGGTTGGAGGAGGTCGAGATAGGATTCAGTTCGATCCATGCTCAAAAGGAGAACTGGGTGTCCTTGGTCATGACAATGTTGTGTGAATTAGAGATGTAGTGGTGGTTCATGTTCCTCGAGTATCATGAGGAGTCAGCGATCTCATGGGATGAGTTTTGAGACATGTTTAGAGTTGAGTTTCTTTATCCAATTACAAAGGCGTCCAGTCGTCGGGAGCTTCTTACCCTTCGACAGTAGATCTCCAGTGTGTGAGACTTTGGAATCAGTTTCAGGAACCTTTTACGATATGCTTCGGACCTGTTTCTAGATGAGGAGGCCAGGGTGAGGCATTTCTAGGAGGCTTTGCATCTAGAGATCCAGTGCCAGGTCCCCCATTTATGATGATGACATATCATGTGGTGCTGGTGAGGGAAGAGGTTGTTAAGAGGACATTGTATAGGACCAGATCATCATGAGAGGGGAATTGTAATGATTAATAACGAAGCAAAGTTGTGGTCTGGGGTTCCCGGTTTTCAGGGTAGAAGAGTTTCTTTTCAGCCGGGGGTAGGTCCCATCCCTTCACATCTCGTTCCTCCAGAGGCAGCAGCTCTCAGGCATATGCCAATTGATCAGACACTTGTTTTTCTTGTGGTGGTCATGGTCATCGGTAGTGGGAGTGCCCAACCTTTCAGAGCAGTCATTGTGCACCAGGTGCTACGCTCTATGTTCCTCTGTTGAGGCAGTTCCATTCGAGGCAGCAGCAGCAGGTTCCACCAGCTTTAGTCCAGCAGAGGATAGATGGGGCAGGCAGTGGACAACCCCATGACGCTCCCCATCCTTATATAGTAGAGAATAACCATGGTGGTGGTTGTCATCAGGGTCAGAGAGTCTATGCAAGAGGTCATGGTCAGTTTCATGATCTATCGTTGCCAACTCCAAGCGATCTAGACATCGTTAGAGGTACCCTTTACTTGTTTTCAACCTTGGTGTATTACTTATTTGATTCAGGTGTGACACACTGTTTTATATCACCTACCCTTGTCCATCCATTGGGAATTGAGGTAGAGAGGCTTCCTGTGCCCTTGGCATTGACTACGCCAGTTGGAGGTCGAGCTGACTTTTATGAAGTATGTAGAGACAATGAGCTAGTGTTGGGGAAGAACCGCTCTTGGGGAGACTTCTTATCTTTACAAATACAACCATATGATGTTATACTTGACATGTATTGGTTGTATTCGATGTAGGCTATCATGGATTGCTTTAGGAAGAAGGTCGATATCTTTCATGTGAATGGAGAACCAGTGGTGTTTGTTGGTGAGACAGATCCTCAGATGGGTCATAGGTGTGTTCCATACTTATCATCCATGGAGGATGAGATGATGTTGAGTTCTTCAGAGGCTCAGTAGTTGGCGTTTCTTAGGTTTGTAGAAGAGTGCCCTGATGTCTTTCCAGAAGAGGTTGTATCATTACCCCGTCAGCGAGAGATCAAGTTTGGGATCAAGATACAACTAGGAGTGTCTCTTGTATATATGTCTCCATATAGAATGGACCCTTATGAGTTACGAGATATAGCTATATATCTTGATGTTCTGTTATAGTGTAGTTTTGTTTGGCCAACTGTGTCATCGTGGGGAGCACCAGTTTTTTTCGTGAAGAATGATGATGGCAGTTTGCAGTTGTGGGTCAATTATCGTCACTTAAACAAAGTGACAATAAAGAATCACTATCCTCTTCTGCGGATTGATGATTTATTCAATCAACTGAAGGGTGTAAGTTGGTTCTCAAAGATTGAATTGTAGTCATGATATCATCTGATGCGTGTAAAGGATGAGGATATCCTGAAGACTGCTTTCTGTTGTCGTCATGGGCATTATGAGTTCATTGTAATGTCATTAGAAGTGAAAAATTCTCCCGCTATGTTCATGGGATTGATGAATGTTGTGTGTCGTGAGTTTCTAGACAAGTTCTTGGCAGTTTTCATTGACAACATCCTTGTGTACTCCATATCTGAGGAGGAGCATGAAGAGCATCTACACACCATTTTTAGAGTTCTTGGTCAACATTAGCTATTTGGGAAGTAATAAAAGTGTGAGTTTTTGGCTCAAGAAGTCCGTTTCTTGGGGAATATTGTGTCCCAACAGGGAGTAGTTGTGGATCAGTCGAAGATAGAAGTAGTTGTGTCTTGGGCAGCCCCCAAGATAGTGTTAGAGGTGCGAAGTTTCATTGTTCTTGCAGGCTACTACATGAGGTTCGTAGCCAATTTCTCATGAGTTTCGAATCCTCTGATAACTTGGACTAGGAATGACCAGACATTCATATAGAATGTTCAATGTTAGGCATCATTCGAGTATCTAAATGAGAAGTTAGTAAGTGCTCTAGTTCTTTGTATTCCAATAGAGGGAATTCAGTTTGATGTTTTCTGCAATGCTTCGCATCTGGGGTTAGGTTGTGTTCTGATGCAGCAGAGATAATTTGTTTCTTATGGGTCTTAACAGTTGCGTCCTCATGAATGTAACAATGCCCCTCACGATATTGACTTGGCATCCATGTTGTTTGCTCTGAAGTTGTGGAGACATTACCTCATTGGCGAGCGCTTTGTGGTTTTCACCGATCAAAAGAGTTTGAGTTATGTTTTCTCCCAGCATCACTTGCACTTACGACAACATCAATGGATGGAGTTCTTATAGGAATATGACTTCATAATATCGTATACACCTGGAAAGGGAAATGTTTTAGCTGATGGGATGATTCGGAAGTCACGTAGTGATGCAGTGCGTGAATCTGGTGACTCATGGAGAGTAATGGAATAGATGTCAGCGTTACCTATTGATATGGGAGAAGTTGGGTGTAGGGAATGTCTTTTTAAGATGACGGTGCAGTCATCTCTATTGCAGCAGGTGGAAGAGTCATAGTTGGGGGATCTTGAGGTAGAGTTCTGGAGAGACCGAGTTGTTTGTGGTGAGGCCCTTGATGGGTGGTCTGAGGATGAACAACAACTAGTGTTGTATCACGGAAGTATTTTTGTTCCTTTGATAATGCACGAGATTAATCTCAGAGAGTTTCATAGTTCACCTATAGCGGTGAATCCTGGTGTGACAAAGATGTACTGGTCCTTGAGGATCTAGTTTTGTTGGCCTGGGCTGAAAAATTCAGTTGCGGAGTTTGTGTCTATATGGTTGGTCTGCCAGAAGGTGAAGGCTGAATACCGTGTTCCTGGTGGTCTTTTCCAGCCATTATTGATTCCTTAGTGGAAGTGGGAGGACATCTCAATGGACTATGTTACTGGTTTACCTCGACCTCTGGTAGTTCATGATGCTATTTGGGTGGTAGTGGATCATTTAACAAAATCATCCGACATTATAGTAATCAAGGAGTCGAGCTCAGTATAAGATTTGTCAAGGAAGTATCTAGAGGAGGTGATGAGACTTCATGGAGTACCAAGGATGATAAATTTTTATTTAGATCCTCGCTTTACTTCTCGGGTGTGGATAGGTATCCAACATTCTTTTGGTTCTCAGCTATGCCTTAGCACTACTTTTCGTCCTCAAACAGATGGTCAGACAGAGCGAACCATCTAGACTCTTAAAGACATGTTACGCTCTTGTATTCTTGATTTTGGAGGTTCATGGACTAAGAACATACCCTTGCTGGAGTTTTCTTATAATAATAGTATTCACTCCACTATCGATATGGAACCATTTGAAGCCTTGTTTGTCTGGCCTTTTCGTTCTCCATTGGGCTGGACTAGGGTCGGAGAGTCAACAATTCTTGGACCAAAACTAGTGTAGAATACAGCAGAGATGGTTTAGCTGATTATTGAGAGGATGAAGATATCACAAGATCGTCAAAAATGATATTTTGATAAATGAAGGATACCCTTAGAGTTTAATGTTGGGGATCATGTGTTTCTGAAGGCTAATCTCTGTTGGGGGCAGTGAAGGTTTTATCATCGGAATAAGATTTCTCCCCGGTTTGTTGGTCATTTCAAGGTGTTAGCTCATTTTGGAGATGTGGCATATCAAGTAGCACTTCCCCCACAGTTGAGTCAGATACATGATGTTTTCCAAGTATCACAGATATGTCGTTATCTTCATGATGACTATCACGTCATCGATTGGGGTGAGATCGATGTTGATGATGATGCATCCTTTGAGGAGTGACCTATGGAGATCCAAGAACGTAAGGAGAAGGTGTTGCATGGGTGTTCTATCCCATTAGTTCATGTCTTGTGGAGAAACGGTGGCATGATGGAGAGTACCTAGGAACGTGAGTTACAAATATGTGCTCAGTAACCACAACTGTTTGATGATCAACTCTTTTCATGTATCGATGTAGCCTTTTTGTTTAATAACCTTTCATGTTTATGAGATGTCTCCCTTTGTTTATTTTGTGTCTTGCTCTCTTTTGAGAGGTATCTCGATGGGTGGTTGTTCAGACCGCGTTTCATTTTCACTTTAGGTGGGTTTTGAATTCTCGTGGATGAGAATATTTTGAGAGGTATCTGATGTAATGAACCAGACCTCTCTGGAACATTAATTTGTGAAAATATGGTGTTTGAGGTGATTCGAGATGTCAAGGGGACTTATCCCCAACACTTTTCCAATTTTCTTATTCGGTGTGTAGTTCCAACGGTAGACAGTTGTGAATAGTGCATTAGTGACCTTAGGTGAACAGTGTCATCGGTAACCTTCTGCGAACAGTTCTATCGGTGAACAGTTATATCGATAACCTCTCTTTCCTTTTCCAAATTTCCAATTCTTTGAACAGTTCCATTGGTGAATAGTTCTATCAGTAACCTCTAAAGGTAACCTCTATTTCCTTTACCAAATTTCCAATACTAAAAACAGTTCCACTGGTGAATTTAATCATCAGTAACCTCTAACGGTAACCTCTCTTTCCTTTTCCAAATTTCCAATTCTATGAATAGTTCCATCAGTGACCAGATCTATTGGTAACCTCTAACAGTAACCTTTATTTCCTTTCCCAAATTTTGAGTTCATGAACAGTGTTTCCAGAATGGTGAGGTCTATCGGTAACCTCTATTTCCTTTTCCGAATTTTGAGTTTATGAACAGTGTTTACAGAACGGTGAGATCAATCAGTAACCACTATTTCCTTTGCCAAATTTTGAGTTCATGAACATTGTTTCTAGAACTGTGAGGTATATCAGTAACCTCTATTTCCTTTTCCAAATTTTGAGTTCCTGAACAATTTTTCTAGAACGGTGAGGTCTATCGATAACCTCTATTTCCTTTTCCAAATTTCAATTTTGTGAATAGTGTTTCCAACTTCCTATTGTTTCACCCCTCTAACGTTTCATTTGACATAAAATACATTTCAGGCCTCATTTTAAGGACTTGAAGGCCGATTCAAAGGCTATAACTCCTATATTAATTATTCTTAAGGCTCGGGATGTTTTTACTTGGTCAAACTGCATGGTTTAATGTGATCCTCTTTTAATGGGAAATCAAGTGTATCATAAAACTGTCGCTCCATTAAATCATCTAAAGGGACATGATATCTTCCTCCCTAATTCTTCCTCTTTATTCTGGGCTATGAGATACTAGAACCTTTCATTCTATTCTGTAGATGTTTCATTATCAAAATTTCTTACTCGGATTGGTTCCGCTCTATTTTTATGCAACAAAGATACATCGATCAATCTTCGATATAAGGTATGTTTTATCATCATTCTTTTGGGGTCCATCTTCTCCTATTTCTCGTTTCCATTTTTTATCATGTAATATCCATGCTTCTAATGGAGTTTTCTTCTGCTTTGGTTGGTACGGTCCTATCATGGAATCCTCGGGTGGATGCAGTTGTCGCGAGAGGAGGATCGTGACCCGTTGTGTGGATAAAGAACATCAAGAACTGTTTGAGGTAGGGGATTCATTGATTCTATTTTCATATATGTGAAAATATATAGTTAACATGTTTTGTCCCACTAGATGATAATGGAATTGAAATAATAAATATTTGAACCGGATAAATATATTGATATCGATCATATGTTATTGCCTCTTGTTTTTCAAGAGAGTATGATATCTTTCCTTGATTCGTATATTTTTTTGTTCTTGATGGAAATTATTAAAGAACATAAACTGTAATTAATTGATAATTGTTTGGATAAATATAAAAGGCATGTAAATGAATCTGGTTCTTCTTGTTGTAATTTTTATGTTAATCAAAATGGTGCAGTAAGCATGTTTAATTTATTTGTGATAGCTTACTATTTAGGTTTCCCGAATATGGAACCTACCTATAATAAATCAGTTAATTAAAAACGGATTTTTTATTTGATAATTACATGAAGGGTTATGAGTTACCCTCATGATTGGTAAAGGGACTAGAGCCCAATTGTTAAGTTGTTTGTTTTCAGGCTGCTTGTGTTGTGATGTGATCATGGAGGGATGTTGCGATATGTGGGGGCATGAGGGACTTTTGGTTGTGACAGTAAATGACTCCTAGGGTGGCGAGATGCATTGGTTTATGAATGTGGGTGTTAGGGAGGACACCAAGGATGATGGAAGGGGATGGATGTGTTTGTTGGATACTTTCTGTTTCATACTAGTTGATTATCTGCTTTACTTTTCCCCACTACTCAAGGCAGTTGGTCTTACTTACCCTTCTTCCAAAAAAGTTGAAGACGCGCGGGGTATGCCATGTGATTTATGTGTTTAGATTCTTAAGTGAGGATGGGTCTATGCTCTTTCTATATGTAGAAAATAATCGATGGGTAGTACATCTACTCACCGTGTTGATTCCCCTTGTGTTTAGTTGCATAGATTGTTTTTATAGAATGCTTGGGAATATGGGAAAGCAATTATATAATGAATAACTGAATAAATGGTGTCAACCCATGGGGTTAGAGTATTCTAGAACATAATGATGTGGTAATAATTTTAATGGGACAGTGGACTTTGGGTGTGATACTAATGAAATTTAATGTGTAATTGTTCATGGTTAATTAATGTTTAAAAAATTAATTAACTTAATGTGGAACTGATAAAAAGGGAATGAAGTAATCTATTAAATCTCTTTAAATGGTTGTGTGATTATAGGAGACCTAGTCTTAGAAGTGGCAACTGGGAGTCTGAGAGACGTCAGCTATAATTGAGTCTAAGACTGGGTTATTCCCATAGCATGGTTGTGAGATATAGTATGTTCTGTACTTTTTGTGTTTCTATACGCTAATCCACCCTGTCAGTAAGGGAAACTGACACCCTGGGGATTCTTATCCATAGGGGGTGTTCTCGCCAACATTCCTGTGGGAGGATGAATGGCCGACTACCCCCTTTGTCTCCACTTTCTTCTCTTGGTAGTTACTTGTGCTGATAGGCACAATGGTTAGTTTTTCCTATATATGTGTGTAGAGGGCTGTAATGGCTTGTGGTTATTCACACACATATATTCTGGATATAGTATCATATGGACTACTATAAGTGTAACGTTTATAGGATGTGATGGCTTGAGGATCCTTACTCTGTGTATGGGTTGTAATGGCCTGAGGTATAATACCTAACGTATGATACACATTATGCAAGCTGTGGTGGCTCCTGGAAACAACCTGGTTACTTTTTTTCTTGGACGTGGTGGTTTTGTTGCACAAGGTGCATATTTTAGTGCTTCGCCCAGGTGTCTGTAGGCAAGCCTTTTGGAGAGAGATTCTTAGGACGTACGATGTTGGGGAAAAGAGGAAATCTAGCGGGGAAGTAGTAGTGGGGTACCCTTGATATTATTTATTATATGATATATTCTTGTATGCGTTACTTGGTGCTATTAGCCATGGTGAGGCTGGGAAATTAGTATACTAGTTTAGGTGAAGAGTTATCTTCACTTGTTGTTCACTATTCTTTAGCATGCTTTCTTTACTTTTGCAGGAGAGGATTCAAGGAGGATCTTACTGAGTATACTGTCATACTCACCCTATGTATATATAAACTGTTTTTCAGGTCACTTCGAGCAGGTTGGAGATCAATCTGGTTTCTACTAGCTTGGGGTTGCAGGAGCTGTTCGGGCTTGTGGTTGCTGTTGTTTTTACATTCTTTTGGGTAGTTGTAGTTTTCCCTTCAAGTTGTAGTACTTTTGCATCACATTATATATGTTCACTTGGGTTTTATTTTATATTTCAGTTCTCAGTTGGAGTTTTTTGGTGTCTATCTTATCTTTCTCTTCCGCATGTGTTCTCTTAGAGGGCAATGCCTCCCATCTGTGTGTTTACTAAACCCTCGATGATAGTCGCCAACCTAGGGCCTACTAGAGGCGGGACTCGAGGGGTCATTATATCCCTTCACATTCCTAGCCCAAGAGGGTTACACATTTTGGGGAGCGGTTCATGATAATTTTGGCCCCTATCAATGGGGAAAACGTGGTTCTAATTCTTCTTTAAAAAATTTACAAGAATGCTACTCCTCCTCCTCTATAAAAAGGGAATCACCCCTCCAACTTATTCACACACCTAAACCAATTTTGGTATTTCAAACTCTACCCAAATAAGCTCCCAATATCCATTCATTAATCCTATATGACCCAATTTTGGAGTAAAACTATCTAAAGAACCCCTTCATTGAAAACCAAAAGGATTTATCCAAAGAAGAGGTAACATCCATTCTCAATCTATTTTGTTTTATTATCATTCCCCACCTCATAAATTTTTCTTATTGAATGATTCAATAATGAACTTAGTATCGTAAATATAAATAGACTTTTTAATTATATGTGTTTGATCTATACCAACACACACCCCCATATAATTGGTAACGAACTTAACAATCTTGTGTACAAGGAACTACAGCCACACAAAATGGGGTTGTTCGTTTTTCCTTTACCACATCTAATGGTTGGGAATTATGAATAATAGGATTTTTAATATGATATATATGTTATTTTTTCTTTATTATTATATAATTATTATATAACCCATGTATTTATTCCTTCTATTTTATATAAATATGATAACTACACTTTTGGAAGTGTAGACTCTCGCCTTATCAAAATGATGTGATTCGTTCAGACATTACATTGAATGTACTAAGGATAGATTTAGTGAAAATATATGATATATATGTCATAATAATTATAATTAAATGTTTTTAAATATATAATTTATTTTTATTTACTTTCTTTCTTTCAATATGAAAATAAAATGGAAACAACTTTCATGCACACATACAACCAACCGTCTCTAGGGATGCTGAATTCGATTTTATTGTTCTATATTTTATATATTATTATAAATTTTTATATAATGAATATATATGATATTTATATCATGGTTTAAATTATATATGTAACTAATTCATAACCTATGTAAGGGTATTATAATTGAAAATTCTATACATATATGAAAAATAATTCGGATATTACCCGAAATGTAACACTTTGATTTTTTAATAAATGGGTAAAATTAAGTAACAATAAAATAATATATCATATTATAAATATGAATATATTTATGTTGTGTAGGTATAATAATATTATATTTATTATATATTTGGGTTTAACATGTACGATGAAATTCAATACTTAAGGTAAGGGTTTTTTCATCTCACTTTTATTTTCCATGAGATACAAGTCAAGTTCACCTCCTATTACTTATATGTGGTGTACATACTACCCGTAAATATATTATATGATTATAAAAAATAAAGTTAGGGTTACATTGATGTTCCTTTTATAATATTAATTAAATTGGGTTTATATATAAAAAATAAAAAAATCTGTAATGTAATGTAGTCTCAATGTTACTTTATTGAGACACAAGCTAGTTATGAACCTTTATTATTCGATGAGGTGTATAAACATACCATTTATTTGATATATCAGGAATATAATAATTTAAATTATATTTTATTCTTCATTTAATTTCGTTCTATTAAATGGGGAGTGAGATTTAATGTTACCAAGTGGTATGAGTTTACTACAATAATTTCATCATGTATCGGGATTATTTTTTATTATGAATTTATTGGTTAAAAATCATCACCCATAATGAAAAAAAACTATTTAATTTTTTGATATTATAGATAGTCATGATAAGTTACTATTTATTTACCATTTTTCTCACTTTGGTACTAAATATTAATCACAAAATATTTTTTAGAAAATAAGACATTATCTCCCTCTTTGGTATGATATCTACGTTCCTTAAAATGAATGTTTTCTAAATTTGTTATTAAAAATGTATTAATATTACCCTTTGATATGTAAAATATAATTTTACCCATGTTTTTATTTTAAATAATATCTTTTAAAAATGGATCTTCTCATCGATTACCGATCAAGAACTTTTTTCAAACATTTTTTTGTGCAAACAGAATGTTTAGCATTTATGGATTTATCTGTTATCATGACTATCGTTACATTAATGTTTCCTTTAATATAATACAATATTAATTTTCTATGAAAAATGTTTTAGAAAAATTATATAAAATCATTATATTTAATTCAATTTTCAATGATAAATATTTTTAAAATATATTTTTTTGTATAAAAGGTATTTTAATTGATATTCAGTGAACACCTTATATGATTTCAAAGGTATTTTTCCATGTACAATGACTAAAATGATTTAAAATATTTATTTAAAAATTTTAATATTATTTTCAAAATAGGTGGTTTTTATTTTCTTTCAAATTTCCTTATCAATAAAATGGTTTTAAAAAATGTATTCAATCATCCTTTATAATTATTTTAATGAAATGGGTTTTGAAATTTTTTCAATCATATGTTATCAATGAAAATGGTTTTAAAAATATTTTATTGATTCCTTTATTTGTTTTCATGTAAAATAGTTTTCTATATTAATTTATAATTATTAATGTTTATTTTCCAAGTAAATGATTCTCAAAAGGTTTTATGTCGTAAAAAATATTTCAAAAAAGAAATGATATTATCCTCAATGAATGTTTTTAAAAAATATTTCAAAAAAATTCCCATATATGATAACTTCCAATTCGGTTACTCATTCTTTTAGAGGGAATTCTCCAATGTTACCAATCATATTATTTCTATTAATGTTTATGTATTTTTCGCATGAAATCTATAAAACATGTTTATCTTCCCTATGTAATATGATTATTAAACCTACTTCTTTTCACAGTTTATGATTTGATGAAATGATAATGAAACCATTCTTTTTCCACAAGTAATATACCATTACATGTTTCTGACCACTATTTCATTTGGAAATTATGATATTTTTTTTCACATGTATGTATGATTTCATGATGAGATTGGTGGGGCTTATACATCCCTTCAGTACAAATGTTAAAGATTTATTTGTCATGATATAATGATTTGAATAAAGTTAAAATTCTTGATCCACTATAGAATATGGGGAATACCAACCCATAATGGATGATGGGGTAACCTAAACCATTGCGAAATATGGAAAATCCTGATCCACTATGGGAAGATGGTGAAACATAATCTATATGGGAAGATGGGGAGACCTGATCTATTACAATAAAATGACTATGATTGGGGATGGTTTTGTGTCCCTCCTAGTAGGTGTATTAGTCATGAAATTCTCTATAATTTTTTTCAATTATCCTTGAAAAATATATAATAACTTTACATGTTGATATGTTTTCCAAAAATAATTTGTTTTATGCCTCTAATATGATCACATGGTTCAGGTTCTTGACTATCTTATTATTCATGTCTAATTAACTACAAATATTTATGACATGTATCAGGTTTCTGATCATTGATATGCATGATATTATCTTTAAATGTTATTATCATGTTCTCATAACACATTTTTCATGTTTTTATTACTTATTTACATTATTTACCCTTAGTAAGAATTTGAGATCACCAATTTATTATATTTCCACTGCCTAGGTTATGAATAATGGTTTTAAGTATAATTACTAAAGGGGAATATCTTTATGGTAATCATTTATTTTATTTAACCATATAGAATATTTTATTCCTGGTTTCCAATGACAGTTAACTATTACAGTCCCCACACATGTATTTTTGAAATTTCTTAAATCTTCATCTATAATGATGTAATATCCATGTTTGTTAATCCTGGGTCACAATATTACATATTCAGAACAATATTATAATTTTTTGGATGAGGATTGGATTGAAAATATATATCCCTAATCCATTATTTATTAATTTTTTATTCCACTTCATATTTGAAACGTGTCCTCTCCATACATGAAGATAGATTATTTATAAGAATTCTATTCCCAACACTTATATATGTTCCCACCAAAACACCATCAATACAATGCCTAAATTTAGGTTTCCTATTAAAACTATACCCTATATGAACCCCTTGGAATCCACTTTTTCTTTCATAATTTTTTGGATAAATTAATTTTTCCTAAGTCTATACATTCAATGGAATCCTCTAATGTATTTTCTACGTTATCAACGTATGTAAAAAAATTTCTCTAACACATTTTGTATCCAATAATTCATGTTGAAATAAATTTAAACCTAATATTATATGATTAATTTAGTATACATATTATAATTAATATTTTTATATTTTTGTAATAACCATGAAAACACATTTCACTTTTTTCTAAGAATATAAAAAACCAATGTTTTTTTTAAATGCGTACTACAATCTATATAATCTGATGTATATCATTTATCATCTTGATTGATAATTAGTTATTAAAATAACATAGAATAATTATCGAAACCATAAAAATATAAATAATATCCATATTCTTATGCAAAAAAAAATATTTCAAAATAAATAAATTTCATAACCATACACAATATTTTATTACTATGTTTTCATGTTTGGGTCTATTTAACATTCTATAGGAACAATGCTATAAATAATTTCCAAGAATGACTAGGGAAACATAAATAGTGTTCATTTTAGAAATATGAGAATAAATAAATAATGACTTGTTTTTTTATAATGGTAACAATTACATTTAAACTAGTTATTGGAATTTCCAAAAATAATTCGATAAAAATAAGCAAAACTACCTAGTTACCCATTTTATATTTACCAATAATATACATTTTTAATATAAAATTAAAATTTTATTTCAAAAAATAATGAAAAAAAATATTCATATATCCCAATTAATTGTGTACTGTTGAAATTATAGTTTTGGAATGATTTTCAACATTATCATTATCAAATATTTGTGAAATAGTTAATATAGAAAAACCCCTATAGTAAAAGTAAGTCATAGTTGATAAATATATTCATATTTAATTAATAATAATGAATAATAGAAAATTTATAGTACAGGGATAAGGTTATTAAATTTTATGTTATGGTAATTATGTTGTTATATAATATCATAAAGCATGTTCAAAAAAGATATATTTTAGGGTGATGTTTTCACCAACTCAATTTCATATTCATTGTTTATTCTATTTTCCAACATGAATATTTTCTCCATGGTTTCTTTGATTCTACCATTACCAATTCTGTAATATATTTTTCCCTATGGATAAATAACTTCTCATCATTGATAATTATTTTTCAATGAAATACCATCTCATAAAAATGTGTGATGTTGGCACTAATAACTCTAATTCATTCAAATTCTTCTACCCCTAATATGTATATGTTTTATTATCCAATTTATTTTCATCATTGATATCTAAATATGTTATTCCTAAAATTTTCATTATATTTCCATTTACACTATTAAAACAAAATTTATCTTATTTCCAATGTTGATTTCCATTAATAAGACCCTAAATATTTAAAATTTCATTTTATTTAATTGTGAAAATAAAATTATAAACTATGAATTTATTAACATAGTATTTTTTCTATTCATGATTCCAATATTATGAACTCTAAAATCAAGGTTCTAAATTTTTTTCCTTCCCTCCTATAAATTTTTTAAATGGTATTTTTATTTATGACATTCAATTAAAATGTTTTAATGGATTTTTCATAACACTTTAATATTTTCACCACCACTTTCCACAAACTATTCTATCTCATGAAGTAATGTATGATCAAAATTTTTATTATTCTATGATATTATTAAACTTATTAGTGAGACTTTTAATGGCCCATTATTTATCATGTTCACAATATGTGTTATTATTTTATAATACTCAATCTTATTCCCTAGGTTCTTTATAAGATTTCGATTATTGATTTATTTTCTAAAACACATATTTTGGGACAATGAATGGCGAGGTCATATATCAGATTAATTTTTTTTAAGTTGTACATATCCCAAAATATTATGACATGGAAATAATGATTTTATTAAAAATGTTGGTGGAATAATTATTGTTCTCAACTTTTAATGAATTCAAGTATTTATTTTTTCTAAAGGACATTTGAAAAATATTTTTTCTCACATTTTAATGAGTAAACATAATGAGTTTGTTCAAAATGGTGAGGATAAAATTATCATTATCACAAGATTTTCCTAGGATTAGGATTATTCCACCATTTATTGTATCATTTCATGTAATGGTATGTTCCATTCCTTGATTATGTCTAATTCCTAAGATATTATATTCTTTTATGTTAATATTATGTATTTATAGGTTATTTATTTATTCTACTATGACTAGTTTGTATTATTGTGCCTCATTGACGACATTATAATAGTCTTATGTCATATTTCTATTTTTAGAAGACATTTCAATCCATTTAATGATTCTAACATGTTTATGATAAACACTTTATGAGGAATTTAAAAGTACCTCTTACATAGAATTTTATAAAAATAAATTATTGTGTTTCCATTCACTAGGTTTTATTGATGACTATATATATTAAAAAATTTTAAGAGGATACAAAGGGTTTCTATATTGGATAATGATCACAGGTATTGTAAAATATTATATTTATATATCTAATCTCTATGTGACTAAACCCCAAGGTCATTGGGATATGAAAAAATATGTGGGATATATAATTTAAATCATGGATTTAATGTATAATTACATAATATTTATATTTGGTTGACTAAGTTGGTTTTGGAGTAGGGTTGCATTATTTATGGAAATTAAATTTATAATTATGTATAATTAGGAAGAGAAAACATTAGTAAAAACCTTATGGATAATTTTCAATATAGGATATCATCCTAATTTTTGGGTATAGTATAGAGTATGTAATTTCCTAGATGTTTAGTCATTGCTTGGATAATAGAAATTGGATGTTGTTTGTCACAGATTCACCTAGGTGTATTCAACCCAACAAATTTGATTGAACATTTAATCGATATTCACATGGGTCATGATAATTGGGCATAAGTTTGTACACATATATAGAGACTAAAAATGGAAATTAATTGGTAATTTACATTATCATTATTAAAAAATTTAATGGATTTTAATATATTTAGGATATAAAGCCTACTAAAAATTACTTTGGATAACCCTGACATAACTATGTTTTATAATGGTGGAATTGAGGGAACAATAGTTTAAAATGATGTTATCAAAGAGTGGTATTTTACAATGAATATTATTATTTTATTTTATGCGTTAATCCACTTTGTATGTAAATTAAAAATCAATTATTTTATTTAATTTTCTAGTTATGGATGGATATAGAAGTAATCAGGAAAAACAATTTTGTGGGGGTTGTGTAAGTATTTATACAATGAATTGAGAATCATGTTGTGAAATGGAGAACCAAATTTAGTGGAATACCTCTATAAACTACATTATGTTATGGATAAAACATTGACTATGCAGGGATAAAAAATTACCCTTTAAATTATATTCATTCTATTAAATATTTATTAACTAAAATAAACCATTAATGAGTAATTATAGAATTAAACTTATTTCCATGTAATTGTGAAATGTAATATAAATCCCATTATATGTTATCTAATTCCTTGATCATGAGAAGTCTCTTTCGGTTAGTTATTATCTAGAAGAATGTATGAACAGTTTTGTAATGTCAATAAAAATATGAAAATAATTTGTAAGTAAACTCTGTGATATGGGAGATATTAAAGAATGTATTAATCTCCAAATTTTTCTCTCAGACCATTATGAAGAATATGGAGAGGTAATTCCAATAGTTGAAATACTATCTAGAGAAATCAATGGGAAATTATGAAGAATAATTCACAAGGATTTTGTGGTATGCATTGGGTTATTTCTCAGTTGTTGAAATTATTATCAATAGATTCATTAATGGATCATATGATAGTATTTAGATGGATTTATACACAAAATTCCTTGAAAATTATGATGAAGTTGTTGGATATGTACTTAATCTGGCAATACAAGTCATGAAATATCATTATTTTGGGAGAATAGAACGAAGGTATGGTATCAAAGTTTCTCGATGTAAAGACACATTATAGAATGAAAATTTAAGATCTTACATGTTGGAAATGTTAGAATATACACCCGTGTAGTTGCCTTAAGGGTACATGGAAGTGTTTTAGTTGCGGTAAAATGGGACACTAATTGAAATACTAAAAAAGTGGTGTTATAAGGTTGTTTCAAATAGTGGATTGGAAGATATAGAAAACTAATTCACCACTCACAACTCAATGCCTCAAATTTAGTAATTTTTTCAAATTCAAAAATCTATTTTCAAAACATATAGAAAATTATAAGAATAGAACTATGAAACCTCAAAACCCATTAGAATAAGGGAATGAAATTAGAATCACCACTGATGATGTTGATCAAAATAATTATATAGAAAAATGCAATGTTATCCTTTACACTAGTGTTGCAAATACATAAGTTAATCTTATTTTTCTCACTCATTGATATCAAAAAACTTTCCCAATAATGTTGATTCACAAATTAAAACATTTGATATATAAATTTTTAATAATACCAATAGAGTTATGATTATTATGTCTATGTTATATATCTTTTCCTCGATAAATATTTATGGGAAGACATTTTGGGAAAATATAGTGACTCAATACATTAATGTATTTGATGTAATGTCATGATTAGAGTGTATTTTAATATATATATTTAATTTATGAATGTTAAAGATAAAAAAATTTCATTTCATATCCTAAATCATTATATAATCATGATTCCTTTCTTGTATGGTTATAAACTCTATATAGAATAATCTTCTATAATATTAGTTTTGATACAAAAAATTGGGGGACTATTATCACAGATGATTGGGGAGTCATTCAACACTAGTGACACAGCTATTATATGGGCGTAAACTATTTTATTTTTGGGAGAACTATAAGGTCTCCCCCTAGAGAATAAGGTAGTGTTTTAAATCAATATAATTCATATAATCATTTTTATCTAAAATATTTTATATAGAATGGATCCTATAGAATTTTAGTAATTGAATATTTAACATCAAGAGAAGATAATAAAGGGTTTTTTACCCTAGTATATCACCATAGGGTTCCCCAATCCTATTTGTCATAAATATTCACAGATTAATGTGTCTAATCATGGATTATTAGAAGAAAAATAAAATATCTATAAATTAAAAGATCCTCTACCTCATATTGATGATCAATTAAATCAATATATATGTGACACTTGCACACAGTGGAGTGGTTATGTACACTTGAGTTTTCTAAAATAATGATCTCATATGATTTGTCTTAATATAAAATTCAAAAACTGAATCAATATGAAGTTATAATAATGTCTAAAGAGGTAAACATATAGATAATATATTTATTTACATTTCTTATATGGAGAAGGATTTTCAGTAACCTCTCCCACTCTAGTATAATTATTTCATATTAAGGTATCCTCTATAAGGAATAAACTATTATGTCACTATAAATTCTCCATTACTATTGGAGACCACTGTCCACATTATTTATTTAATGATTATAGAACCCCTATCTCAAAACATAGATTTTCAATTAATACATAGGAAAATCAATATCACTATAACAAATTATTCTAACAATATGATAAGATAATGATACCCTTCCAACCCCTAAAAATGTTATGGAAGAGTATTATTAGTGAAATCAATGAAACTAAATAATTTTATGTGATAATGTATCTTTTCCCTTAATATGAAGAGTTTTTACCATCCTTCTACATTTTAGTTAGGACTGTCGCTTCCTCCAGACCCTCAATATAACCCCCCAATAGTTTTACTCGTCAATTCCTCAGTTTGAGTGCCTAGTTCATATAAAAGTATCCACCATTGAGTTCGTGGATTTTAGAATTATACGTCCAAATGTAGACTAAAAAGTCTCGAGGATGAAACTTTTTTGATATGTTAGCGGGTGGATTCAATTTAAAATACCCACTTAGTAATAATTAATCAAATTAGAGTGTTTCCTAGGAATTATGTAGAAGTAAGGTATTCATCCACGATCCCCAATAACCCTAAGAATATGGTAATTAATCTTTAACATTGATAAAAATCAACGGGATACCCCATCATATGGGGAGGAATTTTCTAGATTCTTCACACATATCATGGGTATACGAGGCCCCATAGAATCCCATGGTATAAGTCTGTTATGTGATCTATTTAACTCTTCCAGTTGATCCAATTATTCATTAAAATTAATATTATGTGGACCTTTAAACTGAGTCAATTTTGAAATTAAATTGTATCTTATGATATGATTATATCATTAACATGGAATAGTTATTAGAAATTTAGAAAATGGTATTGACCGATAGAAGGAAAAATCATATGGATGTTTCATCCTACATTATAATCATTAAGAAGTGATGTGAATCCATGAAATATTATTAATGACGTACAGTCTATAATGTGGTAATGAACTTCTTTTTCAAACCGTGAAACTAAATTTAAACACTATATAGTTAATATGCATCATAGATGGTCTCCCTTTTATATTTGTTAAGCACTAGCATGACCTCATTTATAGATATCTAATATCCACACACTAGGTAGATACTAGTCTTGTTATGGATAATGATGTTATTTTTGTCTCAATATGATATATATATATTTACATATTATAGTGGGTAAGATGTTTCACATACCAAATCCATGTAGTAGGAGTGGCCTACCAAAACTTAATCATTAGGACAATAACAAAGTTATGTTGCTAAGAAGGGTTGGTATTAAATGAACTTGTTTCACCCTTATGGGTTGCGATTAAGCCCTATAATAACTAGAGAGTCCTTGTGAATATTTTGGATAAAATTTAATTATAAATGTCTCTAAAAATGTTCTACACCACAGATAACATCAATAATACCTAGTTTATTTCCCTCATTAATTCAAGTAAGGCTACCATTATGATGGTATCAACTTATTACATGGGTTTTTATTCACAGTCCAAGATGTGGTTTTTACTAACAAACATAGACTACAATATTTCTATAAGGACCCAATAATAGAAAAATAGGTAACCTCTAAATCCAATTTAGTTAATAAAACATTCTCTAATGTTCAAAAATAAGAACAAGGAAACCATGATTTGTAACATGTTAGGAAGCTCTACTGTGACATCATTCATGGATCCTTATCATTTCATGTGACTAATAAGTCATCCCAAATGTGAAAGGGAACATTGATCTGGGGACATAAATTTACTAAAATGGAATTACTTTATAGTCAAAATATCTCCCTTGGGAGTGGTTGAATCGTCTCTATATAATTCATTATAGACGGAGGAGATATTAACTCATCGTATATCTTCACACAAAATTAGAGGCTCACTATTTTTTTGTAGGATCTAGAGGCCTTTCAGAACATATACATGAATTAAATTAATTGTACTGATATATATGATACACCAACTAACAAATTATAAAATATTCATCCTAATTTAGTTGAATAATGATTATTATATAGATATAAAATCAAATTTATTGATTTTATTCAATTCCTCCAATAACCCAGCACTGGTCTTACGTACAAAGTGGTTCCATCCACAATCCATTATGAAGGAACCAATGGGTAAATTTTTCCATATTGTTAACCACCAAAATATCTATTAAAATATGTATTTCATCATAATTTACGATTAACTACAATCTTAAAGCTATGGAATGTTTTATTCTCCCTCAATATAATGGGCAATATTAATAAAAGACCATATTTTTATCAGTATTCCTAATGAATCCTTCCTACACAAAAATTTTTACATTGGACAACGATTGATAGATATTAATCAATTTTTACTTTTTATTACATAATTATTGTAGTCTAATGGATTAGACATTTAGAATCCAAAATCAATATATGGGAGACCTCTCTAACATTATGTATTCCTAGAGACTAACTCTCATGAACTCTAAGATATGTAATTGTATCAAGTATACATAATGGAATTTTATAGCCACAAAAGTTAAAGTAATCACTATTCTATAAAAACATATCTTTAACGTTTTGAAAAATATTCATTTTTTATAAATTTTCATGAATTGAGACATAAGAAGTATCTTGGTATAAAAATATATAAAAAATATGTAAAAAATATCATGAATGGTTTATGAAATATATGTAACAAGGAAATTTAATTGGATGCAAAAATTCATTTTGAAGATATATTATAAAATAAATATTAGGAAATAACCTTTATAATTTTAAAAAATATGATCCATTTTTATAAAAAGATTTTTTAATTGAGGATTTTTATTCACAATTTGAATATTTATAACTCGCAGTGGTGGGAAAACATCTATAGTAAGAGGAATTTCACTATAGATTGTAAAGTAAAGAATAACAGACCCCTTACATATTTTTAGGGGTATTTAAACCTTTATATGATGTTTTGATCTGTCATGACCCGACATGTCAAATCTAAAGCCGCAACTTCCCAATCCAACCTCCAATAGGCTAGGGGTGGCTACTAGTGCCAAGTAGGATATTACACATGTGGGAAGACTTAGGCTAAGATACATGTATGCACACAAACACATACACATCCTTGAGATAGTGTACATATATATAACAATTGAAAAGAAATTCATGCATACATCTATCTTCAACCAGACTACAACAGTAGTACAAAAAGAATATAGGTCCAACCAAAATCAAACATCAAAAAGATTTCAACCAGCTAAGAATGAGGGGATCACTGTCAATATACCCACTAGAAATATCCTCATCCAAGCTCTTGTAAACACTCTAGTTGGTCTTTTTCACTCTTCTCCTCTAGCACTGGGTCCTCCTAGGACTCCCCCAAAAGGCATGTTGTTTACGAATGACTCAAAAAATGAATAGGAAAATCCTGAGAATGGGTGATTATAAGAATACTTAGTAGGCACCCCAAAAACAAAAATGAAATGGGAGAAAATAAAATGAAGCAATATTCTAGACGCAACCAAAGGTAACCCTTATGAGTGATAAAATCCATCTTGATACCGTCTTTAGCTAAACACGATGAGGCATCTCGAACCATAGGGTGTGTCATATGAGAATTGACAACACAGTAAGGAAATATAGAGAATAGCATTATATAATCATCTCAAAAACCAACCCTCATGAGGATCTAACCTCACAGTAAGTGACATGTTTCATTCAAGGCTCTACTCATAACAATTCACTAAGCCCAAATTTTTCACCCAACATGAGAGATCCCACTAATGATGACATTTGCAATGCACATGGTCAGAAGAACTGTGGATAGTCCCACACCATTCCACTACCCCACAGTCAAGAGATTACAAGCTCCTAAAGCAAACCATTATACCTATAAAATTCAAAAATTAATAATCCACGTCTTATTACGTTGAGAGAGCACTAAATCCTAACGAATAATCACACAAAATATGTGGAGGGGATTACTACCCACTACTGACTGGAACACGGGGGAGCACCACTATGTTGGTGTGGACCTGTTCCTAGGTAAGAAAGTTGATTACCACCCAAAGAAATGTGGGCCTTCACCCTAACACAGTAGGGGAATTCACCCTGATTTCCTCTCTATGGCGCAGTCGTCATGGGAAAGTCCTTTGGCCATGAATTCTTGGGTAGGATTTCATAACCATCATCAAATTCTGAAAGAGGATCTCTGTTTATGGGTTAATTCTGAACCTTCTTGCTTCCTGGACCTGGATACTCTTAAATACAATATTGAACAGTATGAGCAGGGGATGGAATTTCATTGGGATGGTGATGTTTTTAGCTCCCTCGTGGTTTTGAAAAATCGGCTTGCGGACCTTCTCCTTGAGCAAGAAAAAAGTGCCAGGGAGATGTCACATGTGTCTTGGATAAAAGAGGGTGATAAAAACACATCTTTCTTTCCTGCATGAATCAAGGAGAGGAAGAGATCCAAGGCCCCAAAAATCCTCCTTGATGATAGTTCTTTTTCCAATGACCCTCAGTTGGTGGGAGGTATGGCTGAAAGCCATTTCCATTCCCTAATTGCGGAGGTTAACCCTTTCATGTAAGATGGTTACCCAGTAGGTAACTAAGATCTCTTTGACTCCATCCCTCAGGTGGTTTCCCATGACACCAATGGAGTCTTAGAAAGGGTTTCAGATGAGCAAGAGGTTTGGAAGGCTGTCTTGGCTCTCAACTCTGAGAGTTCCCCCGGTCCCGATGTTTTTCTGGGATCCTTTTACCGCATCTCTTTGGATTTCATCAAGCTTCATATGGTGGAATGTGTTCAGGACTACTTCAGCGACGGCAGTTTACCTTGGGTGGCATGTTCCACCATGATTATTCTCATTCCTAATGTCAAAGAACCCTCTTCTTTAAAGCAATTTAGACCGATCAACATGTGAAATTTCCCATCCAATGTGCTTGTTACCATCATCAACCGCAGATTTGGGGGATACCTACCTATGTGGATTTCAGATGAGCAACATGGTTTTATTCAAGGTAGGTCTGCTCAATCCGCAATTGTCTTGGCCCAGGAAGTGTTGGGTGATATCAACAAGAATTTCATGGGCTCGATCATTTCCATTATGTTAGACATGGACAAGGCCTATGAAAGGGTTGAGTGGAGTTTCATCATTAGAGTCCTGATATGTATGGGGTTCTCTGAGAGAGTGTTTGATCTTTTATTTAGGTGCATTGGGTCTCCATGGTTCTCAATTACTTTTATGGGGCGGAGCTACGGTTTCTTTAAATCGGTCAGGGGATTTAGGAAAGGGGACCCTCTTTCTCCGAGAGTTTTTATTTTGGTCCAGGATACCTTTAGTAGATATCTAAACACCAGGTGTTCTGATGGTTTTCTCCGGCCTTTCTGGTGTAATCCAAACATTCCAGGCATCTCTCACCTTTTCTTTGTGGATGATCTTCTTATCATTCTCAATGGTAGTAGTAGGAACACTCAGTCTCTTCACCATATCCTTGAGCTGTATTGTAAGTGGAGCGGACAAGTCATCAACCGCAGGAAGATTGAGGTTTGTATTTCAAAGTTATGTTCAAATACTAGGGGCAATAGGATTTCTGACATCCTGGGGATTTCTCAAAGACACTTTACCATGGAATTTTTAGGGGTGCCAATTTCTCCAGTTAAGGTTCGGATTCATCATTTTGATGGTATTTTGGATAAAATTTCTGCTCGTATTCTCAAGTGGATAAACCGTTTCCTTTCCTTTTGGGGGAGAATCACATTGTTCAATAGAGGGCTCACGTCTATCCCCATGCATGTCTTGTCCTCCACTATCGTTACCAAGACGGTTCTTCGTACTATTGAGCATATTCTAGTAAACTTTATATGGGATGATCAAGCAGACGGGAAATATCATTGGGCTTCGTGGAAAAGGATGGCTTACAGCTTTGAGGAGGGTGGGTTTAACCTGCAAAGTGTTTCAGGTTCCATGTCCTTTTTATCGGCAAAGCTAGCTTGGGATGTTTTGGAGGGGAATTCTTTATGGGAATGCTTCTCCATAAAAAAATATGGATCCAAGTTTGACAATGTTAATTGGAGTGGCTCCATGTTTTGGGATATTACTCACCGCCATATCCTTACTCTACGGCATCATTCAAGGTGGATTGTTGGTGAGGGGGAGATCAACCTATGGAGGGAAAATTGGTCGGGGAGTATCCTTGGCTTCCCAGGGTGCCCCGTCCCTGACTTTTCTTTCTTGCAGGCCTCTTATTTTCCTTCTTTCACAAAATCCATCCTCTCCCACTCTCAATTGGAGATGTTTCACAGTATTTTTATTACCTCTGAACCGGACCGGATGGTATTCACGGGTTCCCAGTCTGGTTTGTTTTCAGCGAAGGCCTTCTGTGGGGTCCTTCTTACCGCCGAGGGTCATGTTTCTTGGGGTGGGTTCCTTTTCTATGCTGATATCCCGACCAAATTCAATTTTCTTATCTGGAGGCTCCGCAACCGGGCGCTTCCCACTGATGAAGAGGTACGTCGCAGGGGTATTCCTCTCGCCTCCAAATGTCTTTGCTGCAACAACCCGAAGGAAGAGACATCTAAAAAAAATTTCAGGAGTGATTGCGCATGCTGTATATGGTGCATTTTCCATGACTTCTCCGGGCGGGATTTCTCGGGTCTCTCTGGGGACGCCTTTCTCCAAGCTTGGTTCTCTGGTTCTTCGGATCATGTCCAGGAACAGAGGGTGCGCTCAGTGGTCTTCGTGGTTGGTTGCTGGGTCATATGGACTGCTCTTAATATCGCCACACAGGAGGGACACTCTAGTTCCAGTTTGGCATTATGAGCTAGGGTGAGGTCCCTTTCTCTTGACTTGTTACTTCTTCTTAAACTTGGTGAACGAGCTCCTTTCTTTCGGAGTTTCATGGCCAGTAACTAGATTTCTATTGCTCCAAGGGTGTATCCTCAAGGTCATTGGGTTCGTTGGAATCCTCCCGGGTTAGGCCTCAAGATGAATGTTGATGGCTCCTATATGAACGGTTGCATGAGGGGTGAGGGCGTTGTTCGTAATCCGCATGGCTCGGTGGTCTTGGACATCAGTTGGTGGTTTGGTCCGGGTGATTCCCTCAGGGATGAGGCTACCTCTCTACTCACAGGGTTGGATTTGTGTCGCGCCCATGGGTACCCTATTCATCAAGTGGAATCTGACTCAATGACTCTTCTTCGCTCAATTCATGGTACCTCTAGCATACCATGGACTTTCTCGGTTTTAATTCACAACTGCAAAAAGTTTCTTCAAGGTGACACTTGTCTTAATCACTCATGGAGAGAAGTTAACAAAGTCGCGGACTTCCTGGCATCCTGGGCCTCCCCATCCACCATGCACATTGTTTTTAGTAGTATTGGATCCATTCCCTCTGAATGTGTTAGCTTGGTTCGTGTGGATGCCTTAGTACTGCATTATTTCAGACCTCCCTGATCTGTTTCAGGAAACGGCCCTCGTTGTTTCCCTTTGATATAATAAAATATCAATGTTGGATGGATGGAGAGCATGCACCCTGACATGTTATGGGAGCTGTCCAGATGCATGAACGTCATAGGGGAAAACTACACCATAATCCATCAGGGGTATAAAAACCTTGAAAGAAGATACCCAAAGGAAACAGACCCACGTACATGATTTGTGGAGTCCTGTAAGCCATAAAAGGGTCCAACATCACATTATATGTGGATGAAAACTCAAGATAGGATATTTAATTTCCCAAAATGGATAACTGGTGAAATGAGATCTTTTCACCAAAAATGCCTAAACCAGGCCTTGTGCGTCTGGAAAACTAATTTTCATATTAAAAACTTAGAATAAATCTAGAAAAGTTCGCCTTCTGTCTAGGGTCACAATACCACTAACAATCTGTCTATCGAACATCAGATGTGGGAGATATGTCTGATGCATGAATCAGTAAAGAATAAAAATTATATTATTTTTATTTTTAAAATTTCTTGTTTCATGCCACCGAGACTCGAGTCCAAAATATAAAATTCCAAAATATACTAAAAAGCCTTTTCTTGAATCAAGGGTAATATTTCAATATATGGTACATATAATAGAGGCACGATTTATAATATATGATCACTTGATGTCTGCCACATCCTAAAGGCCCGTTTATGGCTGGACTGACCCATTCTAGCCGATCCACCCTGTCTGTGTCGGTCCGCACCAGCCAGTTCGACTTGCCTCACCAGCCCATGTACTAACTGTGTGGGCTGGACCAGTGCTATGTGTCCCGCTTACCCACACTGATTGTGGTCACCGGCCCCTACATGCCGACATACCTCTGCCCCCATGTGTTCTACATCACCCACTGGCTCCAGTCCACCGAATCCCGCTTCATCCATGGTCGCCTCCGCCAACTGCATCGCCCCACTCTCCAGGTGATCTACTACCACCCTCTCTTGTTGCTTCAGGTTTCATTGGCCAGTGTTCCGCTGGACCTTCCACAAACCACCAAGAGCACCCTAGTGGTCGGATAAATGAAATGAGGACAGATTCGAGATCCTTGAATCCCAATCTACACATATTTTCAGAAAATTTGAAAATCAAACAGCATAAACATTGTTATGCAGATTTAAACTCAAATCTACCAACCTTATAGTGAAATTCTACCACTTCGGGAATAGATCTACTCTCTGAATCCATTGTTTCATCATCCGAGAGGGATCCCCATCAAAATTGAAGTCTAATGGAACATCGTTTTCACAATACATATGGGTCCTTCGTCATGAAGAATAAGATAGAGGGGGATTATAATCCTACTTTATGTGCATAAAGGAAGGGAGAGGGGTATATTTGTTTTATTTTTATTAAAAAATATATTTTCTTAAAACCATTGCTTGAATCACCTTCGACCTGACACCCAGTGAAGAAAAAATTTAAGTCATAGTTAGGGTAAAATAGATGTTTAGTACTCAACCACTACCTCAAAAAATTTGATCTGAGACTCAGTTAAAATGTTATTAGAATCGGCGTCCCAAAATAAATAAATTTATTTATTTATAAAAACTCACTCAATAACTTTTTCCCACTTAATGCCTACACCCAAAAAGGTTATACCCCACCTAGGGTAAATGTTATGTGTTAGACTCAGTTGTGGCCACGAGATTCTTATTCGAGCTACATTTTAGAGAGATAAACCATTTCCTCCATGTGCATAGTATACAAATACTTAATTTTTTTATAAAATTTATTTTGGGAATGTCGAGGTATAGAATCACATGTCGTCTCAATGCTATGTTTTAGAAATATTCTAAAGAATATTTTAATGTCTAATAGGGGAAAACACGAGTCACTACATACTCCCCACCATAATTCTTTTTTGTCTCTAAAAAGAAAAATGCTAAGAACATGTGAACGGACCAGAGCTCTCCACTAGGTATCCCATATTAGTGAGATAACCTAATTTTATTGTGCTATAATAAATACGCACAATGAAGAACCAAATCGCCATCAACGAATGAGAGGGTTTACATACCTCAAATGTAGCCTAGCGCCGCAACCAACACTCTGAACCTTCAATGAGATCCAAAAAAAACAACACCTCATCACTGAACACCCAAGACCACCCTCATTTGTCTAGAGACACCCTAAAAAAAATGCTAAAATGACCTCAAATAGATCTGAATGGTCTATTCCAACAACAACATGATGAAATGGAAAAAGGCAACCTCAGCACCCTGTCTCTCCATGTGACTGGTACCAATAAAAAACCCTAAAAGGTAGATGCACTCCCAGACTTTAGGAAAATACATCATAAACATTACCAATGGATAACAAATCATACGATACCTCACAAAAAACCAGAACATCTCACAAGAAATTCCAAGGCCATAAGATGAACAATCATGGATTCCAAAGTGTACACACTGGGTCTTTCAAGTCCTTATGAAACCAACATGAATGCAAAAAACTGACCTCAGACTCATAGGTCGAAAGAAGTCATCCACCGCACCTTGACACTTTCCTCTTTGGGAAGCACTGAATCACCCCCATGGTTTTGTATTTCACCTCTAGGACGTGTCTTAGTGATGGAATTTTCCATCCTTCCTATGAATTTGAATCCACAAACAACCCCACCACAAAAACCTCAAGTACCTCCCATACATGTAATGACACAAAGTTTTCAATTGAATTTTCCATCTTATAATTATGTCATATGATCATAATTAATCCCAACATAATGAATTACTATTTGATATATGACCTTTAAATATAATTTTGACACTTCGGCGTTTGGAATTTCGTAAATCTGACATTCACTATTTCAATCAGTAACATGTTTAGAGTCTGATAACATAAATATAATTTTTGGTGAAAAGTAACAAAGCCTTATGAGTTGTACTGTTACCCTTATGAATAGTTATATTCTCTAATTAATATTAACCATACCTATGATAATATATATAAATTATTTCAGGGAAAGTGTTATGTACCTATATTTTAGAATAATAAATAAATATTTTAAAACTATTTTTTAGAATAAATTTTGATTTAAAATAAATATTAAATTAATAATATTTATAAAATTATTTTTGAAAAATTTATTTCTTTTTTGGATTATAAATGTCAAAAAAATGGGTAGGGTGAACTTTTGGGATTTAAAAAAATATTTGATTTTTTTATGAATAGTAAATTACGACAACTCACAATAAATGCTAAAACCAAAATTTATGCATCATTCATGAGTCAGAGATTATATAAATAGCCATTGGTTCAAACTCACTTGCACATATTTCTGTTTTTATTAACAAGAATTATCACAATTTCTTGTCTTATGGAAAAATAATAAACTAATTATTTTAATATCAGGAAAACCCTCCTCTCTTCCACTATAAATACCACTCATCATTACCTCTTCTATTCACTCATCTCAAGCCTTGTGCCTTGCCTATATTCTGCCCAAATGACTCTCCAAGATCATCTCTGACGTCCAAAAGGCCTTGGTCTCCTCAAAATACAAAATCTTACCCCCTTAAAAGGATCTCAAGGAAAATGTAAATTCTTCTTTTATTTTCATTCCCTTTCTTTTAATGTTCATTCGTTTACTTTTCTATCCTTACCTCTCCTCATCCAAATATCAGTACCTTAAATGTACTTTAATGTTGTTATGATAATGGAATATGTTATTATCCTCTATCCTTTAGCATTATATTATTTTAGTAGTAAAGACACCATCCTAGATGTGTAAATTTACAATATTCAAGGATGATAGGTTTTCAATTTCCATTACCATCTTAAATTATGGTCATGAAATTATTTTCATGGTTGAACCAAAAAAAATATATGTATTATTCCCCAACTATGGTTTTGTAATCCTTTTTACACATGTTTTTTGTTTATAAAACAAAATGTGTTATTTGTTGTAAAAAACAACCAATTAACCCTAAAGGGTGCCACAAAAGTTTTATATAATGATTCTACTTCACTCCAAGTAATCAGATTAATTTTTCGACCATGTAACCATATGGATGGTCAAAAATAAAATATAACATCATTTATTGACAACCAAATTCAACATACATGTTTATTTTAACATTAATATAAGCAAAATGATCATTAAAAACCAAGTACGAAAACGAACTCAAAAAATTAAATTAAACCTATTAATAAATAAAAATAGTTATAAATGAACTTAAAAGGGTTATAATAAATATAATACATATATTATAGGTTCTGGAATTATAATTAATTAACTTAATTTGATTATTTAGGCCATTAATATCAAGGAGATAACACCATTGTTCTTAAGGTAAGGGATCTTCTCTATTTCACTTTTATTCAAGAATGAACGTTATGATATGCCATTTTATGTGTAATAAAAAATGATGGGGTATAATTTAAAACCTCCGCAATACTGACCTCATGATGTATAAGTGATGAGAAACCATGTTTTATCTCATGAATCCCACTTATTTACACCTGAAACCATGCCAATATTCCTTTGGGAATTCTACCGAACCGCCTTGATTCCATCGGGTTCCTCTATCCCTTTTTTTAGAAAAATGAAGTTGTCTTTCTTTTCAAGTAAAACTTATACATGATTTTTATATTCTTCAAACTCATATTTAATGATAAATACCTCTTTCTCTTTCATGGATATACATTCTTTTAAATGAATCTCTCCTCGATACTTCCCAATAACAAACACATTTTAAGAGAACTTCCGAAAATTTTACCCAATTTCAGGTTCACTATATACTCTAGTTTAAGACACCATTATCTATATAAAATCATTTTTTTATTATGAAATTTTTTTTGGTTCATTTTTTGTTTTATATAAAATATTTTCCCTTTTCTATTTTAAAACTCTATAATATTTTCTTTAAAACCGCATAAAAATGTTTTAATTCTAAAATTTCTCAAATACATTTCATACATGTTGTCACTTCTATTTGACATCACTTACTATGATTTATGTATATTTTACATTATGATAGTCCATATTTGTTCTAATTCCTTTCTTCATGGACATATTCATGATATTCCCTTTGGTTATGCTTTATGTCCTGATTTTGGTACCCAATTACTTATATGGGTAACCCTTATGTTTATTTAAAATTGACTGTGTATGATCAATTATAATGAAAACATACTCCTAAAATGTAATACCACTATTCCTGGATAGCTCTCCAATGCATTGTGTAATGTTATGTATGATGATATATTATGTGCGATGTTCTTGGCGGATAGCCTTGGATTATGCTACTATGTGAATCAATATTGGCGGTTAGCCTCAACTAGAACTAAAGTTATGTTTTATGTTGCTACCAAATTAATATTATTCCATGTTTATATGATTCCATGTTTATATGTTATGATTCTAAATGTTACATTCTTTTTTAACATTATTTCATGCCTTCTAACCCATTTTCTAAAGCCTTATTCTAATGTTTATCCCTTTCTGGGATTTTTAGCACATCCCTATGTTCATGTGATCCATAGGATACCCTATATAGATGCATGGGATCAAAGTAAGTTAGGATCTCTTTATGAATGATAAATAAAGAGATTTTATATTTGGTTCCATATTTCGAATTTTCTGCACCTAGTCTTCAAAGACAATATACTCCATGATACTTGTCTTGTACTCTGATGTATAATAATGATTAAAATAATGTAATGCTATATGTAAGGGGATTTGATTTCTCTAGTTAGTATCAGATGACGGCCTAGTTATTTTTGGTGATTACGTATAGAGCACATTAGTAAGAACCTTAAGGATGAGGGGAATTATATGAAAACATCCTTAAATTTTGGTATGGACATAGTAAGTGGTTAATTAGTAAAATATTTCCCTTTCTAGATAAAAAGAAGTAGAGGCGGCTCTGGTGTAGATGTACCTAGTAGTGAAATCAGTGACAAGGTGTTTTGGGCCTGACCTATGGTATCCTAGTACACGAAAAAGGGCCTTGTTTCACTCTTGGTTTGACACTCTCGAAGGATATGCCTTAGTTAATTCATGATCCTAATACAAACCATTATAGAGGGAATATAAAAATCCATAAGAATATAAGTTAAGAAATAGATCGAGGATATCCTAGATTTAATGCTAAAGAATTACAATTTAGTATATAGTTATCCATTACCACTTTATACTTTTATGTTCAATGTTTCCTTTTTATGTTCGATAACTATGTACTAAATCCCTCTAATTATATATTAATTTTTTTTAGTTAAAGGTGGTAAATAGAAGAACACATTCCCATTACCAATGTGATAGGAAATGTGAATATTTCCCCAATTATATGCCTGATATGATGGTAACAGGTGCTAAAAACATCATGACAGTACTTGCTTAGTTGGCTCAATTTATGAATAATAACTTGAATCATGTGGAATTACCTCCTTCTCCATGGAAAGAGAATGTTTCCATATAATCCTTCATGTGAAAAGGCCTCCCAGGTTTAGAGGATAATCTGATCCCCTCCTCATGGAATAGTTGATTAACACCATTGGAAAGATATTATCCATCCTCTAGTTCCCGGAAGAAGATAAAGTTGTAAGAGCAGTCTATAATTTTGATGGGGAAGCCGATCAGTGGTGGACACCAATCAAGAATACAATAAACCAATATGAAATTGATTCCATGGATTGTGAGGAATTATATTGGATGCTTTTTTGTTGATATTTTCCTCGAACCCTCAATATCATTATGTAAAGAGAGTTACTCAACCTAAAGAAGAAGGATGATCCCATCGCGGTGTATGAAGAAAACTTTACAAGACATGCAAGGTACACCTCTGTATTTTTCATGAACATAGAAAGAAATGTGGATCACTTCTTTAGTGGGGTAAATTTGAGTCTATGGAAGGTGTTGGAAATCCAATACATGGAATGTTATTAGGATATTGTTCGTTGTTCCCTCAATGTTGAAATGGATATTGTAGACTCTAAGTGGTCTTGTGGGCCCGGTGATAACAAAGGGAAAATAGAGAACAACATTTGTGGTTCAACAATCAAAAACCATGATGGAAAGAAGCCTGAATATACCACTTGTTAAATCCGTGGGAAGAAGCATCCTATGAAATGTATAAAGGGAAAAAGAATTAAATAAAATGTGGAAAGCTGAAACATCTTGACAAGAACTTCCAAAGGGATATGAAAAATCCGGCTAATGTGGAAGAAAAAGGATGTTTCAGATCAATGCTCAGCTAGTGGTTCAATGTAACAACTTCAAGAAGCATGGTCATTATGAAAAAAATTTCTCTATGCCAAAGGTCTTCAGTGGAAATCAACAACAACCAATATGGAAACAAGGATGGGACAATGCTATCACTATTGCTGACAAGGAGTTGGACAATGATGTGGTGACAGGTACGCTTGTTATTCACTCATGAATAGATAATGTAGTATATGATTATTGTTCTATGAATTATTTCATATAATTCATGTCTATTAAAACTATTCAAACACAACTTTAAAATTTAGATAAAAAGTTATATGTGAGAACAACAAATGGGAAAATCTTTGCGTCCACATTTTATAACTCCGCCCTTATTAAAATTTGTGGACTAAACCTAAAATCACATCTTTTTATATATTCTTTACTGGAGTTTGACAATATCTTGGGAATGAATTGGATATTTTTATAAAAAACCAACATAAACTATCGGGAAAGGGAGACCACTCTTCACATCCCGAAGCATCCTCTTATTCTTTACAAGTGTATGGACGAAGATGAATCTCCTATAGAATGATTGTATCACATGTTAATATTAATTCCTTATGAGAAATCATGTAAAGATAAAATGATAGGGAAATAGGAGAGAATATTTATTGAAGACATTCCAATCATGAGGGATTACACGAATGTATTCACCAAAGAGTGGCCTAGTCTTCCACTTGACTGAGAGATTGAGTTCCCAGTTGAACTTATTCTTGGATATGTTCCTATATTAAAGACATCATATATAATGGGCACTATGGAGATATAATAGCTAAAGAATTAGTTATAGGAGAATCAAGAGATGTGCATTATATGCTATAGTGCTTCACCAGGGGGTGCTCCAGTCCCTTTCACCAAGTAGAGGGATAGAACAATGCGACTCGAAACTGATTATCGTGTGCTCAATAAAATCATGATATAGAAAAATTATCCCCTACCACAGGTATATGACTTTTTTTATCATCTTTTTGGGGTCAGTTATTTCTCTATAGTGGACCATGGATTAGGATATCACCCATTAAAAGTGAGGAAAGAAGATAATCCCAAGACGTCCATTCAAACGAGGTATGGACACTATGAGTTCATAGTGATACCCTTCAGACTCACTAATGATCTAGATTTTTTTTATATTTAATGAATACAGTGTTTTGGTATAACCTCATAAAATTTGTGGTAGTCTTTATAGATGATATTTTTATATACACTAAGAGAATTGAGAAAAATGGGGAGTATTTGGAGATTTTATTAAAAACATTGGGATGAGAGAAGTTGTATGAAAATTACAGTAATTGTGAGTTATGGATTGAGGAAGTATCGTTCATGGGGAATGTTATCACTAGAAAAGGGATTTATATGGACCCTTCTAAGATAAAGGCTATCGAAAAGTGGCCCAGGTCGATTTCTGTAATAGATATCCACAGATTTCTAGTTCTAGATGGGAATTATTGACATTTATTGAAGAAATTTTGATGATTGTGAAACCCAATGACCAAGATGACACTTAAGGGAGTAAAGTTTTTATGGACTCAAGAATGTGAAGACAAATTCACAGAGTTGAAAAATAAATTTATCATTGCGTCAGTACTCACACTTCCAATAAGTGGAGAAATAATTTTGGTTTAAAGTGATGCTTCAAAGAAGGGAATAGGATATCTGCTAATTCAAAATGATAATGTTATAGGTTATGATTCCAAGAAGCTGAAAATCCATGAGAAAAACTGTAATATGCATGATATGAAGTTGGAGGCAGTGATCTTTGCGCAAAAAATTTGGAGGCATTATCTCTATGGGGAGAAGTGTGATATATATACTAACCACAAGTGTCTCAAATATGTATTCAGACAAAAATGTCTTAATATGCCACATAGAAGATGGGTGGATCACATCAAGGATTATGAATGTGCAATCCACTACCATCCCGGTAATGTAATTAAGGTGTCAAATTCACTATGTAGAAAGGATAATACTTCTTTATGAATGAAGACAACTAAAAAGGATCCGATTATCTTAGATTTGTAGAGAATGGACATGGGAAATCATTAAAGGAAGAACATCATCAATCCTTTCTCAAATGATTCCTCAACCATCCCCCATGGAGAAAATAACGGATGCTCAAAGAAAATATTTGGAACGTAAGAAAAGGTTGGTAGCTATTAAAAATGGGAAATACCCTATGTTCATAATTGAAAAGGATGGAGTTGTAAGAATTGGGTCAGGATTATGTGTACCATCTGATACAGAGAGAAAGAATGTGATTTTGAATGATGCTCATAGATCAACCTTATCTATTCACCTAGGGAGCACAATGATGTATTGAGATCCACTAGAAATATTTTGGTGGGAAAATATGAAAAGGGAGAGTTCTAAATATACATTACTGTGCCTAGAATGTCAGTAAGTGAAGGCTAAGAATAAAAATTCTAGTGGATAATGAAACCACTACCCATGCCAACATGGAAGTGGTAGAACAATACCACGTCATTTGTCACTAGACTTACAAGGAAATCTGGTGGAAACAAATATATATGGGTCATTCTGGATCACCTTATAAAGATAGCTCAGTTTATAACCATTCTATAGGAATTTTAATTGGATCAACTTGTATATATTTACATCAATGAAGAGGTAAGGATACATGGAGTACCACTATCTATTTTACCTGATCGTGATCCAAGATTCACCTCTATGTTCTGGAGAAGTCTCCAACATGCTCTAAGAACTACAATGAACTTCAGTACGACCTATTTTCCTCAAACTGATAGAAAATATAAGAGGACTATTTAGTAACTGGATGATTTGTTGAGATAATGTTCTATGGGCTTCAAAAGAGGATGGGTTTCATGACCCCCCCTGAGGCCTGTGCCCTGACTACCCCAAGCCCGCCTTCCATAGGCCATGGGCTGACGACTAGTAGCAGAAAGTAATTTCCCTAAAACTGGGAAGGTATCTTCTTTTTTACCTAAAAACTCATGAAATCCAAGCACACTTCAAGATACAAGCACAAATTAAACTATATAGTAAATTGGATGAGTATAGTAAGTAAAGGGTCCGGAATACAAGCTGAACTGGAAATTAAAAGTAAAACTGAAAACAACTCTTATTAATACCTTCCAAGGATCCTACATGAAGGGTAGGTACAGATCATGAATGGTCGAATCCATGGTACACCTCATATAAGGTCCATCTCCAAGCAGCCTCCAGTCCTAGCACCCTCAGCCTCAATCAATGTTATCCGTCGTCTGCACAAGACACAACAAGTTGTGGGTATAACCCATGCAGGGGTTAGTATAATAATACTCAGTAGGGACCCCGAGAACCCTGAAGGTCTCCCCGAATGCACAAAGGACAAACCAAAAATCAAGACCTCAACATTAAAGCATGAAGTCATAGTCATCAACATTAATTAGGTATATTCCCATAAATATACCTATGATATCAATATATACTCATCTCACACGTGAGGAATTAACACCACAAATGTAACACCATGAAGGTTGAACTAACACATAGGTAACACCACGAGGGTAGAAGTACCACACAAGTAACACCACGAAGGTAAGTACCAAAAAGGTAACACCACACAGAAGAATTCCACATAGGTATCACCACGAAGGTAAGTACCACAATGTTAAAAACTCAGCTCACACCAGGTATAACTTATGTACGGAAGTATAGATGATTAGCTGTATTTATAGATTATCTTAATTAATTGAGGTGCTCTGATATTGACCCACACATTATCAAAGATAACCCACACAGGATCCGATGATAACCCACATAGGATCTGGAGATGAACCACATGGGATTGGTATGCACTGACCCACACAGAATCGCAGAGCGCTGACCCACACAGGATCCAAAGATGACCCACATAGGATCTGAAGACTCTTCAAGTACAGCCAGTAAAAAGGTTTCTGCACTATGCATGATTGATTCCAAGAGGTTTCCCTCCTCAAGACATTTTCCTATACATCAATGGCCAAAAATTCCCATAAGTATGTATCTCAAAGTACCGCCATATCAAAAGGGTCTCAAAACAATAGATGACTCACTAATTGGATGCTCGGTCTGTAAGTTATTAGCCTTTTAGTCTCGAGTGCCTGGTTGGATTCGGGTTCGATCCAACCCGACTATACCCCAACTTTATTCAAAACTCAAGTGGAGTATACCAAAATGATCTTCTCATTCCTAGGATTCTGGAACCACATATGGTTCATCAATCAGATACTCATATAACATGTTATGGCCAAAGGGGAGTATCTGAGTCAAGATGGGCCCGAGTCTGGTCCGACCCGGTTGGAACGACCCAGTCCATTGGGCCGCAGTCCAGCCCTGCGCACGAAGGGGGTGGCCTGGCCGGCTGGGTGGGGCCCAGCTCGCGTTGGGCACGGCCCGCTGGTAGCCCTTGATGTAGCCCACCGGTGGCCTGTGGTGCGGCCGGCGGCCAGGGTGATCCCTTTTGGTGGGGTCCTCCGACTCCGCCACCCAGGAGGAGAGGAACTACCCCAAGGTCACCCGAACATCCCTTTGGTTGTTCGGTTTTGGCCAACCAGGCGGTGCCAACGGCTGGCACGTAGGACCAGCCGGAGGTGACCCGCTCGACGAGACCCCGCTTGCCAGATTCCCAGCCGGTTCTCCTCCCAGCGGTGCAACAACACTACTGTCCTCCCCACGGCCGATAGAGTGGCTACCGCCCTCTGGTCTCTGTCGTGGCCAAGCGGCCGCAGTCTCTAGCTCCGGCGGCACGAACGCACGCCGCTGCTTAGCTATGCGTCCAGTTGCCGTGTCGGCCACTGCTCTACTCTACTACGGCTGATGGGCCACGAACCCCACTTCTGGTTGGGTAGATGCACCACTGCTCTCCACGCAGTCGGCTGGTGTATCGGCTGCTTCTTGTTCCCTACCGGCACCAGTCACCGACACCGGTCATTGCTGAACTTCCTCGGGTCTCCAGAAGAGATCTGGTAGCCCTTTCATTAAACTGGAATAATCATTTTAGGTATCAGGATGTTTCCATCATTCCAATACCAACGGGGTCATATTTGGTTCAACTTGAAGTCTCACCCATGAAGATTACATCATTCAATGAATTAACAGAGGGATCAAGCCATGTTAACATGGCCTTCACCCTCCGCATTAGATCGGTAACATGCGGCATATGAAGATTGGATCACAACATGGAACCATGATGAACAAATAATAAAAACCATATTCAAAACCCATACCTTGATGTTCGTAATAGGTTTTGTAAGGAAGGAGATGAAGATGGTGATGTCAGTGTTTCCTCAATCGTCAGTTTGTTCATCATTGGATAGGTTCTTCATTGCAGGATGTTTTTCCAAAGGCTCTATTTTTCCAACATTTCCCCCAACCTCTATAAAGGTGAGGATCCAAATTCTTTAATTACTAGATCAATTAATTTTTGGCTCCTTAATTGGAATAATTCCAAGGGTTTCCTCACATTAAATGGGATTTTTTGTGGTCCCCACCACCAAGCATTCAAATGAGAGGTTTCAAAAAAAAGTTATTATTTTATTTTTATTATTTTTCATTTTACTCTCCCACAAAAAACTGAAAATCTAACTTCCACCCTCGACCTACTACAGTCGAGGTAAAGGTATCCTTAATTGAATATTGGTGATGCGAGTCCAACGATGTCCTTAGATTTCAATTCTGATCACCGGATCAAAAGTTACTAAACACTGCTCATGCATTTACTGAAAGTACCCCAAAAATGTTCAAAAATTCATTTCATGCACACCAATCCTTGGAAACATGTGCCGTCAATTTTCCCAAACTCATAATAATTACATATAATTAAAAAAATCACTTGGAAGTTTTTGGGTCATTATATTCTCCCCACCTCCGGGATTTGCATCCCCGAAAGCCGCAACAAAAACTAGGGAAACCAATGGGGGTACTGAGAATGAATTTGAACCTCCTGCTCCCATGTGCTCTTCTGAAGGTTCTCGTGTTGCCAACACATGCACACCCTAGGTATCAATCTCCCATGATGGACTCTCTCCTATAGATCCTCAATCTCCACTAGAACCTCTGAAAACATCACCCCCTCATCGATGTCCAGCTCACCCATGTTAATGATTTGCGAAGGATCATGTACGTATCTACTTATCTGGAATACATGGAAAACATCGTGCATCCAGTGTAACTGAGGGGGAAGTTCTAGGAGGTATGCCACCTCGCTAACTCTACTAAGGACTTGGAAGAGTCCAATGAACCTCAGAGATAACTTTCTGCCCCAACCAAATCTCCTCAAACCTCGTCGAGGTGAGACCTGTAGGAAGACATGGTTACTATCCTCAAACTCCATAGGTCTTCATCTCCAGTTATCATAAGATTTATGCCTGTTCTGTGCAGTCTTCATCTATTCCTGGACTATCTGCACTTTCTCCATGGTAGTCTGTACCATATCTGGTCCCATGAATGATGACTCCCCTAGGTCAGTCTAGCACATAGGTGATCTACAAGGTCGACCATAAAATTCCTCAAATGGTGTCATACTGATGGTGGAGTGATAGATGTTTTTGTACGTGAACTCCCCCATTGGCATGTGATCCTCCCAATTGTGGAAGAAATCAAGCATGGAATCACGCAACATGTCCTTGAGGGTCTGAATGGTTTGCTCTATCTGATCATCCATCTGAGGATGAAAGGTAGTAATCAATCGATGCTGAGTCCTGTATTCCTCATGAAACCCCTTCCATAACTAGGGAGTAAATCCTGCATCACGATCAGAGAAAATCATCGAGGGCTCTCCATGAAGCCATAAAAATCTCTTGTAAATAGATGCGTCCCAATATCTCTACTTATCCCTGCTCTCTGATGGGTGGGAAGTGGGCTGACTTGGTGATTCAGTCAATGATCACCCAAATGGAATCAGGTCCCCGGGACGTGCATGGAATTCCTACCATGAAGTCCATGGAAATTCCATCCCACTTCCACTCTGGAACCTCTAGTGGCTGAACTAAGACTGTTGGAACCTGATGCTTTACCTTCACTTGCTGAAAAGTGGGGCACTGAGAGACAAACTCTGCCACTTATTTCTTCATTCCCAGACACTAGTGTGGATGCTGAAGGTCCTGCTACATCTTTTCCACTCCTAGATGTACCTCTAGAGGATATGTATGGAACTACCTCAACACTTCCTCCTGTAGCGCCACTGGTACCATAGTACCTTCTCTGGAGAAGATGACGTGCTTCGCACCTTCATAGAATCCATGTGGTGCCTGTCAGGTGGATATCTAAGAACATCGAGCCTCAGAGTACGCATCCCCAAGATACGCCTCCCTGGTTTGCAGAAGGAGTGGGGTGTGACTATTAGAGACTAAAGATAAGTTGTTCCATGTTGATCCATGTAGGATATCCTCAAAGTGGCTAGCTAATCTCTCGCCTCACTCAGCAACTGTATACCAGATTTCTAGTTGAGTGAATCTGCTACTACGTTCCCCTTTATTGAAGTAAATACAATCTTGAAGTCATAGTCCTAGAGGAACTCAAGACAACATTGTTGTCTCGAGTTCAGGTCCTTCTGAGAGAAGATATACCTGATACTCTTGTGATTAGAGTAGACTGTAAAATGTTTCCCATCATGTAATGTCACCACATTTTCAAAGAAAAGACCACTACTGCTAACTCTAGGTCATGGGAAGCGTAGTTCTACTCATGTCATCTCAACTTCCAAGAACCATAAGCGATCCCTGCTCACTCCTACATCAGGACACATCCAAGCCTAGTCTCTTATGCGTCACAGTAGACTACGTACCCAACACCCTCATCCGGTAGCCTCAGGATAGGGGAATTCATCAGTTTCTTCCTCTGATTATAGAAACTCCGCTAGAATATCTCCAACCACACGAATGGTTTCCCCTTCTTCATTAATGCTGATAAGGGTGGCGAAACTCTAGAAAAGTCAGCACAAACCTCTGTTACTAACCGACCAAACCCAAGAAACTCCTTACCTCCGTCACACTCCTAGGTGGATCCTAAGAAAGCACAACCTCAATCTTGACTGGATCCACCACAACTCCAGCCTCCGAGATAACGTGTCCCAGGAAGTGAACCTCTCAGATCTACAATTCGCACTTCAAGAGCTTACCATAAGGCTTGTGCTCTCGGAGTGTGTCCAGAACTATCTACAGATGATAGGCATGCTCCTTCTCTATAGCTGAGTATATCAGGATGTCGTCGATGAAGACTACCACAAATAAATAGAGGAATGGATGGAAGATTATGTTCATGATTCCCAAGAACACTGTTGGGGCACTGGTCATGCCGAATGGAATAACCAAGAACTCATAGTGTCCATACCAACATCAGATGGCTGTCTTCTACACATCATCATCTCGTACCATAAGCTGGTGATAGCATGATTTGAGATATATCTTCAAAAACCATTGTGCTCCCTTTACCAAATTAAAAATATTTTCAATCCTTAGTAAAGGGTACTTTTTCTTTACGAGCACCTACTTTAGGCACTGATAATCCACATAGAGTCCCAAACTCCCATCTTCCTTCTTGACAAACAAAATCGGGGCTTCCCATGGTGAAACACTAGGCCTAAGGAACCCCTTCCTCTACAAGTCCTCCAGCTGTACTCACAGCTCTCAAAGCTCTGTTGGAGCCATTCGATATCCTGGTATTGATATCAGTGTCATCATAGGGTACAAGTAGATATAAAATTCCACCTCTCTGTGAGGACATAGACCCAGAACATCATGAGGGAATATATAAGCGTATTGGTCCACCACTACAGGATAGCTCGGACTCTCAACATCAACCACTCTGAGGGTAATGTTATCTAACTAAAATGTGATCAGTTGTACCCACCTCCAGGTAACTCCATCCTATGCTGCAAAGGTTCCCTTCTCACCGATGAAGGAAAAACTGGTCCCATCTTTGCTGAAACACTGCAATTTGTGCCTAATACAATTGATCTAAGCATGGATTGTGGATAAAAAATCCATACCAAAGATGAAATTGTATGTCCCTGATGCCACTACAAGAAGATCCCAGCTAAATCTCTCACCTCCTAGAGTAAGATCAAATTATCGGCAGCAGTGTGTAATCATCGAATCCACTCCCATAGGTGTTTCTTGCCATAAGGATCGATCCAATGGATATATCGAAATCTATGAGATCCAAATGAGGTTCGTGGAAATAAAAGAGTCACTGGAACATGTGTCTATAAGTACTGCAGGTAAGGTGTAGTTGACACAGATCATACCTTGTATCATCTACAGAGCACCATGGTCATGGACCTCAGCTACCTGGAGCTGAGCTCATCCCTGTCCACCTGCTCCCTGTGGTCGTGGTGGACCACCTGGAGGTGGTGGTGGTAGAACTCGAATCGTCACCCACCACCTACATCACGGCCAACTCTTCTTCCACATTCGCCTACTACCTGTGGACCTCTTCAATAGAATATTCTCCTATTCCTAGGCGGTCCTTCAACAGTCTTCTGGTCATCTGTTTGGCGGGTCGGGTAGTCACGAGCCATGTGACCCTGCCCGCCGCACAAGTAACACTTCCTGCTCCCCACCTGTCCAGCTCTTCCTTGAGAGCCTCACACGACCGACCCTATATCATGTGATTGTCCACCTGTAGGTCTGGTCCTCTTGGACCTATGCGTTATCTGTCTGCTGCCAACTATAGATTACTCTGCTATGTCACGTTTGGTGGTGGGTCTCGCTGATGGTGACTGCTCATCATGAAATCTCTTCACTATGAGTGATCACTCTAACACCCCTGCATGTGTTGGGATGTTGAGAGAAATCATCAAAGTTATAATATTCTGTATGATCCCCTACTCGAAGGTCTGGGCCCTAAAGAAAGGGTCCTTCACAATGTCAATGGAGTAGTGCGAGAGGTCAGTGATCATCACTGAATACTGAGCCATGGTCATGCTGCCCTGCTGTAGGTGGACAAGCTCATGTATACACACAGAGCATAAGGTCGCTAGGATGAAATCTACTTTGAAAATTCCCTTGAATTCCACCCCGATGAGAGTGACCTCATTGTGAACCTAGAGAATCAAGCACCAACATCTTCCCACTCCTACCTGAAGAATAATGGCAGTAAGGATCACCATGAGATCAGCTGGTGTCCCTACCAGTAGAAAAACATCAACCGTGACTTCCAGTCGGTCCTCAGCCCCCTATAGATCCATCTCGCCTTGAATCCTCAGTGGCCTCTTGCACTAGAACTCATTCAATGTGATCAAGCGGCATGCACCCTCTACTACTGGGGATTGTGGTATCAGCTACCCAATGGGTTGTGGTGCTACTAGTACACCACCCGATAGTAAATCTTCCATAATGGGGCCCTGCACTGAAGCCTCATCGCTCGGTAGACATTAATCCTGTACTCTACCTTGAACCCTAGCTGGCTGTCTGCATAGAGGCATCCTAAAAAGAAAACTATGCACTATGGTCTATAAGTTATACCTGGTGATCTCACTAAAATATATCAGGAAGAAAACTATTCAAAAACAAACATGCAATCATTGTTTTCATGCACTGAGTCAGAAATCATAATTCAGGGTCCTGGTTTATAGATACGTTAGCTTCCGCACCAAAATCGGATTCCCCAAGCTGAAAACCACACTCATCACACTTAACACATTTGTCAAATCAAAAGATCATAGTCCAAGTTCTCCAGTAGAACCGACTCCTCTGATACCATTTTTTTTACGACCCATCCCCCAGGGTTTGTTCCATTACTATTCCAATCCTTCCTTCCATAGGCCAGGGGTTGGAAACTGGCACCGAAAAGGAATTTCCCTAAAACTGGGAAGGCATTGCCTATTTAACCTGTAATGCAGGAAAACCAAGCATACATCAAGATACAAGAACAAAGTAAACTATATATTAAATAGGGTGGGTACAGTAAGTAAAGGGGTCGGAATACAATCCCAACTTGAATGTACATGTAAAACTAAAAATAGCTCATGTGAACACCCACCAAGGACCCTACCTGATGGGTAGGTACATCTCTCGAATGGTCGACTCTATGGTACGCCTCGTCTAAGGTCCATCGCCAAGTATCCTCCAGTCCTAGCACCCTCATCCTCGATCAATGTTGTATGTCATCTGCACAAGACACGGTAAGGTGCGGGCATAGACCGTGCAGGGGTGAGTATAACAATACTCAGCAGGGACTTGAGACCCCCAAAGGTCTCCCCAAATCCACAAAGGACAAACTACAAAGCAAGACATCAATCAAAAAGCATGAATCTATAGTCCTCAAAAATACATAGGTATATGCCCATAAATATACCTATGTTATCAATATATAATCATCTCACATATGAGGGAAGAATACCAAAAAGGTAACACTACAAAGGATAAATTACCACACAGGTAACACCACAAGGTTAGAAGTACCACACAGGTAACAATAAGAAGATAAGTACCACAAAGGTAACACCACACAAAAGAATTCCACATATGTGTCACCATAATGGTAAGTACCACAAAGGTAAATAATCATCTCACAACAGGTATAACTTAAGTATATAATTATAGATGATTACCAATATTGCTATATCATTTTACTTCATTGTGAAGCTATGCTGTTGACCCACACATGATTGAGGATAGCCCACACAGGATCTGAAGATAGACCACACATGATCTAGAGATGACTCACACAGGATCATTATGAGGTGACCAACACAATATCACTGAGCACTGACCCACACAGGATCCAAAGATGACCCAAGCAGGATCTGAACACTCCTCATGTACAACCAACCACAAGGTTCCTGCACTAAGCATGCTTGATTCCATGATGTTCCGCTCCTCATGCAATCGGTCGATACTTCAACGGCCTCAAAGTCTAATGAAGAATTATCTCCAAGGACCACCGCATCAAAAGGTCTCCAAAGAAATAGACATCGCATCAATTGGGCATCCGGTCCAATTGTTATTAGCCTTTTAGTCCCAAGGGCCTGGTTGGATTCAAGTTCGATCCAACCCAGCCATAACCCAACTTTATGAAAACCTCAAGTGGAGTATTCCAAAAGGACTTTCTTGTTCTTAGGATTCTGGTGATGTAGATGGTTTGTTAATCAAAAGCCCAGATCACAAGTTATGGCCAAAAAGGCGTATCTGGGTCCAGATGGGCCAGGGCCGACCTGACCCGGCCCGGGACGACCCGTCCCAGTTTATGTTGACCCGCTGGGAGCGACCCACCAGTGTGGCCCATTGGCCGTGGCCCGCTGGCGGCCCATGATGAAACACACTTCCGGGGTGGCCCCTTATGGTTGTATCCACCCTAGCAGCCACCTGGGATGGGAGGCGCTCCCCTAAGGTCACCCGAATGGACCTTTGGCTATTCGGTTTTGGAAAACAAGTCAGCGCCACGTGGTGCCATTGGTAGGTACGCAGGACCCGCCAGAAGGGTCCGGCTTGGCGAGATGCGACTGGCCAAATTCCCGACCGGCTCTCCTCCCAGCGGTGTGATGATACCTCTCTCCTCCCCGTGGCCGGCCACATGACGGCCGCCCTCCGGTCTTCACCACAGCCAAGAGGCTGCGGTCTACAAATCTGGCGGCGCGAACGCATGCCATCTCTTCACTACATGGCCGACTTGTGTGTCATCCGCCACACTGCTCTGCAGTGACCGACGGGCCCTGACCTCCTCTTCTGGAAGCACAGATGCACCACCGCCCTCCTCACGGTCAGCCGTTGTGCCGGCCGCCGCTTTTTCCGTACCGGCATTGGTTGCTGGCACCGGTCATCGATGAACATCCTCAGGTTACCGGAAGAGCTCTAGTGGAACGTTCTTCAAGCCAGAAGAACCGTTGTAGGTTTTGAGATTTTTTCATCGTTCCAAGACCAACGAGGTCAGATTCCATTCAACTTAAAGTCTAACCCACAAAGATCACATCATTCAACGAATTAGCGGAGGGATTGGTCCGTGTTAGCTTGGCCTCCACCCTCCGCGTTAGATCAGTAATAGGAAGCTTATGAATATTGAATCACAACATGGAATCATGATGAAATAACAAGAAAAACCAAATTCAAAACCCCTACCTTGATGTACATTGGAGGTGTTATGAGGAAAGAGATGATGATGGTGACGTCGTCGTTTCCTCAATTGTCAGTTAGTTCATCATTGGGGAGGTTCTTTGTTGGAGGATGTTTATCCAAAAGCTCTCCTTTTCCAACGTTTCCCCCAACCATAAGAATGGTGAGGAGAGAACTTATTTAATTACTAGATCAATCAATTTTTGGCTCATTAATTGGATGAATTCCAAGGGTTTGCCCACATTAAATGGGAGTTCAGGTTGTCTCCACCACCAACCATTCAAATGGGAGGATTCAAATAAAAATAAAAGTTTTTGTTTTATTTTTATTATTTTTCATTTAAATCACCGATGAAAAACTGAAAAACTAACTTCCACCCTCGACCTACTACAGTCATGTTGAAGGTATCATTTAGAGAATATTGGATATGCGAGTTCAATGGTGTCCTCTGATTTCAATTCTGAGTAGAGGTTCAAATGTTACAAAATGCCACTCACGTGTTTACTGAACATACTCAAAAAATAGTTCAGAAATTCATTCCGGGCACACTGGGTCTCAGAATCACACGCCGTCAATTTTCATAGACACATAATAAATCAATATAATTAAAAAATTACATGGAAAATTTTGGGTCTTTATAATGGGACCAACATCTTATACATGTAAAATTCTCCTACAATAATAATTTCCACTCAAGCAACTGAACGACACTATATGAATCCATTTATGGAAGAAGGTGCAGAACACCGACGTGTTGGGATGAAATCAGTGATCGTAAGCTTATATAACCAAAAATGGTATATAAAATGGCTGAGAAGGTGAAAACCATTTAGCATCATATCAAGGTAGCCCAAAGTTGAAAAAAGAGATATGTAGACAATCCTTGATGAGACCATGATTTCAAAGTTGGAGACATAATATTTCTATGCATATCTCCATGGAAGAACGCCATGAAGTTGATAAATAAAGGGAAGCTATGTCCCAGTTACATAGGCCCCTTCACGATCTTTGATCGAGTGAGAGATGTGGCCTATCGACTACCAATTTCTTCTACCATGTCCAAAGAACATGATTTCTTCTATGTATCCCTCTTCAAGAAGTACATATCATATCATTCACATGTACTCTCTTCATAGGTGGTACATTTGGAGAATGATATTCATTACGAGGAGAAACCAATAAATATCCTTGATTATAGAGATTGTGTTCTACGTAACATGACAACTCACCTATTCAATGTAATCTGGCTGAGCCATATATAAAAATAGGCAACATGGGAACTGGAGGAGGTAATGATAGAAAATTTCCAACACCTATTTATGGATAAGAATATAAAACAAAATTTTGTGGTAGAAATTTCATAAGGGGGGATAATGTAATGAACCTATCTTTTCAATTTAAATTTCATTCTAATAATTATGTCATATAATAACATAGAATCATAACATAATGAACTACTAAGTTTCATGGGACCATTAAACAAAATTTTGACACTTCTGTATTTGGAATATTGAAAATCTGACATTTCAGGTTGCGATCAGTAAGATGTTTAGAGTCCAAAAATAGAAACATAAATTTTTGTGAATATTAATGTACCCTTATGAATAGTGACATGCCTTAATGAATAGTAATATTACCTATGATAATATATATATAATATTTATGTGAATGTATGATGTACCTATATTTTTTAATAAGTAAATAAATGTTTCAAAACTGTTTTTAGAATAATTTTTGATTTTAATTAAATATAAAATAAATCATATTTAGAAAATTATGTTTCAAAAATGGATTTCATATTTCTTTGATTCAAAATTTCAAAAAAAATTATGATGAATTTTTGGGATTTTTCTACAATACTTTAATTTTTCAAGAATATTAAAACACGATAATTTATAATTAATGTGAAAACCCAAAATGTAGGCATCATGATTGAGTCATGGATGATGTAAACGACCATTATATAAAACTCACATGCACATATTACTATTTGTTTGTTACTATAATCATAACTATTTATTTTCATAAGGAAAAATAATAACTAATTATTATAATATTATGAAAACCCTCTTCTCCTCCACTATAAGTACCACTCATCCTTCTCTCTTATTTTCACTCATCTCAAGCATTGTGCCTTGCCTATATTTTACAAAAGTCACTCCCCGATCTCCTCCCCCACATAAAATTTCCATTGGTCTCCTCAATAGGCCAAATCCTCCCCATTAAGAGGCTCTCAAGAAAGATTAAATCAATAGGAAGATTCTTCTTTTCTTTTCATTCTCTTTCTTTTAATGTTCTTTTCTTCAATTTTTTATCCTTACCTCTCCTCAAACAAATTTTATGATAACTCCCATACCTTAAATATACTGAATTTTTTTTGATAATGTAATTGTTATTATCATATCAACTTTACCATTGTTTTATTTTAGCAGTAAAGACACCATATGAGATGTGTAAATTTACAACATTCAAGGACTATGTGTTTTCAATTTCCATTACCATATTAAGTTATGGTCATAAAACAATTTTCGTGGTTGAAAATACCAAAAAATATATTTATTATGATTTATTTATGGTTTTGTAATCGTTTTGTACTCATTTTTATGGTTTATAAAACAAAACACATTCTTTGTGGTCAAAAACCTCCAATTAACCCAAAAGGTTATCACTAAAGTTTTATATAATGATTCGACTTAACTCTAAGTAACCAAATTAAAATTTCAATCATGTAACATTCAGGATGTTAAAAAATAAAATATAACTTCAATTACGGGAAACCACCTTTATAATACTCATTTTAATTTGAAAATGAATATAAGTGAACCGGTCATTAAAACCAAGTATCCAAACGGACCCGAGCAATGAAATTGAACCAATTAACCAATAAAAATGGTTATAAATGAACCTAAAAAGGTTGAAATAAATATTTTACATATATAATAGGTTCATGAATTATTAATCAATGAACCGAATTTTATTATTATGGTCATTAATATCTATTTGAGAATACCATCATACTTAAGGTATGGGATCTTCCCAATTTCACTTTTATTCCAGAATGACCTCTATGTTATGCCATTTTACAAGTAATACCTATTGATGGTGTATGATTTTTCACCTCCCCAATACTGACCACATTATGTATAAGTAATGAGAAACTTCATTCCCCCTCATGAATCCCTCTTATATACAGCTGATACCATTCCAATAATCCATAGGGAATTCTACCGAACCACCTTGATTTCTTTGGGTTGATCAATTTCTCTTTTTATCAAAATGAAGTTGTATTTTCTTTTTATGTAAAACCTATAAATGAATTTTATATGATTAAAAATAATGTTTCAATATCAATACATCGATTTCATTTGGTGATACACATTCTTTTATGTGAATCCCTCCTTGATACTTCCCAATAAGCAAACTCGTTTTAAGGGAACGTCCCAAATTTTTACCCAATTTAAAGTGCACAATATCCTCTATTTTATGCCACTATTATCTTTATAAAACAAATATTTTTTCTATGAAAACATTCTTAGTTAACATCTAGTTTTATATAAAATATTTTTCCTTTATCTATTTTAAAATCCCTATAATATTTTCCTAATAACTGCACAAAAATGTTTTAATGCTAAAATTACTCAATTACATTTCAAACATGTTGTCCCTTATGTATGAAATCAAATGACATGATATATTAATATTTTACCTTATAAACTTCCATTAATGTTCTAATTCCATTCTTCATAGACACTTTCACGATACACCCTTTAGTTATGCTTTATGTCAGGATTGTGGTACCCAATTCTTTCCCTCGAAAACCCATATGTTTATGTGATATTTATTATCTATGATTATTTATGTGGAAACAATATTCAAGAAATTTAAGATGGTGTTTACCAAATAGTTCTCCAATTCATTAGTTAATGTTTAGTCTCATGTGATGTTATGTGCGACGGACTTTGCAGCTTGCCTTGGCATATGCTACTAATTGAAATGGTCATGTCGGTTAGCAATGAGTCAATATAAAGTCATATTTTCTGTTTCTTCCACATTAATATGATTACATGTTTCTATGATCCCATGTTTATTTTTTATGATTTAATATGTTCCATGAATTTTTGATCATTATGTCATGCCATCGAACCCACCTTCTAAATCCTTATTCTTTATGAGTATTCCCTTGCCTGGATTTTTAACTCATCCCTTAGTTCATGTGATCCCCAGGGTACCCGATACTGATTTAAGGGCTCAATGGAAGTCATGAAATCTTTATGAAGACTAAATAATGAGATTTTAAATTTAGTTCCATGTTTTTAGTTTTATGTGCCTAGTTTTCAAAGACACTAGACATCACAATCCTTGGCTGGTACTATGATGTATAATTTTGAATAAAATCATGTAATGGTATATGTAAAAGGACAGGGTCACTGTAGTACAAGACGACACCAAGTGCATGAGGGGACTCAGAAAAAAACAATTCATGCCCATACTGTAACGACCCAATCTTTTTGAGTAGTATATTAACTTACTCTTATTGATTTAATAAGATGTTAATGGTTAATGCAGAAAGAGGAGTCGATGGCTTCATCCAGTAGACTCAACCCTTATGAAGCCCACTTATCAGAGCTTGGGAAGGAGGTAGCATCTTTGGGCTTCGCTTTGGACCAAGTCCAAGCCGAACTCCAGTGTGTCAAGCTTGAAAGGAAACACCTGCGGGAGAAGTTCAAGTTAGTAGAGATTACTACTAGGGCAATGTTATCTGAGCCTCCCTCAGATTCTCTCACCAAAGCAAACCTTACATTTAGGTCTTATGCCGGTGTTATAAGGGGCTATGTGACGAGACCCTAGCTTCCTTGTGTAATCCTTTCGGGTGAATAAATTGAGATTTCTTCCTTTAGTGATGTTTGTGAAATTTCAAATGTCTAGATAATTTTAGAATGTATTTTATTGATGAATATTTGAAAAAAGGATATTTTAAAATATTTATGTAAACCCTAAATAACTAATGATGTGTAATGATTTTCAAAAAATGGTCTTCTACCAAAGTGTTCAGTAAGGAATTTGGAGTCTAATAATATCAACTTAATTTTTGATGAATAGTAAATTATGAATAGTGATTTTACGCTTAGGATTAGTAATGTGACAAAATGGATTAGTAATTTCACTCAAAGAATGTTTTAATATAATTTAGACACCTAGATTAAGTAATGTGATTCAATAAAATGGGTAAATAACGGTTTCATAAATTATTAATCAAGTATTAGTTTTTCCGGATGAATAGTGTTTTTTTAATTAAAAATTTAATTAAAAATAATTAGAAAATTATTTTTATAAAAAGGACTTTATTTTTGAACTCAGAGCATCGATATTATGTTAAGGTAATTTTTGGGGATTTTTCTGAAAAAAATGAATTTTCGATGAATAGTGTTTTTATTTAAAAATTAAATTAAAAATATTTAGAAAAATATTTTTATAAAATGGATTTCATTTTTGAAATCAGAGCATTGATATTTGGTTAAGGTGAAATTTTGGGTTTTTTCTGAGAAGGTTGAATTTTCAGTGAATAGTAAAAATACAGTTTTAGGGTTTCGGTATGTTTAATGACATCATAACTGTGTCATGATGATGTCATGAGATCTTTTAAGGGTTGGCCGGCCAAGGGTGATGAATTATCGTTTTGGGGGCCCCATGTGGCCTAACTCCATGATAAATGCCAAGGGAGAGCACATGGGTTTGAGAAAAGCACATGTGAGGTGTCCCTTGGCCATTAATGCCTTGTCCCCTCACTTTCCCTATAAATACCCACCCTTTACTCCTTTGTTTTTCACTCCCAACTCTCCCCCAACGAATTTCTGGTCTTCATTCCTTCCAAGGAGTCCTCCCAAGGTGCCCCCAAGCCCTCAAGGTCCAATCCTTTGAGTTTCAAGAGTCACGTTTTAAGGTAAGGGATCCGACCCCTCTCTTTCTTTTCATGTATCCTCTTTTATGTCATTCCTTTTATGCTCCATGTTTTTATGTGAGAGGATGTTCTTTTATATTCCTATTACTTCCCTTTAATGTTTATATGATGAGAGATCCCCTATTACTCTCATCATTTCGTTTTATGAAAGTTTAAGTGACGTCGTTAGGCTGCCGAATGTTTAAGAGATTCTTTCACCCTTCTCATTTTTCAAGTTCGATTTTCATGTCAAATCTTTCAAGTTCCTTTTTATTATGTTGGGGTATGATCTCTATATCTATCATACTGATCTCTTATGATCATATTATGAGATACCCTATTTGATCTGTTCAATTCATTTTTGTTGAAGTTTAAGTGACGCCGTTAGGCTGCCAAATTTTCATAAGAGAAATCAAAATTTTGTCTCCCTTCCATGTTTTTCATTTCAAATGGTATGTCATTGAAATTGCATCACCATGTCCATATATACATCTTATTCTGTCCCTATACTGTTTTGTGGGTCAATTATGATTGTTCGACCCATGTCCCCTCTCTTTTCAAAGTTTTCTAAAACCGTGTAACATAGTCGTTATGCTGCAGAATTTTCGTCTCAAAATGCCTCTCTTTTCTCAAAATTATTTTATGTTATATAGTGAATGCTCAAAGCTCCTATTTCTACAGGGGTATTCACATATATATAAAAATGTTCTATTTTAAATTCTGGGATTTACATACATGATACCTGCTTTCCCTTTCCGTGGGTTTAAAGTAACGTAAAGATCATGTCTTTAAAGCAGTTTTTAAAACGTTATGATTATGAAATGAAACCCATTTATTTTATGCTATATGGGTTATTTATGAAATGTTTAATGATGATATATGTGGCTCACATGATAATAAAGTCAAATTTAAGGGTGCGCCCTGATAGCGCTATAATTCATTGGGTAAAGACTTAATCTCTAGAGATGACCATTTTAACAACGCCTTGGTGAATAACCTTGATAATTTTTAATGACACCTTTGGGATGGACCTTGGTGAAACGAAATGATTGTCAATATTAAATGTTGCAGCCACATCTTCAAGTTATGAAAAATGTTATTTTTATTATGATGTATCTCATTATTTCTTTCTCATGCCTTAAAGTTCTTTTCATGTCCTTATTGAAGTATCTCAAGTTCACTTGTAAAATGTTTCTCTTGTTTCCCTTACTGGGCCTTCTGCTCACCCTTTCTTTTGATGTATGTCCCTAGGTTATGAGATGCATAATGAAAATAGGATGAACTAAAGGAGAAGCCTTTCAAGTGTTTAAGAAGAATGTTTTATGTTTTTTTTATGTATTATGATCCTTGTTTCCAAGACACTAAACCTTAACGATCCTCAGTTTTGTGTAATGTAATGAAAGTTTATGTTATAAGAAGATGGGATGCTATAGTTGGTATCAAAGGATGGTTTAGTTATTTGTGGAAATTAGGATATAAAAACTTTAGGAAGAACCCTATAGAAAAGTTTAAATATAGGAAAACTTCCTGGTATTTTGGTAAGTATTGAGTATGTGGTTTATCAAACAAATACATCCCTGTCTGGATACGAGCAGGTAGAGGCGGCTCTGGCACAGATGTACATAGGGGTAAAACCCAAAAACACCGCTTTGAGCTAGACTCGAATGGGAATTGGTGCACGATAATGGGCCTTGCTGCACTCTTGGTTACGACACTCCCGGGGGATATGTTTGGTTAATCACAAGATTTTTATGAATCATTATGAAGGAATTATTGAAAAGTGTAATTGTCTAAGCATGAAGTCTTAGTTAAAAGATTCATAAATTAAATAAGTTTCTTACTAAGGTTTTATTCTTTTAGAAAATGGCGGGCAATAGGACGAACCGTGCCGATGGTGACCGCAATACACCATGTGCTGACAGCCCTTCGATGGAAGCCGGAATGGAAACATTCATGAGAATGATGAACCAACTGACTCAAGTTATGAGTAATAACTTGAATCAAGATGAGAGGCCGACCTCACCACGAAGGGAACAACACTCTGTTGAGTCCTTCATGCGTCAACGACCGTCAACATTCAGTGGATTTACTGACCCATTGGTTGCGGAACAATGGATAAGCTCCATTGAAAAGGTCTTTTCTGTACTTCATTGTTCGGAACAAGAAAAAGTCACCCTTGTTGTTTACTGCTTAGAGGGAGAAGCTGATCAGTGGTGGTCACTGATCAAAAACACGAAGCCACGAGGAGAGATAGAAGCTATGGAGTGGGAAGAATTTCGGGGAATTTTCCTTAACAAGTATTTCCCTCGTTCCATGAGGACGAGAATGGAGAAAGAGTTTCTCGAGCTGAAGCAGAAGGAGAACGAATCTGTCGGAAGCTACGAGATGAACTTGACAAGGCTTTCCCGTTATACCTCAAGCTTTGTCATGGACCCTAATGGGAAGGTTGATAGATTCTTTGGTGGACTACGACCTCATCTGCGGAAGAATCTAGCCAACAGGGACTATGATAGCTATGAAGAAATAGTTCGAAGTGCTATGAAAGTCGAGCTGGAGTTTGGTGAGACACAGTGGTCTCATAAGCCAAATGAAAAGAAGAGATCGTTGGAGCCCAGTTTAGGGAAGTCTTTTGATCAGGGAAGAGGTGGAAAGAAAATGCAACTTACCACATGTAATAAATGTGGGAAGAATCATCTGGGGAACTGCTTGAACGGAAGTGGAAAGTGCTACAAGTGTGGAAGAGGAGGCCATATTGCTCGGAATTATCATAGTGAGGTGAAGCCTCATCTTCCCAACACTAACGACAGAGGAAAGATGGTTCTGGCCCTACCCGAAGTCACATGCTTCAAGTGTGGACAACTTGGGCACTTTTCTAACCAATGTCCAAATCCGAGGGAGGTGGAGGGGAATCACCACCAACCTCAGCAGAGGCCAAGAGAGAAAGGTCGTGCTTTCGCTATCACAATAGTTGAAGTTGAAGTCCCGAACGATGTGGTAGCAGGTACTCTTGTTGTCCTCTCAAAACTAGCAAGTACTTTATTTGATTCTGGTTCTACGCATTCCTTTATTTCCTCCAAGTTTGCAAGGAATATAGAATCAATCCCAGAACTGCTAGTGGTAGAGTTGTCTGTCAAGACTCCAAGTGGGATTATCCTTGCATCAACAGTATTTAGAGACTCTAGTGTTTACTTTGGTGAGCACAATCTTATCGCAAATCTAGTAGTGATTCCCATGATAGAATTCGACATTATACTAGGGATGGACTGGCTCTCAAAGTATAATGCTAAGATCAAATGCAGAAGTAAGGAAATCTCAGTAGTCTTGAATGAACGACCTACAGTTATCTTCCAAGGAGAGATATCCCGAACTGATCCCTATCTAGAAGCACCTCTTATATCTTTCTTTATGGAGTTAATCGGTGATGAGGAAGAAGGGAAAGGGAGCATAAAAATTGAAGATGTTCCGATTTTTCAGGAATACATGGATGTATTTCCTGAGGAGTTACCTGGACCTCCCCCAGAAAGAGAGGTAGAGTTCTCCATTGAACTCGTACCTGGGTCCCAACCGATATCAAAGACTCCGTATAGAATGGACAATGTGGAGATAGAAGAGTTAAAGAAACAACTCCAAGACTTTTTGGAGAAGGGGTTTATCTGACCGAGTGTGTCTCCTTGGGGAGCACCAGTTCTCTTTGTGAAGAAGAAGGATGGATCAATGCAGCTATGCATCGATTATAGAGAACTGAACGGGATCACAGTGAAGAACAGATATCCTTTTCCAAGAATTGATGATTTATTTGACCAAATTTGTGGGGCTCAATTCTTCTCTAAGATTGACCTTCGATCTGGTTATCATCAACTGAGGGTGAAGAAGGAAGATATTCCAAAGACTGCCTTCCGATCAAGATATGGGCATTATGAGTTTACTGTTATGCCCTTCGGCTTGACTAATGCTCCTACTATTTTCATGGATTTGATGAATAGAGTCTTTAAGGACTACCTTGATAATTTTGTGGTAGTCTTTATTGATGATATTTTGATATATTCAAAAAGTCGTGAGGAGCATGAAGATCATCTAAGGGTTATATTGAAAACTCTGTGGAAGGAGAGGCTCTTTGGGAAGTTCAGCAAGTGTGAGTTTTGGTTACAACAGGTGGCTTTCTTGGGGCACATCGTAACCAATGAAGGAATCTCGGTTGACCCTGCAAAGACAATGGTTGTGGAGGAGTGGCCTCAACCCACAAAAGTAACTGAGATTCGTAGTTTCCTTGGTTTAGCAGGATATTATAGGAGGTTTGTGAAAAACTTTTCACGGCTTTCTAATCCACTAACCAAGTTGACTCGAAAAGGGGTTAAGTTCTTCTGGACAAAGGAATGCGAGGAAAGTTTCCAAGAGCTGAAGAAGAGATTGGCTACTGCACCGGTGTTAACACTACCCTCTATCGGAGAAGGATTCGTTATTTTTAGCGATGCATCTCTGAAAGGGCTTGGGTGCGTCCTCATGCAAAATGACAACGTAATTGCTTATGCATCTCGACAGTTGAAGATTCATGAGCAGAATTATCCTACGCATGATCTAGAGCTGGCGGCAGTTGTTTTTGCTCTAAAGATATGGAGGCACTATCTTTATGGGGAGAAATGTGATATATACACTGACCACCAAAGTCTAAAGTATACTTTCACACAGAAAGAATTGAAAATGAGACAGAGGAGATGGTTGGATCTTATTAAAGACTATGATTGTTCAATTCATTATCACCCTGGAAGAGCAAACAAAGTTGCAGATGCATTAAGAAGGAAAGATCCTGTTGTTCTGGAAACAATGAGGATCGTAGGAGATCCCTTGATTAAAGATCTAGTAAAACTGGACATGGGAATTATAAGGAAAGGGACATTATCAACCCTATTCCAAATGATTTATCAACCTTCATTACTAGAGAGGATCAAGAAGGCTCAAAAAGAAGATCCTTTGCTGCAGGAGAAGTTTGAGGCTGTAAAGGATGGGAAGTTCCCTGATTTCAATATTGATCAAGAAGGTGTATTGAAATTTCGTACAAGACTATGTGTTCCATCTATTCTGGAGATAAAGAAAGAACTGATGGATGAAGCTCATAGCTCTACATTCTCTATACACCCGGGAAGCACTAAGATGTATAGAGACCTTCGTGATCATTATTGGTGGGATAACATGAAGAGGGAGATTGTTGATTACACTACAAGGTGCCTGGTGTGTCAGCAAGTAAAGGCAGAACGACAACTTCCTAAGGGGGTATTACAACCGCTACCCATACCTGTATGGAAGTGGGATAATATCACTATGGACTTTGTAACCGGTCTCCCAAAAACATCCAAAGGAAACAATGCGATATGGGTTATTGTGGACCGTCTCACCAAGACAGCCCATTTTATCTCTATTCGGGATGATTTCTCTCTGGATCAGCTTGCCAAGATATACGTGAAGGAAGTGGTAAGGCTGCATGGGGTACCACTATCCATCGTATCTGATCGTGACCCAAGATTCACATAAAAATTCTGGAGAAGTCTTCAACATGATCTGAATACTGAATTGAATTTTAGTATGGCCTATCATCCTCAAAATGATGGCCAATCTGAAAGGACTATTCAGACACTCGAAGACATGTTGAGATTATGCTCAATGGAATTTAAAGGTGGATGGTATCAACACCTCCCATTAGTTGAGTTCTCCTATAACAACAGCTTCCATTCGAGTATTCAGATGGCAGCCTATGAAGCTCTATATGGAAAGCGGTGTAGAACTCCTACTTGTTGGGATGAAACTGGTGAGAGGAAGCTTCTTGGGCCTGATCTCATGCAAGAGATGACGAAATAGGTTCATGCCATCCAACAACACATAAAGGCTGCTCAGAGTCGGCAGAAGAGCTATGCTGACAATCGTCGAAGGGACTTGGAGTTTGGTGTTGGTGACAAAGTCTTCCTTCGAATTTCTCCATGGAAGAGAGTCATGCGGTTTGGGAAGAAAGGGATGCTCATCCCTAGCTACATTGGCCCCTATGAAATCCTTGATCGCATAGGAGAAGTGGCCTATCGTCTAGCACTTCCACCGAACCTAGCTCAAGTTCATGATGTCTCCCATGTATCTCTCTTGAGGAAGTACATACCTGACCCTTCGCATGTACTGAACCCAGAGGTGGTACAACTTGAACACGACCTCTCTTATGAGGAGCAGCCAGTGGAGATCTTGGTCCGTAGAGACAAGGTCCTACGAAACAAGACTACCCACCTTGTGAAAGTGTTGTGGAGGAATCATAAATATGAAGAGGCGACTTGGGAGCCGGAGGAAACAATGAAGCAAAAGTACCCTCACCTTTTCGACTAGGCCTCAAGTGTAAATTTCGGGGACGCAATTTCTTAAGGGGGGAAGAATGTAACGACCCAATCTTTTTGAGTAGTATATTAACTTACTCTTATTGATTTAATAAGATGTTAATGGTTAATGCAGAAAAAAGAGTCGATGGCTTCATCCAGTAGACTCAACCCTTGTGAAGCCCACTTATCAGAGCTTGGGAAGGAGGTAGCATCTGTGGGCTTCGCTTTGGACCAAGCCCAAGCCGAACTCCAGCGTGTCAAGCTTGAACGGAAACGCCTGCGGGAGAAGTTCAAGTTAGTAGAGATTACTACTAGGGCAATGTTATCTGAGCCTCCCTCAGATTCTCTCACCATAGCACACCTTACACTTAGGTCTTATGCCGGTGTTATAAGGGGCTATGTGACGAGACCCTAGCTTCCTTGTGTAATCCTTTCGGGTGAATAAATTGAGATTTCTTCCTTTAGTGATGTTTGTGAAATTTCAAATGTCTAGATAATTTTAGAATGTATTTTATTGATGAATTTTTGAAAAAATGATATTTTAAAATATTTATGTAAACCCTAAATAACTAATGATGTGTAATGATTTTCAAAAAATGGTCTTCTACAAAAGTGTTCAGTAAGGAATTTGGAGTCTAATAAGATCAACTTATTTTTTGATGAATAGTAAATTATGAATAGTGATTTTACGCTTAGGATTAGTAATGTGACCAAATGGATTAGTAATTTCACTCAAAGAAAGTTTTAATATAATTTAGACACCTAGATTAAGTAATTTGATTCAATAAAATGGGTAAATAACGGTTTCATAAATTATTAATCAAGTATTAGTTTTTCCAGATGAATAGTGTTTTTTTAATTAAAAATTTAATTAAAAATTATTAGAAAATTATTTTTATAAAAAGGACTTTATTTTTGAACTCAGAGCATCGATATTATGTTAAAGTAATTTTTGGGGATTTTTTCTGAAAAAAATGAATTTTCGATGAATAGTATTTTTATTTAAAAATTAAATTAAAAATATTTAGAAAAATATTTTTATAAAATGGATTTCATTTTTGAAATCAGAGAATTGATATTTGGTTAAGGTTAAATTTTGGGTTTTTTCTAAGAAGGTTGAATTTTTAGTGAATAGTAAAAATACAGTTTTAGGGTTTCGGTATGTTTAATGACATCATAACTGTGTCATGATGATGTCATAAGATATTTTAAGGGTTGGCCGGCCAAGGGTGATGAATTATTGTTTTGGGGTCCCCATGTGGCCTAACTCCATGATAAATGCCAAGGGAGAGCACATGGGTTTGAGAAAAGCACATGTGAGGTGTCCCTTGGCCATTAATGCCTTGTCCCCTCACTTTCCCTATAAATACCCACCATTTCCTCCTTTGGTTTTCACTCCCAACTCTCCCCCAACGAAGTTCTGGTCTTCTTTACTTCCAAGGAGTCCTCCCACGGTGCCCCCAAGCCCTCAAGGTCCAATCCTTTGAGTTTCAAGAGTCACATTTTAAGGTAAGGGATCCGACCCCTCTCTTTCTTTTCATGTAAACTCTTTTATGTCATTCCTTTTATGCTCCATGTTTTTATGTGAGAGGATGTTCTTTTATATTCCTCTTAGTGCCCTTTCATGTTTATATGATGATAGATCCCCTCTTACTCTCATCATTTCGTTTTATGAATGTTTAAGTGACGTCGTTAGGCTGCCGAATGTTTAAGTGATTCTTTCACCCTTCTCATTTTTCAAGTTCGATTTTCATGTCAAATCTTTCAAGTTCCTTTTTATTATGTTGGGGTATTATATCTATATCTATCATACTGATCTCTTATGATCATATGATGATAGACCCTATTTGATCTGTTCAATTCATTTTTGTTGAAGTTTAAGTGACGCCGTTAGGCTGGCGAATTTTCATAAGAGAAATCAAATTTTTGTCTCCCTTCCATGTTTTTCATTTCAAATGGTATGTCATTGAAATTGCATCACCATGTCCATATATACTTCTTATTCTTTACCTATACTGTTTTATGGGTCAATTATGATTGTTCGACCCATGTCCCTTCTCTTTTCAATGTTTTCTAAAACCATGTAACATAGTCGTTATGCTGCAGAATTTTCCTCTCAAAATGCCTCTCTTTTCTCAAAATTATTTTATGTTATAAAGTGAATACTCAAAGCTCCTATTTCTACAGGGGTATTCACAAATATATAAAAATGTTCTATTTTAAATTCTGGGATTTACATACATGATACCCGCTTTCCCTTTCCGTGGGTTTAAAGTAACGTAAAGATCATGTCTTTAAAGCAGTTTTTAAAACGTTATGATTATGAAATGAAACCCATTTATTTTATGCTATGTGGGTTATTTATGAAATGTTTGATGATGATATATGTGGATCACATGATAATAAAGGCAAATTTAAGGGTGCGCCCTGATAGCACTCCAATGCATTGGGTAAAGACTTAATCTCTAGAGATGACCATTTTAACGACGCCTTGGTGAATAACCTTGGTAATTTTTAACGACACTTTGGGGATGGACCTTGGTGAAACAAAACGATTGTCAATATTAAATGTTGCAGCCACATCTTCAAGTTATGAAAAATGTTATTTTTATTATGATGTATCTCATGATTTCTTTCTCATGCCTTAAAGTTCTTTTCATGTCCTTATTGAAGTATCTCAAGTTCACTTGTAAAATGTTTCTCTTGTTTCCCTTACTGGGCCTTCTGCTCACCCTTTCTTTTGATGTATGTCCCCAAGTTATGAGATGCATAATGAACATAGGATGAACTAAAGGAGAAGCCTTTCAAGTGTTTAAGAAGAATGTTTTCTGTTTTTTTATGTATTATGATCCTTGTTTCCAAGACACTAAACCTTAACGATCCTCAGTTTTGTGTAATGTAATGAAATTTTATGTTATAAAAAGACGGGATACTATACATACACTCACATTGGGTTATATCAGGACCTACGACTACCAACACGATGAGAATCCTCATGCACACAAGTCAACGGGGCTCAACCACCACACCTCGAACATGACCACATTAGATGACATTATCCCACCCACATGGTTTTAGATCATGTCAACAAAATGAATCTCAGAGGGGGGAGTATCCCACTTTCTCATGCATTCAAAAATACACTGAAAAACACCAATATAGGGTATTTTTGAGGTGCTAAGAAAACATTGAGAGAGAAAGGGAAAGGGAAGAGTACCTCCAACCGGTGTATAACAAAACTAATATAGGAAGTTAAAAGGAAAAATAGCATACCTCTATCCATCTAGAGAGCCTCTGGGTCCACATCCTATAAGGCTTTTAGTTGACCTCGTAATCATCCTATATCTCCCAATGCCTGGATTGGACAACCTGAGGGTGGTGGTGTCCACTCATACGGCCTTCCAGATCCTGATGTTTCATCCACTCCCATGCCACGTCTTCCGACCTACAAACCTTCATGTTCAAAAATGTTCTTCTACTAAGATGTCTTGTCGACCTTCTCCCTCTTAGAATCACGGAGGGTCGGAAATCTCTATCAAGATGTCCCCAGTTGATGCAAGAATACTAGCACCTATCCTACCGCTAACCCAAACCCTAGCAAGGATCCTACCCCTCAAACCCATGTGCCTGATTCTGGGCATGGGTATGCCTGCTGTGCTTCAATCCAGATACTAGATATCTCCCAGCTATGGCTAACGTCATAGCCTCAAAAATCATAAGGTTGGCCATGACTGCCCATCCCTCTGCTTGGATACTCTCGACCACTAGAGCATGCTTAAGTACCCCTATATAGGTGGGAGGGAACAAGGATACCACAACAGCATGAGAATCTCCATAAAGACCCTACTCAAAATCGAATCCCTAATGAAAAGGTCTTGTACCATGTTCAAGGAGTAACATGATAGGTTGGAAAACTTCCCCAAGTACTCTGCCATGATCATCCTACACTTATGAGGTTATAGAAGCTCATGGATCTGCACCGAACTCAGTATGTCAAGATAAAACTCCCCCTAAAGAGCCACTCAAACTCATCTTAGGAAAGAATCTCTCTATCATGGGACAATGTCAAAAGACTCCCACAACACCGGACTATATAATTAAAAAGGCTCTCCACTAGAACCAATATCTGATCCTGAGGTGTCCTCACTAGGTGGAAAACTCAGGAGACTACCACAGGCTAGTAATCAACTGTATAGGGGTTTGGGTCACCTCGAAACTATAAAGGTCAATACCTCTTTAAGTCATGCATCACACTAATCCTACACATATTCTTGTCCGGAACTACTGGAACACAATTCATCTCAATGGGTGGTGGATCAACTTGCGGAACACCAAGAGCTCCTACCAAAGAACTCGTACCCTGCTCTGAAGCCTCTACTCATGGTGGATCATCAACAGAATCCCACCATGAAATCATGGCTACTTATCACCATGGAAGAATCTAGAAATTCCATAAAGAAGCACGATGATCAAAGATTTTATCTGGGATCTAACTCAAGAATTATATAAAAAATACCATATGATGCATGTAAAATTTATTTTCCCTGCTAAAAGTTTCATAATGACCTGAATCGAAAAGTAGGTTATCATAATTCGGGTGAATAGATATGTGAGTTTCCGCACCAATAATATAATCCTTATCCAAAAAACTGAACACGAAACTATCTAACACTATCACTATTCTACCTAAACCAAGCTCACAACTAGAGTCCCAAAGTGGAACAATCCAACTATGATACCACTCTATCATGACCTGACCTGACGACGCCAAGGATGTAACTCCCCATACCTACCTCCAATATTCTAAGGGCTAGTGACTAGTTCTGAGTACGGTATCACACACATGGGAGGCCATATCCTATGAAACCAATACAGACGAACTGACATACACATCCATGAAATAATATAGATACATATAAAACCAAAAAATAATGCACGCATAAATATATGAAATAAACCATACCTAGGGTAAATAGTACACTATACACATAATAGTGGCATATTTTTTTTAATCAAGGTACTGTTTTATAGATATATTGTTTCCACCCCATGCATAGTATAAAAATACATAATATTTTTATAAATTCTATTCGGGGAACACCAAGCTATGGAATCACTTGACGTCTTAGCACTTATCTTAGGAAATATTTTTCGAAATATTCCAAATTTTGATAGGGTAAAACATGAATCACTACATAATCCTTAAAACAAGAAATATAACTTTTGTGTTCTATAATGGTTTACATAATGATATCATATTCATGCTAATCAGATCCAAATTATTAGGTGGTTTCATTTGTTGACATCAATTAAATGTGTAGATCACAAATTAAAAGTTGATTTTATGAAATTAAAATAATGGGAATATATAAATGATGATAAATTGTTGGTCATGTTGATATAAAACCATTTTTTATGTAATCATTCATGTATTCATGAATTATTCATTATCAATAATCTTTTAAATATCAAATAGAATCTTTCTGGGCTTGCATAAATTTTGAGTATGATGTGGTGAATTATATTCTACAATGAAAAATCGTTATCATAAGTCATCATTTGTGGAGGTGAGTTTGTGATTACCCATAAATGTAGAACCACTCTTCACTTGGGGTTCACTTTATGACTTCTTTTTTAATATCATTTGTGACCTTGTGATCGATTATATTTGTAGATACGGGGAATAATAACTGTAAAATGAGTGTTATTTTATCTCAAAGTATATTATGATTGATACATAACATATCATATAAATACTCAGGATTCAATTCATGGGGGGAAACTGTTGAATCAATTGGAACATTTTTTGACTTTTTAGAATTAAACAAATGTTGATGTTTCATTTTTTCTACGTAAAGATAAAAATAGAGTGTATAAACTCACATTATACATGTATCATTATCTCTAGATATGACATTGAGGAAAATTCATGAAATACATTGAGTTGCATCCAAATAGGCCAAGGGGATGTTCATCACAAATAGATATATTATAACACTCACCTGAAATAGAACTTTTATGGGGATACCAATATAATTCCTTCATAAAGGTCTCTAGAAAGACCCATTTATGGGGGAGGATAGTCACATAAATCATATAATGAGTATAATTTAATCCAAATAATTCAATAAATCACTACCCTTCATATAGAACAATTTTTTTTATTCAAAATTTGGATTTAATTACCCTAAATGACCTCATCTACAATGATTCACCATTATAAATGCCCTAAAATCATGTTCCACAATGGATTCAGCCATGACCTCCAACGATTCGTGAACATTCAATGAAATTATGTGTAAACCCATTATGACTAGGAATTCCTTTTATAAAATATCATTCATTAGTTTTCTTTTTAATATTATAGGACCCTTGTTTATATTATCATATTGTATTCCCTTCATAACAGGGGTCTTATCAAGTGTATACAGGCCAAACATGTCATATCTCATGTGTTTCATCATGGATTCCCAAAACCATTCTTCTTTTTTGCTTTAAAATACTATTTGGTTCTTTTTTTTGTACTAGATTAGCGCTAGATCAATACCAAGCCTCTTATCTAGTGTATTCCAAAAATTCTAACATTTACAAATGTCACCTTCAATGTTGAACACCGTTTTGTATGATGTTCTTAAAACCACATGTAGAATTCATATTACAATGTTGGATAAGGTCATGATACATGGTATAATTCCCAACTATACTTCAATAGGACATATTCAAAATGATACCTACGGTACAAATATTTTCTAATCATTAATGGGTATAATTAATTATAAGGGGCTTCTCATTCTTAAGTCACACAGAAAAAAAACACCACATTATTTTTGATATATTCTATATAATAAATAAATATGTTTGATTACATTTAATGAATGAAAAACTGAAATAATTTTAATAATGAATGTACAAGAGAAAAGTAAGCACATTTTATGGTATTTAAATGAAATATATTTATTAAAAATATTTTCTAAATCACGTTGTAAATTCTACAGTTCATAAATAACTATTTTTATGTTCTTGTTATGAGAAATATATATATATATATATTATTGTTTTCACATGTAGAAAAATAATTCATTTGTTATAATTTTTTTATAAATGTAAATAAGGCAATTGAAGGTAAAAAATATATTTTTTTCTAAAAAACATACTTTATGCACATAATATGTTTTATTATTAATGAATTATGTTAATCACTATGGGTGAATAATTTTTATGTAATATTTAGATAACATATTAAGTAAAATATTATAACATTCAATTAATTATATTACTAGTCCTGTAATTATAGTAAATATTGTTTTATGCACAAAAATACGTTTTTCAAATAAGAGTTAAGAATTTTTTTTCACGCCTATTTTAAATTGAATTTCCTATAATTATAGAAAATTAATATTGTAAAATTTTATTAAATAAAGAATATTTAGTTAAAAATATAGTAATAAGGAATTTTTTTTCTCATTATAAATAGTCACTAATGTAAACAAATCAACACAGTAAGGGTAAAAAAATATTAACATGGGGATTTAAACATAGAGATAAGGTATAAAATATCACTAAAACAAGTATAATTACGATTGGTTAAATTTATTACAACAAAAACTTATCGTATCCTTGATTTCGGGTCTCCTTGGAAACAAATTCATTTGAATATGACATTATTGTGTTTTACCGTTTTAATTATTTTCATATTTCCAACCAACTTCACTAATAAAATGAAAAACACTACTATCATTCATTCCCAATATGTTATCCCTATAGCTAAATAAATCCACTGATATCATGGAAAATATGTTATTACTAAAATACCAAGCATTGATGGCCTAATGTGGATGCAAAATGATATTTCTCAAAGAAGAGGTAATTGTCTTTAACAATGTACCTCATCTTTTCTTCTTCCCTAACATCCTCTCAATATTATATTACCATAATAACAAGATAAAATCTATATCATTAATATAAATAACTATTTTTATGTTAATATTAAAATACTTGTATACCACATTTCATTCATATGAGAAATGATAATGTCATTAATCTTTAAATGTGGACAACAACCTCCATGAAGCGAGGTGATTATTTTTTCATTTCTTTCATAAATGGATGTTCATATTAACAGATTTAATGTATATATAATATTTGTTGAAATTTTAATTTAATTTAACTATATATTATTATTTAAATTTAAATAATTTAATTATTAGAAAATTAAAACAATATTCATGAATACATATAGACAACTATCTCTATGATGCAATGTAATTTATTTTCAATCCCTATATTTTTTGAATCATCAGAAAAGTTTTTATAATGAATAAATGAAAATTATAGATTTATAATGATTCTATATATGTTTGATAAAATTACAATATTCATGGACAAGAACCATAAAACCATAACATGATTGAGAAATAGTACATTTAACACCCCAAATTTTTTAATTTAATAATTATTTATTAATAAATGTGTAATTGGAAATTGTATTGTACTATTTTATTCGAATAAAAATATGAAATGAGTTATAGTTTTAAAAATATTACTCATAAAATAAATAATTATTTTATTTAAAAATTAAATTAATAATATTAGGAAAATTATTCTCAAAAATGGATTTAATATCTGAATTCTACACATTAAAAAATGGTTAGGGTATATTTTTGGGTTTTTATGAAATTCTTGATTTTTTTTTGAATAGTAATATAGGGTAATTTACTATATATACACATTATTAGTTAAATACACTATTCCTAGCATCATGGTTGATGTAATCACCCTTTATATGAACTCACATGATCTATTTACTATTTTTGTTCACATGAATCAATACCATTCAAAGTCTTGAGAACGAATATTAACCAAATGATTAAAATTATGGAAACCCCCTCCTCTCCTCCACTTTAAATACCACCATCACCCCCTCTTCCACTAACACATCTAATGCCTTTATATTTTCCTAAATTATTCCAAATACCATTAACAAGGCACTTCCCCACATCTAAAAACTTTGTTTCACACCAAAATACCAAAACCAAATGCCTTTAGGGGGATCCCAAGGAGAAGAGATCAAGATGTAAGAATCAACTTTTATTTTGATGTGTTTCCATTCCAATTCCTTTTATTTTATTATAATATCTTCCCTTAAACTTGGCATGAAATCTCCACAATATTATATATTTTGGGTTTTATCATATTTATGGAATAAATTCATCATCATTCTCCTCCCCCTCTTCCTTTTATTATAAAAATAAAAACACCATTTGTGATGTTCTAACTTGCCAAAATCGTGGATGATGTCTTTGAAATTGCATTTTCTTCCTTCAATAATCATTATAAAAACATTTTAATGGTTGAAAAAGTTTTTAAATGGTATTATATATCATCATTTATGTTCTGGAATTAACATATATACATCATATTTTGTTATATAATGAAACTAGTTCATGATTATAAAAAACTGCCAAAATGATCTAAACAGATATCAATAATAATTTATCTAATGATTCATCCTCATACCATATAACCATAATGATAAATGGAATCATTCAATATTCTAGAATTTTATTAACACCATTTCATTCCACTTAAATAATTTCACTTCCATTCGATTCGGAAGTCATTTATGAAGTAAACATGGAAATCATGTAAGGAATGCACCATAAAAATGAAAAAAACACAATATTAGTATTTAATGGGTGAAATGATGTTATAAAATGATCATATAATGTTTTATAGACATGAATATTTTTCTGTAAGATATTTATAACACTTTTGTAACCATTATACTTGAGGTTTAAACAATTTTGAAGTTAGAAGAACCTGAGGTAAGGGAATTATAAACCAAATTTCCATTATTTGGGTTTTCCTTATACTTCATTAATTAAGTTCAAATGAGATTATTTTTATAATGAATGTAATTTATATTGTGATCTATTGTGTTTATATATTGTGTACACATATAATTATTTCATTATATTAATTCACACATCTATTATATGATGTTTGTAAGGGATAATCAATTAGAATTCTCTTTTAAAATTCTATTTTACGAAATTAAAGAATAATGATTTTATGAAATTATTTAGGTTTTATGATTATGTTCTGTTTCTTGGGTTTTTTATGAGAAGGGTGGGACCGATATCTCCCTGCAATTCATTAGGTATGTGAATGTTTTAGGTCATATGCATGGTTTATCCATGTGTATCTGTGATGGTTACACCATATGGTAGCCATAAGGGTTACATTGTAAGGTAGTTGTGAGGGTTACAAATCCTAAGGAAGAAATCAGGTTAACCATATATGTAATTAAATCCCCAAAATAACATTTTGGATTTATATATGTTTTTTAGTGTTTTATAGAAATCTCATGATTCACTAAGTAAGTTTATATGTGTGAGAAGTATGTCTTTGGGAATATGATTTCAGTTGTTTAAAAGTATTCATGGAGTAATGGTTTCTTTCCTTCTGTTTATATCACTTACTATTATTTTTATGCCCATCCCATTTTTCAATTTTTTTTACAGTTTATAAGGATGTGTAAAATAAATAATTAAGTCAAGTTAAATGTTATGAATATGTTTCAATGAAATCATGTCATTGTTTTGTGTAAAAAATTATATGTTTTTGAAGAAATGAATATGGTTTTAATGGTGCCCACTTTGTATGCTTATGTGTTGTTATGTATAAGTTATGAAAATCTTTTATAATGTGATGAGAGGGTAGTAATTGAGTTCTCTAATGACAATGTGTACCTTGAAAAAAAATAGAAGAAGAGGTCCTGATGGAAATGTTAGGAATAAGAATCAATCAAATAAATCTGAATGTAAGAATGTTTAGTTTATTGTTTGTGAAAAGTGTAGTGAAATGTACCTTGCAGAATTCCATACCAAATATGAGAATTGCTCTTGATGTGGTATGTTTGGACATATGGCCTGAGATTTAAATGAAAATAATCTTAATACTAATCATGTTGAAAAAAATTTAATGTGTTTTAAATGTTTTTAGATGGTTCATTATAAAAATGCATGCACAAATAAAGATACTAATGAGGCGAAGAAGCTAGACTATAAGAAGAAAGGGGCAGTGAGGTCCTTTGCGACTACATGAGCAGATATTGAGAGATATATTAATGTTTTATCAGGTACCTTTTTTGTTTACTCAAATTTTTATAAAGTTTTATTCGATACGGGATCTACACATTAATATATTTAAAAGAAATTTTCGGGTAAATAGGGAATATCGCCTTAATCAATGATACTAGAACATATTTTTAAAACAAAAGGGGAAAAATTATAGAAAAGTGAAGTTAAAATAATAATTATCTTATCTTATGCAGAAATATTTTACCTGCAAACCATATTGTTTTGTGACGTATTAGAGTTTTATGTAATTATGGGAATGGATTGGAATTCTATTTATCATGTTAAGATTGACATTACAGCTAAAGAATTAGTTTTGGAGAATGTTTTTTAGTTTTTATAAAATAATGAACCCATAAATGTGATAATATATGAAGAATTTGAGAAACTTTTGAAATATATACATGAATGTTATCTTGCTCATATTTTTTAAAAAAAGGAACTGTTCAGATTAATGATGTTCTAGTGGAAAATGAACATCTTTATGTTTTTTTTCATGAGTTTCCCAGTGTTATACATGACCGAGAAATTAAATTCACAATTTATTTAGTTCCTGATGATAATCCAATTTCAAATCCCCCATATAGAATGGGTCAAGTGGAACATTTAGAGTTGAATATAAATTGTAGGATTTATTAGATAAATGCTTCATCCCCCCAGCATTTCACCATGGGGTGCTCATGTAATATTTGTGAAAAAGAATGATGGTTCAATGAAAAGTTTCATTGATTATAGAGCCTTGAATTAAATCAATGTCAAAAACACGTATCCTTTTCCTCATATTGATGATTTGTTTGATCATATTCAGGGAGCATAGTATTTTTAGAAGGATGACCTGAGATCAGGGTAAAATCATATGAATGTAATGGATGAATACATCCGGAAGTCTATATTCTAGACTAGATATGTGCATTATGAATTTGATGTTTTGTTGTTTGGGTTTGATAATTAACCTATTGTACTGATGTATCTTATAAATATAATATTTAATGATTTCTTAGATATGTTTTTGATGGTTTTTATTGATGAAATTATCATAAAATCTAAAATTAAATAGGAGCATGAAAAAAAATAAGGTTTAGTTTACAAATCATAAAAGAAAATAAACTATATGTATAATTCAAAATGTGTGAATTTTTTGTAAATTTTTTTTCATGGAAATATTGTAAATAAGGATGGGATCACAATTGATCCTCTGAAAAAAAGTGGTTGATGAATGGACAATACCTAAAAAAAAGTTACATAGATTAGTAGTTTTCTTGGATTATCAAGTTATTACTGACATTTTGTTAAAAAATATTGCAGGGTTCTATTTCCCTCTAACTAGGTTAACAGAATAATGGGATAAATTTATTTTGACAGAAGAATGTGATGTTAGTTTTTAGGAACTAAAGAAGATATTAATGAATCCTCTTGTTTTGGGAATTACTTCTACAAATGGTGAGTTATTCATCTAAAATGATGCTCTATTGATTGGGCATGGTTCTGTTTTGATGTAGAATGATAAGGTAATTTCTTTTAAATTAATAAAACTAAATCTACATGAGTTAAATTTTCCTATACATGATTTAAAATTAAATTCTATAGTTTTTTCGTTGAAAATTTGAAAGAATCATTTACAAAAAGCCAAATTTGAAATATATACTGACCATAAAATTATGAAGTATATATTCCAATATAATGAATTAAACATGAGGCAAAAAAGATTTACTGAATTGATAAATGATTATAATGGCACGCTAAATTTCCAACTGGGAAAATGAAAAACAAATTGTGGATTCCTTGAGTTGAAAACATCATGCATAATAAACTATTTTATGGCCAGAACACCTTCCTTTGATTAATGATTTAATGAATTTTTACATGGAAGTTGTTGGTGCAAGGAATTTATCTACTTTTTCAGGATTCAGTTATATCATCTCTGTTAGACACAATCAAGAAAGCACATAAGGATGATGGTGAGTTACAGAAAAATGTATAATTACATAAAATGGGTATGTTGCAAGAATTCAAACTTGATAAAGATTATGTTTTGAGATTTGGAAAAATATTATGTCTTCCTTGTGATCCCCTTCTAAAGAAAGAATTATTGTGTGAAGATTATGATTCTCCATTTATAGTTATTCCGGGATGTACTATGATGTAAAAATTCCATTGGGAGTATTAGTGGGGGGATGGAATGAAATAAGATATTGCATATTTTATATTGAAATGTTTGACATGTAAACATGTTATTACAGAATATAAGCTACAAAATGGGCTACTTCTACCTATACCACTACCATATTGGAAATGGGAAAATAAATCTGTGCACTTTTTTGTGGGACTACCAAAGACTTCATGAGGAAAAAATGCATTCTGGGTTATTTTAAATTGAATAACTAAATCTGTTCATTTCCTTACTATTCAATATTCTATGTCTTTGGATCTGATTTCTCAACTGTACCTCAATGATATTTTCCATTTACATGGAGTATCTTGTTCCATTGTATCTGATCATGATCCCAGTTTTACTTCCAACTTTTGGAAAGTCCTTTGAAAGTAATAGGGCACAAAATTAAATTTCATCACTACATTTCATCCTCAACCTGATTGATAGACTAAGAGAATAATTTAGACATTGAATGATATGGTTTGATCATGTTTAATGGAAAACCAGGGAATATGGGATCATCATCTTTCATTAGTTGAGTTTTCTTATAATAATAGTTTTCATTCTAGTAGATAGATGTCACCATATAAGGCATTGTATGAGAAGTGGTTTTGAACTCCATATTGTTGGGATGAAGTCAGGGAAAGGAAGTTATTGGGACCTGAGTTAGTAGATAATGTGAAGATGATCCAGTAACACATACAGAAAAATCAGAACAGGCAGAAAATTTATGCAGATAATAGGAGGAAGGAAATTTATTTCTATAATGGTGATCATTTTTTTCTTAGTATTTGTCCATGGAAAATTTTTATGAATTTTGGAAAGAAAGGAATGACGAGTCCATGATTTTTTTGACCTCATGAAATCTTGGAGAAAGATGGACCATATTCCTACCAAATATCTTTTCCTCCAAGTTTAACTTATGTAGACAATGTTTTTCATGATTCGATGTTTAGAAAGTATGTTCTAGATTCATATCATTTTTGATCCAAGAAGTAATTAACCTGGAAGAGAACCTTTATTATGAAAAGAAACATGATCGGATTCTAGATCAAAGAGAAAACTACTATAGAATAAGGTAATCCAATAGTTATTGGTTTTGTGGAGAAACCACGCGGTTGAAGAAGAAACCTGAGATTCTAAAAATGATTTGGGGGAAATTTACACTAACATGTTAATAAGTAAATAATATTACGAGGATGAAATTTCTAGAAGTTGGAAATAATATAACACCCCGTGGTTTTAAAAATAAATTTAAATGCATGAAACACCATTTCTCTTCATAATTAATTTTTTAAGGAGGTATTTATAAACTAGTAGGTAAATATAATTTTTCTTCATCGATGATTTGATTCTTGAAAAACGGACATCTATGTTTTCTCACAGTATGTTATTTAGAGTTTGATAGAACGAGCATGATTTTTGTTGAATACTAACATAACCTTATGAATATTAATATAAATTATAAATTGGCCCTTGTTAATAGAAAATAATAATATTATTGTTTTGTCTTATGGTTATATGATAAATAAATTTTGATTAATTTTTCATGGTGATATAAAATGAGTTACAATTTTGAAATTTTTATTTTTCGAATAAATTAATATTTTATTAAAAAATAAATGAATAATATAAGAAAATTATCTTTAAAAAATCGACATAATTTTTAATTTCTAAAAATAAAAAAATATTTATGGGGATTTTTTTGGTTTTTAATGAAATTATTGAATTTTTGATGAAGAGGGAAATTAAGTAATTTACCATATATATACATTATCAGTTAAATATACCATTACTAATATATTTTATGATGTTAAAACCCTATGATCAAACTCATACACTCTATTTAATATTTTTGGTCACATGAAAGATGTCTATTCATAATCTTGAGAAAATATATTAAAATAATGATTAAAAATTGAAAAAACCCCTCCTCTCCTCCATTGTAAATACCCCCATAACCCCCTATTCCTCTCACACCTCTATATATTTTTTAATTATCTAAATTATTCCCAATACCCTTCCCAAGCCTCTTACCAATGTCCAAGACCTTCTTGTCTCACCAAAATTCTAAAACCAAAGGCATTATGGATGATCTCAAGGAGAATATATCAATAGGTATGAATCCTCTTTCATTTTCATGTGTTTCTATTTCAATTGTTTTCTTTTATTATACTCTCATCCCCATCAGTTATCGAAGAGGAATAAATTCTCCACAATTATATATATATTTCTTTTATCATTTTTGTGGAAAACATTCTGCATTATTCTTCCCATCCTCTTCCTCTGACTATTAATATAGAAACACCATCTCTGATGTACTGATTTCCCAAAATCATGGACATTGTGTTTTCAATTTCATTTTCTTCTATCAAAAATTGTTATAAAAACCGTTTAATAGTTGTAATAATTTTAAATTTTATTATATATCCAATTTTATGTTCTGGATTTAACATATATATACATAATATTATGTTATATAATGGAAGTAGTTCCTGATTATCAAAGAACAACCAAAATGATTGAAACAAATATCACTAATGATTTATATAATGATTCAACATCATAGCATATAAAAAATGATTTAGGGAATCATTAAATATTCATGAAACGTATTAATACAATTTTATTTAAATTTATTAATTTATCTTCCATTCAAAAATGAAATGTTTTACAAACCAACCCTGGAAATTATGAATAGAACACACCTGAAACATTGAAAATAACAAAATATTAATAATTAATAGGTGAAATGATGTTATAAAATAAGAATATAAGGTGTTTTAAGTAGGAATATTTTTCTATATGATATTAAAAACAGTTTTTATACATTATATATGAGGTTTAAACATGTTTGATGTAATAATAATCTGAGGTAAGGAAATTCTTAACACAATTTCGGTTCTTTCTAGTTACCTTATACCCCATTAATTATGTGCTGCATAGATTATTTATATAATTAATTTAATTTATATTATTATTTATTATGGCGATTTATAGTTTATACACATAATTATTTCATTAAATGAACTCTCACTTCACTTATATGATGTTTTTAAGGGACTTTCCTTTAAAAATCCTCTTTTAAATTTACATTTTTAGAAATTCAAAAGTAACGTTTTTATGAAATTATTCATGTTTTATAATTATGTTCTAGTTCATGGGAATTATTTATGGTGGATTTTGGGACCTATTTATCCTTATAATTAAATGGGTATGTGTATGTTGGTGTTCCATCATATGGTTACTCGATGTCTAACTCTAATGGTCACAACATAAGGTAGTCGTGAGGGCCACATTGTAAGATAGCCATGAGGATTACAAATCATATGGTAGCAAGGAGTGTTAAAATATATGTATTTAATTCCCCATGATACCCATATGGTTTTACATATGTTCATTAATGTTTGAGGGAAATATCATGTTTTATAATGTAAGTATATATGGGTGAGAATTATGTATTCATGAAAATGATATCATTTTTTATAAGTATTCCTGCACTAATGGTTTCTTCCCTTATTTTTATGTCCCTTATATTTTTATTCACATCTATTATTTTTAAATATTTTTCACAAGTTATAATGATGTTTAATAAAAATAATAAATTCATGTTAAATGTTATAATGATTTGTCAAAGAAATCATGTCATTGTTTTGTGTTAAAGATTTTATGTTTTGGAAGAAATGGATATTGTTTTAATGGAACCCAATTTGTATGATTTTTTGTTGATATTTATTTGTTATGTCCTAATATTCTAAAAATCTAACCTAAAAATATAATTGGGAAAGTAATTTGTGTATTCTAGTTGAATTAACAAGATTATGTAATGTTTAAGGTAGGGCCTTTATATTAACCTTCTTTTATTTGAATCATCAAATAATCATTACCATGGATATTTTTTATGGAATTCATTTTCTTTATATTATATGAATTTTTATTTAAAATAATAGATAAATAATATTTTATTTTTATATTGTGTTCAATGAATGGTTCAAATATTCTTCTAAAGGTAGTTTTCATCTATTTCAACATCCTTTGATGTTTCTTATGCTTCATCGGGGATATTATATAATTATTCCATCCATTTTATTTCATTAAATGGATTATGTTAATCCTTTGAGGAGATTTTTTAGCAACCTGATTTCCATTCCACAAGTTTTACTATGATAAATTGATACATGTTATTATAACCTTATAGAACACATATATATGGTGTTGATAATGAGAAAATTTGGTAAAAAAAGTTATGTAATACATTGGTTAATGATTGATTTATCACAATATAATATTAAAAATTATTTAGAGTCAACCCAAATTATAATTAAAAGTGGTCAATGAGTGAAGAAAATCCATTATTGATTTTTTTCCACTATGTGATGATTGTTGTCATGAACCAAATATGGTCACCATCATTACTAACACCAAAACCGGCCCATAAAATGTCCCAAACAGAATTCCCTATACCCACATGCTGGTAAAAGTGTCAGGGTAGCATGTATTATCGTTTGGGAATGATTTACCCATTTTTTAGAATCATTTAACAACAACAAAAAATCAACAAACCAAATTTGACAATTAATGCCACACATGCCTTATAGAAAATCCAAAACTGATAGAATAGGCTTATATATGATTCAATAGGTCCATAGATACATAATATTAGTAGAAAAACATCCCAAGGGACTCCACATGACAAGGGGTTATCACCCACAGGTTGTCTCCACAGCACCACACCAAGGGAAGAAACTAGCAACTCGAACCACCATCACCCAAGGCCTTTTCATTACCTACGTCAAACATGATCAAGTATTCTTACTTCCAAGAATCTTAATTAGGGAGTGAGCCTTAGAAAAATAGGATACCACCAAAAGTATTCCATATAGTAAGCAATACAAGATGAAAATCATGAATGTTTTTGATAAACAACAAATGGTGGCAATAAATTCTAATGAATGAAACTTTTAAAGGTAATAATTTTTCAAAAATAAATTTCAAAGAGTGAGAAAATATAATTCAAACCTGTAAGATACTTCATTTTTTTCACCCAAACACACCTCATGTCAATTATAAATACAAAATATCCAACATGCACTAATCTTGGGAACACCCCTAGGCCCTAGTTTGTTTCTGGCCCCTTGTACCTAGAATCAAGTGTAATGTCACAATAGTAACATCCTATCTCACGAACTATCCACTAGTAGGGAACATACTAATAACCTAGATGCCACAAAACATCATATATATAGTTATTAAGTGTTGTAAATGTCTAAATGTCTTTTTGAAATAGGGACAAAACCACTCCATATCACTGGAGTACTGGTACAGGTCCAGTCACCTAGATACCATGGTTTCCCCCTTTGTTCCCGAATGAATTCAACATGTTAAAAATTCCAATTGAACATAAAATCATCAGTTCTGGTCCCCCACATTCAAAAATGTATCTACACATGATTTTCACCACTTATATCACTTAATAAAACATTCAGAATTTCCATAAAACAACATCGCAGACTATAATGATATTTTCAACATGAAATCCATTGAAATCCCAAAATTAAACGCCATGTGAATACCCATATTCCAACAAAACAGAATTTACAGAACTAAAAAGTTATTATAAAACCATTTTATCAACTAGAAAAAAACCCCAAATGATTCAACATGGTATATCCATGAAAAACACCCATTTTCACACAAAAAAATCCATTTGAGCACCATTTTCTTAACATACACCACCAAAAATAGTTTTTTCACCAATGCCCGAAGAAGATGAACATGAAAAAATTATAAATCCATCAATGTAAAATCATACAAGAGTGATTTGACATGGATTCTGTAGAGACCCGAAGCTTGACATACATAGATATTACATTACTTTTGCGGAATACTTAATACATAACAAAAACAGACACACAAGGACCGTAATAGTTTAGTGTCTTTGGAAACATGGAACGTAATATTCTAATCGTGGTGAAAGATCTACAACATCTCCCATAAAGATATTCCACTTTTTGTTTCCTTACCTAAAACCTTTCTTTTAATCCTGGGGGAAAATAAAACATAAAAATGCTGAGATCAAATGCTCAGTAAGGGTAAGAATGGATAAAATAAAACATACCATATCCATTTGAACTTAAAAACATGAACATAATGTTTATTCATCAAAATATTGAGCATAGACATAAATCGTGGAAGTATATAAGGCATAGATCATAATGGAACATAAATCATGATAAAATATCATGGGAATAAAACATGTAATTGTGGCATCCATTAAGCACATGTAATGATTTCCATAGTAGCCAAGGCATTGCTGCGAAGACCATCTTAGTGGACAATTTCCCTTTCTGAATCGAGTTTAGTCCTCGTTCCAGTCCTGTAATACTGAACCAGATTAACTTATCATTCCAGCCATGTCAATCTCTTGAGAAATAAATCTTTACCCAATGAATTTTAGGGAGATATAGTTCCCACACATCTCATATTGAAATCATTCTTACTTGTGCCACAAAATAAACATACATCATTCATAATAACCCAAATAATAAAATGTGTTTCAAAAATATCATCCCATTATCACATAATCCATATAAAAGTAATGGATATCATTTCATAATAATAAAAGTGAAACCATGTAAATCATAGAGACATTATACTTGAAACATACACATATGGAATAATGTCATCTTAGATGGAAAAATGGTTTTGATTAAACACTTGAAATGAATTCTTGAGGAAAATATCCTTTCTTCTTCAAAATCAATTTCTTTTAACAAAATTTCATCCAATTTTAAAAGAAAGATATTTTGTTGGAAATATTCATGAAATCATTTGGAGGAGGCTTCATGAAAATAAGGCTTAATAAAACCGTAAAAAATCCTTTCATGCCATATACATTAAAAAAACATTCTTCTCGTACTTTTGTCAGAAAAGTCAAAAAGTACCTTGTAGGGTAAATAAAAGAAATATTCCTTCCATACCATGGGGTAAAATTAAAACGGGTAAAAAGGACTTTAAACATACAAGAATACACATTTCTAAAACATCGACATGGACGATTGAAATAACCCCAGTAAATACTTACGAATAAGCAATCTCGGATAAAAATGAGATTTGCATAATTATCCCTTACCTTAGGTCCGATATGCTTTGTACGTATCCAAACCTCCTGTATAATGATTTAAATAATGTCATTTACTTATTACAGAATCATATTCATTTTTATTATATCATTTATGGTTCACTTACAACTTTATATTACCCGTTCCTTTGTAAATTCATGTTAAAGTAGCGTTTTGGGTAAAATCATTTCATTTGTCGTTCGTGTTTTAACTTGTAATTATTCGTATGATTACTTAGATCATGATTACTTACTTCCAAAATGTAAAACATGATTTATATATAATATATATTTATAATATACATATATACAATATATCAATAAATGGAATGAAATACACAGTTCATGGAGACGGTAGGCCGTATGTACGCATGAAAACTGTTTTCGTTTCCTTATTGAATTGAATGGAATTAAGTATATTCCATACATATATATGTAAATAAATCCAGTAGCATTATTATGTCATATATTTCATTATTAATTGTTATATATACTTTATAATCATTAATGAATTTTTAACATGGAAAATGAATCTCATCGCGTCGTGGAGACGGTAATCCGTACGTACGCATGAGCGATGATATAGTTCCCATGTAATTGTATTGGATTGTATGTATACTATTTCAGAATCAATATAACATTACCATAATCATATATAGTCATTATTTACAACATTATACCCATCCAAGTAATGTGGTGGTGGAAAATAGATTACACCACGGCGTGGAGACGATATTCCGTACGTACGCACGCGTGGTGATTTCATTTTCCGTAGGATGGATAGATGGTGAAATATGGTTGTTTAATAATTATAATAACATATCAATATATTAGTGATACTGATGTTATTACTTAATAATGAAACAACTAAAGAAGAATAAGTGGAAGAATAAATAAAGTTGAAAGAATCGGTAACGAACATTACCTCTTCTTTGAAGCGCCTCATTGAGACCTCCTCCTAGGGAACTAAAATTGGTCTTTAAAAAAGACCAGGACCTCTATGATGTTTCTAGGTAAGTGGGTAAGTGAAATTGGTAGGGTTTGTCCGAGCATGAAGGCTCAAATTGGTGTGAGGAGGAGAGGGAGGAGGTACCCTTTTATAAGGGAGGAGAGGGGAACCTTTGGAAATCTTAAACATATTAATTTATAATAAATCTAACCCCACTTAAAAACCTCCAAAAATGACTCATATTAGAATATTAAATGAGATAGGGTTGTAATCTCATCATCAAATAAAATTTCTACATGTTAGGAAATTATTTTAAACATTATCAACTTGATTTATCAATTTAATTTTATTTGTGGTAATAACATTCTAAATTTTAAATTATAACAAATAATTACTTATTTGTTGTGAATTTTCCATAACTGGATACCTTATAAAATTTTAGACCATTTAAAATTAAATTTATAATTTTAATATATTTTTGTGATTTTTAAACAATTTTATAATATGTTATTTTTATAAAATAACAATAGTGTCAATTTTGACACTATTCATTTATTTGAATTTAAATAAAATATATACAGAAGATATGTTAGAAATAAAAGATTTAATAGATTCATAAAATTTCATATGTGTCTAGAAAATTAGTGGAGTACATTAAATAGTTCATATAATATTTATTTTTTTATTTTTAATCCAATTTATTTGGTTTATCTCTTATGAAAATAATTACTACAACATTTTTGTATAATTATTTAATATACATATTTTTGCATAAAAATTAAAAATAAAATCCTATGATGAATATAAATATATTAACTTTCACAATAATACTTTTACTCGAATTTATCATCTTAAAATCACAATATTTAAATTGTTATATTTATTAAATTATGAAGGTGACAACTATGGCATCATTTAAAATAAAATAATATAAGTGTCATAATCACTTTTATAAGACTCCAAATGGTTATATATTAGGTAATTGGAGGATTATGGTGTAGATATACACTACCAATAAGTTTTGGTCAGGTTTGTGGGTCTTTTAATGGGTATTATTATTTCAATTAAAAACTATATTACTGATTTTTTCACTTAATAAATAATTTCTGCATCATTAATGTATCACAATTAATGACAATTATTTAATCCCTAAAAATTCTAAATAAATTATCATGATGTGGATAATTTTATTATATTTCTGGATACTATTAATGTTCGAAGTTTAATGATGTTTATCACTAAATAAAAATTATTATACTTATAATATTTAAGAGAGTGACATGTTGTCACTTTCTTTGGTTTTAATAATAATTAAATTATTTTCATAGTCAAAAGTCCATAAAATGAATCTAATCCGACCCTTAGGTGATATGAGTATACTTTTAGCCATCAAATATAATTTTGGCACATGTTAGGGTAATTTTATAATATTATATTTACCCGTAATTACCCGATTTACCTTTAACTATGGTAAATAAAATTTACTGTAGTTATTATTCATAATTCTCAAAAATAAAAAGTTTCTTATTAACATAATTTCGACCCAATGATTCCAAATATGGAATCCATTTTTTCAAATTCAATATACAGAAGTTTCATAAATTAAATTAAAATTAATCCCGTTGTCGAGTGAAAACGGGTTTTTGTTTAAAACATGGCAAAAGATTGAATTGATTTAACTTACGAATTCAATGTAAAATCAATGCTAATGACATAAATTATATTAAATGGTAAAAATATATTCTATTTATACTTTAAAACCATTAAATATTATAATTTAACCACATAAAATATTATGATGAAAAAAGTTGTTTTTAATTAAAATATAGAGTGTTTTTACTATTCATTAAAATATGAAAGTTTTCAGAAAAATATCAATACTTTATCCAATGTAAATTTTTATATCCTGATTCAAAAAAAGAATTTTATTTTGTCAAATTGAACTTATAAACATGTCAACAACATGATTTAATTTGGTTGCGCCATCAAAAGGCGGCAAAACTTCATTTTTGAAAAATACATATTTTACATGAAAAATTTATTTTGTTCTTATACCATGTTCTAGAAAATGTGTAAGATGAATAATAATGTTATAAAATTAAAAATTTATTTAATACTATTCATAATGGCTAGTTCGTAATAATATTATAATAATATATTGTCGTTTAGTAAAACTCGGTTTTGCGTACAACACACGCTATCGAGGAAGGTCGCGATTGTTTGTAATACAAGCCAAGTTAGGGTTGCGTGTTGTGCAAGACTCCTTTGTTGTTTCACATAACAGAATCCAACCATTTTTCATTTATACATTGAATATATATATATATATATACACTCAATGTTGCGTAGAATGACTACTATCAAACGAACATGAAATTGTGTGTTACAATATATAAGAATAGTATTGCGTATACTTCAAGCTAATACGGTGTTGAGTATAGCACAAGATAATATTTTTGTAGCATAAAAAACAAGAAATCAATGAAATTAAAGAATATTTTTCATAAAATCTCGTGGTGTTACATTCTACCCCCCTTAAAATGAATTTCTCCCTCGAAATTAATCAGGGTTATAAATCGTTTACTATTTATAGAAACCCACATTGTAAAAAAGGAATACTAAAAATTAATTTTAAAAACTAAATTATGAAACGTAAAAGTTACCCAAATTAACTCATCAATGGGATTCCACGTAGGAGAACATAGGTGAAAATATGGATATGGAAGAGAAATCTAACCATCAAGTTCTTGACGGAGAGTGGTAGAGAACATGGCTATAAAAACACCAAAAATCACAATGCCATAAATTTATGATGATCTAAGGTAGAATCTGATTCATCAGATATAAGGGCACTAGGACAACATTTTTTGTTTTCAAGATCATTTCTCTAAAGGTGAAAATTTTTAATTAGAAGAAATACTTTCTTGATTTTGGTACAATATCACTGTTGTTCGTGCTTTGAACAATTTCAACTCCATCTCTTAAAGAAATGAAGTTGAATTTGTTATTCATGAAGTGTTAACAGGTCATGTGATAGAATGATGGGTCATTCCATCTGTTTCAAACAAAAGGTTTGCAACAGTTATCAAATGTACATAAGTCCATCTATTGTGAGGTTAATCATATACGATTCCAAAAATGAACTTATACTTCATATATCATACCGCTTAATAAAATAAAACTAGTTTCTACTAACCAGTGACTTCCTGTAGGCCATTGGTATGTGATAAAGGCCAGTCACACTTCAGTTGTGGGTTCAATTCCAACAGCCTTGTCCGACGCGATGGGCTGTCTCCCGTCCTACAGGTTGTCCTTTTTCCAAAACTAAATTACTATAACATCCCATCAATAATATCGAAAAAAGTTATATGCTTAAACAATACTAACTTATGTCCAACATAATCCATTCCAATATTTAGGCTTATCTAAAATACATCGGTACATGATCAGAGTATAAAGAAAATTATTACTTGAAATGTCACATAACAATCACGTGAATGACATCATTTATCCCCCATATATCATAAGATATATCTTGTTAGTCAAATTACAAACATGTGAATACCTTAATCATGTATTCTATTGAAGAATGAATACCCATTGAACCTTAGTGAAAACATGAATGCAGTTAAAAGTTAACACTTTCCACATACCAAAATCCTCAAAATTCTATATACTCAAACCACGATATCACTTAGTCCTTATATCAATCATGTGCTCATGAATACAATCAAACATCTCATTATCTTCTTATCCCTTCATTATGCGAATATCATCTACTTTCCAAAAATATTGGTACCATTCATCACACACTTTCAAAACACAAGGAAAGACAATAGTGTAACAATTCTTAGATGTCTCTTTATTTTATAGTACCATGAGATTACTAATACAACATTACACTTGATAAACATGTAATCATTCCACTACCTTCTTAAACCATTGACCGAGCTTCAACAATTCTTTCATCTCACATATCATATGTAGTCTCTTCATCATCATCAACATAAATATTACCCATACGACCATACTGATTCTCTTCATGAAACTTTCCCTTAGGGAATTGGTTTGCATAATTCCCTTACATTCCACATTTAAAACATTTAACCATTGTTGATGTCGTAGAAATACCATTATCCTCATCCATGGTGTTAACTGAACCGTTTCCTTTTCACTTACTGGCTTTATGTCCTTCTTTTCCACACCCAAATCATCTTCCAGTTCCTTTGAAACATTCTCCTTGATGCCTCTTCCCACATGATTTACATAGGGGAAATTGATCTTTCTTTCCTCTATGATAATCATGAAACTCCATATTTCTCTTATTAGCCGAGTTAGGAAACTTACCAAATTTGAGTTTATTGATCATATTATGAAATTACTGATTCGGAATAATAATGATGTTTGTACTTCCAAATCCCATTTAATTTGGTTGCTCATTAATAATATCATTCCATTGTCCATCATATCCTCCATTATCGTGAATCATCTTGTTTCCGGCCATTTTCTAAAACCCAAAAAGAATAATGCGAGAGTAAAAAATTATAATAAAAGGGGAGTAACTTCAATATATAACATCTTAGGTTTAATCTAATATCATTACCATAATTCTAGGACTATAACCTATACATATACTTAACCATAGGGACATCCTTAGACATACCTTAGAAATATCTCTAGGGATCTCACTAAAGTTTTCGCATCCCAGTTTCCAAAGATTGACTAAACCTTTCCTCTGATACCAAATGTAGAGAACCAAAGCTTGACGTACATACATATTACATTACTTTTGCAGAATACTTAGTACATAACAAAAATAGAAACACAAGGACCTTAATAGTTTAGTGTCTTTGGAACTTGGAACGTAATCTTCTAATCGTGGTGAAAGATCTTCAACATCTCCCATAAAGATCTTCCACTTTTTGTTTCCTTACCTAAAACCTTTCTTTTAATCCTAGGGGAAAATAAAACATAAAAATGGTGAGCTCAAATTCTCAGTAAGGGTAAGCATGGATAAAATAAAACATACCATATACATTTGAACTTAAAAACATGAACATAATGTTTAAACATCAAAATCTTGAGCAAGGACATAAATCATGGAAGTACATAAGGCATAGATCATAATGGAACATAAATAATGATAAAATAGCATGGGACTAAAACATGTAATTGTGGAATCCATTAAGAAAATGTAATGATTTCCATAGTAGTCAAGGAAATGCTGTCAAGACCATCTTAGTGGACAAAGTCCCTTTCTGAATCGAGTTCACTCCTCGTTCTAGTCCTGTAATACTGAACCAGATTAACTTACCATTCCAGTAATGTCTATCTCATGAGATATAAATCTTTACCCAATTCATTGGAGGGAGATATAGGTCCCACCCATATCATATTGAAATCATTCTTACTTGTTCCACAAAATAAACATACATCATTTATAATAACACAACAAATAAAATGGGTTTCATAAACATCATCCAATCATCAAATAATCCATATAAAAGTAATGGATATCATTTCATAATAATAAAAGTGAAACCATGTAAATCATAGAGACATTATACTTGAAACATACACATATGAAATAATTTCATCTTAGATGGAAAAATGGTTTTGATGAAACACTTGAAATGAATTCTTGAGGAAAATATCCTTTCTTCTTCAAAATCAACTTCTTTTCACAAAACGTCATGAAAATTTAAAAGAAAGAGATTTTGTGGGAAATAGTCATGAAATATTTTGGAGGATGCTTCATGAAAATAAGGCTTTATAAAACCGTAAAAAATCCTTTCATGTCGTATATGTTAAAAAAACATTCTTCTTGTAATTTTGTTTGAAAAGTAAAAAAGTGCCTTGTAGGGTAAATAAAAGAAAGATTCCTTCCATACTATGGGGTAAAATTCAAATGGGTAAAAAGGACGTTAAACATACATGAATACACTTTTATAAAACATGTACATGGACAATTGCAATAACCCCAGTAAATACTTACAAATAATCAATCTCAAATAAAAATGAGATTTGCACAATTATCTCTTACCTTAGGTCCGATATGCTTCGTACGTATCCAAACCTCCTGTATAATGATTTAAATTATGTCATTGACTTATTACAGAATCATATTCATTGTTATTATATCATTTATGGTTCACCTATGACTTTATATTACCCGTTCCTTTGTAAATTCATGTTAAAGTAGTGTTTTGGGTAAAATCGTTTCATTTGTCGTTCGTGTTTTAACTTGTAATTATTCATATGATTAATTAGATCATGATTACTTACATATAGAATGTAAAACATCATTTATATATAATATATATTCAGAATATACATATATATAATAGATCGATAAATGGAATGAAATACACCGTTCATGGAGACGGTAGGCCGTACGTACGCATGAACAATGTTTTCATTTCCTTATTGAATTGAATGGAATTAAGTATATGTCATTCATATATATGTACATAAATCTAGTAGCATTATTATGTCATATATTTCATTATTACTTATTATATATGTTTTATAATCATTCTTGAAATTTTTAACATGGAAAATGAATCTCATCACGTCATGGAGACGGTAATCCGTACGTACGCACGAGTGATGATATCGTTCCCATGGAATTGTATTGGATTGTATGTATACTTTTTCAGAATCAATATAACTTTAAAATAATCATATATAGTCATTATTTACACCATTATACCCATCCATTTAATGTGGTGGTGGAAAATAGATTACACCAAGGTGTGGAGACGGTATTCCGTATGTACACACGTGCGGTGATTTCGTTTTCCATAGGATTGATAGATGGTGAAATATGGTTGTTTCATACTTATAATAACATATAATTATATGAGTGATACTGATTTTATTACTTCATAGTGAAACAACTAAATAAGAAGAAGTGGAAGATGAAATAAAGCTGAAAGAATCGGTAACGGACATTACTTCTTCTTTAAAGCGCCTCTTTGAGACCTCCTATTAGGGCACTACAATTTGTATTTTAAGAAGACCAGGACCTCTAGTATGTTTCTAGGGAAGTGTTCAAGTGAAAAATTCAGGGTTTGGACGAGCATGAAGGCTCAAATTGGTGTGAGGAGGAGAGGGAGGAGGTGCACTTTTATAAGGGAGGAGAGGGGCACCTTTGGAAATATTAAAAATATTAATTTATAATAAATCTAAACCCACTTAAAAACATCCCAAAATGACTCAAATTATAATATTAGATGATATAGGGTTGTAATCTCATCATCCAATAAAATTTAGACATGTTAGGAAATTATTTTAAACATTATCAACGTGATTGATCAATTTAATTTTATTTGTGGTAATAACATTCTAAATTTTAAATTATAACAAATAATTACTTATTTGTTGTGAATTGACCATAATTGGATAATTTATGAAATTTTAGACCATATAAATTTAAATTTATAATTTTTATATGTTTTTGTGATTTTTAAAAAAATTTATAATATGTTAGTTTTATAAAATAACAATTGTGTCAATTTTGACACTATTCATTTATTTGAATTTAAATAAAATATATACAGAATATATGTTCAAAATAAAATCTTTAATAGATTCATAAAAGGTCATATGTGTCTAGAAAATTAGTGTAGTACTTTAAATAGTTCATATAATATTTATTTTATTGTTTTTAAAACCATTTATTTGGTTTATCTCTTAATAAAATAATTACAACAGCATTTTTGTATAATTATTTAATATACTTATTTGTGGCATAAAAATTAAACATAAAATCCTCTGATGAAGATAAATCTATTACCGTTCATAATAATACCTTTACTAGAATTTATCATCTTAAAATCACAAATTTAAATTGTTATATTTATTAAATTATGAAGGTGATAACTTTGGCATCATTTAAAATAAAATATTATAAGTGTCATAATCCCATTTATAAGACTCCAAACGGTTATATATTTGGTCATTGGATTCCTATGGTGTAGATATACACTACCAATAAGTTTTGGTCAGGTTTTCAGGTCTTTTAATTGGTATTATTATTTCAATAAAAACTATATTACTGATTATTCACTTAATAAATAATTTCTACATCATTAATGTATCACCATTAATGAAAATTATTTAATCCCTAAAAATTCTAAATAAATTCTCATGATGTAGATAATTTTATTATCTTTCTGTAGACTATTCAGGTTCGATGTTTTATGATGTTTATCACAAAATTAAAATTATTATACTTATAAGATTTAAGAGAGTGACATGTTGTCACTTTCTTTGGTTTTAATAATAAATAAATTATTTTCAAGGTAAAAAGTCCATAAAATGAATCTAATCAGACCCTTAGGTGATATGGGTATACGTTTAGCCATAAAATAGAATTTTTACATGTGTTAGGGTAATTTTATAATATTATATTTACCATTAATTACCCGATTTACCTTTAACTATGGTAAATAAAATTTACCGTAGTTACTATTTATAATTCCCAAAAATAAAAAGTAGCCTATTAACATAATTTGGACCCAATGATTCCAAATATTTAATCCATTTTTTTAAATTCAATACACAGAAGTTGCAGAAATTAAATTAAAATTAATCCTGTTGTCGAATGAAAACTGGTTTTTGTTTAAAACATTGCAAAAGATTGAATTGATTTAACCTATGAATTCAATGTAAAATCAATGATAATGACATACATTATATTAAATGGTAAAAATATATTATATTTATACTTTAAAAAAAATTCAATATTATAATTTAACCATATAAATTATTACGATGAAAAAGGTTGTTTTTAATTAAAATATAGCGTGTTTTTACTATACATTAAAATATGAAAGTTATCAGAAAAATATCAAAACTTTATCCAATGTAAATTTTTATATCCTGATTCAAAAGAAGAATTTTATTTTGTCAAATGAACTTATAAACATGTCAACAACGAGATTTAATGTGGTTGCGCCATCAAAAGGCGGCAAAACAGCATTTTTGAAAAATACATATTTTACCTGAAATTTTTATTTTGTTCTTATACCATGTTATAGAAAATGTGTAAGATGAATAATAATGTTATAAAATTCAAAGTTTAGTTAATAATATTCATAACGGCTAGTTTATAATAATATTATAATAATATATCATTGTTTAGTAAAACCCGGTATTGCGTACAACACACGCTATCGAGGAAGGTCGTGATTGCGTGTAATGCAAGCAAAGTTAGGGTTGTGTGTTCTGGAAGACTCTTTTGATGTTTCATATAATATAATCAAACCATTTTTCAATTATAAATTTAATATATATATATATATATATATATATATACACTCAATGTTGCGTAGAATGACTACTATCAAACGAACATGAAATTGTGTGTAACCCAATCTAAGAATAGTGTTGCGTACACAGCAAGCTAATACGATGTTGCGTATAGAACAAGATAATCTTGTTGTAGCATATAACAGAAGACATAAATTAAATTAAAAGAATATTTTTCATAAAATCTCGGGGTGTTACATTCTACCCCCCATAAAATGATTTTCGCCCTCAAAATTCGTCGGGGTTATAAATCGTTTACTATTTATAGAAACCCACATCGTAAAAAGGAATACTAAAACTTAATTTTAAAAACTAAAGTATGAAATGTAACGGTTACCCATATTAACTCATCACTGGGTTTCCACGTAGGAGAACATACGTAAAAATATGGATATGGAAGAGAAATCTAACCATCAAGTTCTTGATGGACAGTGGTAGAGAACATGGCTATGAAAACACCAATAATCACAAAGCCATAAATTTGTGACGATCTAAGGTAGCATATGATTCATCAAATATAAGGGCACTAGGACAACATTTTTGGTTTTCAAAATCATTTCTCTAAAGTTGAAAATTTTGAATTAGAAGAAATACTTGGTTGATTTTGGTACAATCTTACTATTGTTCGTGCTTTGAACAATTTCCAATTCATCTCTTAAAGAAATGAAGTTGAATTTGTTATTCGTGAAGTGTTAACAGGTCATGTGATAGAATGATGGGTCATTCCATCTGTTTCAAACAAAAGGTTTGCAAAAGTTATCAAATTTACATAAGTCCATATATAGTGAGATTAAATCATATATGATTCCAAAAATTAACTTATACATCATATATCATACCGATTAATAAAATAAAACTATTTTCTACAAACCAGGGACTTCCTGTAGGCCATTGGTATGCGATAAAGGCATGTCGCACTTCAGTTGTGGGTTCGATTCCCACAACCTTGTCCGACGCGATGGGCTATCGCCCGTCCTACAGGTTGTCCTTTTTCTAAAACTACATTACTATAACATCCCATCAATAATATCAAAAAAGGTTATATCCTTAAACAATACTAACTTATGTCCAACATAATCCATTCCAATCTTTATGCTTATCTAAAATAAATCGGTCCAAGCTCATAGTATAAAGAAAATGATTACTTGAAATGTCACATAACAATCACGTGAATGCCATCATTTATCCCCCATATATCATATGATATATCTTATTGGTCAAATTACAAACATGTGAATACCATAATCATGTATTCTCTTGAATAATGAATACCCATTGAACCTTAGTGAAAACATGAATGCAGTTAAAAGTTAACACTTTCCACATACCAAAATCCTCAAAATTCTATATACTCAAACCATGATATCACTCAGTCCTTATATAAATCATGAGCTCATGAATACAATCAAACATCTCATTATCTTCTTATCCCTTCATTATGCGCATATCATCTCCTTTCCAAAAATACTGGTACCATTCATCACACACTTTCAAAACTTAAGGAAATAAAACAGTGTAACAATCCTTAGATGTCTCTTTATTCCATAGTACCATTAGATTACTTATACAACATTACACTTGATAAACATGTAATCATTCCACTACCTTCTTAAACCATTGACCGAGCTTCAACAATTCTTCCATCTCACAAATCATTTGTAGTCTCTTAATCATCACCAACATAAATATTACCCATACGACCATACTGATTCTCTTCATGAGACTTTCCCTTAGGGCATTGGTTTTCATAATGCCCGTACATTCCACATTTAAAACATTTAACCATTGTCGATGTCGTAGCAATACCATTATCCTCATCCATGGTGTTAACTGAACCTTTTCCTTTGCAATTAATGGATTTATGTCCTTCTTTTCCACACCCAAAGCATCTTCCAGTTCCTTTGAAACATTATCCTTGATGCCTCTTCCCACATTATTTACATAGGGGAAATTGAACTTTCTTTCTTCTATGGTCATCATGAAACTCCATCTTTCTCTTATTAGCCAAGTCAGGAAATTTACAAAATTTGAGTTTGTTGATAATATTATGAGATTTCTGATTCGGCATAATAATGATGTTTGGACTTCCAAATCCCATTTCATTTGGTTTCTCGTGAATAATATCATTCCATGTTCCATCATATCCTCCATTATCGTGAATCATCTGGTTTCCAGCCATTTTCTAAAACCCAAAAAGAATAATGTGAGAGGAAAAAATCCTAATAAAGGGGGAGTAACTTCAATATCTAATATCTTAGGTTTAATCTAATATCGTTACCATAATTCAAGGACTATAACCTATACTTATACTTAACCTTAGGGACATCCTTAGACATACCTTAGAAATATCTCTATGGATCTCACTAAAGTTTTCGCATCCTAGTTTCCAATGGTTGAATAAACCTTTCCTCTGATACCAACTGTAGAGACCCAAAGCTTGACGTACATAGATATTACATTACTTTTGTGGAATATTCAATACATAACAAAAATAGACACATAAGGACTGTAATAGTTTAGTGTCTTTGGAAACTTCGAACGTAATCTTCTAATCGTGGTGAAAGATCTTCAACATCTCCCATAAAGATCTTCCACTTTTTGTTTCCTTACCTAAAACATTTCTTTTAATCCTAGGGGAAAATAAAACATAAAAATGGTGAGAAAAAATGCTCAGTAAGGGTAATCATGGATAAAATAAAACAAACCATATACATTTGAACGTAAAAACATGAACATAATGTTTAAACATCAAAATATTGAGCAAAGACATAAATCGTAGAAGTACATAAGGCATAGATCATAATGGAACATAAATCATGATAAAATAGCGTGGGAATAAAACATGTAATTGTAGAATCCATTAAGCACATGTAATTATTTCCATAGTAGCCAAGGTATTGCTTCCAAGACCATCTTAGTAGACAAAGTCCCTTTCTGAATCGAGTTCACTCCTCGTTCCAATATTGTAATACTGAACCGGATTAACTTACCGTTCCAGCCATATCCATCTCATGAGATATAAATATTTACCCAATGCATTGGAGGGAGAGCCCACCAATCTCATATTGAAATAATCCTTACTTGTGCCTCAAAAGAAATATACATCATTCATAATAACCCAATGAATAAAATGGGTTTCATAAACATCATCCCATCATCACATAATCCATATAAAAGTAATGGATATCATTTCATAATAATAAAATTGAAACCATTTAAATCATAGAGACATTATACTTGAAACATACACATATGAAATAATGTCATCTTAGATGGAAAAATGGTTTTGATGAAACACTTTAAATGAATTTTTGAGGAAAATATCCTTTCTTCTTCAAAATCAATTTCTTTTCACAAAACGTCATGTAATTTTAAAAGAAAGAGAGTTTGTTGGAAATAGTCATGAAATATATTGGAGTAAGCTTCATGAAAATAAGGCTTTATAAAACCTTAAAAAATCATTTCATGCCGTATACGTTAAAAAACATTCTTCTCGTACTTTTGTCGGAAAAGTCAAAAAGTACCTTGTAGGGTAAATAAAAGAATGATTCCTTCCATACCATGCGGTAAAAGTCAAATGGGTAAAAAGGAATTTAAACATACATGAATACACTTTTATAAAACATAGACATGGACGATTGCAATAACCCCAGTTAATACTTACGAATAAGCAATCTCAGATAAAAATGAGAATTGCACAATTATCTCTTACCTTAGGTCCGATATGTTTCGTACGTATCCAAACCCCCTATATAATGATTTAAATAATGTAATTGACTTATTACAGAATCATATTCATTGTTATTATATCATTTATGGTTCACTTATGACTTTATATTACCCGTTCCTTTGTAAATTCATGTTAAAGCTGCGTTTTGGGTAAAATCGATTCATTTGTCGTTCGTGTTTTAACTTGTAATTATTCATATGATTACATAGATCATGATTACGTACATCAAGAATGTAAAACATGATTTATATATAATATATATTCATAATATACATATATATAATATATCAATAAATAGAAATAAATACACCGTTCGTGGAGACGGTAGGCCGTAGGTATGCATGAATGCTGTTTTTGTTTCCTCATTTAATTGAATAGAATTAAGTATATGCCATACATATATATGTACATAAATCCAGTAGCATTATTATTTCATATATTTCATTATTACTTATTATATATACTTTATAATCATTCTTGAATTTTTAACATGGAAAATGAATCTCATCGCATCGTGGAGACGGTAATCCGTACGTACGCACGAGAGATGATATCGTTCCCATGGAATTGTATTGGATTGTATGTATACTATTTTAGAATCAATATCACTTTAAAATAATCATATATAGTCATTATTTAAACCATTATACCCATCAAAGTAATGTGGTGGTGGAAAATAGATTACACCACGACGTGGAGATGGTATTCTATACATACATACGCGCGGTAATTTCGTTTTCCGTAGGATGGATAGATGGTGAAATATGGTTGTTTTATACTTATAATAAAATATCAGTATATGATTGATACTGATGTTATTACTTCATAATGAAACAACTAAAGAAGAATAAGTGGAAGAAGAAATAAAGTTGAAAGAATCGGTAACAGACATTACCTCTTCTTTGAAGCGCCTCTTTGTGACCTCCTCTTTGGGAAATAAAATTGGTATTTTAAGAAGACCAGTACCTCTAGAATGTTTATATGGAAGTGGGGAAGTGAAATGGGCAGGTTTTGGCCGAGATTTAAGGCTGAAATTTGTGTGAGGAGGAGAGGGAGGAGGTGCCCTTTTATAAGGGAGGAGAGGGGCACCATTGGAAATCGTAAAAATATTAATTTATAATAAATCTAAACAAACTTAACAACCTCAAAAAAAGACTCATATTCAATTATTAGATGAGATAGGGTTGTAATATCATCAACCAATAAAATTTAGACATGTTAGGAAGTTATTTTAAACATTATCAACTTGATTTATCAATTTAATTTTATTTGTGGTAATAACATTCTAAATTTTAAATTATAACAAATAATTACTTATTTGTTGTGAATTTTCCATAATTGGAACTTTATAACATTTTATACCATATAAATTTAAATTTACAATTTTTATATATTTTTCTGATTTTTAAACAATTTTATAATATGTTATTTTTATAAAATAACAATAGTGTCAATTTTGACAGTATTCATTTATTTGAATTTAAATAAAATATATACAGAAGATATGTTCGAACTAAAAGCTTTAATGGATTCATAAAAGGTCATATGTATCTAGAAAATTAGTTGAGTACATTAAATAGTTCATATAATATTTATTTTATTATTTTAAAAACTATTTATTTGGTTTATCTCTTAATAAAATAACAACTACAACATTTTTGTATAATTCTTTAATATATATATTTGTTGCATAAAAATTAAAAATAAAATCCTATGATGAAGATAAATCTACTAAATTTCACAATAATACTTTTACTCGAATTTATCGTCTTAAAATCACAATATTTAAATTGTTATATTTATTAAATTATGAAGGTGACAACTTTGGAATCATTTAAAATAAAATAATATAAGTGTCATAATCACTTTTTTAAGACTCCAAACGGTTATATATTAATTCATTGGATGATTATGGTGTATATATACACTACCAATATGTTTTGGTCTGTTTTTTGGGTATTTTAATGGGTATTATTATTCCAATAAAAACTATATTACTGATTTTTCACTTAATAAATAATTTTTGCATCATTAATGTATCACCATTAATGACAATTATTTAATCCCTAAAAATTATAAATAAATTATCATCATGTAGATAATTTTATTAGATTTCTGGATACTATTCATGTTTGATGTTTTATGATGTTTATCACAAATGTAAAATTTTTATACTTATACGATTTAAGAGAGTGACATGTTGTCACTTTCATTGGATTTAATAATAATTAAATTATTTTCATGGTCAAAAGTCCATAAAATGAATCTAATCCGACCCTTAAGTGATATGGGTATACATTTATCCATACAACAGAATTTTTTAATGTGTTAGGGTAATTTTATAATATTATATTTACCCTTAATTACCCGATTTACCTTTAACTATGGTAAATAAAATTTACCATAGTTACTATTCATAATTCCCAAAAATAAAAAGTATCCAATTTTCATAATTTTCACCCACTGATTTCAAATATGGAATCCATTTTTTCAAATTCAATACACAGAAGTTGCATAAATTAAATTAAAATTAATCCCGTTGCCGAATGAAAACGAGTTTTTGTTTAAAACATTGCAAAAGATTGAATTAGTTTAACCTACGAATTCAATGTAAAATCAATTTTAATGACATAAATTATATTAAATGGTAAAAATATATATATTCTATTTATATTTTAAAACCATTCAATATTATAATTTAACCATATAAATTATTACGATGAAAAATGTTTTTTTTAATTAAAATATAGCGTGTTTTTACTATTCATTAAAATATGAAAGTTATCAGAAAAATATCAAAACTGTATACAATGTAAATTTTTATATCCTGATTCAAAAGAAGAATTTTATTTTGTAAAATTGAACTTATAAACATGTCAACAACTACGCCATCAATAGGCGGCAAAACTGCATTTTTGAAAAATACATATTTTACCAGAAAAATTTATTTTGTTCTTATACCATGTTCTAGAAAGTGTGTAAGATGAATAATAATGTTATAAAATTTAAAATTTAGTTAATACTATTCATAACGGGCTTGTTCATAATAATATTATAATTTTATATCGTTGTTTACTAAAACCCGGTATTGCGTACAACACACGCCACTGAGGAAGGTCGTGATTGCGTGTAATGCAAGCCAAGTTAGGGTTCCGTGTTATGAAAGACTCCTTTTTTGTTTCATATAACAGAATCCAACCATTTTTCATTTATACATTGAATATGTATACATATATATTTATTTATTTACACACTCAATGTTGCGTAGAATGACTACTATCAAACAAACATGAAATTGTGTGTAAAACAATCTAAGAATAGTGTTGCATATACTGCAAGCTAATACGGTGTTGCGTATAGCACAAGAAAATCTTGTTGCAGCATAAAACAGAAGACATCAATGAAATTAAAAGAATATTTTTCATAAAATCTCGGGGTGTTACAGAATCACCTACCACAAGTGTCAAAACACCAAATCATTGTGCGGAAGTTCACCCACACCACCACCACACCACAAAGGAGTTCAATCATACTTGAGAGATCTTGAATAAATCACACCAATTCCACCAAAGGATGAATCTCCAAGAAACCATAACTGAAAGGGAGGCTCTAATGAGGCTTTGAAGTTCACGTGGGTACCAAAATGGGGGAAAAGAGTGAAAATTGAATGATTTACGGTTGAAACAAATTACCTTCTCAAATCTAGAATATTTGAGAAACCCAGAGAAAGTTCTCCCTAATACTTGGTGAAAATGAGCTCTAGAGAGGGAGACACGAACATGGGGTCACTACTTGGGCCATTGTATTCTATGGGAGGTGGGATCATAAAAAAAGTAACAAAGTAATGAGATATTAAAAAATTAAATTTTTTAAAACAAGGAAAAGGGCTCACGGGTTGGCCCAATGCCTAAATAAATCACCCAAATCCAAAATGATAATGAGTTGCTAAGGGGTCCAAATTTCTATTTTGGATTGAATAGGTAATTGGAGGCCAATTTAGAAGTATAATGGGTAAAAAAATTTAAAATTAAGGAGTTATAAAAGAAAAACAAATGTTCTTAAATTTGGAAATTGTCTCACGGTTGGGCCCAAATCATGAAAACATGACATTTCCTACAAAAAATGAATGGCATACCCCCAAAAAGAAGAAATAATATAAATTAAATGAAAAATAACTTTAAAATAATTCATGGATGTGACAATTATCTCCACTCTAAGAACTTTTCGACAATAGAAATTCATCTTGATGCTAGATCATAAAAGAGAAACGGAAACTACTCTTCAACCCAAGACTTCCGCTCCCATGATTCATGATCATTAGTCCCACATTACCATAAGACTCAAACTAGATGAATAGAATTCCCTAAATGAAATTTTTATCATGATTCCATAATTTTCACCCGTTGCTCAAACAATGATAAATCGGGCTCTATCTCCAGTTCTTCCCAAATCAGCACATGGGACATATCCAGGTTATAATATTCCCACTGGGAGAAGTGGAAGACATCATGAATGGAATTCAACTAATAAGGAAAAATCATCCTATATTCCACCCTTCCAATATGCTCGGTGATCTCAAAATGATTGACATGTGTGGCATAAGCTTCCCCATGCATTCCCAATCGTCGATGGCCTAGACGAGGGGCCACATTCAAGAATACCATGTCACGCACAGAAAACACTAGTTCATGAAACCTCTAGTCAGCATAATATTTATGATGACTCTCAGCTATCAAAATGAACTTCCTGATTAATATGACCATCTAAATAGTCTCTAGCACAAGGCTCGACCCCAATAGTGAAGTCTCACATACCTCATCCCAACATAGGGGGTACCGACAAAGCCAACTATAGAGCACCTTAAAAAGAGACATTCAAATTTTGAAATGGTAACTATTGTTATAGGAAAATTCAACCAATCCCAAATTACTACCCCATGAACGACTAATTTACAAAAATCATGCATGGATCATGTCATCCTGGATCTGATTCTCACGCTCTGTCTGACCATCCGTTTGAAGATGGTAAGCCGTGATAATCTTAAAATGAAACCCCAAGGACATATGAAGTCCATCCGAAAATCGAGAAGTGAAATTGGGGTCTCTATCTGAGAAACTACTAACGAAACACCATGAATCCTTACCACCCTTGGAGATGAGAACGTCTAAACTCATCCACTTTAGTAGTATCGTTGATCAGAATTAAGTGGGATGATTTTGATAGACACTAAATCTTGAACCAAATGGAATTATTACACTAAGGTGTATGAGTTAACCCAGTAGTGATGTCCATGGTAACCTCATCACAGTTCTAGTTAGGAATGGGTAATTACTAGAGAATCTTTTAGGGCCCTTGGTGCTCCGCTTTCACATGTTGACATGTGTAGCATCTTGACAAAAATCCATCTATGTATCATCTCATAACTTGCCCCCAAAATTGTCATCACACATCATAATAATTCTTGGTGGCTCCCGTATTGACATCCCACATATACTGGTGGCTATCCAGCATCACCACCTTCCGTAGAGACGACAACACTACTGAATGGCCCTTGAAGAACAAGATTCCCTTGGGAGAAGATGACCAATCAAAAGACATATCCCAACCATGATGAAACAACCTCAACCACTAACAAATCCCATCACTAGGTTGTTCTCATAGAATCAAATCCTTTATATAAGGAGTCAATTTAATGCTCACCAAGAACATACCTCCACTGTGCTCCTTGGTCTCCACATGCATCTAAGAAATGTGTCCCATAATAGTCCACTCATCACTAGACTTACTCAAGTATTACACTTGTATTTTTCTACTCAAATCATCCACGACCACATTAACCTTTTCCGGGGTATAGAATACTTCAATGTCGAACCCTTTAAAGTACTTTATCTAATAGATCTAGCTAAGACAGAGTTCCTTCTACGAGAAGATGTAGGACAAGATTTTGTGATCAGAATAGACATCAAACATATCCCCAAAGAGGTAATAACACCAAGTCTTCTAAGCATGCATCAAAACTTCTAACTCTAAATGATGGTTTAGATAATTATATTCATGTGGTTGGAGTTGGAGAGAACCATATGCCACCACATGATCACCCTGCATAAGTAAACACCTGAGAACCATAACTGATGCATCACAATACACCACATAGCCCTTTCTAGCCTCTAGAAAATTCAGCACCGGTGTGGTAGCCAACCGCCACTTAAGTTCCTCAAGAGATTCCAGAAACTCTGGGCCCCATAAAATATTCACCCCTTTCTAGGTGAGCACAATCATTGGAAAATAATGACAAGATAAATCATGAACAAACCTCCAGTAGTAACCATACATGTCGAGGAAACTTGTGATCTCGAACATGTTATTCAGATTCTTTCATAACATAACTACACTAGTATTCTAGGGGTCCACCAAAACCCCCTACTCGGAGATCACATCCATATAAACATCACCTCCATAATCTAGAAGTTGCACTTCGACATCTTTTCATAGAGGAGGTGATCCCATAAAATGACCAACATGATCCGAAAATGATGACCATGCTATTCCTCAGATCCATAGTAAACAAAGATGTTTTCCATCAACACCATGATAAAGGAATTGAGATACTAGTGGAACAACCTATTCATGAGTTCCATAATTACCGCTAGAGAATTGGTCAATCTGAAGGGCATGAACAGATACTAAATGAGGTTGTACCTACTTCATAAGGCTGTATTTGGGATCTCTGCCTCTTTCAACCTTAATTTATTGTAACCCAAATAGATCTATATATTCGAGAACCACTTTCCCCCCATAAAATTTTCAAACAATTAATCTATTTGGGGAAAAGGATATTTGGTCTTTATGATTATCCTGTTCATATTCTAGTAATGAATATAAAACTAGAGGGACCTATCGGCCTTCTTTGCAATGATAATAGGAGTGTCCCAAGGAGAGATTCTCCGGAGAATTAATCCTTTGTATTATAAATCATACAGATGAATCTTTAATTGAATCAATTCATTGGGTTCCATACGATATGGGTCAATAGATATCAGATGTGTTATCAGTTCCAAATCGACCGAGAACTCCACGTCTCTCTCTAGGGGTAAGCATGAAAATTCATCTAGGAGTATCTCTAGAAACCAATCCATTACATGAGTTATCCCACCATCAGGATCATGATTTTTTTCCTCTAGAATCAGTGATGATAATTAGAAGATAAGATTCCACCACTCTGGGAGTGGAGGTCCCACACGCCATAACCGAGGATCCCATTCTCCACAAAACACCTGAAGACTCACATTAGGATCCATGAAACTCACCCTCGGTCTATAGAAATTGTTTTGTGCTTGAAATTGGAACAATAAATATATTCCTTGTATCATATCAAAAATATCCATATCTATGACCATGAGATCCAACTCCATCTCAAACATTGACATGAAAAGCACACCTGATAGGCAACTGATACCCTATTCCTTCTTCTTTCCCAATAATGTCACCAACTTCATCTCATATGGGGGATAACTCATTTGAAAATTCCACATGTTCATAGTATATGAATATATGAATGAAATAGAATAACAGGTATAAAAATGATATGCGACTATAGAAGAGGCAATCATAAGGGTCCCTCAAATAGTCGACTGACTAACCTTTTATCCCATTGGTACCGGATCCACCACATGAATATGTGTACTCTTTTCCTGATAATGGTTGCTCACTTTTGGATTTTCCATAAACTGGCTCTACCCAGAAGATGATATGGACCATCCACCATGAAAACCATATTGAGATCCCCCTGTCCTTGATGGATATGACTGAGTTGGAACTCCCCTGGAAGCCACTGATCATTCCCCACATTGGAGGTGGACGTTCCATCCTAGAAAAAAACTACAAGTGTCTCCTACCACCAAACTAATAATAAGGATTTGAAGGAAATGTGATTTCTGGTCGAATGTTCCCTTACCTCCCAAACTGGTGGCACATAACAGACCTCACATTAGAATACACTGATGAAAATTGCCTGGAAGGCTGGCCTAATATTCTACCCTATACTTTCCCTACCCCTATCACATCCTTTTCTTCTAAAAATAACATATACTACCCATAACTGATATCATCCATGAAAAAACCGTCCCCTTGCATTCTACCTCCACCATACACACCCAGTCAACCAGTTCTTCATAGGTTTTTACCATTAATAGGAATACCTGGAAATAAATCCCTAGCCACAGACCCCTCTTGATCTTTTAGACCCTCATCTTCTCATTGAAAACCATTTCCAGAGCATTTTGGACCGACTATTCAAAACGATTGGAAAATTCAATCACATAATGATCCCCATGAACAAGGTCCATATACTATTGAGATAAAGCATATTCCAAAACCTCAGGGCAGTACTACTCATTGAAGATAACCATGTAGTCCTTCCATCTCATCTTCTTGTGCTTCCCAAATTTAAGAACTGATTCCCACCACCTTCAGTTTGAACCCTATAACATGAAATATGCACTTTACACCCTGACCTCCTTAGGTTTGTCTATGAACTCAAACATTTTCTTGATCTTTTCATGCCACTCCTCTACGTCATTGGGTTTTGTGCTACCTCTGAATGTAGAGTCTTGTTTTTCAGAAACTCTTGGGTATTTTACATCTAAGGATCAGTCTCATCTTCCCTAAATGGAGTTGGAATAGGAGCTTTCCCATTTCTTAGATCTTGGACAGCCCAAACCACATCCTCTAATAGCCTCTGAAATAAAAAACTACTTCACCCCCACCTGATGTCCACATTTTTCCTGTAGCCCACATGTCTCACTTATAATTGAATCCAAACATACAATTCCATCATCAAATGGTGACTCGAGCTTTATCACGAGAGGTGCAGTATATGAACCCTACCCACAACCAAAAATCTGATCACTAGGAGTCCTATCTCTTGTCTATCCCGACTCATCCCACAATAATAATATAACCCAAAAAAATTAACCTCCTATGATACCATTTTGTCTCGAACTAAATCTGGTCTCCATCGTTAATGACACCCAACCTGGCCCATGGAAAGGACAAAATGGTGTTCTCTATCCACATGGTCTAGAACAAGTTCCCTATCATGTATTATGGTTTGGGAATTATTTATCCAAGTTTAGAATTATTTAACAACAAAAAACAATCAATAAACCTAATCTAAAAATTTATTCCAAAAATGCCTTAAATAAAATCCAGAACTAGCCATATAAGCTGTAATATGAAACAAGAGTTCCAAAGATACATAAAAGTTCCAAAATATATATAACAAGGGAAACCAAATGACAAGATTTTATCACCCATAATCCGTATCCACCACACCACCCCAAGGGAAGAAACAACCCAGACTTCCATCACCCAAGGACTTTCATTTACCTGCGTCAAAGATGATCAAGTATACATACTACCAAGGGGTGTAAGTAGGGTGTGAGACCAATACCAATATTATATCACCCAAATAATTCCATATAGTAATCAATAAAAGATGAAAATAAATCATGTTTTTGATAAACAAGAAAGGGTGGAAAAATTTCAAAATAATTAATATTTTTAAGGTTAACAATTTTCAAAGGAAAATTTCAAAGAGTTAAAACACTTAATTAAAACATGTAAATTAGTGAATTTTTCTAACCAAAAACCGAAAATTTCAATGACAATACAAAATATCCAACAAGCCTTAATCTCGGGAAAACCCCTAGGCACTAGTTTGTTTTGGGAAACATGTACCATGTATCTCGGTATAAAGTAAGCATAGTAATATCCATTCCCATGCACGAGCCACTAGCAGGGAAATTACCCATAATCTGGTGGTATCAAAACATCATAAAAATATTTTTCAAGTGTTATCAATGTCCGAAATGATAAGTTAAATAGGGACAAAACCAATCTGAATCACTGGCGTACTAGTACATGTCTCCCACCTAGATACCCATGTTTCCCCCTTTTTGAACAATCGAATTCCACATGTTAACAGAAGCCAATTTAACATAGAATCATCAGTAATTTTCTCCCACATTAAAAACAGTATCTACACATTACTTTCACCACTTATATCACTCAATAAAACATTAATAATTTCTATAAAACAACATCACAAAATATAACAATGTTTTGCCCATAAAATCTATTGAAACCCCCACTTTGAACCCCATATGCATACAAATATTTCACCCAAACATAATTAAACACACTATAAAATTTTAATAAAACAATTTCATCTATTATAAAATAACCCCAAATTATCCAACATGGTATATTCATGAAAAACACCAATTTTCACACAGAATATCCATTTTAACACCATTTACTTAACAAACGCGACAACAAATAATTTTCACACCAATGACTGAAGAAGTTGATATGTAAAATTATAAATAAATACATTTGAAATCATAAAAGAGATATTACACATGGAACAATCTACCACATGTGTCAAAATAGAAAATCCATGTGCCGGAGTTCACCTTCACCATTGCTGTAACATAAGGGAGTTCAATCAATCTTGAGAGACCTTGATTATGTCACCCTAATTCCACCAATGGTTGAATCTACAAGAAAAAAATGATTTGGAGGATATAATGAGGCTGAGTAGGACATTTGGGGACTTAATTGAGGTAAAAAGAGTGAAATTTTAATTATTTATGGATGAAAAAAATTACCTTGTCAAATCTGGATGATTTGAGAAACCCTGAGAAATTCATCCTTAATCTGTTTAGCAAATGAGCTCCAAAGAGGGAGAAACGAACATGGGGATGTTCCTATGGCTATTGGATTCATGTGGGAGGTATAATCACAAAAAAATATAATTATTGAGACATAAAAGATTAATGTTTTTTAAAGTATGAAATGGGCTCATGAGTTGGCTCAATTCCTAAACAAATCACCAATATCCAAAATGATAATGAGTTCCTAAGGGGTAAAAATTTCTATTGTGATTTTAATAGGTCAGGGGCGGCCATGTAGGAAGTGGAATTGGTTGAAAAATCTGAAAAATTAAGGAGTTATAAAAGTATTTTTTTTAATCTGGAATTGGGCCCATGGTAGGGCCCAAATCATGAAAACACAGCATTTCCTACAAAATTTCATCAGAAAGTCCCAAAAAAATAATGAATAGAAATTACATGAAAAATAAATTTGAAATAAGTCATAGATGTTACAATATTATTGGAATTGATATTTCACTATGAATGGATTTCTTATGATTATTATTTTTCTAAAATTCAATGACCAATTTTTGTGCTTATGATATTATCTCATATTTCATACTTGATTAATGATCATCCATCACCATTTTGAATCATGTATTTTTAAATTCATAAGAAGTATTAAATGAATCATTATTTGTGATCTTTGAATTATTAGGTATGAACATTGTATGTTATGATTATGATCTTACAACATTATGATTATATTGTTCTAGAAAATTATAATCGATTGATATCTTTCATGTTTAACAATAGTGGTCATTTTTTTCACTTTAATTTTTTTTTCAAATTCCCCCATGTTATGAAGAAATTTATTATGTAATAAATATTTATGAAGGGGTTTATGAGAGAATAAATTTATAAGATATTTTAATGATTATACATGTAATAGTTTTATTATTACTCTAGTTGTAAAAAAAATAAATCATTATGATTATATATTATTGATTAATATGTAATATATTTTCATTATTTATAAAATGATAAATTATATATTTATGTAATGATCATGTAAAATAGGTTGGTATCAGTGAAGGGTTTAGTTATTTATAGAGATTTATTTTTATTGAACTTTATAAATATATATACGAAAAAATATAATGAACTAAAACTCATATAGGGGGAACCTAAAAGCTTCATAGTTTGATTAGAATGTGTCTTAATTTATGACAAATCAGGGATGATTTATATGATTTTATAACTACTCATTTGTATTATTGTATCATGATACTTACATTATTCATTTTGGTTTTAGTCAATGTCTCATACAAGGATATATATTTTTAACAATGAATTTGGAAGACAAAAAAATAACGGTCCTATTGATAATCCCAATGAAAAGGTTTCTTCAATTAAATATATTATTACTATTATTATGTATTACTATAAATATATGAATAATTTTTATAATATAAATTATAAATGAAAGTAAAATTATCTATTTATTATTTTATAAGAAACAACCACCTTCTTTATCAAAATTGTTTGATAAACTAATGGAGATGCAGTGTATATATTCCACTAAAAATATATCTCTAATTATTAAGATTTATTACCTAAAATTTCACTGTAAATTATATCTAAAAGAATATTATTTTAATTGTGTGTATCACTCATAGAACATAACATAATAGAAAATGTGAAATGTAACAATTAAATTAGTAGGTATTAATAAATGTAACAACATAATGAAATATAAAAATGAAATAAGTGAAATCAGGTACAAAATTTTTCCATTATTAATCTAATTTATCTGAGATTAGGAATGAATTAGATTCAATATGGTTTAACATTATCCAAGCATAATATTTTCTCAAGAAATTTTTGTTTTATAAAAACTATATACTGAATAAGTCCATGCTCTTGGGGATTGTGACCACATCCATGCAATCTAAACCCACACCTAAAATTGCACCAGGGGATTATTAGATTATTATGCATTACAAAATGTTTATAAGGGATAATTAAGGCAGATATTATTATTATAAGAACATGTAATAAATTATTTATATGTGTAGATAAATAAATTTTTTATACAATTAATTTTTTTTGTTATATTCAACATATACATATCATTTTTTCAATAATTATCATTTTATTACGTGTATATATTTTTTATTTAATAATAACAATTTATATTAACAAGTTATTAAATTTTATTTTATTGTAGAAAGAAAATTTGATATACCAAAAATATTTTTCCAATAAAAATTGTTTTCATAATGTTTTATGTTTTTATATTGAATTATATAATATAAATTTTAGGATGTGAAATTAAAAAATAATAATTTTTTTAGATTATAATGGAAATAATATATAAATATTTTCTTTGGGATCTTTATTAAAAATATATAATTTTAGGTTTGTAGTGAAACTACAATTTTTATAATTATGAATATTTTTGAATTTATTATTATACAAAAATGAATTTTAATCCCATGAATTTTTTTAAAGAAAATAATTTATCTTAAAAGGTAAAATTATTATAAAGAATTTTAGTTTTTAAATTATAAACTCATATATAGAATTTTATTTCTTGAGAAAAAATTTTATCTTTTTAATACATAATATATTATGTATTTTAAAATTAAATATTGTAATTTTTTAAAAATGTATCAATATAATAGACTGAAATTTTTTAATCATTAAGTAAAAATTATATAATATATAAAAAAATTAACATAATGATAGAAACTCATGGTAAAACTTGTAACAATAATAAAAAAATTGGAATAAATGAGTTACCATTTATATAATGATCTTAATATGTCATCAATATTATTCTAAAATATTGGATAAGGAATGGATTGAAATTATATATTCCCATTCCTATTACCTCTCAATTTTGGGGCCAGATTACATTAGAGAGACTTAAAATTATTGAATCATTTTGGGTATTTACAAAAAATGTTACTTCTTTTCAATTATTAATGGGTCACTCTACACCTCACCTCACCACACACAAAAACACACTTAGAACATCCCAAAATCAGCCCATAACTCCAATAAAAAATTCATAGAAATATTATTTTGGTTTTTTTCTTCTCAAAATAAATTCTTTAAATGTCTGAGCACACTTGTTAAAGGATATTATCCAAGAAGTGAGGTATATGTTCCTAACAACCATTTCTCATTTATATTCTTTTTTAATCACTCATGATTCCTAAAATCCTATTAAATAATTTTATAATTATAAAATGGGTATCCTTAGTATAAAAAAATATCATTAGGATGTAATTAAATAAATAATACCCCTTTTATATTTTCCACAATGTAAAACCAAAATTTGAATCGTGTGTAGGTGCAGACATCCCCCTCAAAAAATAAATGAGTTTTTTTCAATACACCTTTTAGGATTTGTTTTCAAATAGTGTCTTTAAACTATAAATATGTTATTAATTATTTGGGAATTTTTATGTTAATAAAAACTTAATAACCTATCAATTATATTAATTATAAAAAAATATTATAAAATTAACTATATTAAATAACTAAACTAAGATGAAAAATAATTTATTTATAAAAAAATTATTTTTTATCAATACATCATTCTAATAATTATTTACAATACTAAGATATAATAATATTAAATTAAACATAATGTGATTAAGATACTTTTTTAATGATACTTGAACAAAATCAATTCATTATCATCCATCAATCATCATATGTTCCTATTTGTGTCGGTTTTACCACCAACATCAACAAAGTAATGAAACTATATCATGGATGAATATGAAAACATAATTATTGGTTATATATATGTATACATTAAAATGGAATTTTTTTTCTATATTTTTTATATCCACTAATACTTAATTTACTAAAAATAACATTCATGAGTTATAGAACAAAAAACTACACTTATTGTTGATTTCATATTCTATGAAAAATATATAATAAATCATTAATATACGTTGAAAAAATAATAATTAATATACATATTATTGTATAATTTTCTATTCTAAATTTTAATTCAATGGAATTATAATTTTACCATATAAAACCTTTTTTAAATGATTCTCACTTTATGAACTGTGTTTCCTGTTAAGGACTTTTGTAAAACGAATCTCACCGACTGAGTTATATGGTTTATTTTTGTTATATGGACTTCAATATTATCTTTATTAATTGACTTAACCTGTTATATAATTTTTATTTTATCTATATGTGGGAAATTTCTCTATGGATTAAATTATCATTCATAATCGTTCTCTAACATAAAAATGATGTTGTCAAGAGAAAACATCCATATCTTAAATGTATTTGTTTTTTAAGATTATTTATTTAGGTAAGTAAAAGATTGTTATTTAATGTTTTAAAATATAGGTATTAAAGAAGAATTTTTTCCTTTATATTTTTGTTTTTCACTTTTATGATATATTTTTTGTTATTATTTTCAATATTGTTTTTAAACAAGTGTTTTTCGAAATATAAAATCAAAAACATTTATTTTAAAAATTAGACATTTAATTCTCAACTCCACAATTACTATAAAATATTATAACATTTTTTGATGATCCATTAATGAATATTGATTTAAATATATATTATTACAATCATTTAACATTAAATATTTAAGAAAGAAATTATAAAAATGATCTATACCTCCTTCAATTTTGAGAATGTTAAAATAAATGTTTTCTGATAAATAATTTTCGGATTTAACATCAATGTTTTTTTAACTCAATGGTTCTATTTTCATTGATTATTTTTTATGAACCACTTTTTAAATGATTTTCTGTAGTTATGGTTTGGTTGATTTAATTTTGTATCGTTAAATCTTTCTTATGTGGTTCTTCAGGGTAAATATTTTTAAATTTATTGAGAAAAACATTATTATTCATGTGTTTTTATGTTGTGATTAATGAATATTTTATTATGGAAAACTTGTGTATAGATAATGTATATGTACTCGGTGGACCTTATATATCCATAAAATCTATTGGGCAATGAATTAAATCTCATGAGAAAATGGAGAAATGTTTGGTGGTGCTCAATATAAAATGGAAAACATGTTTTGAGGATTGAATCTATATGGGATATAGGTGAGAAAGGCTTTGTCTGCCAGTTAAATAAGTGAATGATGTTATATCCACAAAAGTAAACTATTTGTAACACTAGATCCAGTATGTTATGATTTATGTGTGTATTAATGTCCCAAAAACTTATTGCCTCTATAGAAATGCTATTATCCCTTGATTAGGATTTATGTCTCTTGATTTTCATTATATTTATTAAAGGTTGTGTATTTTATCATATGGTATTACTCCTCATATAAATCCAATAAAATTTTCTTATAATTTTACAATATTATAATTAGAGATGTTTATCCTACTTTTGTTACAACATATTCTCATGTTCTCACCCTAGTTATCAATTTTTAATTTTTATTATTTTTGTGAGATTTTGAGGTCAACCATTTATTTTTTACCATTTTTCATTGTTAGGTGGATGATTTTAACTTTTGATACACCATAGAGGTGATCTATTATAATTACATTTGGGTGAACTTTTAACAGTATTTATCAAATATGTTCTCTATGATTCTATTCTCTAAATAAAAAAACATATGTATTCTTAGGATGTGGATATGTTTATGTAATTTATTCATGAAAATGTGTAAATTTAGTAAAATAAAGGCTTGTTTATTATAGGTCATTATATTTGGTATTATTGGAAAGGTTTTTTAATTTATTGAAATTTTTATTGTTGTTTTTTTGATTAAGGTAAGAGATCCTTAGTGAAAATGTGGGATATAATTCGATATAAAGTATAAAACATTGATTTTTTGTTCAAGTTGATATAGTTTATTTTTACTTGTAATAATACCCATATCCAGATACTAAGAGTGGATATAGTCTATTGCATATATGTATCTATGGGTAACATTGATGTATTGTATCCTATTTGGTAATAAATCAATAGTCACCTAGTGCATGAACATGATTGCAAACATCACTCAAAATTTTATAATTTCAAGGGAAATGTTATGTATACTAAAAATCCCGTATAATTAACTACTATGAACAATTTTACTATAATTTTTACTAATTAGGCTGGAAAACCTAATATTGAATTACTATTGTAACATAGATTAAATCTTAAATAATCACGATTCAACAAATTCTTTAATTGATAAGTTCTTTTTGGATAAAAGGTATGTTTAACGTTGACTTCATTGATTTCAATTTTTTTAATATAGTATACTTTAAGAATATTAAAGATAATTTTGGATCAATCCATTTTTAGATTAAGGTAAAAAATTTCAGTGTAACCTTAATTGAAGAAAATTATGATGAATAAAAGTTAACAAATGCGGAAATTAATTTCTAATTAAAAATTTTAGTTTTACATTGAAGTTTTCATATCCATATTTTGGATACTAGAATAAAATTATTATTTTAAAATTTGGTTGAAATAGAATAACAATAATGAATATGTGAAGGATATGTTTCCCTAAAATCATTATATATCATAACTAAATAAAGGTTGATATTTATATGGTCAATAATTTTATTGAATTATTGTCATGATGATAAAAGATGAGTTTTCTTTTCATACCTAATCCAATGTGATAAATATCTATATTAGAATAAAATATTAACAGTCATATAAATTTTTATTAGTGATTTATACTTATCAATTCTATTATGCAATATTCTAAATATTTATAATGATCATGTAAAACTTTTAAGTATTGTTCTTCAATATTTTTACATTAAATATTTTGAAACAAATACTTAGTAATATTAACAAACATGAAATGTGATATTATGAAAATGTTATATTTTTATGGATTGATATTAGATAATAATTGAACAAGGATTGGATAAATATATGGTTACATATTTGTTTTCTATTTTGTAAATAAATATTTGATTCATTTTGAGTAATTTCAGTTAGATAGTATAGGACACCATTGGATTGATCACTGACTCATGGTTCTTTCTGTGAATCTCATCACTTTTTTTTCGTTATTGTTATTTATTGGTTGGTGTGTTATTATATACCATTTTTTGGTTAGTAATATAGTTAATTTTTTGAAAATATATCTAATCTCACAATTGTTTAATATCCTGTAGAATAAAATGGATTTGGGAAATAAATGTTATAAAGAATATATGATTGGGTTTTATAAATAGTTGGGTATATGATATAATGATTTATTAAGGGTTTTTCTAAGAAGAATACAAAACATGATATATCACAATTAAATCTTTTAAATTTCTAATTAAGAGGTTATATCATGAATGATGAATATGTTATGAATAGCCATACTTACTTTCATGAGTGATTAATAATTAAAATTGAAACGATAAAATTTATTTAAGCGGGGTATGTTGAAACACCATAATATTTCAATATATATTTTTATTAAGTAAATTTTATATTAATTGTGTATTTTACACAAAAACACCAAAGTAAACTAAAACAATAAAATTTTATATATATAATAAAGTTTTCAAATTAGCATGTATTAACAAAATTAAAATTTCACAAAATTAATGTGGGAAATAAATGATATAGAATATTGGAAGTCACTCTTATGAAACTCTTTTATACATGCTCTAGATATTGTTTTCATTTATAGGGTTTTCCTAAGACCAATCCAATAATAAAATTAAGCAATTACAATTGAATAAAAACTATATATTAGAGAATTTCTAGATTGTGATTATTTCCATAAGATCCATTCTCGTCGAACTAACACCCTTAACATAAACTAGATATCATATGAATATTATAATTTATTTGGAAGTCATAATGGTTTTTGTAATTTTAAATTAAAATTACAAAATCTTGTAATAAAAAAATAATATGTATTGGTATATTGTGATTTTTGATGCTTTCCAAAAAGTAAATTATGTTTATTAAATTTATTCATCAAAAAATTATATTTAATAACCTATAATTTCATTTCATGGAAATAGGAATAATTTAACTTAATATTTACATGATATATAAACACTACATTAATTATTAATTTATTTTAAAAATATTATATAATATTCCAAAATTCATTTTCTTATGAAACTATTTATTTTTTATTTTTTATTTTTACTAAAAAGAAAACCCCATATATTTTATAATATAAATCTAAAAATATTTTGTTTCTTATTTATCATGAAAATATTTATTTTGGAATAATATTTTTATAATTTTTATAAAAAGAGTGATTTTTCTGGGAAATGTGGATGATATATTTTTTACAAATTACAAAAAATTGACATTATTTTTATATATGTATGAATTTAAAATTCATGAAACCATTTTAAATGATCAAATATTTATTTTATATGGAAATTTATAAGTATTAATATATGTGGATTAAAATTAAGATCCCTGATTTTATATTTTAGTTATTATGATATATTTTATAGAAAATTGTTTTTAATACATTATAAATTTTTTATTAAAATATTAAATTTTTACCACTTTAAAATGTGAATTAAAAAATGGATTAAATATTTTAATCAGTAGGTTCATATTATTTAATCATTACTATTTTATTATTTTGTATATGAGATAAAATCAAAAGGTAAGAACTAATTACAATAGTAAAAACCAAAATAAAAAATTATAATTACCAAAGAGATAAGGTTCCTAATATTTTTAAAAATATATTTTAATTTTTATTTTGAGCTATGTAATAACCTTATGTATTCTCCATTGTATTATTGAGTAATTAAGGATAAAATTTGTACAAGAGTGACTTATTATTATTGATTTTGTTTTTGTATTTACAAAGTATCTATCACTTTTACCTTATAAAAGTTGATCTGCTCCCCTACTTCCTTTAAAACCATAACAAACATATATCAAACCACAAATCTATTGAAAAATCTCCCCAAAATTCCTATATACCATAATATGGTCTCAATATTCTCAAAACACCATACACAAAGTCTTATCCCCTTCAAATGGATATAATCCTATAATTGTAGAATATGTTCCTAACCTCTATTTCTTTTTTCTATTAATTTTTTTTTCATTTTATTCATTAAAAATAATTAAAAACCCTAAAATTATAACATAAGTATCTTCTGAAAAATAATGCCTCATTATAGTTTTTCATAGTCATTTATAATAATTTCTAGTATCCATTAATAATAATAAAAATTTAAATCATGTATATTTTCAAACAATTCCTCCATGAATAAATGTGTTTCATTATTTAGTACTAGATTTCTTAGATGTTTCTATGAATGGTTTTAAAGAAAAAAATATTATTTTAAAGATATTAATATTGTTTTTTATTTCATATATAATAAATTCTAAATGGTATAAGGGATAAGGAATTATTATTAAATTAACTCTCTTATATAGGAAAACAAATAGAAAAAATTCATTTATACTATGATATTGATTTTTATACACTTATTCCTCTAAATTTTTTTTATCATTTTCATAAATCATACTAATAAAAAAATATTTCATTATGCTAATGGTATAATTATATTAAAATTGAATTACATCATAATATTACACTAATGTTTTTATATTAATGGGTTGTTCTGTTTGAGCACGTACTTAAACGTTGCAATGATATTATATAATGGATTGATTTTGAAAACATAATGAATGATGTAATATTATATAAATATTTGAATATTTTTTTTCTATAATTAAAATATCAAAATTTGAATCGTGAACAATTAAAACACCAATTATGTTCTAAAAATAACCCTAATATGATTATTTTGACGTTATGTTTTGGATAAAGTGAAGTGAAATAATTAAAGGAAATTTAAAATCTGTAATGATTAAAGAAATGTTGGGGAAAATTTTGTTAATGGAAAGGATAAATGATTTTTTGTGCGAAATAGAAATACATCAGGTTTGTGAATGATTATGTGATGTAAAGAAGGGATTAAAATAAATAAAAGGTGATACAACTCAAATTAAACAACCACTCATGATTTAATATGACAACTTCACAAAGATCAGGAATTATGCTGACTGGTTTATGAATACAAGTGTTAATGATGAAAATCAGGGTTAATAACCCTATTAACACCCTTCCCCTAATCATTGTCTTATGTAGAGTATAAATTTATACTAGGCCTTAGATGACATCCCCATGACCCCAATGGATGGAAATATATCCCAAGGTATTCATAACAGTTATGTGATGATTTCCCCATTGAAACTAAAACAACCAAATCAAACATGACATAACCAAAAACCACTACATGATGCATGATAACAATGTAATACCAGAAAAAGTGATACCACAAAAAACAACCCCAAACTACACCATAACCAATTTAATAGTACCAAAGTAGATGAATAAACCACAAAGATTAAATTCTCCATTGACATAACACCACATCTCCCAACATACACTATGCTCAAAATAAACAATATCGGGTGATGTATCATTAAGAATAACTAAATAAATGATATAATTTTCTTCTACCTATGCCTTGATAATCAATATCTACAAAATAACTAATTATCCAGAGCATGGGTGAGTATTGAAACATAGTAGGTTTTCCCCAAAGTAATTACCTACTCACGCCACATAGAAAAAATGTTAAAACATTTCTATAAAACAATTTTTAGAAAACAATTTAAAATATATATATATCATAATATGAAATAGTTTCCAGAGTAGAAAAATTTTCCCAATAAAAATCAATTTCCAATCAAAACAACCATAAAATACATTACAACTATTTAAAAACATCAGTTTCCCCATAAACCATTTCATTCCATCAATCCACACATCTTACCATGTATGAAACCATAAACAACCATATACTAACAAGTTGTGATCAAACATTTCATAAATCCATCATTTCATGGAATATTTTGAAGGGGAAATATTCATACCCTTATCCACCAATCTTTTGATGGGGGAAACATTATACCCTTATCCGTCTAGAATGAACATGAACACACACTATCCATTATTCCAAAAACTAGTAAAAAAATTGTGTGAAATTAAATGAGTAAAAAATATTTTTATTGACAAAATTCCCATAAATACTTTTTCATTGAATCTAACCATGAATCTATTTTTAAATCATTATTTTACAATAATTCAACAATAAACATTTAACAACAATTTCAAAATTCCAAAAACCATCACAAAAGAGGGTTTCTACCAAGAATTTCATAATAATTTCACAATAAATTTTAGTGAATATAAAAATTTAAAATCTATACATCATGTTCTAATAAAATTAGTCAAGGGCGAAGCCACCTACCACAGAAACTATGGAATAAATGAAGACCGGCATAAATTCTTCAACAAAACTAGGATGAACATCCAAAAACCTACCAAAGATATTGTTTAATAAAAAAAATGGTATATCATAAAATTATTTTAATAAAATATAATAGATATATCCAAAAAATATGAGATATGCATATCTAGTAGTGAGATGAAGAAGAAATCTATGTACAAACACCAATAATTGAGACATACCAATTAATCTGGCCATTATTGAACTATGATTATACAAAGTATTTCTCCTAGATTTGAGGGAAGATTCTACACAGACATTGGGAGGAAAGAAAACTGTTTTTGGGTCACATTAGAGGAAAAACTAGCGGTTAGGGGGGTAAAGTGATTGAGATCCACAATTTCCAGATCTCACTTCTTCCTTGGCATGGTTTTCGTGAATGGTTTGGAAAACTGCGTGATAAGAGTGAAAATTACTCATCCTCAAGAATAATTGTTCAATGTTTTAGATTATGGTATGAAAAAAACATGAAAAAACCATGCATAGTCCTTATGTTCCACTTCACATGGTTACTCCTAGTTGGCCACATGGTTTGGGAAAACCATGCACCTGACAGTGCGCCTACCCAATAGCCTCTGTTTCACTTTTCATGGGTCTCTAAAATCATTTAATGGGTTTTACTAACTATTATAAAACCATTAACTATCAAAAAATCCATTAAAACATTGAAAATGTCCTCCAAAACCACAAAACATAACACAAATACTTTAAATTCTTATAATATAGAAAAAATGGGTTTCTTATATTAAACTGGGGGAGTTCAATTCTCCCCACCATTGGATATTTCATCCCCATAAAGTATAAAACCAAAATTTTCCTAAAATATTTTTTGCCATTACATGATAATTTCCTTCTCTAATTTTCTTATTTCCTATTGAATCCAACCATGTTGATACAGAACCCACACTATATTGATTGTCTCCCAGAATAGAATTAATATTGCCTATCCACAATCCATACTGACATATTGACCAACTATGACTCTGAATTTAGGTCAACATAATCCCATCAAACCACATTAACGAGTTTAACCTAATACTATTTCAACTGGGATACATGAAAAAAATTATTCACTACACTAAACTATTGATGAAAATACGTCATATATGCCACCTCACAATCCCCATCATGTAACTCAAATGGGAATATGTATAGAAGAGATAACAATTACTATATTCTAAAACAATGATTCCTAATCCATGGATATATTCTAACAAAAACATTATAACTCATCTCTAATGAAAACTATTGTTATCAATGATCCACATAGGATTTATCATGACATTCAGCCATCACCATTTTCATCCTGATCAACTGAATCTTCTCTATTGTATCATTTATATGGATCATCCTAACCAATTATATCTAACATATTTCTACCAAAAAATGTGGAGAACGATAAGGATTCACCTACAATTATTCAAAAAGGGACATATTTATTGAGTCCTGATAACTATTGTTTTATGAGATCTTGATAAATGGTACGCTATCTTCTCACGAGACATGAAAATCCATTATAGAATCCAGAAGAATGTGTTCCACACTTCGTATTATCCTTTCATATTTTCCATCTATATGAGGATCATATATCATACTCATGATTAACTAAGTCTCAAGGTATATATATAAGGATTTTCATAAAATGATACATAAACATCAGATATCTGTCCCATAAAAAGAAAACTAGTATTCCATATCCCCTTAGCAGATCTCCAATAATGATTTTTGTAACATCATCCATCATATGATATTCATGAATAGGGATGAAATGGGATGACTTTATGAGCTGATCCACTATCACCCATATAACATAGTGTTTCAGAACCATTTTTAGGAGACCAATAATTAAGTCCTTTTCTATCTGCTTCTATTTCATAATAGGAATATGTAAGGACTACAACATAAATTTTGGTGGATGATACACTTCTTTATCCTACTAAAAGGTTTATAATCACAAACCAAACTCATCCACTGTTATTTTCATGATTATGCACCAAACCATTGCTTTCAAATACTTATACATCTTATATATTTAAGGATGAATATACCCTCTCATATGTTTTTAATCATGAATAATTTTTTCTTGAAAAGCTATAGGTATGACAATCTGACCTAAAAACCAAAACACTGAATTCCCATCATGTTTCCAGCCCTCAATGTTTCCGCACCAATGATTTTTTACCCCATTCAACCACATTCTAAATCCTTTGTATGTTCATCTTTATCAATTTTAACCGAATTAGGATCCATAGAAGGTATCAATAAAACAGAAACATTGTATTTGACTTTATAATACAGGTGCATGTCAAGAATCACTGATAGAAATTTACAATGATTTGAAGACTCTTCTTCCAAATGACTATACGATATTAGGTTTGATGAATTCATCACCAACATACCATTACCAAATGTATAAATCACATACAATTAGAAAATTTGAATGTACATCATCCATTCAATTGTTCTTATATTCAGATCCTTTTATGATAAAATACATTTCATCTCTTATGATATGTGAACAATGTAAACATCTCAAAAAACAGGTAATGATGATATGTCATCAAAGCATTGACTGTGGAAAATAACTCCAAATCATGTGTTGGGTATTTAATCTCATGAACCCAGAACCTTTTCATCCATAATATGTTACATGATCCCCCTACATTAGAAGACATCCCAACCTTGATCTTGAGCATTATAATACACTATTTTCCATTGTCATGATTATGGAAAATTCATGATTGATGTTGATGTACCGTGGAAATTTAGCTCTTGAAAAGGATTTTATAATCCCTATATATATAGGAATGTATCATTTGTTTCTTTTCAGATCTATCTTTGGAAATGAAATTCATGAAAAATCCTCAACAAATCATTGATAAAAACACACAAAACCATTGAAACATCATATTTCAAATAAATTCATTGTAATTTTCCAATATATTACAAGCACTATCTTTTTTAGATTAATATAAAAACATCTTTTGGAGATTACTGTGTCATGTAAATGAATCTATTGTATCCAAAAATTACTCTTGAATAATTTGGAATATAAATTATGATGATGTAAAATTCCAAAATATGTCGCCATGTGTTGTTCATGATCATCCTATTTCCTTTAATAGACCAATATTTCTTTTAAAAACACCACCAAAAAAATATAGATATCTTTTAAATATATAAATCTTTAATTCCATAAATACTTATATTTCATTCTTATGACTGAATGGCATAACAATATATACATGTAATTTCCATAGATACTCCTAAAATTTTTCATTCGAATATCCAAATTTCAATCCCATAATTGGGGATTTTTTTATCCTAATTCAATTTTAAAGAACCAATGGGATCCCATCAATTGATTGAAAAAAATCATAAATTCATGAAATTGAATTTGAATTCATTATCATAACACAGTTAAGATTATAATAATATACACACTACCAAAGTGTTAAATATTCCATTTTTAAAATCAAGACTAGACATTCCCACAGAGATATGTTAGGATGAATTAAAACTTTTCATTACCAATCGTTCAAATTATAATTCAATTCAATTAATTAAATTTAATGCATTGGATAATATGGATGGGAAAAAAGACATTCCCCTAGGAGGATATCAATTGTAAACCCCACTTTTCTTGTGGGTGGAAGCCCTGGAATTTTTTGGGAAATCATTTAGAAAATGATCATTAATAGATTGAAAAATATTATTCTTGATATTTTTAATTAAATTAGATTATCAATTATTCTCACTAGTAATAGATTGTTCCAACTTCAAGTTCCAACAAGCTTGTTTCACCATACATTAAATTCAAGTCTCATTTAAAGTGATGCTTGGCGCCATAATAATTTGTAAAATAACCGTACCTATAAAACAATCGATGTGACCCTTGAACATTTTCAACTAACACATACCCATGATAAGGACATAGGAATCCATTTCATGCTTTCAGAATTCATATATTAGCTCATCTTTATCAACAGTTATAAAAAATTCTCTAAACAAATGACACTAAATTCAAATTTACCAATAGAATTTTGATGTTTCAAAGTATATGGAATCTTCTCAACATGGAAACCTATAAAATCAACATAATGATATGAAATAAATGAATGGTATGAAACTATATTAATAAAATCACAAAATTTCTATAATAAAAAATAATTGAAGATCTATCCATCGATAGCCTAGACTGATAATCCATAATCACTTTACTAGCTCTATATAACTGCTTACTCACATAACTTTTCTTCTCTAATTCCTTGTTGAGAGAAAACATAATGAGGGTTTATTATATTCTTATTATCACCTTGTATATCATGGTTCTATGTATGAGAGTTGTTCTACTTCCCTCATCCTTTTGAATCATACTATGTTTGTGAAATATGAGATGTGTGTCATGACCCATCCCCCGGGGTCCATGTTGTGACTACCCCAAACCCACCTCTTGAAGGCCAGGGGATGGAGACTAGAACCAAAGGCATAAAAATGGATGTGGGAGGCATTTTCTTGAGTACCTACATGCAAACACACAACCAACCACATCCCAACACACTGAAAGGGGAAACATGTACCACTAAAACCAGTCTAAGTGCATATACAACTAAAAGTAAGTGGTCCAGAATAAAAACCCAAAAAAGAACTAAAAACATCATTTAAAAAAACTTTGATGTCCATACATAGAAAACCCACACCATATTGTGAGATTTGATAATCTACAAGAATCTAAAGTATTATGTCATTTCCTCCCGGTACTTCTGAGCCCCACCTGGTCCTAGGCCACCAAGTCCACAATCGTAGTGCCTGTCAGTCCTATCTTTCTGAGCACCCCTTTCGAAACATCGGCCATCTACACGAGACACAACACATGAAAGAGAAGCCCATTCATGGGTGAGTAACATAGTTCTCAGTAGGGACCCCATAACAAAAAGGAAAGAATACATATCAATTCATCAATGTAAAGCACGAAACAAAACATAGCTCACACCGTGTATATTCTGGGGTACTAAAACTAGAATCATCAGTTACATCTTCAAAAACCACAGCTGTTGGAGAAATCCTCATCTAGAGAGTACAGTGGGCCTTCCAAGTCATGAAGAGTTTCTTCCCACTAACCATGGACTTCTTAGGTACTCCTCCCCATCACGTACTGTGGGCCTGAAAAGTCACAGAGAGGTTCTTCCCACTATTCATGGCATACAAAGGTACTAATCCTCATCGCATACCATGGGAATACAATCTCAAAGAGAGGTGATTCCCTCCTTGGGCCTGTAAATTCACAGAGTGTTTCTTCCCATTAGTCCAAAAGTTATTTTTCTTCATATCTCAACCAGTCATAGGGTTCTATACATAGTGCGCTTTGGAGAACCACTCCTCACGCCCTTCATTGCATCTCAAAATCCACTAAAGACACCATAGAGGATGCCAAAAAAAATTCCTCATTGAGAGGGTACCAACACCGTAAATGACACATCTATCGAATGAGCTATTTTCTAGATACGTGTGTTTTAGTAACTAGGGGGTTGGATGTGACGGGGCACAAACTGACTCGGTTAGACCGACTTGACCAACCCAGCCCTGGGGTCCCTCATACCTCGATTCATTTAGATGGACTCCGCCCGACCTGGTGTGGTTCGGGGTCAGTTAGGTCTGGCATGGCTAGTGGCCCAGGCTCAAAAGGCCTTGCTGGACCCAGTCTGGTTGGATGATGGTCCACCCCCCCGAGTTGCCCAGTTACCCGGTCAAGTCTGTCCAGGACAAAAGGGGTGGGGGTCCGGCCTACCATTGAAGGTCTGGACTACCGGTATGGGTCCAGCCCATTGTCATGGGTCTGACCCCTCAGAGTGGGTCTGGCTCACGAGCTCCATCTAGTCCATCAGCACAGTCCAGCCTGCTGGGCTCATGTCTATCTCGTAGGTCAGCGGGACCAACCCAACCCGCTGGGGGATTTTCCAGCCAGCTGGGGAGTGGTCACACAGTGCCAATGGGGGTGCCAACATTCCATGATGTGGCTGGGCTACTGCATCCAGCTCCCCCATTGGCCCCATGGGTGCAGGGTCCTTCCACTAGCAGCGGTCGATATACCGTGGCTTTGCTAGCCGTCCGGCCAGCTCGGACACATGGCATCCCTCCACACAGCACCCTTCCTAGTACTGTGTCCTCCCAAATTCTTCTATGACTGAAGAGTCGCGACATCCTGGTAAATGCAGCCTTCCGGTGCGGGCTGCCTTCTTCTCAATGTGGTTGGCATTGTCGACTACTGGTAGGGAGTTTAGCGGACCACTATACATGCTCTGGTGGTCCGTTCTTCGATCCATCTACGTCTGTGGCCTCTGGGGAGCACCCTCTTCACCATGAGGATCCCAACCCCTCCTTTCCATTATTTCAAAGGTATGGCCACCATGAACTCGCCTTCAGAGGCACCCAGTCCTTGTTCGTGATGGCTCGGTCCCTCTGTGTTTGAGGGTTAATGTTCTGGGAGGTTCCAGGAGTTTCTTTTAAATAATTACATGCCATGATTTGGACCCAAAATAAAATAATCCCACGAATAAAATACCCTAATAGATAACACATTAATCAAGTATTATCCGATTTGTGGGTTGATCAATGTTCAATTTTTTTTAGAAAATTACTTGGAAGAACATCAAATCAAAAACCCTTATCTATTATGATGTCTGATGTCGCTAAATTCATCCACGAGGGATTAATATGTCAATGACACTTTTCGGCTCCAATATTTTAAATACGTTGAAGATGAAAATGTTCATTAGGTGATCATCATTCTTCACAAGGTTGGAAGTCCATCAGGGGTTCCCTTGAGAATCATTTGAATTTTTAATCTTTATTTCCTCAGCACATCGAAAAATAAATTGGAGTACGTTGCAATGTTTCCATTATAATGAAACTTTTCATTCTTATGATATTTCATTTGTGAAACAGTTTCACTGTTATGCATCATTAAATAGTCATTACACTTGGAGTTAATGAGCATTAATGAGCCTCAATAATGCGCATCATAACCGCCTCGTCGGTGCCCCACAGTGTTGTCGTCTACCACTCAATTGTGAAAAAGAAAAGAAAATAATTAGTTTATATTATTTTATTACTTTTCTTAAAAGGGCCAAAAAAAATTTCCTCTCAACCATTTCCAGCTGATGTTATGCCATTTCTAGGTGAATCCTTTCATTATAAATTCAACGGTGCCCCCATATTTTTAATCCAATCAACGGTGCTTCCGATGGTCCTGCCGAAGACCTGCATTGATGGCGATGCGTGATGATGGGATCTATGCTCGAGGTGTGGCGCATGGAGTTTGATGGTCAGTGGTTTGGTTTGATTTGAATTTTGAAATGTGAAACTTGGGGATTGTGTGTATGGGTACCGGGAACACATAAACTGGATTTTGAAAAATGAAAAAAAATGATTTGCAGGCCGATCAAACATTTACTGAATGTGCCTTAAAGAATTTTCAAAAACCCATTCCGGGATCTCTAGGCCTCGGAACCATGTTCCATTGAATTTCATAGTCTTGAAATAATTCCATTAAAAACATTACACTGAAATTCTGAGACATTACCTTCTTCCCACCTTAATGATTTACATATCTGAAAGTCAAAAAAAGACAATTAAAAAATGATGTGGGTACTGAGCACAAATTTGATCCTTCCTCTCCCATTTTCACTCTTGGAGAATCCCATGATACCATTGGATGAACACTAGAGGAAAAGACTTCCCGTGTAGGACCTGCTCCTATCAATCCTCTCTATCCATTGGGAACTCTGTAAAACTCTCCCCATCGTCAAAGTCCAGCTTTCCCTGGCCGATGACGTGCGATGGATCATCCACATACCTTATCAGATGAGACACATGGAAAACATCATGCACCTAGTGCATTTGTTGGGGAAGAAAACTCAGTATGACACATCTCTAAATCTATTCAGGATCTAAAAATTTCCAATGAATTTCGGAGATAGTTTGCTACCCCGACCAAATATCTTCAATCCTCATCTAGGTGAGACCTAAAGGAACACATGATCTTCCTCCTCATGATCCAAGAATCTCTATCTCCTTTAAACATAAGGCTTATTCCATCTCTATGTAGTCCTCATATTCTCCTATATTATATGAAACGTCTCAGTGGTAGACTGTACTAACTCTATACCCATGAGTGCCGACACCCCTAGGTCTCTCCAACATATGGGTGATCTGCAAGGCCATTTGTACAAGGCCTCAAATGGTTCCCTTCTAATGGTGGAGTGATAGATGTTGTTGTATGATAACTCATCCAGTGGTTGGTTGTCCTCCCAACTATGACCAATGTCATGGACGCAAGCACAAAGCATGTCCTCTTGGGTCTGTATGGTCGGCTCTGTCTGACCATCTGTCTCGGGATGAAAAACTATGCTCAAGCAGAGCTGAATCCGGAATGCCTCTTGAAATCTCTTCCACAAAAAGCATGTAAAGTGAGTGTCATGATCTATGACAGTCATGGAAGGCACCCCATGGAGTCTTACTATCTCTTGGATGTAGAGGCATCTGAAACCCTCTATCGATCCATGTTCCCAAATGGGTAAGAAGTTAGCCGACTTGGTTAGTCAGTCAACGATCACTCAGATAGAGTCATGACCTCTAGAAGTATGTGATAACACTGTCATAAAGTCAATTGAGATACCATCCCATTTCCACTCTGTTCCCAAGAGTGGCGGAGTCAAGCCTGCTAGAACCTGGTGCTCGACATTCACATGATAAAAAGTGAGGCATCGTGAAATGAACTCGGTCACTTCCTTCTTCATCCCTGGCCAGTAGTACTGGAGGTGAAGGTCCTGGTACATCTTTTCCAAACCATGATGTACCTCCAGAGGGTAATTATATAACTCCCTTAACAAATCATCCAGTAATGTCACTACCACTATGGTGTGCCCTCTTAAAAGGATGGAGTTCTCCCCACCTATCGAAAATCATTCAAGAACCCATCCTGAGGATATCTGAGCATGTCGGGTCTCCGAGTCAAAATCCACCAGCCGTGCCTCCCGAACTCACTGTAATAGTGTGGGAGTAAAAGACATCATCTAGAGCTAAAATGTTTCACCGTCATCAAGAAGGATATCTGCATTGCTACTAACTACTTTGTCGCATCACACAACAGCTGCAACCTGGTCCTCCTGCTGGGCATGTCTGCCACCAGTTTCCCCTTTCTATGATTATAGACTATCTAAAAATCATAGTTCTAGTGGAACTGTATCCATCCATGTTATTTCAGGATCATGTCCTTCTGGGATAAGATATAACTGAGACTCTTGTTCTCGACAAAAACGGTGAACTGCTCACCCATCAAATAGTGCCACCACATATTCAAGGAAAAGGACACTGCCACTAACTCCAGGTCGTGGGTTGAATAGTTCCACTCAAGATCCCTCAATTTTCATGATCCCTAGTAAATAATCGGTTTCTCCTACATAAAGACACAACCCAGACCAGTCCCTATTGCGTCACAATAAACTACATACCCAACTCCCTCCTCTAGTAATCTCAATATGGGGGAACTATTATATATCCTCCTCAGCTCCTATAATCACTGTTGGCATTTATCCATACACACAAAGGGAAGTCCCTTCCGTTTCAATGTCGATAAGGGTGTTACTACTGTAGAAAATTAGAGCATGAACCTTCTATAATAAACATCCAACCCCAAGAATCTCCGCACCATAGTAAAAATCCTAGGTGGCTCCCATGAAAGTACCACCACTATCTTCGTTGGATATACTGAAACTGAATCCTCTGAGATGACGAGTCCTATGAAATGGACCTCCCAAATACAAAATTGATACATCAAGATATTACCATAATGTTGGTGCTCTCGGTGTGTATCTAGGAATATCCACAGGTGTACAATGTGCTCCTCCTCCAATGATGAGTACACCAAGATGTCATCGACGAAGACCACAACGAACAAGTCAAGGTTGAGCTAGAAGATCCTATTTGTGAGGCCCATGAACACTTCTGGGTTTTTGGTCATACCAAAAGGAATCACCAGGAACTCATTGTGGCTATAACGACACCTGAAGGTAGTCTTCGGTACATCTTCATCTTACTCCCAGAGCTAGTGATATCCTGATTCGAGTTATATCCTTGAGAACTACTAAAACTCCTTCATCTAGTGGAAGAGGTCATCAATTTTCACTAGTGGATACTTTGTATCACAGTCTCCTAGTTCAGGCACACGAAGTCTATGCACAACCCCAATCTTCCATCTACCTTCTTGGAAAAATGTATCGGGGCTGCCCATGGTGAAAAAATGGTCCATATGAACCCCTTCTACTGAAAGTCCTGTAGCTATAACCTCATCTCATGAATCACTACGGGATCCATTTGTTATGAAAGTGTGTATTTTGGAGTTATCTCAGGGTACATGCCAATACAAAAGTCTAACTCTCTACGAGGTGGTAACCTTAGAACCTCATCAGGAAAAACATCATCGTACTCATCCACCACTACAGGGAAGCTTAGAATCCTCCCCTTCATTGCACCGAGGGTGAAGCTAGCCAACTGGTGAGTGATCAGATGAACCCTAATATGTGAGAGTCTGTTCTATGCTGCAAGGGTTTCCTTCTTGTTGGTGAAGGAAAACATGGTCCCAACACCACATATACACCCCACTGTACACCTAAAATAGATGATCTGAGCATAGAATGTGGATATCCAGTACGTACCCAAGATGACGTCATAAGGCCTCGATGTAGCTACTAGGAGACTCCAGTCGATTATCTAGCCTCCTAGAGTATGTTCATGATGCCAGAACTAGTGTGTAATTGTAAAATCCCCTCTTGTAGGAGTCTCTAGTTATAAGGATTGATCAAATGGATCCACTTGAATCTCCGAGAACCAAAATAGAGACATGGAAAGGAAGGAGTGACTATAACATGTGTCTATAAGTACTTCAACTAGTGTGGAGAAGACACAAATCATACCTCAGATAATTTCTAAAGCACCATGGTCACAATCCTCCACTACTTGGAGCTGAGTTCTCCCCTATCTACCTGCTCCCAGAGGTCAAGATGGACCACCTAGGGGTAGTGGCAGTAACACCTCAAATCGTCTCCCACTGCTTGTCATTTGGCCAACACCTCTTACACATCCTCCACCCTGGGGACCTCCTCATTCAAGTCGTTGCCTTAGTGGCACCTCGATTTTCTACTAGTCATCTGTACGGCGGGCCAGGCTGTCACGTGCCATGTGTCCCTTCATTCTGCATGAGTAGCAAAGTCTGGTCCTTTTTTGACTCCCTCTAGCCAGGGAGCCTCACACTGCTAACCCCGAGTCCTCAGGTCAGCCTCTGAATGACATGGCCCACTTGGGCCCATGGGTCTGTTGTCTACTGTCTGCTGAAGACTCTGCCACATGGGGTCTCCTAGAAGCCCTACCTATCGGTTCCTACTCATCCAAAAAGTTCTCCATCAGAATTGATCACTCCAGCACTCCGGGCTAGGTAGGGTTACTAAGAGACACCTCTAAATCCTTGATCTCCAGCCTAAGTCCCTACTCAAAGGCTCAAGCCCAGTAGAATGGGTCTCAAACCATATATGTGGATTCGTGAGAAATCTCTGTGATCCTTGATGAATAATTGGCCACAATCATGTTTTCCTCCTATTGGTAAAGCATCTCCTAGATCCGCACAGAGCGCAAGGTCGCATGAAAAAATATCTTCTCAGAAAAGCCTCTCAAAATCAACTGAAGTGAGGGTCACCTCATCATGAGTCTAGACGGTCAAACACCACAATCTCCCTATTGAGAAATGTATAAGGCTCACTTCCATAATCTCTATCTGGTCAGGCAGTGGCCTCACTAAGTGGAAGACCCCTGTCACAGCCTCCAGCCAGTGCTTAGTGACATGAAGATTCATCTCTCCCATGAATATGTGATGTCTCTATCTCTGAAACTCATATAAAGCACTGATGCTATGAATGTCCTCTACCGAAACTGCTAGCGGTGGAGGCTGGCTATAAGGTTGTGGTAGCACTGGTGCACCACCCAGTGGGGCCATCTCTAGAACTGGTCACTGAATGGATGCCTCGTCTCTAGGTGAGCTGTCCTCACGACCTTATATCGAGATCGAGGCTAGTCGTCCATATGGGGGAATCCTGAGATAGATCAAGATGTACCACCTTTATATGGTTATACCTAGTGGGATGCCCCTATTAATAAATAGAGACACATATGCAACCATTGTTTTCACGTTTTGAGTTCAAAATAGGATTCAAGGTCCTAGTGTGTGGATACGTTAGCTGCCGCCCCAAAACTAGACTCCTAAAACCTTAAAGTCAAACTCTCAACACTTATCATTGTTTCCCCAAAACTAAAAAACAGACTCCCAGTCTTTAAGGTAGGACCAACATCCCTATGATATTACATTGTCCTGATCCATCACCCAGGGCCCGTGCTGTGACTACCCCAAGCCCACCTCCCGAAGGCCAGGGGATGGAGACTAGCACTGAAGGTTTCAAACTACAAGTGTGTGGAATTTTATAGAGTACATTTACACACAAACACACCCAAAAAACATCCCAACACACTGAAAGGGGGAAAAATGTACCTCTAAAACAATTATAAGTGCAAGTAAAATTGAAATTATGTGGGCTAGAATACAATCCCAAAAAAGAACTGAAAACAAAAAGAACAAAAAGGATGCTCTGATTGACATCCACATAAAACCCCACATGATCATGAGAGTAGTGATGCTTCTCAATGAAAAAGTAGTATGTCATATCTGCCCGATCCTTCTAGGCCCTGCCAGGTTCTAGGCCACCAAGTCCATTGTTCTAGTGTCCATTATTCCCATATATATATACACCAATATCAAAATGTCAGTCATCTTCATAAGACACAACAAATGTAGGCGATTCCCATCTGGAAGGTGAGTGACACAGTACTTAGTAGGGACCCCAAAACAAAAAGGAAATATCACAATACAATTCCTCAATGTAAAGCACGAAACACATGACACCTCAAAGAAGGTTTATTCTAGGGTAGTAATAGTAGCATCATCAGTCAATCATTGAAAACACTGACTGCTAGTGAGGTCATCCTCTAGAGATTATAGTGGGCCTACCATGTCCTGAAGAGGTGTTTCCAACTAACCGTGGACTGCTTAAGTACTCCTACCCATCACATACCATGGCCCTGCAAAGTCACAGAGTGGTAATTCCCAATAGTCATGGATGACTAAGGTAATCCTCCTCATCACATTCCAAGGGCCATCATTGTCAAAGGGATGTTATTACCTGCCACGGTACTGAAAATTTATAGAGAGGTGCTTCCCACTAGGCCAAAAGTCAACAGTCTTTAGGTCTCATCCAGTCATAGGGTTTTGTATGTAGTGTGCTTGGGAGAACCACTCATCATGCCCTTCGTATCATCTCAACATCCGTGATTGTCACCATAGAGTGTGCCAAAAATCTGACTCATATAAAGGGTCCAAATGCTACAAACGGTTCTTCAATCAGATGTGAGGTTGGAATGATACATGCATTTTAGTAACCAGCGAACCTATTACGATGGGGCCCTGTCTGACTCGGTTAGACCGACCCGATAAATCCGGCCCAGGGGTCCCACATACCCCGGTTCATTTAGATGGAATCAACCTTACTGTGTGTGGGTCGGTGTCAGTCTATTCTGGCCTGGCCAGTGGGCCAGGCTGAAAAAGCCTTGCTGGACCCAGCCTGGTTGGCCGAGGGTCCAGCCCACTAAGACGCCCAATAACCCCATCTAGTTTAGGCCAGTATGAAGGAGGAGTGGGTATGGCCTACTGGAATATGTTCAGACCATCGGAATGTGTTAGGTCTGCCAACATGGTCCGTCCTTCCGACACGGTCCACCCCCGGCTCAGTCCGGCCCACTATGCTCAGGTCCGGCCCATTGGGTTGCGGTGTGGCCCGTGGTGCTGACCAGTCGGGAGATAGCTCCACAACCGTATCCGGCTCCCCCTAGGCCCCACGGATGTGGGTCCCTTCCAAAAACTGTGTTCTATAAACTGTAGCTTTTCCAGCCATCTGGATAGCCCAGACGTGGGTCGTCCCTCCACGTGGCACCCCACCTGTCACCGCGTCCTATTGTGCATCGCCGTAGATGACGAGCCGTGACTTCTTGATCAACGCGACCCACAGGCATAGGCCGCCCCCTCCACACAATAGGCGAGGCCAACCTCCACTGGTGCCGGCATGCTTTCAATGATTTTAGCGAACAACCAGACATGCTCTGGTGGTATATTCTTCGAGACAACTGTGTCTATGGACTCTATGGAGTGTCCTCTTCACCGCAAGGAGTTTCTGTTCAATAATTACATGCCTTGATTTAGATCCTGAATAAAATAACCCCAAGAATAAATCCCCCTCTTAGATAATGCATGAATCCCAGATCAACCTGTTCGTGGGTTGATTCGTGTTAATAATTTTTGGAAAAAGATGGGGAATAACATCAAATCAATAACCCATAACTCTTATGACGTATAATGTTGTAGTGTTCGTCCTTGAGGGATTATGGTGCCGATGTTGGTTCCCGGCACCGATCATTGAAAGGCCTCAAAGATGATGGAGTTTTACTGGGATTTTTCTTTCTTCACCGGGGTTGAAGTCTTTTAGAGGTTTACCAGAGAATCGGCCAAATTTTTAGTCCTTATTTCCCAACACATCGAACTATAAATAAGAGCACGTCACAACGTTTCGATTATGATGTGACGTCATGTCGTTACACTGTTTCATTTATAAAATAGTATCATTGTTACATGTAATTTAATCATTGTTACACTTTTAGTTAATGAGCCATTAATGAGACTCATTAATGCACATCATCGTCACCTCGTCACTGCCACACAACATTGTCGTTCGCCACTCAATTTTTTAAAATAAAATAAAATAATTCATTTATATTCTATTATTATTTTTATTGAGAATTCCAAAAAATAACTTTTCCACACAACCTTTTTTGGCCATATGTTGAAGGTGATATCAAAGTAATTAGAGAGAACCAACTATGGGAGAGGCTCTATAGGTACTTGAAAATAGTGGGACCCTAGAACCTCGAGTCTCAGGGAAATGTGGTATGGAAACCATGAAAACCTGCGTTCTCATGCACGAACAACTACTAGGGTACATCACCATAATCCTAGTGGTCTCTAGTCATAATGATAAGTTTAGTTAGTGTTGTAGTCATCAATCTAACTAAGCATAACTGGGGTGATATCACTTCCATATGACTTGCAAACTAGTCCATGTCCTTCCACAAAGTACCAAGTATTCCCTTTTAGTGTTCATTCAAGTTCTATGTTCACATCACAAATCATATTCATGCACCCAAACCAATCAAGGTTCTATACACACACAATACCACAATTTTCATATCCAACCCCTCTTTTAAAATCATAAACAAACAAAAATAACTTTTACAACATAATTTTAATCACTTAAACAATCAAATAAACCATCATCGAAGTTTAAGAATCCATTTTCACAATTAAAAAAACCACTATGAAAATTTATTAAACAATTTCACAATGTGACTTAAAACACCAAAAAACTCACCCAAATATTTTTTTTGACTAAACTCACTATAAATCAACACAAAAACACATACTAAATCCTTTTAAAATTCTAATAAACTAACAACACATTTTATTAATCACTACATAATGGGTCAATATGGGTTTTCCCTGAAAAATGAACTCATATCACATAAACATCCCACTAAAAAATATAATTCATATTAAAACTCATGAAAAAATAAAAAAAAATTCACCAAGAAAACTAATTAATAAAACCCAACACAACATGAAACCCTGACCTTAAAACCTACCAAATGGAAGAAAAGGTTACACAAGAAGATCACCAGAAGGGGGGAGGATCACCAGAGGAGAGCCGCTCCGGGAAGGATCTTGTCAGCCTTGTCTTCCTAGAAGGGGGTGCGAATAAAGAGACATAATGTATGAGAAAACCATGTGGCGCAACTATCAGGGGATGAATAACTCATAGGATGAGAACAACCAGTTTGTTTCTTCGGAATGAGGGTTGAGGAGAAAGGTACACGAACTAGGGATATGGTTACGAGGAATCACAAAACACGATCCAAGCGGGCGACATGATGAAACATGATAGGAGTGTGGGGAGGAAGTGAAGAAAGGGAAAAAATAAAAGAAAATGAAATAAAACCACAAAAAGAATACCCAAACATACATAAAAATAATCATAATAATTAGTAATAATAATAATAATGATGATGTTAATATTTTTTTAATAATGAAAACAACAACATATAATTAATAACCTAATTAAAATATTGACAATAATAATAATAATGACCTTAATAATTTTATAATTATAATTTTTATTAAAACAAATATAAAATAATTTTATCTTTATCATTTATTTTGGAACTCAGTTTATTGTTCATTCAGATAATTAATAAAATAACCATGCTTAAAAAAGAAACATGAATCATGTTTGGAGAATAATAATGGGTACTCCATATCAACCATAACTTCCACTCCCATGTCTTATTCTCATCATTCCCATGCTGCTACATGATATGGACCAAAAAAATAGACATCCCATGATGTACCTTCTCTTGGAATCCCACTATCTGCAGAGGCTTCTCAAACAATGATAAATTGGGCCCTATCTCAAACTATTACCATTTTAATACATGTAATGAATCCAAATTATAATTCTTTAATTGGGATACATGAAATTCTCTGTGAATTGAAGTCAAATGAGAAGGTAGAGCTATCCTATATCCCGTATGTTAAATCCACTCAGGCATCTCAAAATGTCTGACATATATCATTTTCAGCTTTACCTACTTTCCCAAATGAAGGTGACCCAAAATAGGGGCCACCATCATGAACAGCTGATAACCCATTGAAAATAAGAGACATCGACACCACTAATTAGATTAGTATTCGTGGAGACTCTAATTTTTCAATAATCACAGACAGATTAACATGACTTTCTCATACGTCTCCTGCACATGGCTTAGTTCCTAATGTGAGGTCCCACCTACCTCATCGCAATATAAAAGAGACTGAAATGTCTGAGCATAGTGCAACTCAAAGGGAACCATTTGAATAACGGACTTGCAAGTGTTATTATAAGAGAACTCATCCAATCCAAAATAGCTATCCCATGCCCCACCTAAATCTGATTATCATGCTTGAAGCATGTCCACCAGAATATTATTTTCCCACTCCATCTAATAATTCATTTGAGGATGGTTTACCATCCTCATTTTGATATAAAACTCTAAGGCCCTTTGATATCTCTCCCCAAAAAGAGATCCAATGTGGGGTTCTCTATCAAAAACAAATGGTGATGGCACCCCATGAAGTCCAACCATCTTCTAAATATACAATTTTTCCATATCCTCCACTTTATCTATATCACTGATCTCGATAAAGTGGGTTGATTTGGTTAAATGTTAAATTACCTCCCAAATAACATTCATTATAATAGGTTGTGAGGAAATCCAATAATGAAGTCCATGGCAACCTCATCCCACTTCTGGGTAGGAATAGGTAATGGCTGAAGCAAACCACAAGGTCTTTAATGATATTATTTCACCTAATGAAAAGTATAGCATCTTGATAAGAAGTTAGCTATGTTCTTTCTCATACCTGTCCACATGAATAAGTGAAGAACGTCATAATACATATTGGTGGTACTAGTATGGATGGACCACTGAGATTGGTGTCTATCCAACATGACCACAATCCTTAGAGACAACGACAACATTTCACATCCCGTGAAGAAAAAAATACCCTCTGGAGACATAGACCCACCAGAAGTGGTCTCCCCACCATGAAAAAACTACATAGACCACTAACACTTCTCATTACCAGGTTTCTCCTACCAAATCAACTCTAGAAGAGTAGGATTCAACCAAATTATTTCCATGAAAGTACCTCTGATGTACTGCATGGTATCCAAGTTCATCTATAAAAAGAGGCCCATTAAAGTCTAACCATCTATGGACTTCCACAAAGCATTCATAGGAATTTTAATTCTTGAGGCTTCATCAACCATCAACCTCTAGTGTGAGAAATGATAACTAATGAGAAATATTTCTGAAATCTGTATGTTGAGGTCCCGCACAACCAGAACAAGGATTGTATTCCATCAGAAATACATGAGGACTCCCATCAAGCGGCATAAAACTAAAATGCTACCGATAGAAATCAATATGGGCTTGAATAATCACTTTCCAATCCCTACCAAATATCACATCAAATATTTCCACATATAGGACCATGAAATCCCATTCTATCTCAACTATGGACATAAAAAGTGCACGTGATGGACAATTGAGGCCTTTCTCCTTCATCTTAACCAATGGTGTTACGCACTCCAATGAAAAATAAAAAAACTCGGTTGGTAGGTTCAAGAAGATTCACAAGACAGGAAGATATAAAACAGATTGATGCACCAGTATTTAAAATAGTGACAGCTAGAAAAGATACAATTATAAGGGTACCTTGATTAGACAAAGGTCATTCATCTGATCTAGATGATGCATGATCTGCAACATGCAGATGTCTTGTCCCTGCCTGGGAACGACCGTGCTCCTATGGCTCTTCCATAATCTAGATCTGTCCAAAAGATGATCTGGTCCAACCACCATGTCCAAAATACTGATATCCCACTTCCCTGGTTGGATATGATTGAACTAACACCACCCTGGAAGCTATATATCTAGCCCCACATGGATAAGGGCATGTCACCCAACAAAACTTTTGTGGGTTCCCCATAATTCGACACAAATAGAAATTCATTGGGGGATGAAGGAATTCCCATTTGAGGTTTCCTACCATCCCACACCAATGAAACAAAATAGACACTACACCATAAGATATATATAATTTCTGTCTAGAAGGATGGATTGATCTACAACCACCCTTATTCCCTTGCTCCTCATGCTTCGTCTTCTCAAATAAGCTGCCACTGCACACAACCAACACCAATCCAGAAAACCCACAATTTTTATTCTAATCAATCTCAACCATTCAATAATGAATAACCACATTAGAATATTTTCCCATATTTAGCAATAAGACATGAGAGTAAATTTTTGGTCACATCCCCTTCTCAAACCTATGATATTTCATAGATTAATTTGAAAAAATATCATGCGCATACCACACTAGCTCAACAAAGTGGTTAGAATATTCAATCATTGACTGATATCCTTGGGAAAGATCCAAGAACTCCTAGAAGATGGAATATTCTAGGATGTTAGGATAATAACGATCATTAAAGATGGTCTTGAAATACTTATATCATATCTTCTTATACTTCCCTGATTGAAGGAATGATTCCCACCACCAACGACTGGGACACTCTAGTAAAAATGATGAACATTTCACCATGACCCCCACATGTGTGTTAAAAATTTCCAACATGTTCTCTATATTATCAAGACACTCCTCTGATTCCTGAGGTTTCTCATTTCCCTGAAAATCAGGAGGCTTGTTTTTGAGAAACAACCGAGATTTGTCTTTTCTAAGACTAGTCTCATCTTATCTAGATGCAGTATGAGTAGAAGTAGGAGTGACTCCTTGTACTAATTTCTGTATAGCCCGAACCACAAATTCCACCAAACTCTGGTTAAGAAAATTGGGATAGCTCTCTCTTGATTACTCCTTTGGTAGAAAGGGTGCATTCCTGGGAGGCATGATATTTCTAGAAGAAATAGTCACATAAGAACATCATTAACATATAAGTCCTGAAAAATAAAATTTTACTTACAATAATAAACATCTGTAAACTAAACATGTAGAAGCAACATAATTACCAAACCACTTCTCCCACACCCCAATTTCCACGTGCAACATAAATCATGCACATCCTACCTAAAGGAGAAGTCAAAAAAGCATCCCCAATATCCCATGGATACTCGAGGTCTATCATGAGGTGTGTTGGCTAGGTACCTTACTCGTGACTACAATTTTGAGTCCTGACACTCCTATCTCCTATCTAACCAGACTCATCCAAAATATAATATCTCAAAGGGCGTATCCTCTTCTCTAATACCATTTTCTCTGGAACCATGAGAGTTCTCCATCCAACGGACACCTGACCCAATCCATGAGAAGGCCCATAGGGTGTCCACGATCCCCAAGGGTTGGCACAATTCCCTAAATATTAATTGTAATGTTTCATAATGGTTTACTAGAATATATATAAATGTAAAACAACGGACAATATGAACTAAACCAAAGCTTGAATTCACTACCAAACTAGCCATAAACTAGAAACTGCAACTTTTGTTACATGTATAATCCAAAACCCAAACAACTACAAGAAATTATGATGACCAAAATCTTTCTCAAAAACCATTACATATCCAGAGGAAACCACCCTCAATCCATCTCCATGACACCACACAAATATGGACATTAGAAAACCAAACCACCATATCCAAAAACCTTACCCTTTACTGTATCAAACATAACCATATAAAAAACAACCAATGGTGTAGGTTGGGTGTGAGATAATACCAAGTATGATTCCAATGAGAAAATAATCCATGCATAAACATTAAATTAAAAACATCGTTGAACATTTAATAAAATAAATGGATTACAAACATTTTTAAAGAAAAAACATTAAAGGAATTATATTTTTATATTGAATCACTTTTTATTTTATAGTATCCCAAATTCCACGCCATATTCCTAGAGTGAGCATAATGTAATCATAGAGCACCAACAATGGGAGAGGCCCTAGTGGTACTACCAAATAGTGGGACCCTATTAAACCACATCTCAATGAAAACTGTATAAAAACCACAACTACCAGTTTTCTCATGCAAATGACACTAGTAGGGGTCATCCCTATAAACCTAGTGGCCTCAAATATTTATCTGAAAGTTTATTTAGTGTTGTAGTCATCAATACAACAGTGAAAAACTAGGCCAGTGTCACTTCTATATCACTAGCACAGTAGTCCTAGTCCACTCACCAAGTAATCGAGCTTCTATTTTTATGCTCATTCAAAGTCCATATTCATGTCACAATCATATTCATGAACCCAAAAAAACAAGGTACTATACAGACACAATACAACCATTTTCATACCCAAACCGTCTTTTGAAATCATATGCACTCCACAAACTTTTTAATACATAAATTTCATCACTGGAACAATCAAATAAACCATCTACACATCTATAAAACCATTTTCATGAGGAAAATAACCATTAAGAAGATTTATTTGACAATTTAAAGATGTCTCACTTGACTTAAAACTCAAAAAACTCATTGAAGTCTTATTTTACGACTATAAGAACATTGAAGCGACATCAAAACACAAAGTGTAGCCCTTTAAAATTCTAATAAACTAACTGAAAAATTTATAAAACTACAACAAAGGGTCAACATGTGGTTTCACATAAAAATGTAATCATATCACATGAAAATGCTACTACACAAATAAAATTCATATTAATGCTAAAGAAAAAAAATAAATTATCACCATGAAAAAATATTAATTAATATGATAACTTAATTAAAACAGCAAATTATATCATCAAAAAATAATTATATGTGGAACCACCTACCTCGATGTAGAAAACCCAAAAAATTCAATGTGAAACTCCAATTTCTTGCGAATCGCACCAAAAAAATTCAAATTGAACCCTAAAATCAAGAAATAAAACCACATATATCATAATTGAACCAAAATCAAGACAACCCCTCATCCCAAAAACCTATCCAAATGGTAGAAAATGTGACTAAAGAAGATCGGTGGCTATGGGGGGGTTACCGGCCAAATAAAGGGCTACCGAAGGATAGCCAGGTTAGGCTAGTGTGTGCCGGACTGGTCCTACAATAATAGGGTGTGGCCAAACTAATAACAATCTGGATAGGGATGTCAGGAGTGGTTAGTAGGGGAGGAACAACCCATAGGAGGAGAAAAGTTGTCCAGTTTCATCAGAAAAGAAGTGGAGTGAAGGGGTGCACAATACAGGGTAGGGTTAGGGGGAAGTGTGCAACACAATCGAAGGGGTTTCACAAGATAAAGCCTGAAAAGAGCGTGGTGCAGGAATACATAAAAGGATTAGAATGAAAAAGAAAAAGAAGAAAAATAAAACCCAAAAAAATTCCCAAACAGATTTAAAAATAATCAAAATAAATAGTAATAATAAAAAAATTGTTAATAATTTTATAATAATGAAAACAATACCTTAGTATTAATAACATAATTAAAATAATAATAATAATAATAATAATAATAAAATAAATGACCATAATAATTGTAATAATATTATTGTTATTAAATCAACACTAAAAGAATTTTATTTTTCCCGTTTCATTTTGAATTCACATTCTTGTTCATTTGATAAATTAATTATCTATCCATGCACCAGGTAAGTCACACAATGATCTAGAGAAGCCACATGGTGTCGACTGTGTGTTGTCCATGCACCAGAAATTGCCAAAAAAAATTATCTCTTATTTGAAAAAGCATAAAAATGTCAACTGGGCCCATCTGGCACCTCGACAAAGCATTTCAAAGCCAAAAAAATTATAAAAATAAAAATTATAACTAATGTTTGAGTGTGACATGGAATGAGACATCCCAACAATACATGCTGAGCAACCAAAGAATATAAAAAATGAACTACAAATCACCCTGATCAGGGATCTCCTAGGAAGGGATAATGTTTTCCTCGGGGTGGTGTTGTATGTAGGAGATCATGTGGAGATGTGGTTGGTGGATGATGTTATGATGTCCTTCCACCACCACTAGTCATCCCATGTCTGGCATAGGGAGTTGTATGTTGGGGTTGTTGGATGTTTCTTTCTGTGGATTTCAATGATCCTATAATAAAGGAGATGCTAATATGTACACACTATCTTTTTTTTACATTTTTGTAGTGGAACATGTGAGACACTAGGTAAGGCACACTTTTCTCCCTGCTTATTGCTTGATGTTTTATAGGGGTGAAGTGGGGAATCAGTGCAAACCTGTGTATGTGTTGTTTGACGTAGCTCTAAATGCATGTGGAATATGGGTTCTCACCCCACAAATATGTGTTTTTGTGACGCGAGAAAAACCGTTAGGGAGATTCAGTGCCACCCAAAGAGGATAATTTTAAGGGGTGGAAGATGAGTCCCTATGACTTATGAATTCATGGAAAATTTGTGCAGTGGAGTGTTAGAGAAGGTCCTGGAATTTTTGGTGGAGCTTTCAAGCATGAAACATTTTTCATGGGATGTTGTAATGTGGGTTTACTGAAGTATCTAGATTGGGAATAACTCTATATCCAAGGGAAACAAAGACAAGTATGTATGTAATGTTATTTCCATGTCTATTTTATTGAATTTGAATGGGTTTACAAACTTTCATTGTTCATTGGTACCTTAGCATGCTCAACATCATCCTTAATGCATTAGTTATCAAGTATAGATTGATTTGATGGAGACCCCATGAACAAAACTACATGAATCACAAGGTCATGCTGATAGCAGTTTTCTTCGACTAGAGGGTTTGGAGATAATACATTTTGGGAGAACACCATGCAGTTTCTAAAGTCCACTAGAGTCTCGTTGGCGTCTTAACCTAGAGATACTTGAACATTAAGTGGAAATTCTAGATGAAATTCTTGAAGGATTATTACATTAAGGTAGTATATACTCTAGGGAAGGTCAATGTTGTAACAGATTCACTTCACAGGAAATCCTAGGCTCGCATAGTGTGGGATGTTTCAGTGTATTTAGCTTCCCTACTACTGACCCTAGTGCAGCAAGAGTGTAAAATATTCTTTTTTCAATGATATTATCATATTTTCTTATTAATAATTTTATAGAGTCACAGTTGTAGGACATCTATTATGAAATATTGTGTTACTAGATATCATTATTTTTTTTCAATAGATGGATATTCTGAAGGAGAGAATCATGAGGCATTGTTCTATGTACAAATATTGATTCCAGTCATGATGTGGGGTGTAGATTTCCTTCCATGGAGACAAACTACCCCCACTGTGTTTCATTAGGTCGTTCAAGACTATGCAATGTGTTGGTGAGGTTTAATACAACCTTGTCGTACCACAACAGCTAGAGTAGGTCCACGACATCTCAAACATGTCCCAAATGAAGAGATACCTATGAGATCCTACACATATCTTCGGTAGGAGAAAACCATATAGGTATAGGTAATCCCCTTGGTTAGCATGTTGTTGGAGCACAAAATTTTTCAGGAGAGTTCATGGGAGTGGGAGATCCATCTATGAGCTTAGTATCCTTAGTGTTTTCACTAGTTTTTCTTTTTTAGGATGAATAGAATGATGGGTGGAATTCTATAGAGGATGATATTTTTCCTAATAAGACATTGGAATATTTATATATATATATTTCCAGATCTAGGTGTTGAGATGGTGTGCGATTGTGAGGCTCAGTTTGCTCGAAATAAATTTTATGAAAATTTTATGTATTTTTATACTATGCACATGAGAGAAACAACTATCTCTCAAATGGTTTCTTGGATCAGAAATATAAGGCCACGATTGAGTCTGAAGTTTAGAATTTACCCTAGTAACGACATAACTTCTATTGGCATGAGTCCCCTTTATAAAAACCAATGGAAGTTATTTTCATAAATAAAATAATTAGATTTAATTACATAATCTTGAACACTGAATGAAAAAACATTTTATTGGGGAATCTAATTGGAAATATGAGACTACCGTTAAGTTCGGAATGGGTAGTTTTATCTAAGCACGATATAATTTTAGGGGGAGTGGGAGGTACAGATTCAGAGTCCACTAGAATTTTACTCTAAATAGGTGTTATAGAAAAATGAAAAAACGTTAGCTCTTTTTTCCCATGGGTGTCGGCGGAGCATCTCTCCCCTTCTAATTGGATAATTGACATTGAATTCCTAATCGATCGCAATGAAACTCTAAATCCTAGAATATGATAGCACAATGAATGAAAAGGTGTATCCATAATTATAGTAGGTTGTTTCTTTTGGTATCCTCGCCTCCATGATTGATTTTTTTCATTTTTGAATTCTAATCATTTTCACTGCATTGAAATCCTTCATTAATGGGCAAACTAAAAATGACCATTTCTTGTATATTTTCTGCATCATTTGTTCTTCGTCATTATTCCAATTATTCATCAGTCAAATTTTTAACACACTAAAATAACATGCGGTCATTGAACGAAGCAAGGTTATGTGATGGCCAAGATACAATGATTCCATATCTATGACATTTTCATGTTTCACACATCAGAGGAGGCCCATTGGAGAGAGGAATCTAAACCTACCTTTCATTATGCCAAAACATTAACGGATCTGTGAGATGGGGATATTTCAATGAACATATCCTCGCATGAATACCATATCTATTCTTAGATTTAAAATTGGGCAATTGGAGTGTTCCTAGTGGTCCGTGAGGCGGTGACAGAGCATCGCAGCGGCAGCGGGCCGTGATGCTGATAGCGGCGTGTTGTGGAACCTATGTCGTCCACGAGTTTCAGGCAGTGGAACGAGGGAGCGGGATGTAGGCATGATAGGGAGATCGAGATTCAACGGTGCGGGTTGGGCCGTAGTGGATGGGTCGGGCTGAGAATGTCGTGTTGGACCAACGTAGGTTGGGGCTTCTTCAAAAATAGATAACATCTAAACAGAATGACTATTTTGTGTTCCGTCTATATCCACACGATCCTATTATTTTGACAGATATTTTTGATCTAGTTGAAGACCGTTACGTTTTTGTTTTGTGTCTCGGTTTGATGAAATGTCACATTATTATAAAAATAATATACTTATTTTTTTTTGGGAAACAATTATCAGACCGTACATCAGAATACGATTTTGGATTGATGCACCACTAGAGGCATTATGAACCTGGAGATGAGGCAGACCTTTCAAGGTAGATTTTGGGTGGTTAAACTAAAATGGTGGTGTGGTCCCCATGTGGCCCGATTTTGTAATTTGTGGTGAAATTTGAAATTTTCACTAGGTGTCTATTATATATGAATAAATATAAAATATCGTATATTTTTTTCGAGAGGATCTGAATGGTACAATAAATTTGAAGTATTTTGGTATCGTTGTATGGGTCCATGAATAAAAATACCTATGTAATGTATCAAAATTTATTTTCTATTTCATGATTCTGATTCCGGTGAATGGATAGTCAATCATGTGTGTTTCCCACAATGATCATGAAGGTTCGATCTGTTTGATTATCTAGGGCCATTTGAAGAGGCACGTCGGTATAATTACATTTTCACCCTTCAGACCATACAAAAAGCATCATTCACTTGTCCTGTTTCTGAGCCTGTGATGTCATGTACTCAATGAGTACATTGGCATTTCTAGGGGTACTTGTTCACAGTTTAGTTCCTGAGTATGGCTTGATACAAGGAAAGGTAATGAGGTGGGGCCATACATTTTGTGTTCCCTACACAAGTCATATACCACTTTATGAATCCTCAACCTCTTGTATCTCATTATTCTGAACATAGATTTTGGCCAGTGGGTGTCCTATTGCAATTTTTTGTCTTCATAGTATGCGATGGTTCCTCTATAGTGGATTTTGAGAAAAAATGAGAGATATTCAGGGTGTGACATCAATCATGGGAGATTCCCGATAACTATAGTGTAGTTCCTCAAATATTTCCAAGATGTTCCATCTAGTAGCGATGGATAGAGAAATACCATTTTACCCTCTAGAGGGTCTGTGTAGTGGAATTCACCCTTTAATCTTGAGGGCTTACCCTCCAGTGGGGCTGGTCAATGGACTTCACTGTTTACTCTTTAAGGCTTACCCTCCAACAGGGTTGCGCAACATCATTCACTATTTAATTTTCCGAGATAACCCTAGAATGGGGCTAGGAAGTGGTGTTTGTCATTTACCCTTCCAGGAATACCCTCAAGTAGGGACGGGCAGTGGCATTTAATATTTACCCTTTAAGTCTTACCCTCATGTGGGGCTGGGTAATGATGTTCACTATTTACTCTTCAGGGATTTCTGACTAGCGTATTACACATTAGCAGGGCTTGGCAGTGGAATTCGCTAATAGAAGTACAGATAATACCCTTCAGTGGGGCTGGGAAGTGGGTTCTAGACCTTGATACATGATATCTCGACTATGTGGATCAATGAAAAGACATTTTTTAATGTACCTTCTGAATCACAATAAATAGATAAACATTTCCAAATGAGACACATACTTGTAGCATGAACTAAAATTGTATGGTAAGATAGATCCACCCAAAGAGGATAGTATCATGGTTAATTGTTTGATCTCCTTTGACTAGTAGTTTAGAGAAGACATGAGGGATGTTGGTCATCATTGGTGGTTACTTTTGGAACAATTGGATAAACTTTTCCACGGTTTATCTGTGAGATATAGAGCCTATTACACTTTTGTTTGGTATTTTTATTGATCATGAATATATATCCTATTACAGTACCCACTCTTTAGGTTTTTGTTACTCTTCTTATAAAAGAGGTGATGACATGTGATGTATTCCACATTCATCCTATGTCCATGTTCTCATGGATGGATGAGTCTACTCTCCAAATATAGGATGTGAATAGTTCGCGGGAAGTTCATCTTCTCACCATTTCTATCTATTTGTGTTTAGAGTAGTTTACGTCACTCTCTTATTGGTTTGAGCTGTACTCTTTTTCTTTTCCTTGTTCTACTTACTTCTCCCCTCTTCAGAAAATATTTTTCTACTCCCTTAATAATTCAGGGCATCCTATTGAGTATTTTTGTACTCACTCCTACTTGGGATTTTCTAACACATGGTGTTCCCTTACAAATGACAGACAAGTTGATTGTGACTTCAGAGCAGCTATGTGATAAAGGGTGCTTGGACAACGTAATTTGTTCTTATATTCAGATTCATGAAAGGGGATCTCTCAAATTTATTACTTTTAAACTTGTTTATGGGTTGTTGCAGTCTTCTAGTTGGTTGTGTTTTCCCCCTTTTTCACTTTCAGTCTAAATTACAACAGTTGTACTTGTAATTTTTAGTGGTTGATGCATATTTGTGGTTTATATATAGTAGTGTTGAATTGTTTTTTCCCTTTACCACAATGTTTTTTTGAGTTGAATTCATGGGTGGGTAAAATTACTTCAGAAGTAGCATTATCGAGTTTTTTATGCCTTCAATGCTTTTCACCAGCACCTAGACCGTGGAGGTGGGCTTGGGGTAGTTGCAGCTCAATCCATGGCATGGGTCGAGTCGTGATAGCACCACTATTGATCAAAATTTATTCTCTTCGGCCCATTAATGTGAGAATTGATATAATAATAAATAAATTATTTATCTATTTAAATATTTATTTTTATTCATGAACCCATTCAATCATGAATCCCTTGTATGTATTCTGGTTATGTTGTTTTGAAAATCATGATATGTTTCTCACAAATCAATGATTGTACACTTCTGAACTAGGGAAACTGTGGAAATTTGTCATAGATGATGGTATAGAGCATCCTTTAATTGAATATATTTTTCATGGTTTAATATATATCCCTTTTTTAGTGATAACATAACCCAGTAAAGATACATTCTATAAACAAGAAACACATTTACTGTAATTTTAATTTATGTTTTCCTTTAATAGGGTTCCTGGTATAGTATTTCAATACACCACATGATCCTCCATTCTTTTTTAGTAGGAACTAATATAATCTATAAAAACTAATTTTTTTAGGGAAATAACTAAAGACTATATTCATCATGTCTATACTGATTTCTTCCAAATTAATGGTCCAAATTGAATCACTATGTACTCATAGATCACATACCTTTTATATTGTTTTTGGAGATATACACCTCCTTCACCTTTAAATGTAAATATACTTACATAAGATAATACATTGAGAAGTATTATTCTTAAACCAGTCAACTGAACAAGTATTTAATCCATGGAAAAGTATACTTGGTATATATTTGGATCTTTTTGAGGTCATGATTATCTATAAAGAGGTACATTAACCCATCCACATTCATGATAAAGAGAACTGATTCAACCCATGATGAAGGATATGGGAATATAAACCCTTTATTATGATTATCATATATGTTATTATTCACATTATCATCTTCCAAAATTACCATTCAAATGGGGTCCTTGATATTAAAAAATCTATAAGTATGAGATCTATTGAGAACTCCAACCACACGACTAGAAGGGAAGACCAAAAATGTATTCAGAAATCAAATTAGTGAATACCCTTTCAAAGGGCCTACCATCAAGAATGATATATTCATTAATTTCAATCATTTTATATAGATATGATTTATTGTTAGAAAAAAATACCCATTATTAATATAGTCATTCTAAATCAGATTCATCCTCCACCATGAACATTTATTAAATCACATGAGGATTTTATTTACTACAGGTGATTTCCTTATCTTGAAAATTTATTTTCATTCTATAAAAGGAATTACAATACATTCAAAGAATATCATATTGTTCCTCTAATGGGAGTATCACATGTTTTATGGAAAATAAATCCCAAAAATTTTGATAAGGAATATGTTATATTCTTGGGATGCAATAATTGACTCATTTTTTGGATTCACAAATAACCTAACTACCATGTTTTGATATGGACTTTAAATAATTCTAATAATCTTATATGATATGAAAAAATGTGTATAACTAGAATAAAATAGCATTTCTATTTTATTTTAATTAATAACTCATTTACCATCAACCAATTAAATGTTGGGAACCACCTCAGTAGTTTGATTGAATACAATTTACCTTTCTCTCTAGTCCATAGAAGATATTGTTGTCAGTTATCCTTTATAACCATTTCCTTTGGGAATTTATTCACATTGTATCCATATACAATGTAGTTGAAAAATATGACAATAGGCTCATTATATATTGTAAAATTAAATCATTGAATCACATTGGTGGGTTTCTCCGAACAATAGTAACTAGTGTGGTTCCCTTGAATCTTTCACCTAATGAATTTCATTTCCCCCATTATGAAATTTTCGTGATGATTATTAAAACACTTATTAAAAGTTATTTGGTGGAATTTCATACCCCTTTAATATTTTTCCATTGGAAATTGAGAATTAAAATATATTATTGATTTCATTTCACCAGTTATAAGGGACCCTTGAGATTGAATAACCTTGTATTCCATGTTGAGAGGACATCATAAAATTTACATGTAGTTTTCGAAGTCTTGAAGATCCAATAAATTTCATTGATTCTTATTTTTTCCCACTATATAAGTATAAAAATTACATTCATGTGAAATTAAAAACCCTGTGTCATTTTATACTAGTCTTTTGAGGTATTACTCGAACACCCCGATGGAGTTTTCACCCAATTTCTAGAGGAATAAAAAATAACTTTCCATTTCCAGAGAATTTGTACTATATTTTTCAAAATAAAAATACATTTTGTAGAATTACATAATCTCCATCTCTTTGATCTCCTCCCTATAAATTTTATTATTAACTAATGTAAATTATTGGTTAGATTCTCATGCAATAAGATCAATTACTATCATGACATTCACTAGCATTGACCATTAAAGGAAATATATGATATTTTAATAGTATTTGATCCATTTTTATATTATTAATTGATTATATGATCCACTAAAGTTATTAGGGATTTGACACATAAAGGTATCATTTGAAACATGCAGGTTTATAGGGGGATTTTGAAATTCCTATAATTTCAAGTTTCTGTTCAAAAACTAAATTTGTTGAGAATGTATTTTTTTGGATGTTTGTGATTAATTCATCCATCAGTTTGGTCCTCTCATTTGTAAAGTCACCATAATTTCCTTCAAATTATTTATTTTCTGATCAATTTCATTTTTAAAACTATGGTATTATGTTATTATTTCATTTAATGATACTTATAAAATAATTGAATCATGTTTGTTACATAATACCTCCATGAAGTTTACATATCATTGATGATTACATAATTTAATATTTCATAAATTAAAATGGGTGGATAAATTTTCATGGATGATAAATTTAAAATAATAGAACTCATGGATCATCATCACCCATTAGAAACATTATTATTTGTATTAATCATATTAATATATGGAACATAGTAATTGGTGAAAGCATGTTCTGGAATATAAATTGAAATTAATATGAATGGAACGTGTTAATATGATTAATGATTGAATAATGATATTATAGACTATATGTAGGAATAAAATCAAATGGTTATATATATTTTCATTATAAATACGGTCTTTGATGTACAAATATTCAATTAAAATCCAATGTTTTTGTATTATTCTTAAGTAATGTATAAAATTATAATTTTAAAATAATAAATATTGATACAAAATAAAATAGCTAATTTAAATATTTATTAATAAAAAATATTGTAAGCTTAATATTAGTTTTATTAATATATTTTATAATGTATTAATATAATACTAAATCAATTTTTAGTATCACTAAATTAGTATAAATTAATTTTTAGAATGTAAAAAAATTAATTTCAACGGTATTGGGTATTGATTATTTAATATAAAAGTAATATTTAAAAAAAGTATTTAAAATGTGGTGTATTTTTAATTAATAAATATTAATTAATTATTTTTGAGAAATATATTTATATAATTTTAAATAAACTAAAAATAATATTCATATATGAAATAGATGTAAAAAATGAATTAATTCCTTTTATACTTAAAAATACATTTTATATAAATTTTTTTCTGCTCTATATGATTAATTTATAAAACTATCTATATTATTGTTAAATAATGATAAATTATATTTTTCATATGAATAATATATTTAATCCAATTAATAATATAATTAATAAAAATAGTATCCTGAATAGTTAATATTTAAGAGGTTATTTTTTGATAAAAACAATTTTTTATTTTATTTTTTATTTCCAAAAATAAGTTGAATTACTGATTTATTGAATTTCAATTTTAAATAATTAACTTTATTCTTTTATTTAATTCCAAAATATTATCCTACAATTTTAATTTATATTTTCTGTAATCAGTTGATTTTTGGATCAATAGAATAAACATAGTTTTCACATATAATATAAGTTTTATAGAATAATTATTGTAAATTTGGATTTAAATTTTATGAAACCATTTTTTACCAAATATTATTTTAATAATGTATATTATAAATTAAAAAAATATATTTTTTATTTTGGAATCCATTTTTAAAATTTCGAACATAGAAAATATTTCATTCAAATAAAAAAACTATTATGTTAATTTCATTTAATTAATTTTACAAAATGATCAATTTTATTAGACATTTCATTGAAAGGAAAAAACATATTTTTTAAAAAATAATATAAAAATCATCTCATGAATTAATACACTACATTTATTTGGTGTATCTTCATTAATTTTAATTAAAGTAGGATGCTTCCAAAAATTGTTTTTCTTTCATTAAACTTACAATTATTAAATTTAATTTTTACCAACATTAAAAATTATATAATTTAAATTTTGTTTGACTGTGATAATATTATTTTTAATATCAGGTACTATTTTTAATTTCACTTTTTGTCATATAATTATGATTTTCAAGAAAATTGTTTTACAAAATAAAAACAAAATTATTATAAAAAGTAAAAAATTAGGGAGAAATATCCCAAAAATATCTCAATCACGATCCTCCATTTTTATATAATTGGTTTCATGTCTAAGGCATACTACCTCTCCATTATTTTCCAATATTGGATCCATATTCCTTCTACGGTGCTATTCAATTTATATAAATTAATGAGTATTTAGAAAAATGCCACCCTAGTAGCTTAAAAAAGAAACCCTTCACAACCCTGAATCGCCTCAAATTAAAATTCATTTATAACAACAAAATTGACCCCTAATATATCCCAAAATATCGTTCTCACATTCAATAGGAGATGTTATCACTAAATTACTAATCTATGAACCCTCAAGGAGTTGTCAAGAGTATTGTAAAAACTAGTAATCACACCTTTTTCATTTTTATTACTTTGTTCATTCTTCTTAGAAATCCCATCCTGCTATACCCATTATAAAATAACTATGACATTATCATAGTGACTATGAAATTTTATTTTATTTCTTTTGAATAACCATTTTCTATTTTCATCAAAACCATATCAAAAGTGAAAAATTCTCTCATGTAATGTGAGAACATCCCCCCTCTATGAATGAAATATTTCATTTTTATCACTACATTACAAGGATGGTTCTAAATTATAATTTATTAATATATATGATATAATGGATTAATATATGTCAATTATATTATCAATTTATATACGTAAATTACCCAAAACAATATTACCAAGGATCTCATTCTTATAAACCATATGATTTATTTCCATCTATTGAACATAGAGATGCATAAATAATTGAATTGTAATGATATATATAATTTAAAGTTTAGTGATGATGAACATTATATCATGGAATATGGTAAAAAATTACTATTATAAAAAAATTATTAATAAAAGAAATTACATACATCAGATTCTCAAAATAACATTTTTATTCTAATAAATGAATGTTGGATAATTCCATTTATTAAATATAATTGTTAATAATATGGTATTTAAATAGGATATGAAGAAAGTTTGGTTTAATATATTGCAGGATAGAGAGAGGTAATATATGTTTGGAGTAATAGGTAAGGGGTTTTTATTCGAATCCCATTTTGTATTTGATATTGATATGGAGAAATTTTCTTTATGAGGAAGATGTATGATATTAAACTAAAAATAATCCTAAATTATATTCCCTTATATTTGAGTATGATAATTATATTACCATATATATTTTAACTTCCCCTTTGGTTTCTCCTTCACTTTAATTGATTCTTATATGAAAAACTGTCCATGTCTCTTATTTTTTAGGTAAAAACATGTATCCTCTACATCCATATTTTTATAAAATATAATAATCTCCATAATGATTGTAAATCCAGATGTTTATTATATACTATGATATTAATAATTATATTACTAATTTTGAAAATAAATCTATATTAAATTTTTAATGAGATGAGTTTTGTTAAGTACTTTTAGAAAAAAAAATTCTTCATATATTATATATTGAACACAAAATATATTTTACTACGCATTATTTCATTATAATGATACATTGTTTATATTTAACATTTAAAATAATTAATTAAGAATTAAAATTACAATTTCCCAAAAAATAATATTTAATTGTGAATTTTGTAAATATTATTTATTAAAATTGAATTTATTTATAATATATTGAAAGGGGCCTATTTTTAGTATCTCATTACCTAATGTATTTTCCTGCCTCATTTTTCAGATCGGTTTATTGCAATAAACCATACCTCAGTTTCCGGGATCCATTGGTTACATTATTACAATGGAACTAGAAACAAGTTATCACATACTAAATGAACAAATTGTTTAATAATCTAGGTAAACGTGATATATAGTAAAAATTTTCTATTACATTTTACTCACCGAATACAAAAAATATATTTATTGTGAATTCCATTATTTCCTTTAGCTTATCCCATCATATATATCACAAAACACATCCTAGTATCCTGGGGAAAAAAAGACAATAATGGGGTGAACTAAGATACATATAATTTTTATTCTTATAGTATATTCTATAATGAATAAAAAATCATAATCAATTTCATAGGGTAATAAATACAAAATTATTCCATTTAAAAATTTAAATGGGCATAATATGGTAGAAATAAATGATGATGAAATAAATCCAGATAAATAATCACATAATCATAAAACATATAGAATTATAATATCATAAAAAAAATAATCACTTGGAAATAACTAATCTCATAATGAGGGATTACATAGTAATATACATATAAAACATTCAAGACCTTTTACTAGAAAATGTTAATATGTTGGTAGAAACCTATCTTTAATGGCTAACTAATTTGTCACCTGAGACCATTGAATATATTAGGGGTATAATATAACCATTCCTTGCCCATAACATAAATTTTCTAAAACATGCCTCATATAAAATCATTGAAACATAACTGATGTAAACATTAATATGAAAGAATGGCATATTGAATTTTATACTCACCCGAATAAAATAAAAAAATTCATAAGCCATCTATAGTTAAATGATGAATGATAACAAAGTTATACAATGTTAGTTAAAATAATCAAAAACCATAACAATAAATAATAAGTATTATTTCAATACTACATTATCCATTTTTATCATATGTAAAATAATGGTTTGTCATCATTAATGCATTAAAAACTCATAAAAATGTCATTGAAATATTTTTCTACAAAACTAAACATTTCAAATTGAGATATTTTATTAAAATATGTTTATAAAATATTTTTAAAATTTTTAACATTGAAAATTACATATTAAAAATTTAAATTTAGGATTTAAATTTTTGACTGGTCATGATGTGGGAAAATTTGGATCATACCGAATGTGTTAAAATAAGAATTCCTCTCATAATTTTATTAAATGCCAGATGACCCCTATTTTGAATATAAAATCAATATTTAGTTAAAATAATTTTTTTGAATGTAAAAATGTATAAAATTTCTTTTAAGAATCATATGGTAAAGGACAAAACACAATTTTATAAAACGTATTTTTTAATGAAAAATATTTCGTAATGAGGAGATAAATAATATTGGTTATTCATTAAAACTTTAAATCAATATTTCTAAGTACCAATCGGTTGAAAAATGGTACCATTACTAGAAAAATAAAATCAACAACCATTTTATAATAAAATATATTGATTTAAAATGAAAATATCAAATAATGCCCCCAATATAGGCTTAAATAAAAATAGTGGTGAATAATGATGAAAATATTAAATTAACCCTATCCATTTTAATAGCATCTGAATCACAATTTACATAAAAATAATAATTAAATTAATATTTTTATTATGCTAAAGATAAATTTATTCATGATATAAATTATCAAAATGTGATATATATACAAAAAACTACAAAATAAACAGTTATTATTGTGTATGTCACACACAAGTTAGAGTGATACGACATTACCCTTACCTCAGGTTTGGATTTATTCATTTGTGTACGAAATTATTGTTTAATATATATGGGTTTATTATAAATTTATTTAATAACTATAATCATATATATATATATATATCATACCATACAAGATTTATTTATAATGTTTTACCACCCATTTGTTAAAAATTCGTTGTTAAAATCACTGTTTCAGGTAGGAATAGAGTTTTTTCATTACTATTTTAGTTTAATAATTCTATTCCTCTAAATTTGATAATTATTACATCATATAATGAATTTCAAAAAATATATGAATTCAATATATATAAATTATATATTTTTAGGGTAATATATTAATTTTAGTGGTAGAAAATATATTACAACGTTCATGGAGATGGTAGGTCGTATATACGCACGAACGATGCTTCTAGTTTTCACAAAAGATTTAAAAATGAAAATAAATATTAATTAATATAATGAGAATAACAATTATGTAATATATATAATTTATATTAATAAAATACATCCTTTTCTCACCCTTGTAGAAATTAAATGAAAAACATTAGACATCACTGTGTGGAATAGGTAGTCCACATGAATGCATGAGAGATCATATTATTTTACAATGTATTTGAAGGTATGATGTTATATGTGATATTATATGTCATCAATTAATTTTAGACAAAAAATTACACATATATTCATTAAATATAACCTTATAAAATTTCATGTAAATAATATGTGAAAAATGTATCACATTGCTTTGTAAGGCTATAGTCCACTATACACACGATCGATGTTATCATTTTCAAAATGGAATGGAAAGGAAGAATATATATATAATATAATTATTCTATAAGTATAATAATTTCATAAATATATGTTTTATATGTAAAAAATAACCTTATATATATATATAGCCTTTATAGGTGGTGATGGTAATCTAATTACATATGTTTACGTGACGGTAGTCTGTCGTACACTCGATCGATGATTTTGTTTCCCATTTGATTGAAGAACAGATATATATGGGATATTAAAATAACATAATTACATAAATTATATATTATATTATATATTTATTAAATTACCATTGTTTAAGAATAATTTATGGAGGTTCATGATGAAATTAAATAAATACACATGTTTAATAATTTCTTCTCTTCTTTGGGAAGAATCTATATGTTTTCACCTAAATCTATAATATGAAGGATTAAATATAAATTTAATTCATATAATATGTGGGGAGGGATTAAAATAATGAATTTGGTATGTTATCGGCTCAACCAAAAGGTTTTTTGAAGAGTGAATAATGGTTGAGTGGGGGTGGCCTTTTATATTTCTGGTGAGTGGAACACTATTAATTTCTGAGAAGAAATAGATGTACCCATGTTTTTAACACATAATATGTCTATAAAATTTCATATTATATAACCATAGTTTCTATAAGTTCAATATATATACATATAGGTGTGGGAAAGTTATTTATACTATTTCACTCCTTATCTTTTCCATTTAAACACAGTAAATCTATTTTCACCTTAACTGTGAAAATTAATTTTAACTTTTTTTTATAATTAATTTGGATAAAAATTAATTTGAAATTATAATATAATATAAATTATTCTTATTAATAAAATTTAATCAAATTTTCCAATAAGGATTCATTTAATTTATAGAATTTAATTAAAAATTAATCCCAAAGATGTGATGAAAAAGTGGTGTTCTAAAGAGAAGAGGTTTAAAATTTTAAAATGTATCCATATAAAAATTAAAAATGAAGATGATTCCAATAAAAATAAATGGATTATAAAATATATAATTTATTTAATTTTAATTTTATAATAACCAAAAAATAAATTTTTAATTTTTAAATTAATTAAAATAAATTATAATTCACCACAAAAGCATGTATTTTTTTGCATTAATCGAAAAATATATCTTCTTAAAAAATTATTGAATCATCAACACAGAATAATTTTTAAATTATGAATAAAAATATGAAGTTAATTTTTCATATTATTTATCGTTAATTAGAAAAATATTTTTTTAAAATATGTTAAAAAATTCGACCAAAATCATTTTTATAAAAATATTGATTTTAAATGTAAAATTGGATTTATTAATATTTTGTATCTATAAAACAAAATATATTAATATTAAAAAATGTATTAAATTTATCACATAGAAATATCATTAAAATAGTTCACCAATTTTTTTAAAACTTATTGAGGTCAATCACATTTCTTTTCCAAAAATTTATTTTAAGAAAAATATTTTCCAAATATTCAAATCGTTTTTCTATTCATTTCTAACTATTAGTCTACCAAAAAATAATTTTAAATACATATATAAACCATAAATTTTCAAAATATATTTAATTTTTTTTCATACCCACCATTACAATTACTATTCGATAAGAATCATATTATATAATTAAATTTTAATAATATGTGATGTTTAATTTAAACTCAGTGTTTCAAATAACATTTCTTAAACATAGTGTAGTGTGTAATGAAAATTATACTGGTTATATTGTAAATTTTATCCTATATAATAGATTTTATTTATTTAAAAATAAGTATATTATAATGTCTCATTGTGTAACATTATCTTATATTTTTTTTATTTTTTGTTATATACTCTATCAAATTTGATTTTCCTCATTCAAAATTGTAGAAGGTTATATTATACCCCCTTAAATAAATTTATTCCACATATTTTAATCATGACAAAAAATGTCAATAGTTTTACATTAGAAAATAACTATCTTGAAATCTCACGTCATGGGATATATTAATATAATACCCTCTTAATACTATAGAAATGGATGTATGAATGTCATCTAAAATAATTATATTACTAGGATTATATTTTGGATAAATATATTGTATGTTAAGATATAGACATGGAAGAAAATCATAATAATAAAATAATTATTTTGTTTTGTTGAGGTCATTGATCAAAATAAACTTAATTAAAAAGAGAAAATAATCAAACACAAAACCATAAATCTGCGATGAGTGTGGAGAGTTTATGATTGGTAAGAAATAAAGGAATATAAAAATCTATTTCATGATTCCTTTTTGTGATTCAAGGAATTCATTTCACATCTAAAATAATAACTTATGACAATATACTTACAAGATATAATATTATATCATAAGAAAATTTTAATCAACTGGTTGTTCTTTGATCATTTCTCACTCCATTTCATACATAATGAAATGAATATCCAAAATCAATTTTTATGCCTAAAGAAAATTTAATAGAAAATTATAATGATAATTCATTCCCCTATTCTCTATATATTTTCCAGAACCAGAATTGTTAACACACATTATCCAATAAAACCCACTGTTCCTTATAATCCATTCCATATATAGTTACCTTTAATACTCGTTCAAAATTTTTATTTTCTAATTCAATGTCAAATAATTTTCAAATAAGGCCACTAATTCAACATTATAACTCCAACTATATAAATTTTCTCCTAATATCACATTAAAAATATTTGAAAACCTTGACCATAATAAAACCATAATAAAAACATTAGTGATTATAAAAACAAAATCCATTATTTCCAAATATATTCCATAAATCAATAAACATAGTATACTCATCTAAATATGTCATAAATTGTCAAACAATAATCAAATTTAATGGTCACTATCATTATTCTAAAAACATCTCATTATTTTATCAACATTGGGAACATAGTAATAGTAATACTATATTAATCATGTGTTTTAAAAAAAAATTTAAAATCTCATTGAATAAATTTTTTTGGTCATTGGTATAATTCATAAAATGCACTGAAATCATTTTTGAAAATAACTATATTACAATCCTTATATATTTCATGATTTTTATAACCGAAATATTATGGAATAAATAATCATGTTACATAATTGTTGAATACATTAACATGTAAATTAATCATTCCAACATGGGTATGATAATAAAATAATATTTCTAATGCCCCAACATTTATTTTGAGTTATATTCCCTCAATTCGTGGGGGATTCATTTTCCTAGTTCCCTATGTACTTAAAATTGAAGAATTGAAGAATTTAAATTTCATTCCTAACCTTGAAAACAAGAGAATAATGGCCTTCCAATCCACCCTCATTAGAAAATTAAATTCCATTCATTTAAGTACCATTGTGTTTATTACAACCTAGTATTTACATACATGTATATTACACTATTTTAGATTAATATTCAGTACATTACAAATGTACAAGTCGAAGGACCATAGCTATTTAATGTCTATAGAAACACATGACACAATCCTATAATTTTATGAATTATTATAAAAATATTCCATAATGATTTTCCCCTTTTATTCCTCTTATATAAAACCTTTATTTATTACCTATAAAATGGTGAGATCAATTTCTCAGTAAGGGCTAATTTGGATGACATGTATCTATGATCATATTAAACCATAATAAAATCATTAGGGTATGTGATCATGAATATGATTTTAGAAGTGAATACCAAAAATATTATAGATTATAAACATTATTCAAATCATAAAAACTATTAGTTCATAAATAATGAATATTGAGGATGCTAAGTCATCATAAATTAATAATTAACCATAAGATCATGTCATATAAGAGTGTCACGATCATAAATATTATAAATAATTTCATTTTTCAAGGTTAAATACCTAAACTATAAACAAAGTAGATCATGAAACACCAATTTATCATAGAGGATCATGAAACACTAGTTTCACATTGTGGATTAGGACTGGCATATTTCTCATTATAGATCAGTACACACCTGTTTCTCAATATGGATTAAGGCACATGTGTTTCCGATTATGGATAAGGATTAAACTATTTTCCATTGTGGATCAAGACACGCCTATTTCCCATTATGGATTGTAATTGTTGGATTTTTCCTATCCTTTTCTCATTAGGTACAAATATTTACCTAATGCATTGGAGAGAGATAAATGTCTCACACTTCATATAATGAAATCATACATACATATTTGAAAACATAATTAAAAATAATCATATCATAACATATAAAATATAATGCATATTAAAAATTATTATATTAGAATATATGAAAACTAGATAGTTTTAATAATCCTTTCAATCTATAATAATCCATCAAAAGAAGAAGGTTTCATAATCATTTTATCGTCATATAAACTATTGAAGGGAAATAGGTTTCTTAAACATTTAATCTTAACCAAAAACCTTTCAGAGAAATAATGAGAATGGTTTCTATAGATCATATCCCCAGTAAATCATAAACTATATCAAATGATGTCATCATATGGGGAGATGGATTTGGAAAGAAAACATGGAACATTAATTTAAGAAAATAAAAAAATTTAAAATAACATTTTAAGTCATACAAAATCATAAAAATAATTTTCATTGAAAAAATATTATAATAGAAAATAATATTTTAAAATAATTAAACAATTTCATGAGGAAAATATTATTTCTATATGTAAAACAAATGTTAAAATCATTAAAAAATTTGAAAACATATTTATTTGAAAATAAACATAAAAACATGTTTTTCAAAAAACAATTAAGATAATTTTTAAGACATGAAAAAAATTTATAATCCTTTTCAAATAACATTATATTAAAATTTCACTTTAATAAATTTATTAATTTTTTTATAAAACATGGTTTTTAAATAAAACAAATTTTAGAATTCAGAAACAAATAGGGTCATATTTTCTTTAAAAAAATTAGTTATATTAAGTAACATTAAATGGATAAAATGGTATCAATAAAAAATATATATTAAATTTTTAAAGGAGAAGAAAATTCATGATAGTTCCTGAGATATGGATCATAATATTTCATAGATGGAAGAATAATCATAAACAATCTAAATAAATGACAAGATTGTAGAAATAATCTATTACCACTTCGGTAACGTTGAATCCTAATGCCCATGAGAGAGTAAAATTACATTAATATTAAAATAAATTAAAAATAAGGATATTAATGATCTAAAATTTACTTGGTAATTACATAGATCTTTTAATATAATGTTGGTTCATAATATAACATGTTTCTTAAAGAAGGAAAATTAAGAAAAAATTGCCTTATTGATTTGGAAACATTTGAACTTTAAACACCATTAAAGTGAGATCATAAAATAGATATTTAAATACCAATATATTTTCATAATATTTATATAATGAATTTATGTTTATATTATACCCCACACAGAATAATCTAGTGTATAAATAAGTGATAATTTTTATACATAAAAATTGTGACTAAAAATCCCCTAACTACATGAGTAAATTTTTAATCCTTATATCCATTTAATAATAAAATCTATTTAAATATGTATTATATTTGAGTAAATTAAATTACAAATTTAACATGAAATTTGTAAATATATACATAATATAATAATAATAATTTTATAATATAGAATATAACTCACAAAAATAAAAGTTATGCGAGAAAAGCCTTGCATTATGCTTTGACTTTCTTCCTTCATGTTGAAATCTATACTATAATAAATATATGATTATTATTAATTTTTTATATAACTATATTCTAATTCATCATATCATATATGATTTTATTGTGACATTACATTACCTTTTTATTAACAATTTCATGTTAAATTTAGATTTGGGTAATAAATGCATTGTTTTTTATATATGTTTTAACTCATTATTATTGATCCTCTTACATAAAAAATTATTTACTTATTTAAGGAATGAAAAAAAATTAACTAAATATAATATATATTATTTATATATTTATATATAATCGTATATAAAATATTTAAAAATTAAATGTAATAAAACATCCCTTTAGACGGTAATCTATCCATATGCATCAACATTGTTTTTGATATCTTTTCATATTGAATGAAATAATAGTAAATGAAGAATATATATAATAATTGCATTTTAATTGTTATTTAATATATATAATATATTTTTACTATACTCATCCTTAATATATTCTCTATAATACATAAATTAATCACATCACTTTGAAGAGGTGTTAGTCCACGCGTCAAAAAATGATGTTATCATACTACTAAAAAATGCAAATCAATAAGTTATATATTACATAAAAATTATAGATTGATGTAGACATAAAAAATATAATATATATAATATATTGAAATAGTAATTCCATAATTATTCACATCATTCATATGGTGGTAAAGGATGGAAAAATTACAGCAGTTCGATAGAAGGTAGTTTGGCGTACACAAGAATGATGATTCTGTATCTAATTTGATAGAAGTCTGTGCGAGTTTAGTAAGTAAACATAACTTCAAAACATAATACTATAATTTTGATAATTTTTCTATATAATACTAGAATAATAATAATTTAATTATGGGAGAATGAAATAAAACAAATATACATATTGAATGATGTTACCTCTTATTGGGGTAAATCATTTTGGTTTGGACCAAAGGTATTCATCGGTTGTTGTTATACCCAAATGGATTCTTCTATTTTTAAGGTGGTGAATTTTTTAGTAGGATTTTATATATTCATATGTGAAAATTGTTTTCATATGTTTGAATAGACGATGAGATTTGGTGGCCTTTTATATATTGGGGAGAGGACACACTTTTCTTTTTGAAAAGAATTTTTTTCTACCCATGTTTTTAATGACTATGAAGAATTCATAACATAGAAAATTTGAAAAATTAAGTTGTAAGAAAAAAATATTTACATAAAAGTCACTCTAGATATGTTTAGGTTGATTTTTACACATTTTTTATTTACTCATTAAATAAACTCATTTTACCTTTCTCTCTATAATTAATTTTAATTCATTTCAATAATTACATTGTTAAAAAATTATGTTGATATAGTTATAAATCACAAACTATTATGAATGTAAATATTTTATCCATTTTTAAAAATTATAATAATATAACTAGTATAGATCAATTTTAAATTAATCCCCTTGGACAAGATGATACAATAAGTTTTTAATTTAAAAAAGTTCAAAAGATTGAATTATTTTCATATCATATTTCATTGTTAAATTGATTCCAATGAATTAAATTGGATTAATGGATTTATAAATGGTATAATTAAAACTTTATAATAATTTAACATATAATAAATATGTATATATATATTATTATATGAAAAATTAGTTTTCAATTAAAATTATTTATTATTTATTATTCAACCATATTAAAACGACATAGAATAATACAAAACAAAATATCCAAAGAAAAAAATTGGATATTAATTTCGACAAAAGGGATATATTTTTTGAAATAAAAAACATAAAAGTTTCAGTATTAGTTTTAAAAAAAATTCCATTAAATAGTGGAAAATTGTCTTTTAGAATAATAAATATTTTTCATCCAAAAAATAGATTTGTTCTTATTTTATGCTTCTAAAATATATTGGATGATTATCAAAAGATTGGGTATAATTTATAATTTTAAAATTTATTTAATATCACTCACTAATATTAATTTATTTATTCTATTATGATAAAATAAAATTTTGGGTAGAAAAATAGTTTTTCATAAAAAAAATATGTTTTATTCAATTAGTTTTTATATTCATTTATAAATAATGTATAGTTAAATGATTAATTTCACTAAATAAAATTAGAACATATTTTCATAATTTAGTTAATAATTTTTATATATTCCATTCTCATAGATAGGTGATAATGATAACAATATTTTAGTTATAATAATAGTATTTTGTAATTCAGTAAAGCTCAACCTTATGTGTAAGACAAGATATCAAAAGAACTCTGCATTTTGAGTAATACAAGAAAAGAATATTCTTGAGTTGATTTCATCATAATATATGTGTTGTATATAAAGAACTATTAACATGGTATTCCATACAAGGAAATCACAACTTGGTGTAAAATGAAATGATAGATACCAAGAGAAAATTTATTAAAAATAAATAAAATAATAAAGACTAGGGGTGTCACATTATACACCCTCAAAATGAATTTCCCTAAAAAAATTATTCTTTGTAATCAATTTTTTTTAAAATGAAATTTTTACTCATAGGATCCAACATCAAACAAATAATATTAAATCATCTAATCAAAAAGTAATGTTAGAATCATAATGGTTAAATATAGTAACCCAAAACCAGGATACCACAAATGAGAACATGGGTGGAATGTTAAAACATCAACATGGATGAAAATAATAAATAAATATATGTAGTAATAAACATCACTAATTATAAGAAAGTGGGCGATGTAAAGAAATTTAAGAAAAACAAAAGCATAAATGTGTGATGTTATAATGTACAATTTGATTCATAAAAAATGACGGTGCTTGGATGACCTGTTTTTTGCATTTCATGATCCTTTTCCAAGAGTTGAATATATTTTAGTAAGAATATATGCATATTTTATATAATTACATTTCATAATCAAAATCTCACCAATTGTTTATGTCTTGAAAATTTTCCACTACAACTCTTACTCCAAAAAATAAAGGTGATTTTTTTTCTTGAACAACTATTTTATCATTAGATCCAAAAATAGAATGATAAGTCATTTGATATGTCATCAGATGACATCACACTAAATTAATTATCACTAGATATCCAATATCTTCAAATTATTATTTAGAGATATAATACATTAATATCTAAAACACCATCCTAGGTTTAAATAAAACCATTCCATAATTGTTCAACATTATAACACTTATGGAAGGTGAAAATATATAAAATTATAAATAAGGTCACTAAATTTCTAAATTTCAGCTTATTATTTATCTCTATATATCGTAATGTTGATCTATATTTTCATATACCAAACATGTGAATAAATTCATTATGTATTCTCTTGAAACATCATAATAACATTGATTATTATACGTCCTTATTGAAAACATGCATTCTTTATTATTCCAAATATTATTGGATATACAAAATAAATCCAAATAAACTGTAAACTTTAACAAGGATGATATAAAAATAATTTCAAATGATAATTTATCAGTATTTAATATTTAATTTCAATCTAATTTAATTTATCCATATAATCATCTATCTATCCACACGTAATATCATATTCTTATCCATAAAAACATATTGAGGGTTAGTTTCACATAATGTAACATTTCTATTAATTATCATTTCTAGGCCACAAATATCATTAAAAATATTATTAAAAATAATTAAATAAAACATCTTTAAAAAATATTTATTTATATTATGGTTGATATAAAATAATATTTGAATTTTAATAAATTTTTAATTTAAAAATTATTCATCCTCCCTAAGACATTAAATACAGTTTAATTTCATAATCTTTAATGATTCTTTCATCAAATATTAAATATCAATCATGTAAACTCTATTTAATTGTCACGACCCGACCCTACCCGGGCTCGAGCCGCAACTACCCCAACCCCACCTCCATAGGCCAGGGGCTGGAGACCAGCGCCGAAGGCACAATAACTCGGGGAAGCCTTTTCCTAAGTACCTGTACACACACACGCAACAAACTCAATGCAACAGTGCAGAGTAAATGTAAAGACAAGCAAAGAAAAGGAAAGGACAACTTCTATATAAATACAAAAAAGTGCATCGACCTCTACAAGTACAAAGTAAAAACTGAAAAGAAAAGGGGAAAAACACGCGCGCAACCAAAAAAAGTTCCACAACCCGGCAACAGGTAAACAAAAGAAACTGCTGATGGGTCTCCCACCTGGAACCCAACCATGACCACCGCACGCGGTCCAAGCTCCCAAGCTCCTACTCTCCACTGAAGTCACGCTCCACCTGTCTGTCGTCTTCAAGGGAACACCAGGTGCGGGCAAAGCCCAAGCAGGGGTGTGTATAAAAATACTCTGTAGGATACCCCCGAAGGATCGAGGGAGAAACAAAGGAGGTACCGAAGGGTGAGCGGTAGAATGAACAGGGAGAAGAAAAAGAGTACAACATAGAGTGCAGTAAAGAGTCCAGCTCAACCCATCAAGAGAAAGAAGGTAGACTCATCCAGACACAAGGAGATGGAAATGGTGAGAAGACGAACTTCCCATCGAGTCTTCGCTACCTATAGCAGGAGAGTAGACTCATCCAACCACGAGAAGCTGGATGTGGAAAGCACGTGGCATACCCTGCGCGTCTTCGCCTCTCCTAAAGGAGTGTAACCAAGACCCCGGGGAGTGGGTACCTGAAACATGGTATATACAAATCCATATGCTCTGTTGAGAATCCCAAAAAACGTCGTAAGGGGATCTATGTCCCATAGCTCATCCCAAGAAAGAGTAACCAACAGTCCCAGACATAACCATCATCGTCACCCAGCATCCCGCACGTCTTCCCCGAACTACAAGACAAGGGGCTCAATCATCGCACTTCGACACTATCCGCTTAGGACGGCACTAACTCGCCCGCACAGTTTTAGATCGCGTCACAAGAACACGTCTTGGTGGGGAATGCGCCCCTTGTACTTGAGAGTTATAGGAAAGTCAAACCACACCTCTTCACTGCCCTACAGTCGATAGGTCTCCTCAAAGTCAAGTCGTTCCATCACCGACCCGTACAACCAAGGGTCCTGCTCCCGTAACCACGAAGGAAAGCCTCAGACTAGACTAGTAGTAAAGACTGAGTCTGGAATGCCAACTGGTGTCCCACTGCCCAGTCCTGCTGGACGGTAGTTCATAACCAGATATCGAGTGACCCACTGCCCAGCCCTGTTGGAGGGTAGACCATAATACATCATCCGGCGACCCACTGCCTAGCCCCGCTGGAGGGTAGAGCATAATAAGATACTGGGTGACCCACTTCCTAGCCCTGCTGGAGGGTAAACCATAACACATCATCCAGCGACCCACTGCCCAGCCCCTCTGGAGGGTAAACCAGGAATAAGTCGACAGGCGACCCACTGCCCATCCTTGCTGGAGGGTAGACCTGGAACTAGACGACGGGTGACCCACTGCCCAGCCCTGCTGGAGGGTAAACCCTAAGAGGTCGTCGGGTGACCCACTGCCCAGTCTCTACTGGAGGGTAGACCTTAATAGCATCGGGGGACCCACTGCCCATTCCCTGCTGGAGGGTAGACCCTAATAGCGTCGGGTGACCCACTGCCCAGTCTCTACTAGAGGGTAGAACCTAGAAGCCAATGACTAACCCACTTCCAAGCCCCACTGGAGGGTAAAACTCGGAACCGCTCTGCCATCTCTACAGGAGGGTACAACACTGGCCAATGAACACGGAGTGGGTATCGCGCGACCACCCGACTCCAGCACAACTCACCCAAAGGGGTTTCAGCGCCTGCTCCATCACTGGGTGTCACCAGCACCACTACCGGCCGATCCATTGAGAACAAGACCAGGGGGAGACCGCTCAACCCTACTGGTCGGACAAAAGAGCACCAGGCCAGGGGAAACTCTACCCTGCTGGTCAAACAAACAAGCACAAAGGGACCCTCTACGTCGCGAGAGGTCAAAGTACGTAAGGCAGAACACGGCACGCACATGGGGCCCACACAACATCTGGCCCCACGTCAACCCCAACTGAGCGCACAAACATCCTCAGGTACAACCACCACATGTACCTCCAAGCGCTCCCGTATACTCCAAAAGTATACCACGTTCCAGCCCAAAGGCTATCGTGCACACGGCACCCAACGTCAACGCGAAAGCGTGACGTAACAATTCCACCTCAAAGGCCCAGGCACGGCCAACCACATCACTTCAAACATTTAAATCACTCACACGGGAGTGCACGCGATCACTAGCCAAAGGTCTGCTACAAACACGGTAGAAGGACAGCCACCAGGGCACCTCCACATTTCCACATTTAACAAGATCGTGCAAGAGGCTCTGCACAACCAAACGGAGCACACCGTTATAATCCTCGCGGAAAAAAACGCGAGATCAACTACTTACTCGCCTCAAATGGATATCTGACGGAAAAGTCACCAACACCGCCTCACGCCCGAACGGTGTCCCTTGATCCCGAGCCTCGGCCCCGAAAACAGTCGGGTGCATCGCACCATTGCGACCCCCTCGGGAAAACACGTCAAAAGAACTACTCACATGAGTGCAATGGATATCCGGAGAAAAAGATACATTCCGGTGCACCGCACACGAGCGGTGCAACGTGGGACCCGCAACCAAGTCCCTAAATGCAACGAACGGATCGCACCGTTGCGATCCTCTCGAAAAAGTACACGAAATTGACTACTCACTTGTCCAAAATGGTCACACGGTGATAAAGTTGGAAATCACTGTCAACTCCCAAAAACGACCCTCACGGGGCCCGCACCATCGTGCTGAATTACAGCGGGCAGACTGCGCCAACACGATGCCCTCGGAAAAAAACCCAACATCGACTGCTCACACGCCCCGAACGGACTACCGAGGAAAAAGTCTCTACTAGCTGCACGCAGCTCAAAAGACGGGTCGTGGGGGCCGCGCCTCAACTCCAGCCTCAATGCCTGGAACCACACTGGAAACCTCCGCCTCAGTGTCAGGGTCACAACGCCGCTGACGGCTCTCAAAACGGATGTCGGACGCGTCCGCGCCGTCCAAAACAAGAATCCCGGGAAAAACGCGTGTCCACTAAAGGACGCGTCGCGCCTCAGCAGCTCCTCGTTTCGAGAATTAAAAATTCCCGAAACCATCTCAAAACGTTCCCCTCGACGCAAGGTCCGCGTTTCCACTGACGGCGCGCAAAACGGACGCCCGTAGCCCGAAATACGGGCGTCAGAAGACTGGGGGGAAAAGCCCCTTGGGCCGGACCGGCCCGGTCCGGCCAGTCCGCCCGGCTTGGGTCGGCCCGCGTCGGCCGGCCCGGTCCGCACAGCTGGCCCGCGGCTCAACCGCGGGTCCGGTTCACCCCGCTGTGGCCTACTGGCCGCGGCTCACTTCTACCGAACGACCGCCTTGCGGCCGGTTGACACCCCACAGCGACCCGCGTTTTGCGGGTCGCTGTCGACGAACGAGGGTCGCGCGCTTCGCGGCCCCCCTCTCATCCGCTTGCCGGCGCCTGCGGCCGGCGCCACAGCCGGCTTCCGATAGCCGCCGCCTAAGGGCACCGCCGCCTCCCGGAAGCGCCGCCACCGCCTGCTGAAGCCCCGGCCGACCGCTGAAGGCCCTGCTCCGCCCCACGCCGCCCTGCGGCGCCGCCGTCCGCCGCCTTCGACCCTCGCCGGACCGCCCTGCCGACCGCCGGAAACCGCAAAACCACCCCCAACTTCGCCGGGCCGCTGCGGACGCCACAGAGCTCCGATTTCACATCAGAAAGGTGCGTCAGAAATCTCAGATCGAGCTCTACTAATCTATGGGCTTTGTTCGAAGATCGGGCAGCAATTCGACGGTATAAATCGGGCTCAAAAAGAAAATGCGAGAATTTAAAAAAACGGAGACAAAATAAAACTCCTGCCTCGTGGAGCTTCGCCCGATGCTTCCTGCGCGATCCGCCCCGCGTCGTTGCCTTGCGGGAGTTGGTTTTTCAGATCTCACCTCGCTGGAGTTCTCCGGAATGGAGGAGGGAAGGGGAGAGGGTGTGAGGGAGGAGGAGGGGAAGAGAAGAGGGAGGGGGTGTGTTTAAGTAATAACACTAAAACACCCCCGCCCGGCATGCCCCCGACCCCACTCTCAAAGCAGACAAAAAGGAAGGCTTCCCTGGGTTAAACACAACACTCTGAGCACAACGGAGGTCTCATAATTTTAATCCAAGACCTCGTTCAAAAGATATTAAACTTAGCGCCCGAGGCCACCAAATTACGAAAACGCCCCTAGGGCCATTTTTCACAGACGGCCCGCGCCAGTGAAACTTATACCCCTACTAGGGTAAACGGCACGCTCCGAACTCAATGGTGCCCTCAGTTTTCCAATCCGAGCCACCATTTAAGAGATACTAGAGTTTCGCCATTAAACGAATTAATTTATTTATTTAATTCGTTTAACGTTCCAGAAGAGTGCGAGGGGTCCAAAAGTCCTGCACCGACAAGTTGTATGTCGTTCCTAGGGTAAAACCCCATTCTGGACCCATCCTTATACTCAGATCTTTGATCCGTAACTCCATTTAGGGGTTATCCCATTTATTTAGCATTTCCAGTGCGAACGCACTGAAAATTTAATTCCGGCCACTCTGGGGCTCGGAATCGTATGCCGTCTGAAGGTGCTGCTCTGTAATATCATCAAGAATATTCCAAAGTCTTTCGTAGAAAAAACCGGTTTCTTACATCATTACCTCATTCAAGCTTTTCTTCCCCAAAAAGAAAAACTAGGGAGAAACACAGGGTACTAAGCCCACACCTGGCTTTCCCATACCCTGAAGAACCCACGCACAGCTCTGTGTCACCGCACACAGACCAAAGGATTGATCTGTTCATGCGAGGTCGGCCCTTGCCTATGTCGTGCACCCACTCCAGACTTTGGGGTTAGGGCAAGGCGGTAGACAACCTCGCCATCCCTTTGCACGGTTCCAAACGGCCCGACGGACCTCGGGGGTAGCTCACCTCCCCGGTCAAACCGCTACGTCGCACGCTGCGACAGGAATCACCGCTTGGGCATGGGCAAGCCCCGGTGATTCCATTTTTCAGAATATCCATATGGTGAAGCACCCAAGGATATCTGGTTACACAAGATTCCACAGTCGAGGCTCTCTTACACACTCGACGAGCGATGGAGTCGACACCATCGACTAAAGGAAAAGGTCTCACGCCTTTTTCCTTTCCAACATAGGGTTGCACCCGACGCCCTGCATCACCCTGTTAACGCCTCAAACGAAGAGCAGGGAGGAAAAGCCTTTCACATGAAGATCCTAACAATTCTACTACAAGAAGGTAGTAGAGTTGTAGAGCGTACCTCTTATCACCTCATGCTCTGCATGATAATAGATATCAAAAGATCGCGGTTGTCCTCGGTCCCAACTGTTAGCTCTCGGAGCCTGACGTGGACCACCTAGTGGTGATGGGAAGTCCTTGTAACGTCGTCCCCCACTACCAGCTCTTCCCGCTCCTCTGCTAGCACCACCTCTCTAGGCACTACTCTGATCACGGTGCTGCCTCTGCAGTGGTGGTGCGCCTGCTTCCTGCCCGAAGCACCCAGCAACTCGGGTCGGGCATCTCGTACCAAGTGACATAGCCCATCACAAGCATAGCACCGGTGCTCTCTGGGCTGCCCTGGTGCCCTCCGGCGCCACTGTGGTGTACGACCACGGCCCGGGATCCACTCACGGAAGGGCATCCTCGGCTGCGGCCCTGCGCCTTTTCGCGACAGTGGTATACGACCACACCTCCGAAACCGGCAGTGGGAAGGCCACCTGCATCGAGGTCCTGTCCTACGGCGCCTGCTAGCTACGGCAGACGTCCCGGCTCCATCGCGCCCACTGCCAGTACCAACCGAAAAAACATGATAGGAAGCCCTCTGTCACCAGCGCCTGCTCTAGCACCCCGAAATATGTGGAAATGCCCAAGGGTACTCTGATAGCACGAATCTCTCGGCGGAGACCCTGCTCAATCTTCCGTGCTCGGAGGTTGTCGTCATGGACCAAGTCCGGGTAAAAGCGTGCATGGTCTGCAAAACTAGTCGCGTACTCGGCCACCATCATCCCTCCCTGCTGAAACTGCAGGAGCTCCTGAATCCAACGGAGCACAAGTAGGAGGGGAAAAACTCCTCACGGAGCAACAACTGAAATTCGTCCAACGAAAATGACGACTCGTCAAGAAACTGAGTCACCAGACTCCACCAACGCCAAGACGATCCACGGAAAAAGGCTGGCTGCCAAAGCCACTCTCTGATCTGTCGGCATCTGCACAAGCCTGAAAAGGCTAAACATTGCCTCGAGCCAAACCTCTGCTGCCTAAGGGTCTGGCTCACCACTGAACCTCAGCGGTCTCTGCCACTGGAACTCACGGAGCGCGCTCAACCTGCGCTCAAGCTCAGCCTGCTCTACCGAAACTGTCTGCTGCTCAACAGGCGGGGGTGTTGCTACCAGCCTACCCTGAGAAAGGGGCTCACATGATGGGTCCTGGACTATGGCCTCATAGCTCAAAGGGTCGTCGTCACGCACCCAAAGCTGGTATCTGGGCTGGCTGCCTTCGCGGAGACATCCTGAATATTATCAAGGAGTGCCGCGGTCCGATGAGCATAATGTATATACCAATAACAATGATGGGGAGCTAACTCAAGAAGGACAGTCAAAGACTCGATCCTATGTGATGCACAAACCAATTCTTCCATGCAACAAGTGTCTCAGCATGTCAAGTCGACAAGCGGGTAATCAAGGTCCTGGTGAATGGATACATCGGCCGCCGCACCATCACTGGACTCCCTGGCCTGAGAGCCTCTCTTGAGACACGTTAACACTTTTACCCTAAATCCCAACCAGTTCCTTTTATTTTAGGGACATTCGAACAGCGTCCCAAGGAACGAACCACCTTTGATACCACTTTGTCACGACCCGACCCTACCCGGGCTCGAGCCGCAACTACCCCAAGCCCGCCACCCTAGGCCAGGGGCTGGCGACCAGCGCTGAAGGCACAATTACTCAGGGAGGCGTTTTCCTAAGTACCTGTACACAGACACGCAGAAAAATCAATGCAACAGTGCAGAGTAAAAGTAAAGACAAGAAAAGAAAAGGAAAGGGCAACTGCTATATAAATACCACAAAGTCCATCGACCTCTACAAGTACAAAGTACAAACTGAAAAGAAAAGGGACAAAACATGCACCCAACCAAAAAAAGTGCCACAACCCTGCAATAGGTAAACTAAAGAAACTGCTGATGGGTCTCCCACCTGGAACCCAGCCACGACCACCGCACGCAGTCCAAGATCCCATGCTCCTACGCTCCACTGAAGTCACGCTCCACCTATCTGTTGTCTGCAAGGGCACACCAAGTGCAGGCAAATCCCAAGAAGGGGTGAGTATAAAAATACTCAGTAGAATACCCCGAAGGCTCGAGGGAGCAACAAATGAGGTACCAAAGGGTGATCAGTAGAGAGAACAGGGAGAAGAAAAAGAGTACAACAGAGAGTGCAGTAAAGAGTCTATCTCAACCCAACAAGAGAAAGAAGGTAGACTCGTCTAGACACAAGGAGCTGGAAATGGTGAGAAGACGAACTTCCCGTCGAGTCTTCGCTACCTATAGCAGGAGAGTAGACTCATCCAACCACGAGAAGCTGGATGCGGAAAGCACGTGGCATACCCCGCGCGTCTTCGCCTCTCTTGAAGGAGAGTAACGAAGACCCCAGGGAGTGGGTACCCGAAACATGGTATATACAAATCCATATGCTCTGTCGAGAAGCCCGAAGAATGTCGTAAGGGGATCTTCGTCCCATAGCTCAGCCCAAGAAAGAGTAGCCAACAGTCCAAGACATAACTATCATCGTCTCCCAGCGTCCCGCACGTCTGCCCCGAACTACGAGCCAAGGGGCTCAATCACCGCACTTCGACACTATCCGCTTGGGGCGGCACTGACTCGCCCGCACGGTTTTAGATCGCGTCACAAGAACGCGTATCGGTGGGGAAAGTGCCCCTCGTAACTGAGAGTTCTAGGAAAGTCAAACCACACCTCATCACTGCCCTGCAGTCGAGAGGTCTCCTCAAAGTCAAGACGTTCCATCACCGACCCGTACAACCAAGGGTCCTGCTCCGGTAACCACAGAGGAAAGCCTCAGACTAGCCTAGTAGTAAGGACTGAGTCTGGAATGCCAACCGGTGTCCCACTGCCCAGTCCTGCTGGAGGGTAGTTCATAACCAGATATCGGGTGACCCACTGCCCATCCCTACTGGAGGGTAGACCATAATACATCATCTGGCGACCCACTGCCCAGCCCCGCTGGAGGGTAGACCATAATAAGATACTGGGTGACCCACTACCCAGCCCTGCTGGAGGGTAAACCATAATACATCATCCGAAAACCCACTGCCCTGCCCCGCCGGAGGGTAAACCAGGAATAAGTCGATAGGCGACCCACTGCCCAGCCATGCTGGAGGGTAGACCTGGAACTAGACGACGGGTGACCCACTTCCCAGTCCTGCTGGAGGGTAAACCCTAAGAGGTCGTCGGGTGACCCACTGCCCAGTCTCTGCTGAAGGGTAGACCCTAATAGTGTCGGGTGACCCACTCCCCAGTCTCAGCTGGAGGGTAGACCCTAATAGCATCGGGTGACCCACTGCCCAGTCTCTGCTGGAGGGTAGACCCTAATAGCGTCGGGTGACCCACTGCCCAGTCTCTGCTGGAGGGTAGACCCTAATAGCATCGGCTGACCCACTGCCCAGTCTCTGCTGGAGGGCAGACCCTAGAAGCCGATAAGTAACCAACTGCCCAGCCCCGCTGGAGGGTAAAACTCAGAACCGCTCTGCCATTTCTACAGGAGGGTACAACACTGGCCAACGAACACATAGTGGGTATCGCGTGACCACCCGACTCCAACACAACTCACCCAAAGGGGCTTCAACACCTTCCCCATCACTGGGTGTCACCAGCACCGCTACCGGCCGATCCATCGAGAACAAGACCAGGGGGAGACCGCTCAACCCTACTGGTCAGACAAAAGAGCACCAGGCCAGGGGAAACTCCGCCCTGCTGGTCAAACAAACAAGCACAAAGGGACCCTATACGTCGCAAGAGTTCAAAGTACGTAAGTCATAACACGACACGCACATGGGGCCCACACGACGTGTGGCCCCACGTCAACCCCAACTGAGCACACAAACATCCTCAGGTACAACCACCACATGTAACTCCAAGCGCTCCCGTATACTCCCAGAGTATACCACGTTCCAGCCCAAAGGCAGTCGTGCACATGGCACCCAACATCAACGCGAAGGCGGGACGTAACAATTCCACCTCAAAGGCCCAGGCACAGCCAACCACATCACTTCAAGAATTTACATCACTCACACAGGAGTGCACGCGATCACTCGCCAAAGGTCCGCTACAAACATGGTAGAAGGACCGCCATCGGGGCACCTCCACATTTCCACATTTAGCAAGATCGTGCAAGAGGCTCCGCACAACCAAACGGAGCGCACCGTTATAATCCTTGCGGAAAAACACGCGAGATCGACTACTTACTCACCTCCAACGGATATCCGACAGAAAAGTCACCAACACCGCCTCACGCCCGAACGGCGTCCCGTGATCCCAAGCCTCTGCCCCGAAAACAGTCGGGCTCATCGCACCCTTGCGATCCCCGCGGGAAAACACATCAAAAGAACTACTCACATGAGTGCAACGGATATCCGGAGAAGAAGACACATTCCAGTGCACCGCACACGAGCAGTTCAACGTGGGACCCACATCCTGGTCCCGAAACGCAACGAACGGATCACACCGTTGTGGTCCTCTCGAAAAAGTACACGAAATGGACTACTCACTTGTCCAAAATGGTCACCCGGTGATAAAGCTGGAAATCACCGTCAACTCCCGAAACGGCCCTCGCAGGGCCAGCACCATCGTGCCGAGTTACAGCGGGCAGACTGCGCCAACGCGATGCCCTCGGAAAAACACCCAACATCGACTACTCGCATGCCCCGAACTGACGACCGAGGAAAAAGTCGCTACTAGCTGCACGCAGCTCAAAAGATGGGTTGTGGGGCCCACGCCTCAACTCCAGCCTCAATGCCTGGAACCGCACTCGAAATCTCCGCCTTAGTTCCAGGGTCACAACGCCGCTGATGGCGCTCAAAACGGATGTCGGACGCGTCCGCGCCGTCCAAAACAAGAATCCCGGGAAAAATGCTCGTCCACTTAAGGACCCGTCGCGCCTCAGCGTCCCGTCGTTTCAGGAATTAAAAATTCCTGAAACCATATCAAAACGTTCCCCTCGACGCAAGGTCCGCGCTTCCACTGACAGCGCGCAAAACGGACGCCCGTAGCCCGAAATACGGGCGTCCGAAGACTGAGGGGCAAAGCCCCTTGGGCCGGACCGGCCCGGTCCGGCCGGTCCGCCCCGCTTGGGCCAGCCCGCGTCGGCCGGTCCAGTCCGCACAGCCGGCCCGCTGCTCAGCCGCGGGTCTGGTTCACCCTGCCGCGGCCAGCTGGCGGCGGCTCGCTTCTACCGATCGGCCGCCTCCCGGCCGGTTGACACCCGACAGTGACCTGCGTTTTTCGGGTCACGGTCAACGCACGGGGGTCGCGCGCTTCACGGCCCCCCTCTCCTCGGCTTGCCGGCGCCCGCGGCCGGCGCCGCTGCCGGCTTCCGACAGCCGCCGCCGAAGGCCGCCGCCGCCTCCCGGAAGCGCCGTTTCCGCCTTCTGAAGCCCCAGCCGACTGCCGGAGGCCCTGCTCCGCCCCGCGCCGCCCTGCGCCGCCGCCGTCTACCGCCTTCGACCCTCGCAGGACCACCCTGCCGACCACCGGAAACCGCAAAACCACCCCCAACTTCGCCGGGCCACTGCGGACGCCTCGGAGCTCCGATTTCACATCTGAAAGGTGCGTCGGAAAGCTCGGATCGAGCTCTACTAATATATGGGCTTTGTTCGAAGATCGGGCAGCAATTCGACGGTATAAATCGGGCTCAAAAAGAAAATGCGGGAATTTAAAAAAACGGAGACAAAATAAAACTCCTACCTCGTGGGGCTTCACCCGATGCTTCCCGCGCGATCCGCCCCGCGCCGTTGCCTCTCCAGAGTTGGATAGCCGGAGCACGCCTCGCCAGAGTTCACCGGAATGGAGGAGGGAAGGGGAGAGGGTGTGAGGGAGGAGAAGGGGAAGAGAAGAGGGAGGGGATGCGTTTAAGTAATAACACTTAAACACCCCCGCCCGGCACGCCCCCGACCCCGCTCTCGAAGCAGAAAAAAAAGGAAGGCGTACCTGGGGTAAACACGACACTACGAGCACAACGGCGGTCTCATAATTTCAATCCGAGACCCCGTTCAAAAGTTAATAAACTTAGTGCCTGAGGCCGCCAAATTACGAAAACGCCCTTGGGGCCATTTTTCACAGATGGCACTCGCCCGCGAAACTTATACCCCTCCTAGGGTAAACGGCACACTCCGAACTCAACAGTGCCCTCAGTTTTCCAATCTGAGCCACCATTTAAGAGATAATAGCGTTTTGTCATTAAATGAATTAATTAATTTATTTAATTCGTTTAACGTTCCAGAAGCGGGCGAGGGGTCCAAACGTCCCGCGCTGACAAGTTTTATGTCATTCCTAGGGTAAAAACCCCATTCCGAACCCATCCGTACACTCAGATCTCTGATCCGGAACTCTGTTTAGGAGTTATACCATTTATTTAGCATTTCCAGTGTGAACGCACTAAAAATTTAATTCCGGCCACTCCGGGGCTCGGAATCCCATGCTGTCTGAAGGCACTGCTCTAGAATATCATCTAAAATATTCCAAAGTCATTCGTAGAAAAAACCAGGTCCTTACATTAATCATGATTATGCTCAGTACTAATAGAATAGAGTATACATTTCATAATTCCCTCATGTATCTTCATCCTAAGAAGTAAAACCATTACTCCTATAACCATGATAATTTCCATCTTGATATTTCTCCCACAAGTAAGCTATTATTCTCATCCATTTCATTACCTTAAATTTCCATTTTCTTTTATCAGTTATATTCATCGTTTTCTTCTTTTACAGAGTGAAAACGTTTTTATTTTTTATTAAGGAACAAATTTATAGTATCTATACATGGGATTCATTTTGTAGAAACCTCTCTATCAATCCATTTCCAAAATTCTAGTATATTTTATTAAAAATGAAATCATCCATATACTTATCATTAGACAAATACCTATAAATATGCATAAAAATACCCTTATGGGTCTCACTAATGTTTTCTCAACCTTATTTCAAATTTTTAACAAAACCTTTCCCTTGATACCAACTATATCCACATAGGCTTTACACCCATGGATCTTACATTATTTTACTTAAATATTCAAAACATTTCAAAATTATATACTCAATATAAATAATAGTTTTGTGTCTTTTGAAACTGGGAAAACATTTATCTAATTTAGTGAGAGATATTATATATATCACGTAAAGATCTTCCACATTGACTACCCCTACATAAAATCATTATTCATAATATGGAGAAATAAAACCAAATAAAGTGTCCAAAAAGATTTTCAATATGGGTAAACATAGTATATATCCATGTAGGATTATATTATTGAATTAAATAAGTATAAGGGTATGTGATCATGATCATGACTTTCAAATTTCATACCCAACCTTTCATAAAATGTAAAAATGAGTCATAACATAACTATTGGCAGTCCATAAGGCAATCCTAAAAAGGATGATAATTTATCATAAGTCAATAATAAACAACAATATCATTTCATATAAGTTTGGAACTATAATAAATATAGAAAATAATTTCTTGTTTCAAGGATAACTATAAAGAACATCAACATAGTGGAGCAGGACACACATGTTTCCCACAGTTTATTTGGGCTCCCCAATTTCTTATTATGGGCCAGGAGTAACATGTTTACCATTATATATCAAGACCCACATATTTCCCACTAGGGATCATTAAACACTTTTTTACCATTATGGTTCAATATTAACCTATTTCTCATTTTTTTAGGACACAATTAGTTCCCCTTATGGATCAAGACCATCAACTTGTTTCCAATATTTATCTCATGAGATATAAATCATTACGTAATGAATAATAGGGAGATATATGTTTCACCAATCACATAATGAAGTAATACATACATTTTTCACAAGATCATAAAGAATCATAATACCAAAATGCATGAAATGAAATGGGTATCATAAACATTTATTTATATCCTGAAGTACAGAATAGGGAAATGATTCTAATTATTTCATTATATAATAACACATTATAAGAACCTGGTTTCATAATCATTTCATCATAGTATAACCCCTAGAAAATATAATGTTTTAAAAACAATTACTAGAAAATATACCTTAAACATTGATACAAATAATGAAAATTGTATCCTTAGATCATATCCCTAGAAATTCATAAATAATAATAATATATTTCAACTTGTTGGTGATGTATTTTGAAAGATAACTTGGAGCATTTCTTAATTAAAATAACTATTCTTTAAAATTCACTTTTTAGGTACAAATCATATTAAAATAATTTTAATTAAAATATATTTGAAAATAAATAAAATAATCTCAAAACCCCATTTAAAACAATTCATTAGGAAAATATACATTCTTATTTGAAAAATAACATTTTAAATCATAAAACATTATGGATACATTTTAATTTGAAATTTACCTTGAAAAAATATAAAAGAGGTTTTAAAAATTATATTAAAAACCTTTTAAAACATAAAAAATTATTGTAATAAATATCCTTGAAAATAATCTCAATATGTCACTTAAATAATTTTTTTTATGCATTTTTAGAAAACAAGGTTTTCTAATAAATCAAATTTTACACTGATGATAGAAATATGGTTATGTTTTTTTTTAAATAATTTTTTTAATTATCATAATTACAGATAGTGGAAACAATTGTTCCAATAGATGGATATATCATTAATAACTAGAGGATAAAAAAAATTAATTATATTTTTTGAGATATGGATCATAATATTTCATTAATGGAAGCCTAATTGAAAAAAATACTGATAAACTACTATATTATAGAAATAAACTCTTACCACCTTGATAACATTGAATCCCAATCCACATGAATAGGTAAAATAAAATTAATCTAAAAATAATAGTAAAATAAAGAAATTAGTTATATAACATGTCATTTAGATTTATAAATCCTATGTAAAAGAATATATTGGTATAAATTATCATGCCACTCAAATAATTAAAATTTTGACAAAATTACATTACTGATTGTGTATCGTTTTAACCCTAAAACCCAAGAAAGAAGTATCCTAAATTGGATAAGTAAATAAAAATAAATTTAAGTATTTGAATCATATAATACATTAATGAGATTTATATACCTCATACAACGTAAATTATTGGTTAATAAGGAATAATTATCTTTCAAATAAGGGTGAGACTAGAAATCCCCTAACCATATGTGTAATCATTAAAACATGATATACTTGAAATAATAATATCAATTGAAAATTTTAATATCATTATTGATAATAAATTCATGATTTAAAAATTCATAGGTCATTATATAAAACACATAATAATAATTAGTGGTGAATATAATGTGTACCTCAAATAAATAAATGTGTTATAAGAAAACACTTACCTTAAGTCTTAACATTCTTTTTTCACATTCATATCTTAGATGAAATAAATATAATACAATTATACATTTAAAACAGAAAAATAATCTTATATATCATAACATATTTGATATTATTTTTGTTTTATATTTCCCTTTTATTAATAGTTTCATAATAAAGTTACTATTCAAGTAATAACATATTTGTCTTTTTTTCATTTGATTGAACAAGTTATTATTGATAATCTTGAATAGATAATGATTTAAATATTTTCATAATGTACTGAATGATTTAAATATCACATATATTCATTATATATTTATTTATAATAATATATATAATATATAAATATTAAATGGAATACACCATTCTTACAGATGTTAGGTCGTACGTTTGCGTGAATGATGTGTCTGTTTTTTTATTGTATTTCATGAACGCAAGTAAATGAAATATATTTATAAATATATATTATCATTTGAATAGAATAATTATTTATTATATAATATTTAATTTTACTAAACACATTCTTAATACATTCCATGCAATTTATGATGAATCACATCACTTCAAGGAGTTGCAAGTCCACACATCCCCAAATGAAGTTATTGTATTGCCAAAAATGGAATGAAAGGTGGTATCTATTAATAATAATTAAATAATACTAAATAAATACTGAATATTATATATTATAAAATAATATTATTTATATAATTATTACCAACCTTGAGTGAAGTTAATTGATGAATGAACAACATCCATTAATTAAACACGATTTTATGTTGATAATTATAATTAATTGTAATTGATTTCACTGATTACATTAGAAAAAAAAATATTTTTTCCTTATTAGAAATTTTAAATTTTCTTATTCAAAACATGGAATCCATTTTTTCATATTGTAATAAAAGTGACGGTATATTTTTTCAAATTAATCCCACATAAGGGATGAGATAATGAGTTTTTGATGTAAAAAGATAAAAAGTTTGATATAATTTTTTATCTCATTTAAATGTGATATTGATTAAAATAAGATAACTTGGATATATTTATGAATAATTCTTCTATGTAAATACATAAAATATTAAATTATTCTTTTACTATTATAATAAATTAGTTGAAAAATATGTTTTCAATTAAAATTTTCTAATTTTCACTACTATCCAAAAATTAATCTTCTATGAAAAATACAAAACAAATAACCCCAAGTAAAATTTTATATCCCTATTTTAAAAATGAAGTTTATTTTGAAAAATAAAAAGCATATAAATGTCAAAAATTATTATAAGAAAATGTATTATGTTAAAATATAGTAAAAGTGCCTTTTAGAATAATACAGTTATTTATAACTAAAACTCAATTTGTTAACTTATTATGGTCATAAAACATGTTGGACAAATTAAAAATAAAATTATTTTAAATTATAATATATATTTCATTAATATCTCACAATAATTGTGATTAATTTAATTTATTATAAAAAATTCCTTTATGGTGGTAAAAATTGTTTTCCCTAGAAATAGATCCTTTATATTGAATTAGTTCTTATTTTCATTTCTAATTAATTCATTACAAAATAATTAATTATATTAAATATGCACAGAAAATATATCCATAATATTGTAAATATTATTATTATGTTACATTCTAATAGTTTGGTGATAACTATAATAATATTTTAATAATAAATTAATAGTATATTGTAGTTTGTTAAAACATAGTCATTCGTTTAACAGAAGCTATAGAAGGAGCATTGAATTGTGTGTAACTCAAGCCAAACATATTTTATATTATAAAATAATATAATCTATTTGTTTATCATAAAATATTAATATCTTGGCGTTGCATATAAGTGATGAATAACATTGTGTATTGTGTAATTCCAGAAATCATATAAATTTTATATATTAAAAAAATTGATTAAAAAAACATAGGATGTTACACTGTTCATATCCACAATTTTCACATGTTTATAAATATTTCATTCCCTTATTCCCATTATTTGACTTTTTTATTCCATCTATTTTATCTATCACTTTCCATTAAAACTATAAGACATGGATAATTAATTATCTTTCATGATATCACATGACATTATGTACTCATATGATGTGAATATTTGGGAGACAAAATCCCTTAAAATAATTTTCATCAACACATAAATTAAATGGTAAATATAACTATTTGGATTATAAAATATTTTAATGAATTCAAATTTTACCTTGAAAATTTTGATTAATAATTTGTTAATTATTTATATTCCTTTAATATTAGACTCTGTAATTGTCCCTCCATTTTCAATTTCTACACAAGAGGAAAATACATTTCAATGATGATTTCTTTAAATTCCTCTAGTTTAATGATTTATATATAATATTCATACACTTTTTTAATCAATGAAAATTATTGATCCTCATTTCCTTAGTAGTGAATAACAACCATGAATACCTTAGACAATGCAATATATTCCAAATGGAGAAATACCTTTTATAAAAAACAAATAAATTTCTCAGCTACATATTCATTTTAAGTCCCATTAAATGATGAATGTTTTTTATTCATATAGTTCTCTAACATCATTACACTAAATGATATATTTTCAATATTCTCAAAATAGGTATTTTTATTTCTCATTACTTTCTTCAGTTATCCTAATTTGGTCATTATTTCATATATTCTTTTTGTATCTCTAGCTCTATATTCATTATCATTTCAATGAGTGAAACTACCCAATGAGGTTTGTTTATTGGCATGGTTCCAATTAATTATTCTAAGAAACAATTCTAAATATTTGCATATACTTGATTTGTTCATAACATTATTAAACATAATTTATAATCCCTATACAAGTGGTAGACATAACAATAAATATATTTTCTCATATCTAATATTATATTAATAAACATGGTTTCATTATAAAGGTTTAATATTTTTTAAGTATTTTCTTATCCTTCATTATGGTATGTATATAAAACCAAAAAATATCCAAAAAATAACCTTTTACAGTTTCAAAGAAGGGTTCATTATGGCTATATGATGTGTACTAGGTAATACATGAGTCAACAAATATGTTTCTTTTTTATTGTTATTAACTATAGGTACATCTCTCCCTGATCCACGTACACTTATTATATCCATATCAAGATGTATTTATAGGAGAATCACATAATCATTACCTTAGAAAAAAATATGATATTATCATATACTTATAATAATAAATAAAATAATCATAAGGTTATAATATCAAATATGTGTTTTCTGATATCTAGTTACCATTGTATTTACTAAACTATTATCTAATAATAACTATAAATAACCTGACCATATTATCCTGGAGAATGTGGTTACATTATTACATTGGTATTAGATACAATTTATCACATCCTAATGTAACTTATAGATTAATAGTCATGTTAAATTAGATTCATTCTAAATATTAGATATATTTTTTTAAAGGAAAAATACATAAAGTATTTTCTTTGTGAAAAAAAATATTCCCTATATAAAATCTATTCATATTAATAAGAAACACTTCCTCGTATCCTGTGAAAAATAAAAAATAACAAAGTGGTGATCTATGTTTCTTAGTAAATGTATGCATATAATAGATTATATCATGAATAAATAAAAATAATCAACGTGAAAAGTTAAATAATTGAAACATGTCCCCTTTAATAAATAATATGAGCATAATATGGAATAAATAATAGATCATAAAATAATTCCATATGAATAATCACATAGAATTGAAATATATCTATATATATTCTAACTAGTATAATATTCAAATAGATGAAACAAATCGCATAATGTGGTAATTCAAAATGTCAAAAATCTAAAACAATCAAGTATTTCCACAATAGAATTAAAATATATGGGTAGAAACCATTAAAATTTCCCCAAATTATTTGTATCACGAGACATGTCAATGCTTCAAGGGGATATCTATAACCAGTATATTACTATCACATACTAATTACAATGAATTTATCTTAATAAATGGATGAATAATAATCAACCTAATAATTAATATTAAAATCTAACATATGAAATATTAATCTTTACCACAAAGAAATAAACATAATACTAAACCAACCATATTAATATGGTGAATGGTTTAAAAACTATACATCCTCATTATAACTGATCATAATCACAAAAATTAAAGAATATGTATGATTACAATATAATATATCCTTAATAGAACATATTTAAAATATATTATTGATTTCATTTATTGATTTAAATATCGTAAACATCTCATTAAGAACATTATTGAGGAAAGTTACATTTTCAACTTGGAAATACTTTCAAAACATTTTTTCACAAAATATGTTGATAATAAATAAAAGTTAAAATAAAAATTTAAAAATCATTAAAATAGTATTTAAACATTTTTTATTCTTGGTGGGGGGATTGTTAATATGGCTTACATGTCTAGATAATGATTCTTTTCACATTTTTGTTAAATTCCAAATGGGAATTGTTTTGAAAATGAAATTAGGATTCATTAATAATTTTTTTCAAAATGTATGAATATATAAAAATTATTTTATTAATTAATTTATAAATGGTTAAATTCATTTTTGAAAACTTTTTTTATAAATAATAGATTTTTATGAATAATTCTTTTTAGTAGAATATAGAAATATTGTCATATTTTCATTATAACATTTTCTTAATAATTTTTAAAAAACAAAGACTATAAAGACTGTAATATGAATTGAAAAAGTATCATGAATAAAAATAAGGGAAAAAATATATTTTTTAAATATATAAATATCTAATAATTCCTCAAGGTATATTTTAAAAAATAGTCCCAAATAGGGATGTTTTTTAAATAAACTATTACAACATCTGTAACATCAAAATCGTATTCCCTATAAATGAAATTGTGATAAAATGAAACATTACATAAAATTAAGATAAATATATCAATGATATATAATATTAAAATAGGTATTATATAATCCGCATAAGGGAATAAGTGGCGTATATGGTTCATATTTCATAGAAGTGTAAGTGGGATGAGAAACCCATACAATAGGATCAACTTCCATTATATGTGCATTATCCTCCATTATAATAAATATTAGTTTGTTATAAATATACTAAAGAACCATAATAATAACCCTTATGCCATGTAATATTTAATAAAATTATTTTATCACCATGTTTTAACAATTCATTGTTTAAATTTTTATTTTAATTGATAATTTATTATTATTTAAGAAAGTTTTACTTCATAAATATTAGTAATTTTAATTTTATCATGTATAAATAAATTATATAATGTTATAAATTATATATGTATCACATATATTCATTATATATGTAAAAATAGTAACCCATTAATGTCACACGTAGTATAATAATCTTTTGTGAGTATGATAATTCCCTTGAAAATTTTCAACTCTACTTCAATCCAAATAACCGATTCTATGAAAAATTTTATTGAATCTGATTATCATTGAGACTATCTTGAATAAGTTCACATCTGGCTTCAATCATAAAAAATTAAAGAAATTTTTTTTCTAACCACCTCAAGGATTCACAGATGTAATCAAAACCTTTTTAAGCAATGGTTTCCTCCTAATTTTATGATCATGAATATGGTTTTGGAGGTTCCAGTCTTCTCATTACGATATAAACTACTTTTCTTTTTTTTCAACATTTGATGAAAATTTTTGAGTGGATTATTTTTCTTCTCATGAATTCATAATTTATATACTTCTCTATAATGCTACCTCACCATCGATTTTAGTATTTAAAAGTCAGTTGGGTTCTTTTTCCTTAGAACATGAGTTTTCTATTTTTTCTGATGAGGATCCTTCATGGTAATTTTAAAATTTTTCATACTTATGAAATTTTGAGATTAAATATAATGAAGACAAAGAATATTCTGATGATTGTTTTTCTTTTTATCCTTTATCCGTTTGGATCTCATTATCATTAGCGTCTTCTATTTTTTCATTTTCATCCTCTTCTTCTTCTACTTATACTTATATTTAGTCTTCCATTTCTTCATCTTTAAATTCGTTTTCATATTCTACATTGACTTACTTCTATTGGTATTTCTCTAATTGTCTTGTTTTTTAAAATTTCCATTTTCAAATGATTTAGAGATTGATTCTTTGATAAGAACCAGTTCTTCAATAACTTGTTTTCCATTTCCTTTATCAAACACTGAAGGGATATAAGCCTGAATAACTAATGATTCTTCAAAAACTAGTATATCTTCTAGAATAACTTGATCATTTTGATAAATATAGAGGACTTCATTTTGAGAATCATTTTAATCCCATTTCAACAAACTTTTTACTATTTTGGCTTTAGAAAGTCTCTTTATTTGCTTCTTTTTTTCTTCTGACTTTTGTAAAATCTAGATTTTCAGTTGCATAGCCTCAACAAGATCACGAATGAATTCTGGATCCCATATATTCTTTTGAGCATTATGTTGAATAAACATCTTTAACTCTTCATTTGGCATTCTCTTCTCATTATTATATTTTACCAGAGGATAAGTATCATCTTTCCTCTTCTTTTTAAATTCTTCCACTTTGTTTGATGGTTGGAATCAGAATCATCCCCATCAATGTTTTCAAAAAATTTAATTTTGGATCAAAGATCAAATTGAAACTTGACATAGTATCTTCAATATTGAAATATATTTTCTCTCTTATTGGGAAAATTTTCTTATAATCATTAAAAAACTCCATTCACTTCACAATATTCTTGTTGATTAATTCCAAAAACATAATAATATTTGACTTGATTAAGGCAGTTTTAATATTTTCCACCATAATGATAATAAACTTAACCAAATCAATATTCCACATATGGACCAAGTAATAAAGAAAAAAACATAAGGAACTTTTAATGTATCTCTATCACCCTTCCTATAGATAAGATATACTTTCATCCATAATGAATTTTTTTAATTCTCCAGTGAGATATGTGAAAATTTTATAAATTCTTCATAGAAAGAGAACATAGAATCTTAAGACTTTTTTTCTCTAAATTTCCAAGTCTTTTTAGTAAATTATGAGAAGGTAAGTATTCTTTTCTATCAAAAGGAACACAAACCAAGTCCCATAATCAATTAAAATAAATATTCTATATCTTTCCAAACATGGTAAGAAGACTCTATCCTTACCATTCCCTTTAATAAACTAAATAGATACATAAAGGTTAGTTACTATGTTGGGATAATAAAGGAACAAAATCATTATCTATATTTTCAACACAAATAGTTTCCCATCATGAGAAAAATTATCCTTTTGAGGGTTGAATCAAACTTATAAAACCATGATCTTTCAATATGTATTTCCCTAAAAACATAAAATTGTTATAGTATTCATTTGTTTCTATTGTAATGATATCTATTATTGGAGATCATACGTAAAGTAGAACAATCAGAGTGATAACTTCGAAGGGTGAGTATGCTGAGGATTGAAATATCAAAAAACTGATGTGAGATAACGGGGTGACCCATCCTTATATAACAGGTATAGGTGTTGTTAAATCTTTCATAAGGAAACCAATAATTGATATTGATATATTTTTTGATCATATGGTTGATATTTAATCCATGAATGTTTTTTAAAAATTTATTTAATGTCTCAATGTTTTATAAAATTAATCATATTTGGAATCATTTTGATTTAAAAAAAATGAAAAAAATAGATTTTTTATTAAAACAAAACGTATAAAAACAAAAATAATTATAACATAATGTAGTGAATTAATGAGAAAACTAATTCTATAAATGAGTATCATTTATAGAATAATTTTTCTTCAATATGAATAACTTGTTCTTCTTAGTTTTTGTAAAATAAAAATATTACAATTGTTTTTAATAAATTAATGTCATAATAGTTTTATTTTGAAAATTTATTATGATGGATTTTAAAAAAGAAAACTAATTACAATATCTATTTTATCAGAAAATGTTTATTACAAATTATGAGTTTGGAAATTTTATAATAATTTCTGAGATGAAAATAAATTTCATATTATGACTTTTGAGTTAGAAAAACTGATTATGGTACAATATTTTTAGAAAAATTAATTATTTATAAAACTAACAGTTTTTAAGAAAAACCATGTTTTTTGAAAATCAATAACATGTGAACATACCTTATGAAAATGATTATATTAATTTAATGATGCAAGTAAAAAAAGTATACATGAATGTAAATTTACATTTATAATCAGTAGCTTATTTTTAATGTATTCAAATCTATCATAAGTAAGGGGTTTAGTAAAAATATCATCAATTTGCTCTTCTGATCTATTGAATTGTAAAATTATATCTCAATTAATTGTGTGATCCTAAAGTAAACAGTGTCTTATATCTATTTTTTATCATTTGAGTGATGTGTGGGGTTTTTACAAAAATTAATGGCACTTTTGTTATCACAATGTATCTTAGTTTTAGTTCAACTCATGCCATAGTTAGTGAGTGTGTGTTGCATTCACAACACATGATCCCAAAAACATCAAACTACAACATATTTGACTTTAGTAGTGGATATTTTTACTGAGATTTTTTTTACCTGACTAATAAACAAAAAAATTAAGAAATGAAAAGTTTGTGATATACATTTTCTACACATTATACATCCACAAAATTCAGTATCTGAAAACTTTTTAATTCAAAAAAATTTCTAGAATAATATATTAGTCATAAATACATAGTTTTTTTAAGATAACTAAAAATTAATTTTACAGCTTTAAGACGAGATTAATTAGGATTGGATTTATATCATTCACATAAGCATGATGAAAACATTAAATGTTTTCATCTAGTTGTTAAGTAATGTAAACATCATATCATACCTCTAAAAAACATTTGACCAAATGATTTATTATCATCGTAAAGATATAATTTATTGTAGGTATAAATAGAATTACACATAATTTTAGTGTTTTTGTATCCAAATTTCTTAAGAAAATATTTTATATACTTATTTTGAGATATAAAAGTTTCTTCTATTTTCTATGAAATTTGAAAACCTAGAATGTTTGTTAACTCACACATCATAATAATTTAAACCTAAAACATCATAATATCAAAAAAATAATATATTATTTATTATTTATTTGAACCAAATATAATTTCATCAATATAAATATGTAAAATTGTAATATTTTTATTAACTTATTTCAAAAAATGACATGGATCTATAACTCCTTAAGAAAAAAAAGTAACAAAACTCCATTAAAACTATCATACCAATATCTGGGTCTTGTTTAAGTCCATATAGTTGTTTGGTAAGTTTATTAACATATTTTTGTTGTTTTTATTTTCAAAACTAGGTGTATGTTCTATATAAGATTCCTCCAAAACATATTCGTTTACAAATGCACACTTCATATCTATATGAACTAGTTTAAAATTAGTGAATGTTGTAAATGAAAGAATTATTCCAATAGTATTTCTATCAGACTATAAGTATCTTGACAATATATCCCTTCTTTTTTATTATAAACATTATAAACAAGTATATCTTTATTTCTAACTATTAGACTTTTTTCATCACTTTTATTCTAAAATACCCATTTAACTTCAATTATATATGTTTCTATAGGTTGTTCAACTAAAATACAAAAAATGTTCCTTTCAAACTCATTGAGTTTATATTTAATTCCCTTAATCCAATCCTCATCACCTAAAGCCTCATTGGTATTCTTAGGCTCGAATTGGGATATAAATCTAGATGTTAAATTTTATTTCGGAATCAACTTATTGTACTAACATGTTGATTTATATCACCAATGATTCATTCACTAGGAATATGAATTAGAAACAATTTATTTCATGGGTTTTCAAAATTCCATTATTCAATATATGTTTTAAAATATTCTTATGGACTAACATTAGAAACATATTCTTGAGTTATTTCCATATTAAAACTATTTTATACTTTAGGTTGAAAATAAAATTTAGAAATCACATATGAGGATGTATGTTGAAGTAATTTAAAAATGGACAAATGTTTTCAAACATAACGTGTATTATTTCCTCAATAGTACTATTATTTTTATTAAAAATTATATAGGCCTTAAAATTAGTGGAAAACCCTAAAAATATTCCTTCATTGGATTTGGGAGAAATCTTATCTAGATTATATTTAGTATAAATAATGAATAATTTGTAACCAAATACATTGAAGTAATACAATTTATGTTTTCTTCATGTCCAAAACTCATGTAATATCCCTGTTTTTTAAAAAAGAAATACTATGTTCGATAGCTAACATGATACATCACATCAATTTTAAACGAACAATGAAATATTATAATTTCAATTTTACCATTATAACCAAGCCATTATAATGGGACAAATGAAATGTATTAACTGATATTTTAAAATATGGTTTACACATGCAATTATTTAGGGACCAATTAACTATAAATGAAAATAAAAACCTTTTTAAAATAAAAGGAATTGTTTTTCTGAAAAACTATTTAAATTCTCACAAGTACGTTTTATACTAATAAATAAAAATTTAAATATTTTTGTATTATTTTAATATATATATATATAATATTAAAAATAGTTTTTAAAATTCAGTTTATGTGATTTTTTGACATGATATAAGAATAAATCCAATTTTAAGCATAAAAGATTTATTTTTCAAATAACTTTCTTTTCCCTCCTTCTGATGGAGAAGATGTTTTAAATTTTTTTTTTCAAATTTGATAAATTATATGTGAAAACATAAACTTCTTCTTTTAATATTAAATATAAAAATTTACTTTGGTTTAATTTTTGGTATTTTTCTGAAAAGTTTCATTTTTTGATGAATAATGGAAAATAATATATTTTGATTGAAAACTGTTTTGTCATCCAAATTGTATATAGTGGTAAATTTTATTTTTTAATTATATACAAGTAAAATTAGATTAATATTTTACTCTTTAATAATATTTATATCTTTTTAATCAATTTCACATTGAATTTGGATATAAAAACATTTCAATGTTCTGATGTTTTTTACATTAAAAACTCAATTTTTTGTTCCATCAATAGGATTAATTTTTTAGTAATTTATACAATTAATATGTTTTCAATTTTTAAAAATATATTAAATACTTGGAATCATAATTTCCAAATTTATTGAATAAGTCCAATTTATTTTTTGACATTATGAATAGTAAAATTAGTAATTTGTTTTATTAACACGATTTAAGGTAAATCGAATAATTATGGGTAAAAAATAAATATTATAAATATTATGATATTACCCTAACACTTGTAGGAATTTTATTTTATTATTATATTCATCTCTAATTATTAATGTATTAGGTATGAGACCATTTATGGCCATTTGGATGAGAATAAAACCTTTATAGTATTATATACAAGAAAATTCAATTTTGTTATACTTTTGTTTTTAACAAGAGACATATTTTTTATATGAGTTTATAAATATGATATGTTTGACTATAAATATTAATTTTAAAGACTAAATATTCATATACATCATGGTAATTTATTTATAATTTTTATTGATAAAATAATTACCTCAAATGCTGACATAGTGATGATGCAGTAATTTTTTAATTAATGGAAGAATCATAAAAATGATATTAAAAATTTTAAAAAAAATATAATTCGATATAATTAATATCAGTCATGAATTTTATAGATTTCTTTAACATGTTATTTATGTTTTAAAATAGATTTTTTTAATATATCATGTTGTTGTGGTATTTATAAAAAGTCATGTAATGAATAGTGTCAAACGTGACATTAATGTCATTTTTAAATAAATAATATTTTATTAAATGATAAAAAATTCATAAAAATATTAAATTTATCCAACTGATTTTTATAAGACGTATAATATCATTAATAACTAATTTACTGGTATTTTTTCATTTTATATTAATTATATTAAACATCAATGTGTAAATTACTTGATATTATAGTAAGAATTTTAAAATGTTAAATAATGGTTATAATTAAATGATAAGGATTAAAAAATAGTAAAAACTTGTGTAATTATAATTTAATGAATTTATTTGGACCCAAAATAATACTATCATCTAAATTAATATTTTTTGAGGCATTTTTATTATGAAATTATTTTATATTAATGTAATATTTTGATGAATTCCAAGATTTCCCCTCTCCGATATTATAAAACGGTACCCGGTCTTCTCTATTATTCATACCAAAAAACCTATTTGGTTCATCCAATCTATACCTTAATCCCTTTAGTAGAATACCTACTCACATTATATATTCTTTATTTTAGGTATAACCCCCTCCTTAAAGGTGTTAATTTGTTAATCAAAGGAGGTCATCTAAAAGAGAGGATTCTTTTTAATTATGTTTTTCTATTTTATTTCTACATCCATGTTCTTAAAATATTCTTCAACCATGATGAAATAATAAATACAGTATTATAAATATAATTATATGTTATTTTTATAATATAATTACTTAAATCCATCTCCATTTCCATCTAATGGGAAAATAATTAATTGTTCACGTGTACGACGAACTACCACCTCATCAAGCGATATAATTGATTTTCCATCACCATCTCTCAAGACTGGTTATAATGATGGAATTAATTTTTATTCATTATAATAATGATATATTTATCATTATGAAATATTACTATATTATTTATGTTCTTACCATTGTATGTGCATAAAAATGATAACGCTGTTTGTGTGTAAGTTGGATCAATCACCTCCAAGAATCAATGCGATTTGATTTTCATCACCACATAAATTGGATAATATATATAAGTATATTTAAATATTTTATTTTTTATTAATGAAATTATAATCATTATGGAAATATAATATAATACTTACCTTGTTTTCAAAATGATCATTGAAAAATGGAAATCTTACTCATGCATATATACGACCTACAATCTCTATGATTATAACATATTTAATTTTTCATAACCATACGTAATATATTTATTTAAAATTATAATTTATGTATAAAATAATAATAATTTCATTAATATTATTTTATAGATGATTTAATTCTAATTTATTTGACTATAAACATCATACCAAATTCATTTTGGACACAAGTACTGAATATCAACAAAACATGAAACATTAACAAAATAATTTAGTAATTGTTATAAAATGATAATAAGTGATATAAAATTAATAATAAAATTTTAAAAAATTTCTCATGAAATTAAATAATTAACTTAAATTTATTATTTATGATGATAAAGATTTTAGGTAATGAGTCAGACTCAAGTTAAGGGACCTTCTTTTAAAAACATCTTTTAATGTTCTTCTTTCATCTATTTTTAAAAAATAAAAAAGAAATATTTTTTAAAATATACCGCATAAATATAATTTCCCAATTTCATATTGATTTAATTTTTTTTATAATTCATATAAAATTTTTAAAATTTTATTTTCAAAAAAAATTGTTTTCATTTATGAGTGTGCAACTGTTTAAAAATGAAAAGTGATTTCAAAGAGGAATTGTTATTATTTTATTGTGAAAGTTTTATGTGTTCTAATTTTTTTTGGTTATTGGGAATTGTTTTTATAATGACCCATACTTTAGATACATTGTTATTACTTAATAATTGAAGCACACTTATTACAATATATAACAAAACCATGAATGGATCATATAGGTATAGTTTATTTAGAAACTGGGAAACATAAACAACTTGTTCATAAATCATCTACGTTGTCTCCCATTTATTTCATCATATCTAGAGTCCCTTTTGGAATGTTCTACTTAGTACCCTTCTTCCTGACCTGGGGAAAGAAAACATACAAAAGGGTGAGCTCAAATGCTCAGTAAGGGTAAACAAAATAGATATCAATCACATCATATTCATAAGAACATAACATTTTGGAAAACTTAACCTGCAAAAGAGATCATAATATAAAAACATGGGATAGATCATAGTGGTGAAATGTAATCCCAAATAATCATAAAATAAAACATGAAACATTGTGTCATACACACATAATCATATATAATCATTTCTTAGTAGTCAAGACTCATTGCTAAGACTATCTTAGCGGACAAAGTCCATTTCTGAACCGAGTTCACTCCTTATTTCAGTCCTGTTTCACTGAACCGGTTTTACCTTCCATTCCATCCATGTCTATCTCATGAGATATAAATCATTACCCAATGCATTGGAGGAGATATAGGTCCCACCCATCTCATAATAATACCATTCTTATGTGTGCCACAAGATCATAAATCATACATCATAGTATAACCCATGTAATAAAAATGGGATTCTTAATCATCATGCCATCATAAAAAAATCCATATAAGATAAAAGGACATCATAAAAATAATTCCATCATAACATAATTAAAAAAATTTAAAAATAGGGATAGAAAAAGAACCCTATATTATCTTAGATGGAAAATAATTTTGATAGAACACTTGAACTCCATTCTTGAGGAAAATATCCTTTCTAATTCAAAAACATTTTCCTTTCTTAACATGTCATATAATTTTAAACTAAAATAATTTGATTAAAAATAAACTTGAAAACATCTAAATGAAGCTTCATGGAAATAATTTTCTAAAAATCCATTCATTTCGTATAAGCTAAAAAACATTCTTCTCGTATTTTGGCCGGAAAAGTCAAAAAGTACCTTGTATGAAAAACGACAAAAGATTCCTTTCATATATTTTACTAAAAAGTCACCGAAGGGTAAAATTGAATTTAAAAAATTGTAGGAGGATATAAATAGTATTACATATTGATGAAACATGGATATGGATGATAAATATTCCCTAGTAATTTCTGAAGTAAAAACTATCTCGGATAAAAATTGAGATTGTGAGATTTTCCCTTACATTAGGTCTGATTTGCTTCGTACATGTCCGAAACTCCTATATAATGATTAAAATAATGTTATTGACTTATTCCAGAATTTAAATCATTGTTATGATATCATATATGGTCATATTATTAGCTTCTTATTAGTAATATTTCATTGCTACTTGTTATTCGGGTGTTTATTGCTTTTTTGTTCTTATGCGTGCTTTGTCGAATAAATTCTTATTCTTCTATTTAGGTTATCGGTACCTCATTTAAATAATGGTATTAGTGTAATATATATCATATTTATTCATTAAATTCATTTATATAATCATTATGCAATGAATATCATGTAGAACGAGTCGCATCACATCGTGGAGAGGGTAGGCTGTACGTACGCACGAGCGATGATATCATTCCCATGATCATGGAATTGTATTGAAGTGTATGTATACTATTTCAGAATCAATATCACTTTAATAATAATCATTTATACTTATTCTTTACACCATTATACCCATCCAAGTAAGGTGGTGGTGGAAAACAAATTACACCACGGCGTGGAGAGGGTATTCCGTACGTACGCACGCGCGGTGATTTCATTTTCCGTAGGATGGATAGAAGTTGAAATAGTGTTGTTTCATATTTATAATAACATATCCGTATATGAGTGATACTGATTTTATTACTTCATAATGTAACAACTGAGGAAGAATAAGTTGAAGAAGAAAGATATTGGAAAGGATCGGTAATGGATATTACCTCTTCTTTGACGCGCCTCTTCTTAACCTCCTCTTAGGGCACTAGGGATGGTCTTTTAAGAAGACCAGGACCTCTGAAATGTTTCTAGGGAAGTTTATAAGATAATTTTTAAGGGTTTGGACGAGCTTGATATCTCAAAGTTGTGTGAGGATGTGAGGGAGGAGGTGCCCTTTTATAAGAGATGAGAGGGGAACCTTTGGAAAAACTAAAAATATTATTTTATTATAATGTAATATTCGGTTTTTAATATCTCTAAATTGATTTATTTTTAAGCTAATGTAAGGATGGGTCGAAATCCTCTCATCCAATATAATTTTTAAAAGTTTAGTTTTCTATTTTAACCTTATCATTAAGATTTAACTTTAATTTCAATAATTTTACTTTTACCGTGTCTTCTTGTTTTCTTACACTATAAGGTTAATAAACATTATATAACAAGCCAAAAGAACCCCAAGTTGTTTATTATTAATATATAAAACCTTATCTAAGTCATTTTTCTGAACCTTAGATTTTTAGGAATAAAATAACAATTAATAATATAATATTTGTTTTAAAAACTATTTTATGTCAATTTCGACACTATTTGGTAATTGATTTTTTTGAAAAATCATAACAGAATGATTAGTTCGAAAAAAGTTAATTAAATCAATACTAACATTTCATATTAACCTAAAAAAATAGTTTAATTCATAAAAAGTCTCAAATTACATTTATTTGAGTATTTATAACATCAATTATGTTAATATTTCCTTAATAAGATAATTACTGCATCATCATTGTGTCATAAATAAATTAAATTATTTAATGTCTAAAAATTATAAATAAAATATAATTATGTAGGAAATATTTTTATCATTCTAATTAATATTTACAGTTGAATTTATCTTATGTATAACCCTATATTAAAAAAAATTAGTTATTAATCTTGGATTTTAACTATTTTAACTATTCTTTAAATAAAATAATATTAAATGTCCTAATCGAATCCAAGTGGACCTAAATGGTAATATTTAATCCCAAATGTTTTTTTGGTAGAATTACACTTATCCAATAGAATTAGGACATGTGTTAGGGTAATAATAATATCATTTTTACCCTTAATTACCCTTTTTACTTTTAACCGTGGTAAATAAAAGTAAAAAGTTACTATTCACCAAAAAAAATTTCATCTCATTGAACCACATTTTACTTACTGACATCAACCATGTCTCTCATATTTTTTAAATTCCATTCACAAAAGTAGTAAAATTATGTTTTATGTAAATTTGAAAATTCTCCTAGGAGGTGGGTAAAAGACGGTCAAAAGTTCCATAAAATTTTCATATATCTAAAATTTTTATAAAATGACTCCAACGAATTACATTGAACTTATATAGGTATTATCTATCAATTATGACCTAAAATAAATTTAAAGAAAATAAATAATTATTTAAATAAAAATTCAGTTTTTAAATAGTAACCCAGTGTTTTCACTATTTATCAAAAATTGAAATTTTTCAGAAAAATTACAAAATTTCACCATAGGATAATTTCGATATTCCGAATCCAAAAATGAAGTCCATTTTAAAAAATAAAATTTATAAAAGTTCAAAAAGTGATTATTAATATTCATAACAGCTAGTTTTAATAATATTTTAATAGCATATTGTTGTTTAGTGAAACTTGGTATTGCGTACAACGCAAGCTATCGAGGAAGGCCGCGATTGCATGTAAAGAAAGCCAAGCTAGTGGTGTGTGTAGTGAACGATTCCTTTGACGATGTATAAAAACAAAATATTTCTCATAAAAATCTCGGGTGTTACATTCTACCCCCCTTAAAATGAATTTCGCCCTCAAAATTCTTCACTTCGTAACAAACAGATGAGGATACATCTCCCTCATCATATCCTCAAGCTCCCATGTAGCTTCTTCTAATTTTTGGTTCCTCCATAAAACCTTCACCAAACGAGTGGTCTTGTTTCGTAGAACATTTTCACTATGATCCAGAATCTCTATCGGCTGTTCCTCATAAGAAATATCTTTCTCCTACGGTACAACTTCTGAGCTGAGTACATGTGAAGGATCAGGTATGTACTTTCTCAGGAGTGATACATATAACACATCATGAACTTGAGAGAGATTCGGTGGAAGTTTCAATAGGTAATCTACCTTCCCAACATGATCCAGTATTTCGAAAGGACCGATATACCTAGGGCTTAGCTTTCCCTTCTTTCCAAATCTCATTACTCTCTTCCAAGGAGATATTCATAAGAACACTTTATCACCTACTTCAAACTCTGGGTCTTTTCTTCAGTTATCGTCATAACTTTTTTGTCGACTTTGAGCTGCTCTTATGTGTTGTTGAATAGATTGGACCTTTTCTGCCATCTCATCAACAATATCAGGTCCTAATAAATTTCTTTCCCCAACTTCATCCCAACAAGTTGGAGTTCGGAATTTCTTTCCATAGAGAGCTTCATAAGGAGCCATCTGAATACTAGAGTGAAAGATATTATTATAAGAAAATTCAACCAAAGTTAGGTGTTGATCCCAACCACCTTTGAAGTTCATAGAGCAAGCTCTTAACATGTCTTCTAGAGTTTGAATTGTTCCCTTAGACTGACCGTCTGTCTGAGGATGATAAGAAATACTGAAGCTCAACTCTGTATCCAGATTATGCTGAAGACTTCGCCAAAACATCGAGGTAAACCTCGGATCCCGATCAGATATAATGGAAAGTGGTACTCCATGCAATCTTACCACATCCTTTACATATATCCTGGAATGTTGATCAAGAGAGAAATCCTCTCTAATAACAATGAAGTGTGCCGACTTCGTAAGATGATCAACTATAACCCAGATAGCATTATTGCCTTTGGATGTTTTAGGAAGTCTAGTGACAAAGTCCATAGTGATGTTTTCCCATTTCCATTCAGGTATGGGTAATGGTTGTAACATACCCTTAGACTTCTGTCTCTCAGCTTTAACTTGCTGACAAACCAAGCATCGAGAGACATATTCAGCAACATCTCTTTTCATCCCATCCTACTAAAAGTACTCTTTCAGGTCCCTATACATCTCTGTGCTTCCAGGATGAATAGAGAATGAAGAACTATGAGCCTCATCCAGCAGCTCCTTCTTTAATTCTGGGATGGGAGGAACACAAACCCGATTCCTGAACTTTATTATCCCATCACAATGAAGGTTAAATTCAGGAACATTTCTCACCTTATTTTGTAACTCTATATCTTCTTTATGTGCCTCTTTAATCATAACATGTATAGATGGTTGACCATTCATTTGAGAAAGATAATATTTTTCCCCTTCCATTATAATTCCAAGATCCATCCTTTGTAATCCATAAATTTTGTATCTTTTGTGATCCTCATCCTGGATAAGCTAGCATGGTCTTGTCGACTAAATGCATCTACCACCTTGTTTGCATTCCCAGGGTGGTAATGAATTGAGAAGTCATAATCCTTAATCAGCTCAACCATCTTCTTTGGTGCATATTTAGCTGCTTTTTGTGTGAAAATATACAGTAACTATTCTTATCAGTATAAATATCACAACTTTCACCATAAAGATAATGTCTCCAAATATTTAATGCAAAGATTACCGTAGCTAACTCTAAATCATGAGTTGGGAAATTTTGCTCATGGATTTTCAACTGTCATGAGGAATAAGCTATCAACATATCATTTAGCATAAGAACACGCCCCATCCCCTTCTTGGATACATCACTATAAATCACAAACCTTTCTCCACTACAAGGAAGTGTGAGTACAGGTGCACTGGATAACCTTCTTTTCAACTCCATGAAATTCTCTTCACATTCCTCCATCCACATGAACATAACTCCTTTTCGAGTCAGCCTGGTGAGTGGATTAGATAATCGTGAAAAATATTTCACAAAACATCGATAATATCCAGAAAAACCAAGAAAACATCTGATCTCAGTTACTATTGCTGGTCTCGACCACCTTTCTATAACCTTTGTTTTTGCTGGATCCATAGATATCCCCTCTTTTGAGATTATGTGACCCAAAAATGAAACTTTTTGAAGCCAAAATTCACACTTGGTAAATTTGGCATTAAGCTTCTCCTATCTTAGGGTCTTCAACACAATTCTCAAGTGATCTTCATGTTCTTCCTTGCTCTTCGAATAGACAAGAATATCGTCTATAAAGACTACCACAAACTGATCAAGATAGTCTCTAAAGACTCTATTCATCAGATCCATGAAGATAACAGGGGCATTAGTAAGACCAAATGGCATCACTATAAATTCATAGTGTCCATATCTTGTACAGAAAGCCGTTTTTGGTATATCCTCCCTTTCGACCCTTAATTGATGATACCCTGAATGAAGATCAATCTTGGAAAAGTATTGATCTCCGCGTAGTTGATCAAATAAGTAATCAATGCATGGTAGAGGATATTTGTTCTTGGTAGTGATCTTGTTATGTTCTCGATAATCAATGCAGAGTCTCATTGATCCATCTTTCTTCTTAACAAACAGAACAGGTGCTCCGCAAGGTGACGCACTAGGGCATATGAATCCTTTATCAAGATTCTCATGGAGTTGCTTCATCAATTCCTGCAACTCAATTGGGGCCATTATATATGGTGTCTTTGAAATAGGCAAAGCACCCGGTACAAGTTCTATTGAAAACTCAACTTCACGATTTGGTGGAAGACCCAAAAATTCCTCCGGAAAGACATCATCAAAATCTCGTACAATGGGAATATTCTTAATCGTGAGTTTCTTTCCATCCATTTGAGATAAATAACCCTCATTCAGTTGAAACAAGACCCATAAGATGGAGGAAATTTCCACTTGAAGGTTATGTTCATCCTTGCATCGATATACGATCATATATTGATCTGGAATATGAAATGCGACTTCTCTTATTTGGAAATTGATATGAGCTCTATATAAATAAATCCAATCCATGCCAAGAATCACATCAAATTCCACTATAGGAAGGATCACAAGATTTGCAGGAAGCACTTTCCCAAAAACTTCAACCGGAGAAGAATTATAAACTTTTGATGCGACTGTTATGCCATTAGGGGTTGTCACAGCTAACTCAACATCTAATTGTTTAGGTAATATGGTGATACCCTTAGAAAATTCTTCAGAAATAAAAAATTGGGTGGATCCAGAATCAAATAAAACATTTTCTACTTTAGAGTGGATGGTAAGTGTACCTTTCACCACTTCGTTATCGTACTCCACATCACTGATAGAAATTGCATTTGACTTTCCTTTGTCTTTAGCCTTAAGAATTTGTTGACGTCGATCATCATCAACAACCCTTGGATTATGGTATTGATTAGCATAATTCCCCATTTCCTAGCACTTGTAACATTGAAGTGTAGGAGGTGCACTCTGTGTAGCCTTTTCTTTGTTCGCATCACTAGAAATCTTCTTCCCATCATTGTGGCATTCAAATGCATGATGACCTTCCATTACACATTTGAAACATTTACTTGTACCTTTAAGACAACTCCCTCCATGTTTCTTTCCACACATTGTGCATAAGGGAAAACACATCTTCTTTTAAGTGTGGTCTCTAGATTTTCATTTTAATTCCATTTTCCTCTTCTTATCAAACCCATATGACTGATGGGTTACTCTAATCTCCATCTCAACTTTGAGAGCACATTGAACTATTTCCTCATAGCTATTGAAGTCCCTTATGGCTAAAGCCCTTTGAAGACTTGGTTTTAAGCCACTAAAGAATCGATCGATCTTACTCTCAGGTTGTATAATAATCCCGGAAGCGTACCTTGCAAGTCTCATAATATTTTCTTCATAGGTACCAACAGATTCATCATCCTTTTGCTTCAGTTCAAGAAATTCCTTCTCCATATTTGTTCGAAGAATATGAGGGAAGTACTTATTGAAAAATAAGTTCTTGAACTCATCCCATTACATGGATTCAATTTCATCCCTTTGCCTCATATTCTTAATAAGATTCCACCATTGAGCAGCTTCACCTTCCAAACGATATACTGCTAAGATGACTTTATCATGCTCAGAATATTGAAGAACTGAAAATATCTTTTTAGTAGTACTGATCCATTGTTCAGAAACTAATGGATTAGTAGACCCACTGAAAGAAGGTGGGTGCTACCTCATGAAGGATTCCATAGAATGTTGCTCATTCCTTTTCTCGTTTGGAAGTCCTACATGATTCATAGCTTGAGAATTTTGTGTGAGCATGGCTACAAGATTTTGTATTCCTGCTTCTATAATGATTGGTTGCTCAGGGGGACAATCATTGCATTGCCCGTCGCATTCCTCATTAACACGGTTCCTTTGGGTTCCAGTCATTGACTAAAACCAAGAAGAATAGTGTGAGCAACACTAATTATAATAGGAAAACCACATAATCAAGAATAAAATTTTACACTTAAGGTCTTATCTTAGGTTATTCATGGCCATTTCTGAAACACTAAGATTGTGTTCTAGGCTTAGATATATCCTTAGGGTTCTTACTAAGGCTTTCACATCCTAGTTTCCAAATGTTGACTCTACATTTCCTCTGATACAAACTATAACGACCCTACATTACATACATTGTTATTACTTCATAATTGAAGCACACTTATTACAAAATATAACAAAACCATGAATGGACTGTATAGGTATAGTTTCTTTAGAAACTGGGAAACATAAACAACTAGTTCATAAATCATCTACGTTGTCTCCCATTTATATCATCATATCTAGAGTCCCTTTTGGAATATTCTACTTAGTACCCTTATTCCTGTCCTGGGGAAAGAAAACAAACAAAAGGGTTAGCTCAAATACTCAGTAAGGGTAAACAACAGAAATATCAATCACATCATATTCATAAGAACATAACATTTTGGAAAATTTAACATGCAAAAGTGATCATAATATCATGACATGGGATAAATAATAGTGGTGAAATGTAATCCCAAATAATCATAACTTAAAACATGAATTTTTGTGGTATACACACATAATCAAAGAAAATAATTTCTTATTAGTCAAGACTCATTGACAAGACTATCTTAGTGGACAAAGTCTATTTCTGAACCGAGTTCACTCCTCGTTTCAGTCTTGTTTCACTGAACTGGTTTAACATGCCATTCCATCCATGTCTATCTCATGAGATATAAATCACTACCCAATGCATTGGAGGAAGATATAGGTCCCACCCATCTCATAATGATACCATTCTTATGTGTGCCACAAGATCATAAATCATACATCATAGCATAACCCATATAATAAAAATGGGATTCTTAATCATCATGCCATCATAACACAATCCATATAAGATAAAAGGACATCATAAAAATAATTCCATCATAACATAATTAAAACAATGTAAAAATAGGGATATAAATATAACCCTATATTATCTTAGAAGGAAAATTATTTTGATAGAACACTTGAACTCCATTCTTGAGGGAAATATCCTTTCTACTTCAAAAACATTTTCCTTTCTTAACATGTCATATAATTTTAAACACAAAGAAGTTAATTAAAAATAAACTTGAAAACTTGTAAAGGAATCTTCATGGAAATAATTTTCTAAAAATCCATTCATGCCATATAAGCTAAAAAACATTCTTCTTGAACTTTGGCCGGAAATTTCAAAAAGTACCTTGTACAAAAAATGACAAAAGATTCCTTTCATATATTTTACTAAAAACTCACCGAAGGGTAAAATTGGATTTAAAACATTTTAGGAGGATATAAATAATATTACATATTGTTGAAACATGGATATGGATGATAAATATTACCCAGTAAATTCTGATGTAAAAGCAATCTCGGATACAAATTGAGATTGTGATATTTTTCCTTACCTTAGGTCTGATTTGCTTCGTACGTGTCCAAACCTCATGTATAATGATTTAAATAATGTTATTGACTTATTCTAGAATTTTAATCACTGTTATTATATCATATATGGTCATATTCTTAGCTTCGTATTAGTAATATTTCATTGCTACTTGTTATTTGGGTGTTTATTGCTTTTTTGTTCTTATGCATTTTTATCAAATAAATTCTTATTCTTCTTTTTAGGTTATAGATACGCCATTTCCAAATTGGTATTAGGGTAGTATATATCATATTTATTCATTAAATTAATTTATATAATCATTATGCAATGAAGATCATGTAGAACGATTCGCATCACATCGTGGAGACGGTAGTCCGTACGTACGCACGAGCGATGATATCATTCCCATGATCGTGGAATTGTATTTAATTGTATGTATAATATTTCAGAATCAATATAACTTTAAAATAATAATTTATACTAATTCATTACACCATTTTACCCATCCAAGTATGGTGGTGGTGGAAAACAGATTACACCACGGCGTGGAGACGGTATTCCGTACGTACGCATGCGTGGTGATTTCATTTTCCGTAGGATGGATAGAAGGTGAAATCATGTTGTTTCATATTTATAATAACATATAATTATATGAGTGATACTGATTTTATTACTTCATAATGAAACAACTGAGGAATAATAAGTTGAAGAAGAAAGAAATTGGAAAGGATCGGTAATTGATATTACCTCTTCTTTGACGCGCCTCTTCTTGACCTCCTTTTAGGGCACTAGGGATGGTCTTTTATGAAGACCAAGACCTCTAGGATGTTTCTAATGAAGTTTAGAAGAGAATTTGGCAGGGTTTGGCCGAGCTTGATGTCTCAAAGTGGTGTGAGGAGGAGAGGGAGGAGGTGCCCTTTTATAAGAGAGGAGAGGGGCACCTTTGGAAAAACAAAAAATATTATTTTATTATAAAGTCATATTCAGTTTATAATAGATCAAAATTGATTTATTTATAATATAAGGTGGTATGGGTCGAAATAATCTCATCCAATAGAATTTGGACAAGTTTAGGTTACTATTTTAACCTTATCATTTATATTTAACTTTAAATTCAATAATTTTACTTTTATCGTGCCTTCTTGTTTTCTTACACTATAAGGTTAATAAACATACTATAACAAGCCAAACGAACCCCATGTTGTTTATTATTAATATATAAAACCTTATATAATTAATTGGGTCAAACCATAGATTTTTAGGAATAAAATAACAATTATTAATATAATATTTGTTTTAAAAACCATTTTTTGTCAATCTTGACACTATTTGGTAATTGATTTTTGTGCAAAATCATAACAGAATGATTAGTTCTAAAAAAAGTTAATTAAATCAATACTAAAATGTCATATTAACCCATAAAATTAGTTGAATTCATAAAAAGTCTAAAATTACATTTATTTGTGTATTTATAACATCAATTATGTTAATATTTCATTAATAATATAATTACTGCATCATCATTGTGTCATAAATAAATTAAATTACTTAATGTCTAAAAATTATAAATAAAATATCATTATGTAGGAAATATTTTTAGCTTTCTAATGAATATTTATAATTGAATTTATATGATGTATAACCCTATATTAAAAAAAATTTGTTATTAAACTTTGATTTTAACTCTATTAACTATTCTTTAAATAAAATAATATTAAATGTCCTAATATAATAAAAGTGGACCTAAATGGTAATATTTTATCCCTAATGTTGTTTTTGGTCGAATTAAACTTATCCAATAGAATTAGGAAATATTTTAGGGTAATAATAATATCATTTTTACCCTTAATTACTCTATTTACTTTTAATTGTTGTAAATAAAAGTAAAAAGTTACTATTCACCAAGAATTATTTTCATCTCATTGAACCACATTTTACTTACTGACATAAACCATGTCGCTGGGATTTTTGAAATTCCATTTACAAAATTAGTAAAATTATGTTTTATGTAAATTTGCAAATTCTCCTAGGAGGTGGGTAAAAGACGGTCAAAAGTTCAATAAAATTTTTATATATCTAAAATTATTATAAAATGACTCCAATTAATTACATTGAACATATATAGGTATTATGTTTCAATTTTGACATAAAATAAATATAAATAAAATAAATAATTATTTACATAAAAAGTCGGTTTTTAAATAGTAACCCAGTGTTTTCACTATTCATTAAAAATTGAAAGTTTTCGAAAAAATTCCAAAATTTCACCTTGGGCTATTTTCGATATTCCGAATCCAAAAATGAAGTCCATTTTGAAAAATAAAATTTTTAAAATTTCAAAAAGTTGTCATTACTATTCATAACAGCAAGTTTTAATAATATTTTAATAGCATATCGTTGTTTAGTGAAACTCAGTATTGCGTACCATGCAAGCTATCGAGGAAGGTCGCGATTGCATATAAAGCAAGCCAAGCTAGTGTTGTGTGAAGTGAAATATTCATTTGATGATGTATAAAAACAAAATATTTCTCATAAAAATCTCAGGTGTTACAGTTTTTGAGTATGTGTGGTTGTGTGATAATCCAAGGAAGGGTGATCCTGTTATATCTCTTTAATTCATTAGGTAATGAGACTGAGTTAATTAGTCGGGTTTGTCCTTTGAGATTAAGGGAATATGCTGTAGTGGGAATTCAAAATGTAGACCGGAAAGATACTCCCTATATAACTATGATATCTATGCTTAATTTAAGATTGATATATCATTGATTCCACACGTTACCATTATGATTTATGATATCCTTATAGTTTTACAGAGATCTTATGATTTCATGAGTTATGCTGAAGATCTTATCTTTTATGGGTGAAATGTATAACTTTTTGAAAATTATTTCATGGGAATAATGCATTTAGGGTTTAATAGTTTATTTATTTCTTAATATTTCCCTTACTAATATTTTTGTGCTCATCCCATGTTTTTTAAAAAAATCACTTGGTATAAGGATGAGTTAAATAAAAATAGAAGTTGAGTTTCAAGTTATGAAGGTTTTTCATGAAAAAGAAATCATGTTTTGTTTTAAAAGATTTATATTTTGGAAAAATGGATATTATTTTAATAGTATAAACTTTTTATAAATGTGGAATGTAATGTATTAATGACGGCCTGATTCTCAAAAACTCTAAACATAAATAGATCCTTAATGATAAAATAAATAAATTCTTACATAAAACTCAAGATTTTGTAATTTTTATGTTTGGGGCCATATAGTTAGTATCAGAGGGAGGTTTAGATTGATTTATAGGTTATGATGTTATTTAATCATAAGATACAAGTCATATATGAAAACAATTATTAGAACTTTAGGAATATTCATAGATATATTAGATAAATTGAATGATTTCAAGATAAAAAAAAATAATTATATTTTAATATTTACCATATTCATAAGAAATTATATTATGAATTTATTATTCACACTAACATTTTTTCTTATAGTGAATCACTAGATTCAGTATAAACAAAAGTAATAATTCATGTGAAGGAAAATTAAGTGGTTATATGAATAAGAAACCAAATAAAATTGGATCTAGAATGGAAACTCTTGTGGATATTCTAAACCAACTATCAAGAGTAATTATTACCCATTTTGACCTAAGTGGGTTTTTTAAATTCATCATATATGAGAGAAGTAAATCCCTATGGAAGTCCACGTAATAATTATCATAAAGGTAAGTATAATAAGTGATATATTTGTTAGGGGTGTGGAAAGAAATATCTAGGAAAATATCATAAAGGAATGAGAATATGTTTTAAATGTGGTAAAGGATGTCATAAATAATTAATCTACCATAGAAAAAAGAATTTTTCAGTTGAATCCATAAAAAGAAAATAAGTTATTCCTGATTTATCAATTGAATGTTTTAAATTTTGGAGAATGGTCATTATGAAAATCTATTTATTAGGAATAATGATCCAAAAACGGATCATCCAGACTATAAGGATGTCTGTTTAAGAATACCTAATTCCATTATAATTAATGATGAAGAAATAGAAAATAAAATATGAAAGGTATGGATTATTTCTTGGTTCAAATTATAACATAATTAAATTTTAGGATATGATTCATTTTATTTTATAGGAAATAAGTATTAATGAATATGATGGAAACTCATGGTTAATGATTTATGAAATATGCAGAATGATTCAGATGTTTACATATAATGATTTGGTGATTAAGTTATTATAGTTAATTTCGAAGATGTTCACTATTTTGGGAATCTTATAGGATCAAGGAAAATAGAATAATATGGATTTTTTAAGGAATAAAAGTTGAATTATATTTTTTAATAATCTATGATTTAATTTTTGATTTATAGTGATTCATGTTATTTATGGAAAAGGATAGAATATATTTGGAAAATTACTTTTTTTTATAATACTTAATAAGTAATTGATATTATTTACAGATAACTGTTAAAATTTACGTTTTATGATTATGTAATCAAGTAATTTTTTGATTTCCATATCAGTCTTGAATCTTTTTTTTATGAATTTTAATGATATTTTTTGTGCAATGGTATGTGTTTAAATTTTGGTATTACTATTGAATTTTGGAGATTGAAGTAGTTTTTATTCATATAAGGTTTATTCATTTTAGGGAATTATCACATCTTATGCCAACCATTTAGGTTTTTGTTAATGTATAAATATGGTATAAATATAGAGTTAGTCTTTTACGGATTATGTGATTCTCAAGATGTTGATTCTAGTGATTCAAGTCTGAAAATGGAATCTTCAATACTCATCACTTGGAGAAAAAGATGAGTTTGAGGTGGAAATTGATTAAATAATGAAACTCTATATATCAAGTAATTATATTTCATTATATTCTTACTCTATTTATGAAATTAATTCCTCAACTCTATAAAAAGGATCTTAAAAAAAGTTATCCGCTTAATTTTATTACTAAGAAATCAGTGTCCTTTTAACCCATCATAGATTTATGGTTTTGTTATTGTTAACTTTCTCATGAGCCATCAGAACTTGATTGTTAATTTTTTATTTCATATCCAAGTATTTCTACATGAAATCCTATCATGTGTTATATCAGGTGACCATTGTACTTATCTTTCTTTATTTTAATGTGGATGTTTTATTGAACCTTATTTCGATGTGGGATTTCAATAAAGGTATTTTTAAAGTTCAAACATTAGTTAACAAGACCAAATTATAAATTATGATGATTAAATTTAAAAAAGTGGGAGAATGTAACATCTTTATTTAAAAAAAATAAATTCTATGTTCAATAACATACATGATATTCTACATGGTGCATAAACAAACAAAAAAATATTATAATTTAAATATTACCATTATAACATAGACTTTAGAATGGAGGGAATTAAAAATATTAATGAAATTATTAAAATATGGTTAACATAAGTAATTCATTAGTGATCAATTAATTATAAATGATAGTAAAACCTTTTTTAAAATAAATGTAAATGTTTTTCTGAAAAAAAATTTAAATGCACACAAGTGTTTTTTATACCAATAAATAAAAAAATCACACTTTTTGAAATGCATTAATATATATATATATATATTAAATATAGTATCTAACATTCATATTTTTTATTTAAAGACATTATATAAGAACAAATCCAATTTTACACAAACAGAATTATTTTTCTAAAAAGGAAATTTTGTTGCATTTTGATGGAACACATGTTTAAGTTTAATTTTTGATAATTTTATAATATTAATTTGAAAAAATAAAATTACTATTTTAAATATAAATATCAAAATTTATTTTGGTCTAATATTTGGTATTTTTCTGATAATATTCATTTTCTGATGAATAGTGAAATGATATTACTTTTAAATTAAAAACTTCTTTTTTGTCAACATTATTTATAGTGTTACATTATGATTTTGAATGGTTTAAAATTATAATTATATTATTTGTTTTATTCTTTAATCCAATTTATTTTATTTTAATCAATTTCACATTGAATTCGGATCAATAAACATTTTAATATTTTGAATGTTTTCACTTTGAAAACCCCTTTTCTCATTCTGTCAATAGGATTAATTTTTAATTAATTTATGAAATTTTATGATTGGAATTTTTAAAAATGGATTTCATATTTTTAATAATATGTTTAAAATTAATTGAATAGGCCCCATTTATTTTTGAACATGATGAATAGTAACATGAGTTATTTTTTATTAATACGGTTAAAGGTAAATCAGGTAAGTAAGATAAAAAATAATACTATAAATATTATTAAATTACAATAACACTTGTCAAAATTAAATTGAATAATTATTTCTCCCCCTAAAAATTAAATGATCTGTTATATGACCTTTTATGACAATTTAGATGAAAACATTACCTTTATAGTATTATATTCAAGAAAAGTCAATTTTGTCATACCTTTATTTTTAAAAAGGGAAAAAAATTTAATATGAGGTCATATTGGTGATATGTTAGACTATAAAAAATAATTTTAAATATAAATTATTTATCTAAATCATGGTAATTTATTTTTAATTTTTAGTGACAAAATAATTATAATAAATAGTGATACAATGATTATGCAATAATTGTTTAATTTATTAAAGAATCAAATAAATGATATTAAAAATAATTAAATAAATATAATTTGATTTAATTAATGTCATCCAAAAAATTTCAAGATTAATTATACATGTTATTGATTTTTTGAAATAGTTTTTTTTGAATATATCAATTTTTTATGATTTTTAAAAAGTCATGTAATGAATAGTATCAAAATTAACATTAATTATATTTTAAAATAAATAATATTTTATTAAATGATATAAAATTCCTAAAAACATAATTTCATTCAAATAATATGTATATGACTTAAAATTTCATTAATCACTCATTTATTGGTCTTTTTTAATTTTATAGTAATTATATTCAACATCAAAGTGAAAATTACATAATATCAGTGTAAGAATTTAAAAATTTATATAAGTGTTAAAACAAAGTGATATGGATTACAAAAAAAGTCAAAAAACGTGTATAATTTTAATTTAATAAATTTTTTTGGACCCAAAATAATCTTATATTCTAAATTTATAAGTTTTTAGCCTTTTTTATTGTAAAATCAATTTATATTAATTTAATATTTTGAAGAATTCAAAGAGTTTCCTTGTCCTCTCATATAAAAGAGCACCAATTCATCTATTTTATTCAAACATAAAAACCTATTCAGTTTAGAAACTATCTACCCATATCCCTTCCTATAATCCCTTCCCACATTATAGTGGCCTTATTTTAGGTATAACACCCCCCATAGAGGTGTTAAGATGGTAATCAAAGGAGATCATCCAAATTAGAGGTATTGTTTTTAATTATGTGTTTCTATTTTATTTCTTCTTAAACATCCATAAAATATTATTACAACATGATGAAATAATAAATAAATTATCCCCAATATAATAATATGTTATTATATTAATATCATCACTTAAATCCATCTCCATTTTCATTAAATCGGAAAGGAATGAATCATTCGTGCGTACGACATACTACCACCTCATGAGACGATATAATTCATTTTCCACCACTGTCTCTCAAGATTATTTGTAATGTTGGAATTAATGTTTATATATGATAATAATGAAATATTTATCATTATGATATAATAATATATCATTTATTTTTTTACCATTCCATGAACATAAAAATGATAATGTTTTCTGTGCGTACTTGTGAACTATAAGCTCCACGAACTGATGTGATTATTTTTTCATCATCACATCACATGGATGATATATATAAGTATATTTAACTAATTTATATTATTTAAATAATATTATTATCATTCTGTAAAGAATAAATTATTATTTTATTCCTTCAAAAATGATCATTAAAAAATTGAAACATTACTTATGTGTACGCATGACTTACTGTCTCCATGATTATAATGTAATTAATTTTTCATAACTATACATAATGGATATTTTTAAAAGTATAATTGATTTATATAAATTATAATAATTTCAAAAATATTATTCTTTATATGATGGACCTATTACCAAATTGACTATAGATATCATATCAAATTCATTTTGGACTCAAGAACTGAATATCGACAAAAAATCCGACATGAACATAAATAATTAAGTAATTATTTAAACATGATAGTAAGTGATATAAAATTAATAATAAACTATCGAAAAGTTCTAAATAAATTAAATAATTTACCTAAATTTATTATTTAGGAAGTTAAATATTGTATGTGTTGAGTCAAACACAAGGTAAGGGACTTTTTTTAAAACCTTATTTTAAAACTACTCTGTCAACTATTTTTTAAAAATACAAATGGATTTTTTAACATATATGTTATAAGAAAATTTCTCTCTTTTGTGTTGCTTTAGTTTTTTCTCCACCTTTATATTTTTATAATTTATTTTTCAAATAATTTATTTTTCATTTATTAGTGTGCGGTATTGTAAAAATTAAAAATTATTTCAAAGTTGTAATGTTATTTTTAGGTCATGAATGATTTATGTGTTTTGCTTATGTTTTGGTTCATCAGAATTATTTATGAGTATGGGTGATTCCATGATAAACAAATGGTGGGTGATCCCATTATATCTCTCCAATACGTTAGGTAATGACATAGAGTTAATCAATAGGGTTTCCCTGTAGAGATTAATGGAATATGTTGTGATTGGTATTCTAAATGTATCCATAAAAGTTACTCCCTCTGTGTCTGTGATAATTATAGTAAATAAAATAGTGGTATGGAATTGATTGCACATGTAACCTTTATTATTTTAGTACACAATGGAGTTTTATATGAATCTTATGACTTCATGAGGTATGCTAAAGAGATTATTATTTATAGGTGAAAGGTATAACTTTGTGAAAATGTTTTCATGGGTTTAAAGTGGTTAGGGAATATTGGTTTATTTATTTATTTTTATGGCCCTTAATGAAATTATTTTTCTCAACCAAAGTATTAAATTGTTTTCATAGGTTAAAATGATGGGTGAATTAAAGGAGGAATTCAAGTTTAATGTTTTGAATACTTTTCATGAAAAACAAAAAAAATGTTTTATTTTAAAAGTTTTATATTTTAGAAAAAATGGATACTATTTTAGTAGTATCCACTTTATATAAATGTGGGATTTTATGTAATAATTATGGAATAATTATCAAAAACTCTATACCTAAAAATATCATCAATTTGAAATAAAGTGAATTCTAGACTAAAAATCAGTATTTTTAATGCTTAATGTTAGGGCCTTATTACTCATAATGAGTTTTATTAATAAAATGTACAATTATAACTTGATTTATTGTATAGTATGTAGTAATAACCATATCATCCCAAAAAAATTAGTAACTGAGTATTTACTCAGCATGGTACTAGTTCATTCTTGAATAATTCAATTTCTTCTATCAACTACATCATTTTTTCTGGGGAGTTCTTGGTGATGCAAAGTTATGTTTAATACATTTCTTATTATAAAAAGTTTCAATATAAAATTTTTCAAATTCTCCACCACGATAACTATGAATAGTTAAGAGGAGTGGTTTTTATTTTTTTTAACATTGGCTACATAATTTTTTAAATAACTAAAGGCTTTGTATTTCCTTGTTATAAAATAGAACCTAAAATATCGAGTGTTTTCAATAACTAAAAAATATATAATTTGAATTTCCCTACAATAATTCCAGTTTTTGTATGACCAAATAAGTCTATTTGAACTAAGTATAAAGCATTAGAATTTGATATTTCACAAATATATTTAAAACATAACTTATGTTTCTTACTAATTTAACAAGTGTCATAGACTTTTGAAGTATCTGACCTATGTTCCAATAGATCCTTAACAACTCCTTTTTTAGTCAATTTAGATAAGGTTATTTGGTTATAGTGTCCTAACCTTCTATTCCATAACCAAGATTGAACATCCATTTCACTTAGCCAAGAAAATTATTAGCTCCTAAAGTCTTCTATGTTTAGTTTTTAAACATTCTCATGTCGATTGGAAGAAAGAATAAAGTCATCCTTGGAACTATGTAGAGCACATCTATCATTTCTAAATATCACAAGGAAACCATCATCACATTTTTTACTTATTCTTATCAGGATTTTATTAAGACCAACAAAAAATAAAACATTTTAAATAATATATTTCCAAAGAATAAAAATGTTACCTATATCAACAATCTTTCCTTGAGCATTATATCAAAATATTAATTTGACACATTATATATTTATTATCACCTAGATGAAATCATTATTTCTAGTCATGTTCCTAGAACAACCACTATTGATGTCCCAATTTTTTTTGGTACTATATTTATTTTCCTAAAAAAAGACTAGTTTTTGGGAACCCAAACTTTATTATGTTTAGTATAGTCAGAAAATAATAATTTAGGTAACCACATTTTTCTGATTTTGTTTAGGGAAATTTTTATTTCCATAGAAAAATAAGATTATTGAAATCTGAAATATTGTACTCTATTTAGAAAACAATATTTCCCTAGGGACAACCACTTTGGAACTTTGTGAAAAAAGATGAAATTTGATGAATAATGTAATTATTGATAAAATTTGGTTTTTTATAAAACCCATTACAGAATTATTACCATGTGGTCTATGTTTTATAAATTTTGTCAAATTTTTCCATTTCAATAGTAAACTTGGTCAAAATATTCTTTAAACTAGAAATTTCAAATTTTAGTTTGATTACTAAATTTTATCCTCATAAATATTAGTTTAATAACTAAGTTTTACTTGTAAAAAATTTTTCTCTGAAATAAAAATTTTAAAATATTTTGAAAAAGTATTTTTTTAAATTAGTTTTATTAAGACATTTAGAATTATATGATACATAATTATTCAAAATAATTATTCTTAAATCATCCTAATCAAGTTTTTCTTTGGTATAATCATTTTTTAAAAAAATATTAAAATTTTCATTTTCTAATAGACTTTCAAATCTAAAAACTTCATCATAACATGGAAAAGTATTATCTTCACTGGATGAGGAAGATTATCCATCAGAATAGGTATAAATTTTATTATTATCACTTCATGGGTAATTTTCACTTAATGATAAAATTTTAAGGGATTCAGTAGTTCATACCTTATCCATTAGACATTTATTTACCATGGGCACTTCAGAAAAAAGACCAATATTCCTTTGTCTAGAACAATAATTATAATTAGAATTTTTGAAAGAATCACCACCACTGGAACTCCATGTGTTATAAACTTTCAAAATATTATTTCCTTTTGAATTATAATATTTTCACATGAGCCTCATCCAAGTTGGTATTGTATGATAATACCAATAAAATCATCAAGAGTAATATTATTTGTCTTTCTTGAATAATCCACATCTTTTATTTTTGATTCCCAATCATTGGGCATTATGTCTATAATATTTTCAACCAAATTCTCATCATAAAAAACGTTTTCCATAATATATTGTAAACAATTTATAATAGCAATAAATCATTGGTGCATCTTGGAAACTATTTCAGCAAGTAGAAAATAAAAATCTTGGAAATCAACTCTAAGCATAGATCTTCTTATTTTCATGACATTGGATGTACCAAAATGTGTTACTTCTAATTTACAGTAAATAAAATCAGTATCTTGATAATATAATATCTGACTATAGATATTCCTCATCAAGGAACATAATAAATTATTTATGTCTTTTTATTTCAACTAGTATTCTAGATTCTCAGCATTAGGGAAAGTAGAAACATCTTTATCAGGAATCTTTTAATTTCCTAGAATAATTATAAAATTATCAAATCCATTGTTTATCATTAAATGTTTCATTTTGTCTCTCTAATACTCATATTTATTCACATCAATGATAGGTGGTCATTTGGGATTATGATTTTCAAGATATCCAAAATTTATACCTTCCATCATAACTAAAATAGAAACTATTTTATGTAAATAAACATTAGCATAACAATGATTATAAACAGAAAATTTATATACAAAATTGAACAAAAAACATGTTTTTAAAAGAATACATAAAAAAACAACAAGTATATAAGAAGTATAAACCTTCTCCAATACCAATTTTTGTATCATAAGAGTAGCTTAGATTGCTATACATATAAGAGGGGAGGTTAATTGTAGTTTAAAAAATTTAAACTAATAAAAAGGCATTACCTATTAATGTAATATTATTGGACTCATATTGATTACAATTATTAGAGTTAAAGTATTAGAATCATAGTTGATCTAATTATATCAAAGTATATTTTTATCATAATCATAATTACACCGATAAAATTTATAGTACAAAAAGATAAGTATGAATAATAACTTTATATTATATGTACATCGAAATAGATTTTTATAAACAACAAATAAAATACCAAGTAAAAGTAAGAATAAATTATAATTTAAATTAAAAAATTTAAAAAATTTAACCTTAAGAGTATGGTATTCAGTAACCTTGACTAAAGGTATCCCTAGTTTTATAATTACTATGATGTCTATCTTTCCTTACCAAGTAATCTCACTATACAATGATCGGAGTAAGCTCTATATTCCTATCCTCAAAAGACATAGATTTTATGATCATAATATTTCTTCCTAGCCCCAGAAGCCCTTGATCTGATGGATCAAATTCATTGTCTTCTTATCCCTATACTCCCTCGATCATATCAATTTTCAAACGTAGAATTAAAATGTAAAATTTCTGAATGAAACAACTATGAAAATTATTCCTTAGAATAAAAAATATATTTAGTATTAAAATGAATTAGAATGAGATGTTCATGCAGAGAAAACTTCATTTAAATATCTACCAAGGTCAGGATATAGGATGCTTTATTTGGGAATCAAATTTGGGAATATCATTTACATTGTTTTTGAACATTTGGTCAAGGAGGATGAGAAATGAAATATATTCAAGATTTTTGAGTGAGCCACCAATACCCCATAGGATTTATGATTTTTTTGCCCACTAGTGTGAAGAAATAATGTCATAACATGAATTCATGATCACATTCATGAGATTATTATTTTAAATAAAAGTGAGAGGATGATAAATATTCTACTTTTTAACAATTACTTATTGAATAGTCATAGTATTTCTTAATGAAAATCCATCATATGGTGTTGAATAATATATAGATTATCTAAAGATATGTTTCAAATATAATGGAAAAGATAAAATTCTAATCTACTAGTGTTTCAATTCTAAATAAAATATTTATGATTATAGTGGGAATTAGATTATACCAATCCCTATAACGAATTGGATAAAACCTTCCCAAACCATGTGTGTTGATTGTAGTCTCGCACATTGAGAGCCTACACATTTCAACCAAGTTTTATCCACATCTCTCTATGGATTGGTATTATCCAAATCCCACTACAATATTTATTGTGTTATTTAAAATTGATCCACCAGTAGATTAGAAATTACACTTTTCCCTTATGTTTGAAATAGATCTTTAGATAATCAACATATGATTCAACAAAATAGGATGGATTTTCTTTAGGAAATACTGTGACCATTCAATAGATAATGGTTTAATAGAAACATATCAACATTCCTCCCACTTTTATTCAAGATAATAATCTCATGAATGAGATCATTCATTCATTACATTACCTTGTTCTTTCTCACCAGCAGGCACAAAATTCCTCATTCTTATAGAGTATTGGTGGCTCACTCAAAAATCTTGAACATTTTTTATTTTTCAATCATCAAGGATAAATATTCACAAAACAAGTAAATGATATTCCTAAATTTCATTCCCAAATAAAACTCTCCCTAATTTCATTCCCAAATAAAACTTCTTCTTCTATAATAAAATTCATTTAAATCACTAGGGACTCGGCAATTATACCAACTTTTATTATCTATGAAATATTATTCTGTAAACTCATTCTAAAACTCAAGAAGCTTAGAATTAATCATATTTTCTACATGAACCTCCATATTTAAATGTAGAACACATATCATAATTTTTTTATGTATAAGAAAACATAAATTTTTTCTATGTGTTGAAGATATATGATCAATAATACTTACCTTCAAATGCTTATGATTGGAAGAAGTCATATGATCAACTTGAAAGGATTATTAAAAAGACTTATAATTAGCTCCAAAAGATTTATTTTCATCACCAATTCTCATTATAACATATTTAAACTCACAAAATCACCTTTTTTATGATTTATTTTTGAAAAACATTTATCATGACACATTTGATAAATCGTGATACTTTAATCCATGAAAAACATCACAATGATCATTGGAATATATAATCAGAATATAGTAATTCAAGAAACTCATATTTTCACTCAGTAGACTAACCCAATCATTAACTATGTAACTGACTAAATATATTTCATATCGATTGTGAGAAGAAAGAAAATGATTTCATGTATTGACCACATTAACAAATCAGTAACATGATTGATTAACTACATATCTAAATTAACCAAATGAACTAACTTTAGATTAACTGCATAAACAACCAATTGACCATTCTTGGAATAATATATGAAGCAACAGTTAGGGGATTGACTATGTTAATGGATTTATTTAATGAATTAAATTAATTTCATGAACAATCATTAGATCAATTGTGTCATTTGGATTGACGACATGAAAAAAACTATTGACCTTTATATATCCAAACCAAGATTCACTCTACTAATACACAAAACCTTCTTACCTTTATGTGGTACCCGATATTCCTCATTAGCTTTCTATATTACTTGTTTCACTATTACATATTTATTGATCCTTAGAGATTACCTTTACATAGGTATTGAAATGTTTGTCTTGCCTTTATGCAACTCATGAAACATGAGGTTTTCCTTTATTTACGTATTGTAATTTATCATTTACCTCTAATTTGTTTATTGGATTACCTTTACATAGGTATCATATGTCTTGATTTACCATTGTTCATCCTTTATACATATGAATTTACCTTTATATAGGTTATCAAATTATCAAATTACATTTACACGAGTAATAATTAACGATAAAAAAAATCCATTTCATTTTAAAAGCCATTAAAATTTCAATAATGTATTGTCTTTATCTTGAAGATCAGCACATCAACCATCAAATTTAAATTCTTATATATGGTTTACAAGAAATATAACTTATTTAAAAAACTATGGGACTTCAATCCCCCCTTTGGATTTTTTTATTCACATATCGATCCTTCTCATCGTTACATTTCACTAAATTGATAACAAATCATAGAATTTGTCTAAAGTGAAACATCTTGACACCAAACTATAAGTTAAAGTAGTTTTTTTAGAGAAATTTATCTCTGGTTAATAATAAATATTTTGGACAGGTGAAAAAATTCTCCCCCTCAATCCATTAACTCACCTATTCAAACAAATCCTCTATTTACAAAAAACATGGCCACTTAATGTGAAGAGATAAAAAATAAAGGTAACCCACTTTCACGATTTGAAAATAGAATCCATGTATTTGTGGGGGTTCACCTCTGAAGGCTTATTAATGATGTGGGAGGAGCCGAACACCTATATCCAACCATAAGAACTCAAATTGATCCTTAGTGATAACCTTGGGGAATATATTGGACAAATTTCATTTTGAAGTGAACAAATACTACTTGATGTCTTCATTGGTCACCTTATCCTTGATAAAGAGAAATATTATTTCAATATTTTTGTAACTTGAGTGTTTTTGGGTATTTTTATAATGTTAAATGGTCTAATGATTAACATAATTTATTTATTTTTAGGTGTCTAATGTTTCACCATCTAATAATTTAGTATCTCCTTTGTTCCAATCATTTGAATGAAAGCATTATCTGTATCAACAAATTCGACATTTGTAGTGTAACACCCCTGAATGATAAAGGGTTAAATGAAAAAATGATATGACTCATGTAAAAAATTATCACCATTCTTTTCGGGAGCCTATCATATTAGAACTCCACAGTTAAGCATACATGGCCTAGAGTAGTGGTTAGGATGGGTGACACTCTTGGAAGATTCCCAAGGTGTGTGTGAGTGAGGAAAAAGAACAATGTAAATTACATGTTTTTGACTTTGGGGACATTCATTAGTTATATGACCCGTCTGGGAACATGGGCGTGCCCCACGGTGGGGACCACATGTATGTGGAAAAACTGGTGGTACCTGGCAGGCCAGGACCCAATGGCCATGTTAAGGTGGGGTGTATGTGTTGTCCCCTGGACCCAGTTGTAACATTTTTTATTAGAGATGATACCCAAATTTAAGTGTAGTGCACTGCCTGGGTTGAGTTATAGGGCCCACAATGAGGATATTGTGCTCTAAAGGGGGGGGGGTGAATGTAACACCCTATAATGATAAAGAGTTAAATGACTAAATGATATGACTCATGTCAACAAGGTGAAACCTCCTTTTTAGAATCTGCCTAATTATAACTCCATAGTTAAGAGTTCTTGGCTTGGAGTAGTGTTCAAGATGGGTAAGCTTCTGGGAAGCTTCCCATGGCGCATGTGTGTGAGGAAAAATCATACTAGAAAGGACATGTGTTGTCATATGGGGACAATCATTAGTCGGATGACCTGTTCGAGCACGTGGGTGTGCTCCAAGGTGGGGACTATGTGTCTGCGGGGAAACTGGTCATACCTGGCAATCGAGGACCCAACAACCATGTCATGGTGGGGTGTATATGTTGTCATTGGGACCCAGTTGTTACAAGTAGTACTTAGGGTAGATATATTTTTTTTCTACAGTGAAAAATATGTAGATCCCCGGTTTTTTTCCTTGTAATACATTGATATATATATATATATATATGTATATATATATATGTATATATATATATATCTTCAGAGCTAGGCACTACAATGGTGCGTGATTTTGAGGTCTGATGTTCTGAGAATTAATTTTATAAAAATATTAAATATATTTTACATTATGCACATGATGTTCTTAAAAAATTGAGATAACTGATAAATGGAAGATTGTATTAGAAATTTGAGACCATAGTTGAACCTAGAATGTGATTTATCCCATAGGCGTGGCATAAAAAAGGTTAGTGTGGTGCATTCAGACATCTCTCCCATTGGCGGTTTGTCCAGTGGATTAATAAATTAATTAATTTTTACAAAAATAAAATTCTATATGAATAATTCCATGGAAAATTCTCCATGGTTTTTTAAATAAACCATACGATAATTCTAGAGCTTCGTCCCCTTCTTATATTATAGAATCACATTAGATGATGATGAAATTCTAAATCAGAGCATATCAAGAGGTAATGAACTTAATTAATTTCATAGATCATTATTTGGTGTGTAATTCAATGTTGAATGTTCAAATATACATGTACGACTCATAAATGTTTTTTTAAGACTTATTTTATTAAAATGATTGTGAAAGTCGAACCATTTTCTGGGATTTACACTAATATCATCCATTTCATATACACACATAATGATTTAATTGATCATTTTAAATTGTTTTCTAACCCTAGATTCCCCATCATTTATCGTTGGACAAGAACACTTTGAAAAAACCATTTAAAAAAATTTCTTGTGCTTTCCCCCTTGATTTCTTCTCATTCATTGTAGTTTCCACCCCCCCCCCCCCCGACCCCGGGACAAATTTGTGGGGAGATATCGAGCTCAATCCAACCCCCATAATCGCAAAAATTTCAAGATGAGGGATAGATCAATGAATCTCTAATAGATCTTGGATGATTTTTGGTTGGGGATGATCATTTGTATAATTGTTTTCCGAATCATCATTGAAAAAATGTGTGGTACATATGAGTCGAGTGACAGCACCACCGAGGAACTCTGGAATCCGATTTTCAATTTATGATGGCCAGAGACAATGAAACACGACTAGATGCACTAATATTGGGGGAAAATGAGGTGGGATCTATAGGGAAATGGATTGAATTAAGTTATTGAAAGTGGATCTGAAAATCATTGAAAATCCTGACTACATGTCATGTATCATGATGAACACACGAAGTGTATCCCCCTGGCTATTGTGGCATCTAGGGTTTTGGAAATATATAGAGACAACATGATGTGTATCCCTTTTACACACACCATATACCTAATCCCCGATTGGATGATTCATGTTGTAGATCACATAGGTAGGACCCGGTGTGGATTTACATGACTAGACACACAGTCTCATACCAAAGTACATTAAAAAGTCCAAGGTTCATGGGGAGGGACCCAGAGTACTAGGGAATTCAGTGTATAATCCCTACATGGGATGTGAACCATGTACCATCTAGGGACACTTCCAGGTGGTGGAGCAGGACAATACACTATGTGGGTCCCCCCACATGTCATGTACTACTAGGTTCCTTTTGAGTAAACTTTATGGATTTATATCTCCTTCATTTGAACATAGATATTGGCCCACGAGTATCCTATAGTGAGAGTTTTTTCATGTATAATGTGATGGTTCCCTCTATTTTTTGTTTTTAGATATGATGTGAAATTTTTCAGACACAAATTTTAGCGAAGTGATGCTTTATAATTGTTGTGATCAAACAGGAGCACTAATTACTTTAGTGGTACCCTCTAGTAGAGATGGGTAGTGGTTCCTCAACAACACTCTGAGTGGTAATCTCCAATAGATCTGGGTAGTCGGTCCTTATGGAATTTATGAGTGGTACCCTCCAGTGGAGCTATGTTGTGCATCCTCGATGACTTTTTCAGTGGTACCCTTTAGTTGAGATAGGTAGTGGGACTTCGATGAATTTCTATGTGGTACCCTCCAGTAGAGCTGGGTAGTGGGTCCTTAATGACTTTTCGAGTGGTACCCTCCAATAGAGCTTTGTAGTGGGTCATCGATCAATTTTTATGTTTTACCCTCCAATAGAGCAGGGTAGTGGGTCCCCAATGAATTTCTGATTGGTTCCCTCCAGAAGAGTTGGGTAATGGGTCTTTGATGACATTTCTAGTGCTTCCCTTCACTACAGGTGGGAAGTGGGTCCTTGATGACTTCCAAATTGGAACCCTCCTTATGGGCATTGAATGGGCCCTCCATTGGCTATCAGAGTGGAACCCTCATGTAACATACCATTACATTGATTGGTTGTGTTTTCCTCTCTCTCCAAGTTCCCTTTTTGGTGAGGAATCTTTATAGTTTACTTTCTAGATTTTCTATAGGATGCAGGGGAATTTAACATAGTGTAATGGTCAATGGGTAAATTTCATTAGAATTGTTTACACCATGAAAGGTTACATGATGTGACAAGGTATTACACTTCATGAGTTATTTTGAGGTCAATTTTTAATCTGAGTCAACTGATTATTCATCGTACATAAACACAATGTATTTTATGACATGTAAAGTAATTACACTTCGTGTAATTTCTCAAGTATTGATTTTTAGGATGTTTTCCATGTTCGAGTGACCATTTTGACCACTATTTCTCCTTTTCAATCAACACAAGTTTCCTCTCTAGTGATTTTTAAAGATACCATTCTATTAAGATCGTTCCATTCGACACTCGATCTTCATTGCAGTTTTGGTACGTCTCTTCGAGTGAGTGATCTTTCCACTTCTTCATCTCCATTAATCACGGTAGCACCCTTGAGTTGTGTTGTGGTATCTTTTGGTCTGCAATTGTTTTTTATTCTTGTATTCTTCATGATTTGTTGTGTGATCTCATTATGGAGGTCGTTTCTTTTCTAGTTGTGGTGTAGCGGGTGTTTGTTATTGATGAATGTGGTGTTTCCTCGACTTTATAAACCATTTATTTTCTAAATAGAACTTACATTGATATGTGGATTGGATTCTAGGTCCGTCATTGATATTTTTGTGTCTTTTTGTTGATGGGACCGACTTTGGGTCTGTGTGACACGAGTTTTGAGGTAGTTGGTTCAGTCTCTCAAACTATGATGATGAACCTTATTTTCTCATTTTTATAAACTGATTTATACATGGAATATGCATAACTATTTTTTTTGTGTTCAAAATAGTTCTCATGAAAAATAGTTTTCCCTATTTTTTTATAAATAGAAATAAAAATTGGAATTTTGAAATCATTTAAAAGAGTTGTGAAATGGTTCTGAAATGGTTTTCAAAGCATTGAAATTAATTGTGAAAAACGAGCCATGGGTTACCTTGGGTACATAGTTAAAAAAAATTCTTGAGGCCATCATCAACTATTTTTTATTATTTTGATGGTTTCCCATGGTGATTTCCTATGTTTCCTAGGTTTTTTGTCCTAGGGGACTGATATTGACTTTGTTAAGGTGTTTTTACTCATGGGTTATTCCTCTACTTCTTACGTCTGTGTTTTAGGATTCAGATTTTGAACATGATTGATTTTGGTACGATTAGTCTACTAGTCTAAACTATAGTTATCCATGGTTTGATTCATGTAATTCTAATTTGTATTTCTTGGATTTTTTATTATATCCTTATTATTCATGTTTATTCTTGTGAAATATTTAATGGAAACTGTGCTTTGAAATTGATACACCTACTTTGGTTTTAGAACAATGAAATAGGGGAATGTTTACCATGTTTTCTATAATACTAATTTAATTCTTTTCATTTTAGGTTTTATTTGAAATGAGTGTATAGGAATTATTATACCATGGATTTTTATAGAACACCTGGAAGGGATCCTATTGAACTTATATTCTCACACCATGTGCACCTCTTCAATTGTGTGTAGACCTATATATGTCTTTCAGTGTAGTGAAAGGAAAGGCACTACAGTGAGGTGATGAGGTTTTGTGTCAGCATATTTGGGTAGATAGTGGTGATATGGTGGGATTTCATCCACACATTCACATGGATTAACTGTTTGGTTTTGGTCTTTTGCAGTTGGACTTGTCTCTTGGAGATGTTTGATACTTTTAATTTTTTTTGATTTCTCTATTTTCCTATATTTATGGAATGAATTTAATAGCATTCTTATTTTCCTTCCTGATCTGTGTACATATATGCCATGTGTTTGTTCAGGTTGGGTGAAAACATTCCCTTTCGTTTTTTTTGATGTCTGGATGCTTGTTACCAGACCTTGGGGATCAATAATTCCCTAAAAGTACGTGATTGAATGGGTTGGGTGTCAGTTTTTATGGTAACACGGGTCGGGTCATTACAAAGTGGTACTAGATGCGGTATGCCCCCAGGAGTCCTTATCATGGGATATCTGTTAGAAAGGTGATAGAATTTTCAATACATGAGAAGTATGTTGGGATAAATACATGGCCAATTATTGTCATGATGAGACTCAACATTCCATGGGATGTTGGGTTATGTGTCTCCAGGTTTGGGTTTTGTTTTAAATATCAGTTTCTGTATATGGGTTTTCATGTTTGAACTAAGATTTACTCTATTGTATTATCATTATTTTTTTAGTGTGTATCAGTATGCCTCTGAGAAATCTTCCATGTGATCCTTGAGAGTGTGTAGGTGATGATCCTCCAGGGAATTTTCCTATTAATCAAAATCTCATTAAGGATATAGTATGGGTTGTTTGTGTTTTTGAACAAAACATTCCAAAAGTCCATATTGCAGTTTTTGAGGTATAGCCATGAGATGGAGGAGAGAGAGATTAGTCTCAGGAACCCTTTCATGAGAAGCCACCATACTTTAAAGGAATTAAATAACCTTAAGAGGTAGAAGACTGTATGGATAGGATCAGTAAAATCTTCAACTTTTTGGAGACAACAGAGAGTATCGAGGTGAATTTTGTAGTTTTCAGGAATGATGGTTCTAGTAATCGATGGTGGGATTCCATAGTCCAGGAAGATAGTCATGTGGACTTGGATTAGAAGAGTTTCAAGACCCTATTCTTACAATAGTTTTTCCAAAGTCACTGATTTTGGAAAAGACTCAGGTGTTCATGTCTTTGTAATAGGGAGAGTTTTAGGTGTTTACATACAAAAATCGGTTTGCTGAGCTTGTCAATTTTTCTCTGGACGTGGTGGAGAATGACCAACTTAAGGATTAGAAGTTCCTTCAATGTTTGCAACTAGATATCATATCATAGGTATTTATGTTAAATAATTCTACATATGTTGAGATGGTTGACAAATAAGTGATGGTAGATATGACTATTGCCGGAAAGGTTGGATTTTCTACTTCTTATCTTCCATCCAGTTACAACTGCAGCGGTATGCATGGGAAGAATAGGAAGTGATAGGATCATTGCAAGAGTGGAGGAGGTGGGTCGTAGAAATGAACCTCCACTTCACCATCTGCTACATCTATTAGTGTGCCTCTAACCTGATATCAATGTGGAATGATTGGAAACTTAAGGAATTCCTGTCTGATACCTTTGAAGTCATGAAACATCTATGGGTGTGTTAGTCACTTACAATGCTTCTGTTAGGATATGACTACACCTCGTTATGTTGAGGGTTAACCAGCTCTAGAGGCTACTTTGGGTAATTCAGATACATTGAGGACTAAAGGGCTCTAGCCATAGGACATGGGAGTGATGAAATGTCAGACATTAGATGAGTTTCTAGCGTAGGTCAAGGCAGGTCTGGAAATAGTGAGAGGTACTATCTTTATTGCATCATTCATAACAATTTATTTATTTTATATCAGTTCCTCCCACTCATTTATATCTGTACATTTTAGTCATATTCTTAAATTTCTAATGAAACCTATGTCATTTTTAAGGGATTTAGGGACACCTATTGGCACGAGGAACAATTAGGGGTTTTAATGTCCATGTTCGTTTAAAATACCAGATATGAAGTTGTTCTGGAAATTTCGTATTCATAATCTATATTTGTTTGACATCATCATAATTTTGGATTGTCTTGTCACTCATCAAGATTAGGTTGACTATTATCATTGATGTGTTTGATTTCATACTGTTGATCAGAACTCTCGTGTGTTTTATGGGGAGTGGGAGTCATGGTTAGGAAGTGGAAGTCCATCCCGCCTAGATCTCAAGAGTTTTTCATCATATATTAAAATTGATCCTGTTGATATTTATTCTAATATTAATCTTTCCATTATCATTTGGTACTTTTCTATATTTTTCATAGATGACTTATTTTGTATTCCTTTAGAGAGATAGGCAACTTTTATGATTAACCTGGTGTCAAGTACGCAACAGATACCGATACCTTCTTAATATATGGAACCAAAGGAGTTGAAAGATATTAAGATTCAGTTGGATGAGAAGCTGGAAAAAGGTTTCTCTTTCACTAGGGTTTCATCTTGGGCATACCCAATGCTCATTTTCAGAAAGGAAAATGGTTCACTTCGGTTTTTTGTGGACTATCAGTAGTTTAACTACGTAATATTTAAGTTAAAATATCATTTAACTTATTTGGATGATTTTTGTGATCACTAAAATGCGGAAAAGTGATTTTCAAATATTGATCTTTGGTCAGGTTATAATTTGCTCAGAGTTCGAGGGTTTGATATACTGAAGAAATCTTTTAGAATAATGTATGGCCATTATGAATATCTTATGATTCCTTTTGGTATGACTTATTTTCTTATAGTTTTTATAGATGTGATGAATCGAATATTCCATCAAAATCTTCACACTTTTTTGGAAGTTTTCATGGATGATATTTTGGTTTACTCAAAAACTGTGTGTGATCATAAAAACAACCAGAGTTTGGTTCTAGAAATTTTGATGAGTCAACATTTGTATGGAATGATTTCTAAATGAAATTTTTTGATTTAATAAGTGATGTTTTTAGGGAATGGGATTTATTAACATAAATTATCAGTTGATCTTAAAAAGGTGTAGGTTTTCTTGTTATGGAGAGAACCAAAAAATTTATTTGAGATGTGGATCTTCCTTGGTCTTGATGGATATTATTGATGGTTTGATAATGATTTATCGATGATTGGATCACCATTGACTTCTCTTACTAGGAAATTGGTGAAACTGAAATGGTATATGAAGTTTCAGTATTATTTTTATGAACTCAAATGACTTCTAACATCAGGTCCAATTCTAATTTTACCCAATCCTAGAAATGGGTATGTAGTGTTTTTTATGCTTATGATGATGGTTTTGGATGCGTGCTTATGTAGGATTACTATGTGGTAGCTTTCGAATCTCTTCAACTTTGGACACATGAGAAACATTATGCCACTTGTTATTTAGATTATACTATAGTTTTGAATGTTTTAAAATGTTGATGAAACTATATTTTTGGGTAAAGTTTCATAGTCTTATCTGACTATAAGAGTTTGAGTTGTATATTTTCTCAGAAATAATTTAATCTCACTTAGAGAAGTTGGGAGGAATATCTTCAGACATTTGAATTTGATATCTCCTACACCTTAGGGAAGTGGAATGACATTATATACACTCTTAAAAGGAAAGTATCATCGAAGGGTTTTCGGGAATAGAAGGAGGAGTGGAACCTTTGGGGGGTTTCACATAGTTTCACTTGAATGCTTAGGAGGATGTTTCAGGTATGATTCTGACCATTGTTCAGTTATCACCATCTCTCATGGAGTCTATTTTACAAATTTATTAGTAGGATGATGAGTTCAGTGAAATTAGATAAAGCCTTTATGGTGGGGGACCATTTCTGGTTGGTCTCTCTCTTTAGATGGTATTCTCCACTTTGGGAAGTAGGTTTTCATTCCAATATTTGTGAGGATTTTAGTCTTGTTTAATTTTCACAGCTCTTCATGGTCCATTCATACAAGCATAATAAAGATGTATTATGAAATGAGATGATTATTCAGGTGGACATGTATAAAGAATGATATATAAGATAATGTGTACCACCATTACACTTGCTAATAGATAAAGGAATTTCCCTTGAAACCCTCTAGTTTTCTTCAGCCTCTTCCAGTTTCGGTTTTGAAAAAGGATGAGGTATCCAGGGAATTTTTTTATTATATTAACCATAACTCTATAAGGGAATAATTATATTTGGGTGGTTTTTGATCGGTTGACAAAGTCTTATCATTTCATTCTGATCAATGATTCCACTAAGGTAAATGATGGGGGTAAGTTGTATGTGTAGAAGGTTTTGAGGTTACATGGGATTCCTTCTTTCATTGTTTCATATATGGATCCTATGTCTACCTTGATGTTCGGTAGGAGTCTCCAAGAGGAAATGGGAACTTATGTTAAGTTGATAATCGTATACCATCCATTAGAATATGGTCAGACAGAGCATGTGATTTAGTATTAGAGGATATGGTTGGTGCCCATGTCTTGGATTTTGGTGGATCATGGTGTAAAGACCCGCAAATTTCAAGGAAATTTTTTTCTTAATTTTCTTTGGAATTTTACAAGAGCGCAGCTTCAGACGGCACCTGATTCCGAGGCCCGGTGTGCCCGGAATCAATTTCCGAAGTTTGGCTCGGGTACGTTCAGTGAACGGACGAGCGGGTTTTTCTATCTTTTGAACCGGTGCCCGGAATCAAATTCTGAGGGCACCGATGAAATCGCAGCGCCGGTATTTTCTTAGAAACGCCTCTTCCGGAGTTGCGTTTTCTCAGACGTGGTTTTTAAATTTTGCGGCTTTAAGTCAGAAATAAAATAAAGTTTGTGCGACAACTTTATTTTATTTCACATAAGCTGCTTGGAAGCCACTTGAAGTCACTTAAAGACGGCTTGAACTGAGTTGAACTGGATAGGATGCTATCCAGAAATATCCTACCCTCTTGGTAGGATATTTGTGAGGCAGGGCCCGCACGAGCCCCGCCATTTCTTTCGCTAAGTAACGCACCCGCGAAAACCCGTCAAAGTAACTGAAAAGTCAACCGACGCGTTTTCTTTAATTCTTAACAGACCATTTAATTGGGCAGTTTATTTCATGAATTAAATGGACTGTTTCTTCGTGAATTAATTGGGTCGTTACTTATGCGTTTTACGTTTGTTGGCAAAATAATAAAATAGACAAACTTGTCTATTTTGGAGGATTGCTATCGTTGTGCAATTCCTCTGAGCCTCCACCCTCCCCGCGAAGAACGCGAAGAACGCGAAGAATGCGAAGAACGCGAAGAACGCCGGCGACCGGAATTCGACGACGCACACCGAGATCTGCGACGTCGACGAGCTTTACCCGCGACGTTCTTCGGCGACGCCTCTTCTTCCGCGGCCGATCCTCGTTCGGCAACTAAGGTGAGAATCGGATCGTTAATTCTCCCTTTTTAAATTTCATAACAACGGATTTAATTAATTAAACCGTTTGATCTTGATCCGGAGATTGGCGACGCGACGCCGGATACCGCGACGACGCGACGATCTCCTTCTTCCGCGACGAGCAATCCCGCGACGATCCCCCGTTCGGCAACAACAGCTTCGAGGTAGGGATTTATTTTGGAAAAGTTACCCCTTTTAAATTTTCTCGTGAACGTTCTTGAAAATTTAAAAATCCGGTTTGAAACGAACAATTTTATCTTTAAATAAAATTGTTGGATCATGTGTTGATCATTTTTTTCTTTTCTCCCGTTGATTATGGCTAACGCGGAGGGTGCGGGTCTAACGAACAAGACCCGGCAACCCTCCGCCGATCTCTTTTGTTGTGCGGATATGGCGGACGACGACAAACCGCGCGGCAGGGGCGATCCGTTGTTTCCGCAGTGAAGGTCGGCATCCGGGAGGGGCATCGGCGCAGACGGGAGGCAAATCGGGCCACCGGAGCATCTCCGGCGGCCCGCGGAAGGAGGCGGCGGCGCGGGTCGCCGGCGCGGCGGCGCCGGCGACCGAGGGCGGCGGCGCCTGGCGTGCCGCCGGAGGAATCCGCCGCGGCTCGGCCGCGGCGGCGGCGAACCAGCGGACCCGCGGTCCGCGGGTCCGGTCCACCCGGTCGGGACGCGGCAATGCGCCGTGTCCGCTGACCACCCGCGCGGCCCGCATGCGGGCCGCGGCTCCCTCGACCGCGGGCTGCGCCCGCGGCCTTCTACCCGCGCGGCTGGCCAAGCCGCGCCGGCCGAGCCGGCCGGGCCGGGTCGGGCCGACCCCAGGGGGGGTTCGGGCCGGGTCGCCCCGGGCCCAGAACCCCCGTTTCGGGCCCTCTTCGGTCTTTCGCCCATATCTTGGGCCTGGGACCTCCGATTGACGAACCGTCAGCGGCTACGCGATCCTTGGATCGAGACGGTCGTTTCGGTATATTATAATCAAGGTTTCGGAAGACTTTGGGTTCGGCCGGGTTGGTTCGTACACGAAACCAACCGGGCCCTCGGAGCGGAAACGCTCATAACTTGAGCTACGGACGTCCGAACGACGTACCGTCAGCTGTGGTAGTTTCCTCTAAGTAAGACGGAACTTTTGGCATACTCCGCCCGAGGATCAGATACAGGCGGAGTACGGTCGGGTTGGTTTTGCCCTAAAAACCAACCGGGCCCCTGGGACGAAAATGCCAATAACTCTCAGACCGGGCGTCCGACTGACGCGCCGTCTGTTGCGTTGAGATCCTGTTGTCGATACGGAACTTTTGGATACATCTACTTCGGACTACGTGTCAGTTGATGTATCAGCCTCTCGGCTCGTGGAGCTGACCCTCCTAAACGAGCTCTCTATGTGCGGGAACCCTAGCGCTGGCTGTGACTTCGACGACAGAGCAGAGATCCTCCGTGGACTGCGACGACGGCAGAGCAGAGATCCTCCGTGGACTGCGACGACGGCAGAGCAGAGATCCTTCGTGGACTGCGGCGACGACTGTGCAGAGATCCTCAGTGGACTGCGTCGACTACTGCACTCAGCGATCCCATGTGGATCAGTGCCTACAGGTTCTGTGTGAGCCCGATCCTACGTGGGTCCTTACTACCGGTTCTGTGTGAGCCACTGCCTACAGGTTCTGTGTGAGCCCGATCCTGTGTGGGTCTTTTGCGGGGGTTAGTACCTATCGATCCTTCGTGGGTCCGACGACTTAGACGGACCAGTGATCGTCCTTGACGTCATCTGAAAAAGTATACCTGGTTGAGCTGAATCTTATGTTACTCTCCTTTGTGGATTGTGTTGAACTATCCTTTGTGGATTTACTGTTTACTCTCCTTGTGGATTTGAGTCTTGCTTTCCCTTGTGGATTGAGTTGTTCTGAGCTCGTGAGCAGAGCTAGAATTGGGGACTTAGGTATATGTATGGGCATATACCTAAGTCGAGTCAGATGTTACTTCGTGATTGCATCTTTCTTTTGTGCTATATCCTTTGTGGATTTCGGGAGACCTTCGGGGGTCTCGGGGTCCTTACTGAGTAGCTTGTACTCACCCCTGCACGGGCTATGCCCGCACCTTGTTGTGTTGGTTGCAGACGACGGACAGTGCTGATCACGGTTGGGGCGTGGAGCAGGACGGTACCTGGAGGTGGACCACTGGGCGGGACGTGCTCGGAGCGGACGTGGGACCCGAGGAGCCTGGAGGCTATCTGTACCCACCCTTCAGGTGGGATTGCCAGTGGACGACACGAGGCCGCCGTCTTTTCTTCAGTTGCTGTACTTTACTTTTCAGTTGTACTTTACAGTTGGGCTTGTATTTTCGGCCCCTTTACTTTTCTGCACTTTACTTTCCGCTTGCTGACTCTGTGTGGTTGTTACTTATAAAGGCAATGCCTTCCCTGTTTACTGGGATTTTACGCCTTGGTGCTAGTCGCCAGCCCCTGGCCTATGGAAGGCGGGCTTGGGGTAGTCACGGCACGGGCCCCGAGGACGGGTCGTGACAAATTGGTATCAGAGGCGGTCGGTTCTACCGCGGACTCTGATCGTCCTTTCTTTCTATGTGAAGCAATAGTGTTTAGTGTATTGAGTGTGGTTATCAGTTCAGGGAGCCCAGTGTTGGTGCGGCGGCCGACGTATCCGTACACCAGGACCCTGACCCCTGATTTCCGACTTAATGCATGAAAACATTGATTGCGTGTGTGTTTCAAGTTTTCTTTGTGATTACTTGTGTCAGTTCACCGGGTATACTGATCTTCTTTATGAAAGTCTCAAGTTTTCCTTGTGATTACTTGTGCCAGCTCACCAGGTATACTGTTCTGACTGTGGTGCTCTTGTTCTCCTTTTCAGGATGGCCCCGCGACGACAGCCAGCTAGGGTTCCGAGTGTAGGGCGCGACGGCAGCCCACCGAGCGACGAGGCCTCGGTGCAGGGCCCTTTGCCAGCAGTGGCACCGGCAGTAGCTTTACCCGCCGAGCCACCGATGCTACCAGTACCAGACGCTGACGATGCACGTCTCCTCAGGGCACTGCATGAGTTTCAGAGCCAGCGACCGCCCAGGTTTCGCGGTGAGGCGGACCCCCAGGCCGCCGAGGACTGGCTAGAGGCGGTGGTACGGATCTTTAGGCTAGTGAGGACACCAGCGGATCTCATGGTGATTCTCGCAGCGAGCCTCCTGCAGGCGGCGGCAGGACGATGGTGGAGCCTGATGCTCCAGGTTCACGATGAGGCATCCTTGCTCTGGGCGGACTCCGAGAGCCTCTTCCGCTCTGAGTTCGTCCCGGCCACCCTCCGAGCGGTGCGCATCCAGGAGCTTCTCCAGCTGCGCCAGGGCAGCATGACGGTCGCTCAGTACGCGGCGAGGTTCACGGACCTATCTCGCTACTCGACCGACATGGTACGGGACCCCTTCTTCCGGGCCCGGACCTTCGAGCAGGGCTTACGACAGGAGATTCGGGCATCGCTGATCTCCCTCAGCATTCCGACCCAGGCGGGAGTGCTGGAGCGAGCCCTCCTGATCGAGAGCTTCCTGGCAGAGCCTTCTTCAGCGGCGATACCTAGCGCAGGGCGGCAGGTAGCTGAGTCTTCGGCAGCAGGTAGCCGACGGATGACTCTCGGGTCCAGGCAGACCAGACCCCCACGCAGACGGCCTCAGGACACCGGCTCAGTAGTGCGAGGCACACAGCGGAGTGCCAGCCTTTCGAGAGGCAGGTTGTGCTACTCTTGCGGCGGGCAGGGTCACATGGCTCGTGACTGCCCGACTCGCCGATCAGAGGAGCAGCAGACGGTGGAGGGGCCACCCAGGCAGAGGCAGAGGGTCGACCGTGGCGGTCCGCAGGGAGGAGGCGGACGAGGCCGAGGAGCTGGCCGAGCAGCGGGTGGTGGGCGACGCTTCCAGGCTCTACCCCCACCACCACCAGGAGGGCCACCTCGACCACATGGAGCTGGCGGGCAGGGACATGCCCAGCTCCAGGCAGTGGAGGCCTACGACCCCGACATGCCAGAGATGATTCGAGGTACGATCTGTGTCTATTCCACCCTTGCTGCAGTACTTATAGACACAGGAGTGAGTCACTCTTTCATAGCCTCTGCCCTTGTTCGGAGCTCGGAGATTCCGACTGAGCCGTTGGCTCGATCCTTACGGCTAGAGACTCCTACGGGAGCAGACTCGATGATTACGCACTGGTGCCGGCAGTGTGAGCTTACTCTAGGAGGCGAGAGCTTCGGCTGGGATCTCCTTGTAGCGGCGTCGAGGCCTTACGACGTCATCTTGGGCATGGATTGGATATCCACGGTTCATGCCCAGATCGATTGTTTTAGGCACAAGGTGCGATGTGTTTGCACCGACGGGAGCAGGTTTACCTTCACCGGCGAGAAGGGAACCTTTGCAGCACAGGATGGACTTCCGCGGAGGAGAGTGCAGCCCATCTCTCATCAGTTGGCTAGCCTCATCCTAGGAGCAGTGGACGTGCGGAGTCCGGCTTTTCCTGCAGTGGTGGACTAGTACGTGGACGTCTTTCCCGACGACGTTCCAGGGCTACCTCCTCGTAGAGAGGTAGACTTTTACATCGACTTGTACCCCGGGACAGCCCCGATATCTACTCCAACATATCGGATGGCCCCCGCTGAGCTTCGAGAGCTGCGGGTACAGTTGGAGGACTTGCAGAGCAAGGGGTTTATCCGACCCAGTGTTTCACCCTGGGCTTCCCCGATATTGTTCGCCAAGAAGGCGGACGGGAGCTTGCGACTGTGTGTCGACTATCGTCTCCTGAACCAGGTGACAGTGAGAAACAAGTATCCGCTGCCACGGATTGATTACCTCTTCGATCAGCTCAAGGGAGCGCGGTGGTTCTCGAAGATAGACCTCCGGTCAGGCTATCATCAGCTCAGAGTTCGAGACGAGGACGTGCAGAAGACGGCCTTCAGGTGTCGGTATGGCCATTATGAGTTCTTGGTTATGCTGTTCGGCGTAACCAATGCTCCAGCAGTGTTCATGAGCCTCATGAACAGGATCTTCCAGCCATACCTCGACCGATTTGTCGTGGTCTTCATTGATGACATTTTGGTATACTCGACGACTGAGGAGGAGCATGCCTACCACCTGCGAGTTGTGCTAGACACACTCCGAGAGCACCAGCTTTATGGCAAGCTCTCAAAATGCCAGTTCTGGTTACGTGAGGTCCATTTCTTGGGGCACGTCATTTCTGAGGCGGGAGTTGCAGTGGATCCCGCGAAGATCGAGGCAGTGCTAGCTTGGGAGCCACCCAGGAGCGTGACAGAGGTGCGGAGCTTCTTGGGCCTAGCGGGATACTATCGGAGATTTGTGCCAGACTTCTCCAGAGTTGCGGCACCACTCTCAGCCTTGACGAAGAAGGGGAAACCCTTTGTGTGGTCAGACAGATGTCAGCAGAGCTTCCAGGAGCTGAGACAGAGATTGACCAGCGCACCTATCTTGAGGTTGCCTGAGGAGGGAGTTGGATACGTAGTTTACTGCGACGCATCAGGGACTGGACTCGGGTGCGTCCTGATGCAGGAGCGGGCCGTGATCGCCTACGGATCACGTCATTTGAGGCCGCATGAGCAGAACTACGCCACTCATGACCTGGAGTTAGCAGCAGTGGTCTTCGCTCTGAAGACTTGGCGGCACTATCTGATGGGCGAGCGCTTCACTGTCTTTTCTGACCACCAGAGTCTCAGGTATATCTTCTCTCAGAAGGACCTGAACCTGAGACAGCGGAGATGGCTTGAGTTCCTCCAGGACTATGACTTTGAGATAGTCTATACTCATGGGAAGGGGAACGTGGTAGCCGACGCCCTCAGCAGGAGGACGGGCATTCAGCTACTTGAGGAGGCGACGGAGCAGCTAGCCTCCTTGCAGATATCCTTCGTGGATAGAGACGGAGCAGCCTTTATTCAGTCTCTCACAGTCTCTCCTCCACTTCTACAGCGGGTTAGAGAGGCTCAGCGTGGGGACGCTGACTGTGAGACCCGGCGTGCACTGATATCCTCAGGTCAGGCGCCTGATGGCTTCTCCCTTGGAGCAGAGCACGACATCCTTTTCAGAGGGCGTACCTTCGTACCAGTTGCTTTACGAGAGGAGGTGTTGAGAGAGTTTCACACTTCTCCCATGGCGGTACATCCCGGAGTGGCGAAGATGTACCAGGATCTCAGATGACAGCACTGGTGGCCGGGCATGAAGAAAGCTGTGGCAGAGTTCGTTTCGCGATGCCTCACCTGCCAGCAGGTGAAGGCAGAGCATCAGGTACCAGCAGGCTTGGTACAGCCCTTGGAGGTCCCGGAGTGGAAGTGGGACGGCATATCTATGGACTTCGTGACTGGACTTCCACGCACTTCCAGAGGTCACGACTCCATTTGGGTGATTGTCGACCGACTCACCAAGTCGGCACACTTCTTACCCATCAGAGAGCAGGGCTCAGTGGAGAGCTTGGGACGTCTTTACGTCCAGGAGATCGTACGGCTTCACGGTGTGCCATCGTCTATAGTCTCCGATCGAGATGCTCGTTTCACTTCCCGGCTTTGGAAGGGGTTGCAGGAGGCGTTCGGGACGCGGCTCCATCTGAGCACAGCCTTCCACCCTCAGACGGATGGTCAGACTGAGAGGACCATACAGACACTCGAGGACATGCTCCGTGCATGTGTTCTCGACTTTGGTCGCAGCTGGGAGTACCACCTACCCTTGGTGGAGTTCGCGTACAACAACAGCTACCACTCCACCATCGGGATGGCACCATACGAGGCGTTGTACGGCAGACCCTGCAGATCACCGTTGTGCTGGATAGACCCTGGGGAGTCAGCACTCGTGGGACCAGAGATGGTCCGAGCCACGACAGAGAAGGTCCAGATCATCCAGGAGAGGATGAGGACAGCTCAGAGCCGGCAGAAGTCATATGCTGACAGGAGGCGGAGGCCACTAGAGTTCGAGGATGGAGACCACGTCTTTTTGCGTGTCTCACCTCGACGTGGTTTACGGAGATTTGGCCGAGGCGGCAAGTTGTCTCCACGCTTCATCGGGCCTTTCCAGGTCCTCAGCAGGATAGGAGAGGTGGCTTATCGCCTGGCTCTACCACCTCAGTTGCACCGGGTGCACGACGTCTTCCACGTGTCTCAGCTGAGGAGATACGTGCACGACCCGACGCACATCATCGACTTTGGGGAGCTGGACGTGGACGATGGGGCGACTTTTGCGGAGGTCCCAGTGGAGATCGAGGATCGACAGGAGCGGGTCCTACGTGGGCGGTCGATACCTCTTGTGCGCGTCAGATGGCAGCACGGGAACCTCCAGGAGAGCACTTGGGAGCGGGAGGCTCAGATGCGTGCTCAGTACCCCCATTTGTTCCCCTAGTTTTTGATGTATCATTACGGGGACGTAAAGCCCTGAGGTGGGAGTAATGTAAAGACCCGCAAATTTCAAGGAAATTTTTTTCTTAATTTTCTTTGGAATTTTACAAGAGAGAAGCTTCAGACGGCACCTGATTCCGAGGCCCGGTGTGCCCGGAATCAATTTCCGAAGTTTGGCTCGGGTACGTTCAGTGAACGGACGAGCGGGTTTTTCTATCTTTTGAACCGGTGCCCGGAATCAAATTCTGAGGGCACCGATGAAATCGCAGCGCCGGTATTTTCTTAGAAACTCCTCTTCCGGAGTTGCGTTTGCTCAGACGTGGTTTTTAAATTTTGCGGCTTTAAGTCAGAAATAAAATAAAGTTTGTGCGACAACTTTATTTTATTTCACTTAAGCTGCTTGGAAGCCACTTGAAGTCACTTAAAGACGGCTTGAACTGAGTTGAACTGGATAGGATGCTATCCAGAAATATCCTACCCTCTTGGTAGGATATTTGTGAGGCAGGGCCCGCACAAGCCCCGCCATTTCTTTCGCTAAGTAACGCACCCGCGAAAACCCGTCAAAGTAACTGAAAAGTCAACCGACGCGTTTTCTTTAATTCTTAACAGACCATTTAATTGGGCGGTTTATTTCGTGAATTAAATGGACTGTTTCTTCGTGAATTAATTGGGTCGTTACTTATGCGTTTTACGTTTGTTGGCAAAATAATAAAATAGACAAACTTGTCTATTTTGGAGGATTGCTATCGTTGTGCAATTCCTCTGAGCCTCCACCCTCCCCGCGAAGAACGCGAAGAACGCGAAGAACGCGAAGAACGCGAAGAACGCCGGCGACCGGAATTCGACGACGCACACCGAGATCTGCGACGTCGACGAGCTTTACCCGCGACGTTCTTCGGCGACGCCTCTTCTTCCGCGGCCGATCCTCGTTCGGCAACTAAGGTGAGAATCGGATCGTTAATTCTCCTTTTTTAAATTTCATAACAACGGATTTAATTAATTAATCCGTTTGATCTTGATCTGGAGATTGGCGACGCGACGCCGGATACCGCGACGACGCGACGATCTCCTTCTTCCGCGACGAGCAATCCCGCGACGATCCCCCGTTCGGCAACAACAGCTGCGAGGTAGGGATTTATTTTGGAAAAGTTACCCCTTTTAAATTTTCTCGTGAACGTTCTTGAAAATTTAAAAAGCCGGTTTCAAACGAACAATTTTATCTTTAAATAAAATTGTTGGATCATGTGTTGATCATTTTTTTCTTTTCTCCCGTTGATTATGGCTAACGCGGAGGGTGCGGGTCTAACGAACAAGACCCGGCAACCCTCCGCCGATCTCTTTTGTTGTGCGGATATGGCGGACGACGACAAACCGCGCGGCAGGGGCGATCCGTTGTTTCCGCAGTGAAGGTCGGCATCCGGGAGGGGCATCGGCGCAGACGGGAGGCAAATCGGGCCACCGGAGCATCTCCGGCGGCCCGCGGAAGGAGGCGGCGGCGCGGGTCGCCGGCGCGGCGGCGCCGGCGACCGGGGGCGGCGGCGCCCGGCACGCCGCCGGAGGAATCCGCCGCGGCTCGGCCGCGGCGGCGGCGAACCAGCGGACCCGCGGTCCGCGGGTCCGGTCCACCCGGTCGGGACGCGGCAATGCGCCGCGTCCGCTGACCACCCGCGCGGCCCGCATGCGGGCCGCGGCTCCCTCGACCGCGGGCTGCGCCCGCGGCCTTCCACCCGCGCGGCTGGCCAAGCCGCGCCGGCCGGTCCGGTCGGCCGGGCCGGGTCGGGCCGACCCGGGTCGGCCGACCCCAGGGGGGGGTTCGGGCCGGGTCGCCCCGGGCCCAGAACCCCCGTTTCGGGCCCTCTTCGGTCTTTCGCCCATATCTTGGGCCTGGGACCTCCGATTGACGAACCGTCAGCGGCTACGCGATCCTTGGATCGAGACGGTCGTTTCGGTATATTATACTCAAGGTTTCGAAAGACTTTGGGTTCGGCCGGGTTGGTTCGTACACGAAACCAACCGGGCCCTCGGAGCGGAAACGCTCATAACTTGAGCTACGGACGTCCGAACGACGTACCGTCAGCTGTGGTAGTTTCCTCTAAGTAAGACGGAACTTTTGGCATACTCCGCCCGAGGATCAGATACAGGCGGAGTACGGTCGGGTTGGTTTTGCCCTAAAAACCAACCGGGCCCCTGGGACGAAAATGCCAATAACTCTCAGACCGGGCGTCCGACTGACGCGCCGTCTGTTGCGTTGAGATCCTGTTGTCGATACGGAACTTTTGGATACATCAACTTCGGACTACGTGTCAGTTGATGTATCAGCCTCTCGGCTCGTGGAGCGGACCCTCCTAAACGAGCTCGCTATGTGCGGGAACCCTAGCGCTGGCTGTGACTTCGACGACAGAGCAGAGATCCTCCGTGGACTGCGACGACGGCAGAGCAGAGATCCTCCGTGGACTGCGACGACGGCAGAGCAGAGATCCTTCATGGACTGCGGCGACGACTGTGCAGAGATCCTCAGTGGACTGCGTCGACTACTGCACTCAGCGATCCCATGTGGATCAGTGCCTACAGGTTCTGTGTGAGCCCGATCCTACGTGGGTCCTTACTACCGGTTCTGTGTGAGCCACTGCCTACAGGTTCTGTGTGAGCCCGATCCTGTGTGGGTCTTTTGCGGGGGTTAGTACCTATCGATCCTTCGTGGGTCCGACGACTTAGACGGACCAGTGATCGTCCTTGACGTCATCTGAAAAAGTATACCTGGTTGAGCTGAATCTTATGTTACTCTCCTTTGTGGATTGTGTTGAACTATCCTTTGTGGATTTACTGTTTACTCTCCTTGTGGATTTGAGTCTTGCTTTCCCTTGTGGATTGAGTTGTTCTGAGCTCGTGAGCAGAGCTAGAATTGGGGACTTAGGTATATGTATGGGCATATACCTAAGTCGAGTCAGATGTTACTTCGTGATTGCATCTTTCTTTTGTGCTATATCCTTTGTGGATTTCGGGAGACCTTCGGGGGTCTCGGGGTCCTTACTGAGTAGCTTGTACTCACCCCTGCACGGGCTATGCCCGCACCTTGTTGTGTTGGTTGCAGACGACGGACAGTGCTGATCACGGTTGGGGCGTGGAGCAGGACGGTACCTGGAGGTGGACCACTGGGCGGGACGTGCTCGGAGCGGACGTGGGACCCGAGGAGCCTGGAGGCTATCTGTACCCACCCTTCAGGTGGGATTGCCAGTGGACGACACGAGGCCGCCGTCTTTTATTCAGTTGCTGTACTTTACTTTTCAGTTGTACTTTACAGTTGGGCTTGTATTTCCGGCCCCTTTACTTTTCTGCACTTTACTTTCCGCTTGCTGACTCTGTGTGGTTGTTACTTATAAAGGCAATGCCTTCCCTGTTTACTGGGATTTTACGCTTTGGTGCTAGTCGCCAGCCCCTGGCCTATGGAAGGCGGGCTTGGGGTAGTCACGGCACGGGCCCCGAGGACGGGTCGTGACACATGGGATAGCCATATGTGACTAATTGAGTTTTTCTATAACAAAAATTATCAGTTGTTGATTATAATTTCTCCCTTGAAGGCACTGTGTGGTCTCCCATGAAGATCAGATCTCTGTTGGGATGAGGTGGGTGAAATATCTTTAGTTGGACCAAGTTTGGTTTAGGAGACGTCAATGAAGATTCAATATTTTCCTAGATGTATAGTCACAATATAGAGTTGATTGAAATTTTATGCGGATTAGAAAGGCCATCCTTTTTATTTTTCCATTGGGGACTAGGCTTTCTTAAATTTTTCTCCCCGATTGGGTAAGTTTTGGCTTTGAAAACATGGAAAGTTGGATCTATGTTATGTTAGACCATTTGAAGTCCCTGAGAGGCTAGGGAAGGTTGATTATTAGTTAACATTACTAGTTTAGTTGATAGTAATTCATGATGTTTCCCTCATAGATCAGATTGGGAAGTATTATCATAATCCCTCTCACAATGTAATTTAGGAAGAAATTGAGTGAGAGATAGATGTTTCTCTTTTGGAAAAGCCAGTTGATTCCATTGAATATCATGTGAATGTATTTAAAGGGATGTCAATTCTATTGGTTAGAGTTTTAAGGAAACACTGAACAAATTCTCATGACACTTGGGAATGTGAGGCATTGATGAGGGAGTAGTGGACTCATCATTTTCCAAGGATAAGATCTTCCAGATGACTTCATGGGTATGGAAATTCATTATGGTGGGGAGTTTGTACCCTCTCGTTGCCATTCTTAGGTAAGTTTTTTCCTCTCTCCAAATTCCATTTTTAGTTTGGTGTCTTTAGAGGTGAGTTTCTAGATTTTTTGTTGGATGTATGGGAATTTCACACCATGTAACTAGGTTACATCTCATGTAATGGTTTTTGGGTTCCTGCCAAGAGAAGGGTTTGTGTTGTGGAAGGTTACACGACGTGATAAGGTATTACATGCCATGAGTTATTTTAAGGTTGGATTTTAATATAAGGTGATTTATATTTTGGCATACATAATCACCGTGGATTTCATGACATGTAAATTAATTACAAATCTTTTAATTTCTCAAACTAGGATTGTGATGGAACTGTACGAGTTTTAGTTCCCATTTTGGCTACTATTTCTCCTTTCCTCTTAAACTGAGGTTCCTCTCTAATGATTTTTGGAGATATCATTCCATCCCGATCGATCTGTTTGTCATTAGATATTTTTTTTAGTTGTGATGTGCCTCTCCATGTGAGTTATCTTTTCACTTCTTCATTTCCATTGATCGCGGTAACACCCCTGAGATGCGTTATCAGATATATTGGTCTAAAATTGGTGCTTCATCATGTATTCATCAAGATCCGTAGTGTGATTTTATTCTTGTGGTCATTACATTGTAGGATATGTTTTAGAGGGTGTTTGTTCTTGAGTTATATGGTGTTTCCTATTTTCCAGCAACCATGTGTTCTCTAAATTTAATCTATCGTGATATGTGGATTAGATTCTAGGACCTTCATTGAAATTGTTGGATTTTCATTGTTTTTGGATCCCATTACGGGTGAGTGTGACCTTAATATTGAGGTAGGTGGTTCCATCTCTAATACTATATTGATGAACATTATTGTTTTTACATTATAAACTGATTTATACATGGAATTTTCATGACTATTTTGATTGTGTTGAAAAGATATTTCAAGAAAATGGTTTTCCCTAATTGTTGTTAAATGGAGAAAAAAATGGGTATTTTCAAAGAATTTAAATTGATTGTGAAATTTTTTTCAAATGGTTTTCAAATCATTGAAATTAATTGTAAAAAATAAGCACTCGGTTTACCTTCGGTACTTAGGTGGATGGATTACCTTGAGACCATTGTCCATTTTTGTGATTATCAATATTTTTTTCTCATGAGGATTTCCTCTGTTTCCTAGTCCCGATGTTCAAGGGGACTTATATTGACTTTGTTAAGGTGGTTTTACTCATGGGGTATTCATATTTTTTATAGGATTGGGTTCTAGGAGTCGGATTGTAAACTAGATTAATTTTGGTACAAGTAGTCTATTAGTCTTCCCTATAGTGATCCTTGGTGCTGATACTCGGGCTTCTATTTTTTATTTGAGGGATTTATTTTTTTAACCTTTGGGTGCATTTTTATTCTTCTGAAATATGATATGGAAATTATTCATTGAAATTTATATTTCTACTATTTTTAATTGTGAAAAAGCATAATTTTTACCATTTTTCTATAAATATTATTTACTTCTTATCATTCCATGTTTTATATGAAATTAGAATACAAGAATTGTTTTATAGATAATTGTTATAGAACACGTGGGTGGGATCCAATTGATAATGTTATATCACACCATGTGCACCTCTTTGATGATTTGTAGACCTATGTATTTATTCCAATTCATCAAAATACAAGGTTCTATTGTGTGGTAGAGAGGTTTCATGTTTGATGAGTTGGGTAGATGGTGGTGATATGGTAGGAGTTCTTCCACTCTTTCTCATGGAGTATCTATTTGGTTTTGGTCCTCTGTAGTAGGACTTGTCCAATGGAGATTTTGGCTACATTTATAGTTTTTTGTTTCTACTATTTTATTATAGTTATGAAATTTATTTATTACATTTTTTTTCCTTCTTGATTAATGTACATTTATTCCATGTATTTGTTTGGGTTGGTAAATATTGTCGCCTTTAGTTTCTGTTCGATTCTAAGGTTCTTTTCTCCAACCCATGGGGATTAAGAACGCCCTTCGGGTATGTGACGGAATGGGTCAGGTGTTAGTTTTGAGGGTAATGTGAGTTGGTTTGTTTTTCTCCTATTATACTAGGGAATGGACCCACTCCCTAGATATTATGGCCCCTTGGTTGTGCGGTATATTGTCAAGGCAAGGCTTGACATTGACGGTTACTTTTGAGAAGACTCATGAGATGTTGGGAATCATTGAAGAAATGTTGGAACTGTTGGATACTCTTATTCTTTAGATGAGATATGAGATGGTGATACACTTACTCTCTCATTTGGTATTATTTTACTAAACACACACACACACACACACACATATATATATATATATTTGTATCCATACAATTATTTTTGGTTTCTCTCTTTACATGATATGAAAAGACACGCTGGGTAGACCACATGATTTCTATGTTTAGCTTCTCATAGTTAGATGAGTCTACTCTCTTACTATGGGTGAAAAATACTCAATCTGTAGTTCATATACTCACCATATTGATCCCATTATGTTTGGATGTGATTACTTTCCCTCTTAGTCTTGGTTGAGATGTTCTCTTTCACTGCTTTCTGCATATTGGGCTATTTATAGTCATTCAATTCATGTTGTATCTATTTCTGATCCCCCTTCATCTATCAAGGTATACAATTATCTATGTGTATACTCACCCTTACATGGTATTTTCCCTCACGTATCATGTCTTTGGTAGATGACATAATGTTTAGTAATGACGTCATAAGAACTTAGAGATACTAGGTGTTGTGAACAACATGCGATGATCGTAACTTGGTGATTAGGAGTTAGGATCTCTCAGCGGTTTACTTTCCAAATATTTTCAGGTTGGTACATCTTTCTAGTTGGGTGTGAATTTTTCCCCTTTACTTTTCATTTTACACAATAATACTCTTATACTATCTTGAGGTTATTCATGCATGGTTGTTCCCATAAAATTTTTCTTTTTTTTACTTTTACTCTCTGTGTAATTTTGTATAAATATGGTTGTGTGTGTGTGTGCAAGTATTTAGGAAAATATATCCCCATGTTATTTTTACCTTCTATAATGGTCTCTAGCACTTTGACTATGGAGGCATGCTTGGGGTAGTTCCAAATCAAGCCCTGGATTGGTTCAGGTCATGAAAAACTCATAGAGATATCTACCAATAAGATTATTCAACATTCAGTAGACCAAATATCCTCAAAATTGTCTACATAATAATAATCTATAAAACTATAATGATTTATATTGGCTCCCTTCTTGTAATTATTCCCAAGACTCAGAGTCCTTTTAAATATCAAATACTTATTTTAACAACCATAATATGCGACACCATCAATTCACTTTGATATCTTACACACTCAATAATAGCATAAAAATATCTAGTTTGTAAGATATAAGATTAATTAGGCTCCTAATGAATCATTTAAATTCTATTTTATTTACACTCTCTCCATTGAATGATTTAAGTAAATTTTTTCCCACATCAATGTGTGTAGATATTAACTTTTATTACTCAATTTCAAAGTTCTTTATCAACTCAATAGAATAAATTTATTGGGAAGAGAACATGATAATTTATAATTGAATTACTAGTAACCCTAAGAAGTATCTTAGATCACCCAATAGAGAAAACTCAAATTGTTTCTTTATTTGGTTAGAAAACTCTTTACATGAATTATCATTATCACTATAAAAAAATTGTAACATCCATATATATAATAACAATAAGTGTACAAATATTCATTTCTTTATTGTAAAAGTTACTTTACACTTTTCCTTGGATAAATTTTAATTCCCTTAAAAAAAATTTAACATTGAGTACTAGGTCTGTGGTACCTATTTTAGGCCATATAGACAGTTATTAAAATTTCAAAATCCTATGAATTATTTGTCAAGTAAAAAACCATCTAGATTCTCAATGTAATATCCTCCTCCATATCCTAATTAAAGAAAAATTAATCTTGACATCAAAATGATAAATTTTACAATGTTTATAATCTTCCACAATAAGTAACATCTAGATCACATCTGGCCGGTAAAGGGGTCATAAATTAACATTAAAAATATATTTTCTAAGCTTAGGAATAACCCTTGAAAATAAGTTTATCTATATTACTTTTTGTTTCACATTTTTTAGTTAACTTGTTTCTTGAATACCCATGTTACCAATGAACTTTTTTTCAATATGTCCTGGAAGAAATCCCCTAGTGGACTTCCAATCAATCTGTTTTAGATCATTATTTATAGCCTTAATTCACTCATTATAAATAAAATAATTTTTCATGGATTTAGGTTCAACATGAGAAATAAGAGAGGTCATATTTTTGAACCGTTTTCTTATTCTGTTTTATTCTTCTCTAGGATCATCATTTCTTAGATTTCTTTCCATTTTAATGGGTGAAAATATTCATTAAATATATTTTATTTATCTACAAGTATTTTGGACTAAAAATTCTTTATTCCTTATTATTATCCTCTTATTTATATTTATTTTGATTCTATTCGTCCTTTAATACTCTTGGTTTAACTTCAACCTATTATCTACTCTTCTATTTAGAAATATTTTTATTGAATATATCACTTTCTTAAAAACCTATTACATCTTGAACATTGATTATGGTTTTGTTTTGAATAATTTTTACATTACATCAATCAAAAAACTAGTGAAATATCTTGTTCCATAAATTTTATCATTTCCCATTAAATTGGTTCCAAAACAATATACCTTCCACAAAATTATCATCAAATTTTACCAGACATTAGCCTTTAATTCAGATGACGTAAATACTCCCAAAGACTCTGATGTTACTCACTATTGGCTTCTTATTATACCACATCTCATATGGGGATTTATTTCAGTTTGGTCTCATAAAACATTTATATTGAACATGAATGTCATTTCACACTGATTCTCCCTAAAAAAAATTTGACCACTCAAACTCTAAAATCCTATTTCATCATATATCCTTAATGGTTTTATTCATTCTCTTAGAAATCCTATTATATTGGTCTGTGTAAGTGGTTATATATTGATTATAAATCCCCTAATTACTAAGTTAAGACTCAAAATAACTACCCCTATACTCTCCCATTATCAATTATCAGCTTCTTTATTTGAACTTCAGGTTCTATTTCAAATTCCAATATATAAATATTAAACATATCCATTTCATATGTCTTGAGATTAAAAAATAATTCCTTTTCCATTATTGTAATATCATCAATCAACATGATAATGTAAATAGGAAATATATATTAATTAAAAAGTTATTACATAAAATTAATTATATGATACAATTTATTATTTATTTATATCATCTTATAACTTGTTTATTAATCATTTGTTATTAATATCACTCTTCTAGGTTGTAAGTGCTTTGTTTTCCAATAATTTTTTAGTTCAAGAGACTTGGCCCTTATAATTTGATCTTGGTATCACTATTTCAATAATTTTAATCATGGTATAGAAGTCACATATTATTATTATAATATATATATTTATAATCAATAATATAAATTATAGATAGAAAAATAAATCATACCATTCCTGGAGATGGTAGGACGTACGTACACATGAACACAATTTCCATTTTTTGACTATTGGAATGATTGAAAAATAATTCATCTTTATAGAATAATTATTATATCATATACATTATATATATTCATTAAACCCATCATAATTCTCATCTACAAAATATATTGTTGATTAATTAATTATATCGCTATGTGGAGATGGTAATTGGTACATACGCATGGGCGATACTTTTTCTTCTTGTTTGATGGAAAAAATGGTGTATAATAGATTTTTTATAATAATAATGAAATTTTATCATATTTAGAAACTGAAGATACTATTTTACGATAAAAATAATATATTTATAGGAGGTAATAAATAGTATAAAAAGAAAGTGATAGGTTAGAGGGATTACCTCATCTTCAAAAATTCCCATTTAGATCTCCTTTAAAGGGCTCTAGGGGTGGTATTTTGAGAAGAAAATAACATATAGAATGGGTATATGGAATTATAAAAGATAAATTTTTAGGGTATGGTTGAGCTATAAGGCCAAATGTGGAAAACATAATTGAGAGGGGATGATTATTTTTATAATTTTGGTGAGAGGAATTTTGGGAATTTTTTGAAATATTAATTTATAATACATTAATTTTCTATAAAAATTCCACAAAATAGATTTGGATTAGAAATAAGATATGATAATGTTTTTATATCATAAAAATAATATTTTAGACATATTTTGGTGTTATTTTAAACATTAAAATTTTTATTAATCCAATATTAACTTATTTTAAATTTAACTACGGTAACTACTTTTTCAATATTAAAAGGATATAATTTTTACTAATATAGAGTAAATATAACAATAAATGGAACATTTATGACATTTGATACCATATATGAATCAATTTGTATTTTATACATATTTTTATGACTATTAAATAATTAAATAATATATTAATCTTAGAAAATATCATTATTGTCCATTTTGATAATAATCACTACTTTGACTTTAAAAAATATTAAGAAAACATGTAAAATTAGAAAAAATATTTTCTTATATCACTAAAATTTCATGTTAATATATAGAATTTATTAATCACCTTAAATATCTCAAATTATATTAATTTTAATATTTTTAATGTCAATTATTTTCTTTTTCTATTAATTGAATAATTACTATATTAGTGTTGTGTGGGAATTTATGTTAATTATTTAATTCATAAAAATTATAAATAAATTAACATGATGAAGATATATTTTTTATCTTTAAAAATAGTCTTTATAGTCAAAAATACCCTGTTGAAACCCCCCATATTAAAAATGTTGTAGTTATTAAATACATGATTGGGACATCTTCAACTTTTGATTAATGAAAACATTATATTTTTCATAATCTTATCCAAGAGGGCCCAAAAGTTCATAAATTATTCCCTTGTAATATTATGGTAAAAAATATTAATCCAATAAAACTACGGTAAGTGTTAGGGTTATTTTATAGTCCTCATCATATTAATTTTATATTTATTTACCAAATTAACCCTTTACCATGGTAACAAAATTTACAAAGATTAATATTCAATAAAGGGACCAATTTTATAAATTTAGCCCCACTGGTTTAAAATATTGATTCCATTTTAAAAAAATGGAAATAATAAAGTAGAATAATTAAATTTAAAATAAAACCAACAAAATGTAATGGAAAATTATTTTTTCGGAAAAATTTTTCTTTTAAATATAAAATGTTTTTATACTAAATTAAAGTCTAAAATACACTTAAAAACACATAATTAGATTAATTTATATTTATGTCAACTAATTAAAATAAAAAATATATCTGAAACATAATTTTACCTTGTAAAAATTTTAAATGAATATGTTGTTTTCAATAAAAACAAGTATTTTCCACTATTCTTTATAAATTAAATGTTTTCAAAAAATTCCAAGAAAATAATTTTATGATAATTTTAACATGATGAATTCAAAAATTAAATTAATCTTTTAAAATAAATTTTCTATAACTTCTTAAAATTAATATTTACTCATAATAAAATAAAAAAACATTTTTAAATAAAATATATTTTTTAAAAATTGATTTACTATAAAATGTGTATTGATTATATATGAATTTACCAATAAATTCGTTTTGCGTGAGAGCTTTATATTTATTTCATTAATTATTTATTAAAATTAATTGCCATCAATTTAATTACTAGATTATAATATTTATATAATGTTTTAATAATGTTTTGATGCTCGTATAAACTTGATGTTTCATGCAAGACAAGTATCAAATAAATAAAATTATTTAAAAATATATTCTATTAAAATATAGGGTTGTTAGAAAACAATATTCAAGTTACCCTTTGTTTTAATATGCATTTCTTCCCCTTGTTCTTGTATATTATACCCTATCCATCAACCAAATGCATCATAACTTTCAAAAATGGATTTTGGATCCTTGTGATACCTGACATCAGTTTGGAGGAACTCTGAACCATGGTGTTTTTTGGGTCAACCCTAGCATTAATTTCCCATATAATTACCCATGTCCCAATAACCTTGACCCATTATTTACTATATTCCCATCTTTTTCTAAAAAATATTTTGAATTACTACTTTCCCTAGGTATCCTAGTTAGGTTTTTTTATACCATTTCATTCATAATGGGTCATGGTTTTAATGAAATTAAACAAAATACACTTTGGTTAAAGATGTATGAACTTAAACATTAGAGTTTTATGGTCAAAATTATAATACCCAACTATTGGTGAATGAGATATAAAACCTATCAGGATGAAAACCTGTAAAGAGAGGCATGAGAAAAATTCAAGTCTATGATCACAAAACTCTTCTTCTCTAGAGTTTAGGTAAAAATTTAGAGCATAAATAAACAAGTCATAAATATCAAAGGACTCACATTGTGGTCCATGAAAAAGCTTATTCATGCTCAATGGAACCCTCTCTAAGGAAAAATTTATAGTAATGGTTTTCTATATCTCGTCACCATGATAATTTGTTCAAATGGTGGTGAAATATATTTTTGAACAATTGAAACCTTATTGAGTATTACATTTTCCATAAATAACACTTCATGATTTGAGAACCACAGGTTACCACAAACATTCCACTACCTTGGAAAAGGGACACCGGACATTAATGGATCCTTTATTTGACTATTCATGTATTACCTTAGTTCCAGATTATGATCCTCTGGACATCAACTAAATGATTCAAAACATTTGAAAAGGTATTTCTGATACTTGTGAGCCCTAAAATCATTATAGAAAAGCTCAGTACCTTAGAGTGTATTGGGACTTCCCATGATGATTCTACCGTGTCACTACTCATGACATAAGAAATTTGGAACATTATTTATAACCCATATAACCAGACTATTCAATGGGATTCAACATCCTCAACATTATGATGCTATGTATTTTAACCCTTCACAAATAATGATTGTGACAACCCATTACCAAAACTTTTTTGGCCCACACCATGTGACTCAAAACCACATGGTGTCGGGCCTAATACTCCCCCTAAAAATATATACTACACTAGGGTACCATAACCCTTCCTTGATAAGTTTCATTCCATTTCTAGATTTATCATCTAGGATTTTGAGTCTTCACAAAATTTTATAACCCTTGGGAAAGAGTGGGATCCTCCTTTATTAGCTATGAAAGTAATCCCTATAAGCTCATGCATTAGTGCTTGTGACCCAATAATTAGTGGAATCTATTCCTTGTAGAAAAAGAACTCCAATCCTCATGATCCCCAATAACATCATGATGGAACTCAGCACCTTAGGGTGTTTTGGCTAATCCCTTGTATATATGACCTATCCCACACTTATCAGTTCAAACTTTTGGGTTATGAATTATCACACCCATATCCCAACTATCTAGTAGTACCCAACATCCCTTATATTTTACCCTCAAATAATAATATCCTCATAAATATTTCATTACCCTTGGAAAATAGTTTAGATATTATTTTCTTGACCATGAATATAATTCATTTCTGATCATTCATAATAAATTATAATCCATTACTTAGAGGCATCTCCTCCATATAAGAATGGAAATCCAATCCTCATTAAACCTAAAAACACTGTAGAAGAACTCCACACTATTGGGTATTTTGGTTCATCCCTCTTCCCTATTAAATATTCATCAATAATGTCTTGGAATCAATACATAAACAGCAATGCATTCATGTCTTTACAACATGATGTTAGATTACCTAGAATAAGTCATTGTCCTATGACATTAAATAACATGGAAAACATACTTACTATGTGACCTTGAAACTACATGGTATATATCCTTACTACATGGCAGTAAACTCCACAGATGGTGCTACTTCACGGATGTTATATTACCGAAAACATAAGTTCAAATCTAAAATACCATAAAATATAACAACAAAATATCCAACATTGAAGACCCGAAAATAGATCAAAAATAATGGTCTTGTTTTTTAACCCTAAAAACAACCAATAAAAAGTGACATAATTCCCACAGGTTGAAAACCCCATACGGGAATCAAGGTCATAAGTTGGGTCTCTACTTTCTATACATGGACTTTGTGTGATCTAGATAATATTGATTACTCATAAATATAAGATACATAAAAACATTAGGATAAAAACCTATAAGTGGGTATCTTATGAAAAATACATGTCTACGCTTGATAAGAACTCCCCTATATGAAGCTTAGGAAAATAGGTAATTATAATTTAAAAGTTTTAGAGCATGTAGGGACTCTCACTTTTCCCTAGAAAAACTCAATCTATGATCTCAATGTCCATTAAATTAGGAAAAAATTAGATCACTATCCCTTTAAGACATTTATATTTTACCCAAATTAACATTGGAAATTTGGTGATCACAAGAAAACTAGATCAAGTTTATCAATGAGAAATATCTTGTCTGTGGTAATTCATGAGATATTATCCAAAAATACAAATTATGATTTCAAAATTCAAGTCTAAGAGTTAAAATTTATTTGGTATTATATAAAGGATGGTTATCATTGATGATTCATGTGACATCAGATCAATGAAACAACATGCACATCATTAAAGTAAAAAAGGTGAACAATGATATATAGATTTTTGATAAGTTTTTCATTGGTTAGATGAAAATGGAGAAATAAAAACATTTATGCACCTCTCTAAAGATTCCATCCTAAAAAACATTGGTGATTGTACTATAGTAATATTAAATCTGCCAAATTTTCCAAATTAGCTAGAGTCTGGTGATAACTATCAATGGAATGATCAAGTTTTGTTCACTGTCCCTCATCATCCACTACATTAGGATAAATATTCTATACAAAAGAAGATAACTCTTCATTTCACTTTTGAATAGTCACCAATAGATATGAAGATGTCATAAGATGAGGTCTAGTGATAGTTTCACATGCTTTATATTCTTCTATTTACGAGGTCAAAAGGTCTATATGATCTTGTAATTTAGATGATATGTGGAGTCTCTACTCAATCACTTCATATGATTCCCTTATTGACTGGTCCAATGAACCTTCATCATGAAAACTGTGTGGGACCTTCTCACTATGAGAAAGTTATTTTTGGGTTAGGATGATTTGTATAAAGATATAGTATAATTTTTTATTATTAAATACACATACCCCCAAATCATGGAAGTGAAATATAAGGCATTACTCTTGGTCACAATACATCTCTAGGGGATTTCCAATGATAAAGGTGTGAATATGCTACCATATTATTTAACATCATTCTTATTCTTCTACAACTACTAGGTTAGGGACATCAGAAGGGGGTGATTGGATAAGATGAGGGAGATGTGAGTGAAGAAGTCAAATAAGCTCTTATATCAAAAGACGCATCATGTGTCATCTATATTGAAGGAAAAAAATCGTCAAAAAAATTATACCCCAATAATATGATGGTCATTTATAGGATGATAAAACATCCTCAAAGTCTCACCTAAGACTATAACCAACTCCATTATAGTTTTTGATAATAGACACAGTTATGAATCAATTGTATCCACCTAATAGAATAATCTATTCAAAACACCACCTAGGCAGGATTCTAATGAATCATGAGAATAATCATAAGATATGGAGATAAAGACCCCAATGAATAGAAGAATAATTTCATCATTTGTATCTTCACATGTAAAGATGTGGAACAACTGAAAAATTAATATGGGATTTCACTCCCCTAGAATTACAGCTGAAGGGAGAGGAGAAACCCATTGAATGCATCCAAATTGGCGATCAAACCAAGAAGGTGTTTAGGACCGTTAATGATCGGATCATCAATATGGGTTACAAGAACACCATTTTGAAGAGATATTTTGTATGATCGCTCAATGAGAGAGCTGTTTAAATTATGAACAATTATACCAGATACTACAGGATAGGGCATGATGTTGAAATGAATAGGTTGAATCAACATGTCAACAAACTCATCAGGACCTAGAATCATTTCCTCAACCGTAGAAATCATTAGTATCAAGGGATAGAATGAGGAATCCTAGATACTTGTAGTGTTATGGTATTTTTAATAATGATAATTCTCTCGGATATAGCTGAATAAGAACTAGAAATGGATTCCAATACTATAGGGGATGTTTCCATGTTGAATATGGGACAGAAGATGGTAGTGGTGAGAAATAATCAGTATGGATAGATTCATAGTCCTACCCTCTTCTAATAAATCTTTCATCACTAGAATACTCACTTGAACTCTTGGGTGTGTTTCCCAATCTAGGAAAAGTCATTCATTCAAAACCATGGATATGAAACCCGAAATCACAAAGACTAGGGATATCTATGGTATCACTTAGTAACCCCATTTGGTATACCACCCATCCTTAAGGATTTCCTAGTAAGATTCAACATACTCAAGAACATGCTGGGAAGGGAAGTGGTGAGGGTGTATATTAGTGGTTTGAGACATGATATGAAATAGAAATTTGTTTATCTAATCCTTAAAGGAAATGAGTGAACATAAATTCAGATCCTTTTTTAACATCCCTTTAAAATTGTTAATAATGTCTCTTTCCTAGAAAATAGCTTGTTTAGGGTCATACCAGATGTCCATGGTAGGAATAAACTCATCATGAATCCCCCCAAGAGGGGATTTCCTACCCAGTAATTAGATATACCAAAGGATGATTCCTACTTCACCATGTGATAGTTGGAATGAATTAGTTTCAGGACACGAATGGATAATAAAATATTTAAGAAGTTCTAATTGATTATACATAATAAACTGGGAGACCCATACTACCTCATAAATATTAATGATATGTAAGTAGTCTTAGAGCTCTGATCATCCCCACCTAACTAAGAATTGTCATGCTCGTTCATCATAAAAGTTACTACCAGTCTGGAAGTCACATTTCATTTTCTAACAACTTTATGGATTATTTAAATATGATAAAAACATGCTTTAATATATCTGAGTGACTGGTTAGTGGGAAAAATCAAAACTGTTTTTATTTAAAGTGGATTTTTCTGGTATATAGGAAAACCCCCTAGACTATGATATAATCAGTTGATTATTTTTAAATAACATCATTTGAATACAATCATGGGAATATTACAACCATCAATATGTAAGATTTTAGTTAGGTGATAGAATTAAAATATAAAATTGTAGGTTGAATCCATACGGAGGAAGTAGGTGTGATAGGGTATAACTATAAATTTTAGGTGGGATAAGCCTATTAAAAGCCTCATTGTCAGAGATCACATGATACAAAGGTTTTGAATTTTGATTCCCAGTAATTAGAGACCTCTAGATTTTCGTGATGGAAGATTCCTTAGAATTGGAAGTCATCTATATAAAGCTAAGAAGAACATTCCATATGATTGAGAAATTCAATAACAAGAGGTGTATAACTCAGATAACATCATGAAAATCACATGAACCATGAATGGATTTGTGATCACCTATAGATATCACAAGTCCCATAACCTAAAGGGAACCTCATGAATTCCATGCCCTAATATGGGTCTTGAAAATCACATGAACCATGGAGTATCTAGTGATTGCATAATATATTATTATACTCTTGTTCATGTGACCTAGATATAGTCACAAAAATAACATAATGCTCATATTGGTCACACTACTAGACCATAAATCCATGAAAAGATTTCAAGACAACTGTGCTACTGAGGATCTAGGTAAAAGATCAAGAAAATTACTATGATTTGATTCGTGGTTCATCAAAACATGTACTAAGGAAATGTATAAAACATGAACAGATCTTTTGAATGAATCAATTGAATAATTCTTATGGTCATTTAATTTGATCATTTCTTGTGATTGGTTCTTTATTGGAGGTCATACGATTTATTGGAGGTCATATGATTGGGATCTTATGACTAGGTCTTGTGAAGAGATTATCTGATGGAAGAAATCATGAGAGTTATAGAGAGTCAAATTCACACGATAAATGATTCACCCATTGATACCGTATTAATAGTGTACTCTGTGGGATACCAATGGTCACCTAGAAGACCAAACATCACCCAATACACTAGTATGTTGAAGCCCGAAGGTCTTTGGAGAGAATTTACTCTCCTAGAAACTGAGTCCTTATATCTATGGATGTATATCTTGAGGGGGGGTTTTTTGATGCCTTTAAAATGAAAATTGAAAAATATGGAATTGATGAAATAAAAAAAGAATGGGTATTATTTTCACCACAAAATAAATAAATGTAAGGTTGATGAATCACATGGATCACATAGCCTTCATAAGGGCATGTGATTCCATGACCCTAGGAAGGTTATGCAAATGGATCATGTGATACATATGAACAAATGATGATCACACAAAGCCCCTATGAAAAACATTCATCCTCTTGAAAAGGAACCATGATAAGAACTGAAAACCCCATAGATCCCCTGGATACTTGTGAAGTATGTTTTATGAGAGCATGTCTGTGTGTCATCTTCATCATGCGAAGGACATGTAACATATCCATTCAATTCTGTGATACTCCTTCAACTCCACATACAAACATAGGGATTTTATGTGACAATTATCATACATCATTGTGACACCCAACATTGATCATTCATTTCACCATAGACAAGAAGAGTGGGTTTTGATGAAAATTATTTCTTGATTTCACATGATCCCATATCCTGGTAAAATAATGAAGGAAATAAAATGAGAAAAATTAAAGAAGCCTCTTATGAAGGGAGGACACACTTATTTTTAGGATAAAGGGTTATATGCCTTTTATCAAGTGAGGGTACTTTGACATGTAGTACTGATCCCCTAAAGGATACAATTAAAATCCAGCTTGATATTATGAGATGCCTTTGAAAAGATAACTTAGTCTCATAAAGGAACCATGATGAGTCTTCTGCGATCTTGCAATAGTCTTTCCATGGGCGTTCTAATCTCATGAAAATCATAGACATATCATCTTCACCTTGTTGAGTATCTTTGGTATGTAAAAAATGATTATTATAAATCAACTTGATCATCCAGGATCTAATAAACAAGGAAATTTTTGAATGTTCTCCTGATCACTGAATATCGTGCGAATCTGTAGAGGACCCGTGACAATACATGAGAAGCACATAATGAAAATATCCCTCCACTATCTCCAGATCATATTTGAGAGATTCACATCATTAAACAAAGCATATAAATACCATGTACAGGACTATAAATACCTCCCCCATGGCATAAAAAAGATTAATCTCATTACAACCCATAGAAAGGAGACTATAAAAGAGCAGACTTCTCAAATAGGAAGGTCACATGATCACAAGGATCTTTCAATAGGTAAAATTCATGGGATGACCTAAGGAATTATTCAACATGAAAATTTTCTTCAAATTATAACTCTATAGATCACATGAAGGAATTATGGAATTTCATTCAGACTATGTAAAGGTGTCGCTGCATGTTGACATAGTCACACAAAAAACCTGACAAATAATAATTATTGATATACCATGGGGAACATATAAAATAATGACTGCAAAATGAATAATACTTATGATCATATGGATAATATAATTTTCATGTGAAGGAATATTGTTCTTCACTTTATCATTCCTAATAATGAAACAAAACTAGGACATGTCGCCCAGGTATTGAAAAGTCCTCCAAAAATGTTAACCAAGTCTCACGTAATCCTATGGGCATGTCATCCAAGTCATGTGATTCCCCAAAATCATGTCTTCCAGATAATGTAATCCATTGCGAGCATGTTAGGAATTTTTTACGAAAACAACATGACATGTCACCCAAGTCATGAAAAGTCTACTGAGACTTCTATCTAGATCATGCTACGTCTTTAAGATAAGTTTTAAATGATCATGTGATAGACTCCCCAACATACCATCCCGATCATGCAATGTATTTCAAAAAATTCAATAGGATCATTCAATTGTCTTTGTACTTGTCTGTTTATTGACCAGGACATGTCCACAAATTTATTAAACATGTCATAATGACACCGTAAACACCATGGGTAGATAATCAAGACATGTCTAGAAGACACACCCCATGACATGATAACCTTTCCTGGTATACATATTTGACCTAACTCCCAAATTGATCTACGGAGAATCAAATTACCTCTATAACCAAGATATACAGGATTCCATCATAAGTCCTACGATCCAATGGGAATCTACCATAGTTTAAATTCTCCTTGAATCAAACACTTTAACCAATGCGAACCAATATATCTAGTATGATTATCCTTCTTCCTCATCCATCAATGTTTTCTGGAGTTGAATGAACTATAAAGAATCTGATTCCTACTATATCCCGGATATATAGGACACCTTCCTAAAGCCCAATTTCTTTATCACAAACCCCACAAGGGATGATCTAGAACCTAATCCCCACATTCATATGTTGTGAGATTGATTACATTATATAACTTGTTTCCTACACTAAGAATGGATCATGTGGGCTTAGGGATTTTCAATAATCTTATAATTTTCTTCATGAATTCCCCCCAACCAGGTCAAACTCTGTATATAAACCCCATTCAAGAGAATAATATGACTTCCCCCATACAAGGGAATCCACCTTAGGGTATGTTTGGAATGATCAAACTGGGATGACTATAATTTCTATTATAAGTAGGATGTATTTACAAGGATCGATCTCAAAGCCTACTGCCTCTATTACCTCATATATGTCCTTTCTTCATGAATTTAAACTTCACAGTTTTAAAAAATGGTTTTTTTGATTCCTATTATAAATAGGATACATAGGATGCCTCATAAGGGTTCAATCCTATCCTTGAAATATCAATTGCCTCCCTGAATGGAATAAAACTCTAGAATGCTTATTAACATGGTTTAAAATATAATCAACTACCCATTTCTAAGAAATAATGAGAAATAAATGAATAAATGTACATAAATATAGATGGAATGTATTGTAGAACCCCCTTCTATATAAAAGGATTCAACACCAGATCATGTTTTAGGGAAGCCGGTTCCTTATCGGGATTAAGAAGATATTTAGAATTATATCTTAAATATATATGAGATTTCCAGAGTAGGTAATAATTCATCCCAAAAAGGTTTGAGGAGATGAAACTCTTATCCTCTCGCCCAATGCAATATCCTAATAATCATCTGTCCTGAATAACCAAATGACCTCCTACCTTTGGTATGTAGGTAGGAATTTAGTTATGGATGTGGGAAATATTGGGAGTTTCTATAAAAGATAAAAAATAGGGAACCCAATGTGAGTAATTTTGAAACACACTCAACACCCTAAAGTGAATCATTGGGCCCTAAAAACTTTTGAAGGAAATAAATAGTAAACCCAAAGAAAAAGCATGTAACGATAAAATAACTGAATCATTATAGGCATTGATAATCATGTCTACTAATATTGGGGAACCATCTACATTATATAATCAATATAAAATAATTACATTTATTTCTAAGCGAATGAAATTATATTAGTAAAAATTAATAACATAAATACATATCTTAAAATTATCATGAGTCTCCACCCTAGATGGGTATGTTTTTAATTTGTATCATTGTATCAGAAATGAACATATTATCAGGTTAAATAGTCATGAATTTCATGTCATAATGGAAGAGATACTACCTTTTGGTCTCCAAGGGATGTTTAATATTTCAATATGGTATGGTTTTACTAAAATATCATATTTATTTCAATATATTTGGGTAGCGACATAAAATTAAGATGGATTAAGTATGTGGTAAAAAGATGTTTTTTTATATTTTATTAAATTTGTGAAACTATTCCCACCTACCTTATTTGACTTTATATAACATTTAATATCTCATTTCCTAGATCAAGATGAACGTCGAAGGTTAGTACAATTTAAATGGTTGTACTTATTTCAGATTTGTATTAAAATATTAAATAATATATCATGTATCAATTCATTAGTTCAAGGGTCAGTTGAAAAGTCTAACTTATAGGAAGAAATTTCAAATTTCTTCTCTTATTATTTTTAATATGAACATCCTTAAAAAATTATCGCATGGGTCACAATGAGGAAAATTATGATAATGTGATGAACCATCATTCATTATTTTTTAATCACCTTGTTCTTGGTTTTAGTGATTACCATGAACAATGGATTTCTGATGAATAACTGCACAAATATTATACATGTGTTAAACTCAAATGTGAATAAATGAAATTATTTTTGCAAAAAGTACTGATTATTATTATTTTTAAATTTTTTAAGAGATAAATTTATTTACATAATTTTTTTGTAGACGATATGTTGAACATATGAAAAAATGATTTATACAAATTACCTTTTATATTCTTGAAGAAAATTAAAAATAGAATTTTATATATTAATTTAAAATACATGTAAGTTAATATTTTTATGATGTAACATTAAATAAATTTTTAATGATATCTATTATTAAAAAAATTTATTATTTTGTAGGCAACATAACTTGCATGTAACATTTTTAGTTGATTATTTGCGCTAAAAACTTATCCATGGAAATATCTAAAATTTTATAATGGGTATGTGGTTAATTTATTTTGATTTTATACATGCATATATAGTAAATCAAGTAAATCAATGAATAGTGGTGTTTTTTAAAAATATCTCTTCATAAAGAAAGCATTGTCGACAATTATGGAATGATGGATGAAATTGTTGAGTTTTATTATTTGGGTCAAAATTATAAAAAAATCAAATGTCATTGATTTTATACTCATCAATGTTTATGAGTTTCTACATGCCATGGAACCACTAAAAATAAATATAAAAGTATTATTTCCTCAAATGAACCATTTAGTTTGGAATATTAAGAACAACATTTTTATTATAAATATTACTATATTGTTTTGAGAGATTTTAATTGATGGAGGAGTGTAATAAAAATAAAGTCTCGTAAGAATCAATTTATTGAAAATGGAAATGGTTCATTGGAAGCAAAACATATTAAAAATTTTCAAGAAAAATTACCAAATACATATCTTACATTATAAGATATAAACATTGATGATGAAACTATATTGGTAAGGGATCATGGTATTGATAATATTGGTGTTTTAATATGTGATGATGAAATTGAAAGATATATGGATATTGATGATGTTGAAGAGGAAGATGAAGACATTTTCATTCATGAAGATGTGGATGGAGATGACGAATGTTGTATTATATTTAGGTATTTATTAGATTTTTATATTTTATATATGTGTTACAACTTATTTAAATAAAAGATTTTCTATTTCGGATGGATGGAGACAGTTTTTATGACCTATTTTGTTCCCTAAATGATACCAGTATTTTTTAATTTTTATATATAATTTTTTTATTAAAAAATATTTACATATAAGATTATTATTTTCTATATGGTATTTATTAGCTTTTTATATTTTATATCTATATTAAAATTTATGTTTAGGTAATATTATTATATTCTAGTATTTATTTTCATGTGTTTATTATATTATTGTAATTATTATTTTTCTATATTTGTTATATATGTTAGTAATTATTCAAATTATAGATTATTATATTATAGTATTTATTAGTTATTTATATTTTATATCTATATGAACAATTTTTTATAGGTATGATTATTTATTTTAGATGATTAGAGATAGTCACAATGGTCTATCTCATTATCTCGCTGATGTCAGGATTCCTGTTAATGATCCCAATTCATCTTACCCATAGGATGCTATTACAACACTACCAAAGAGGGTGCACAACCTTTCTAGACTGATGATTCTAGACTTTGTTCTAGAAATTTTTGCATCTCTTTATTTTGATAATTGTTTGTCGAGGTATGTTCAATTGTTTAACGTATTTATTTTACAACTTGTTTTTTTATTAATTTTAGTAATAATATTATTATTATTATTTTTTTATTTTCACATTTTTCACACTAATCTATTGGAAAATCTAATACGTCTAAAAAAATTATTTTTCAATGCCATTGGTGTCATAGAATTAGGTTATAATGTTTATTTGACATTTGATGTTCGACCCCTAGATTGTAAATTAATAAGTATTTTATTTTATATTAAATTTATTTATTTGGTAACAAGTTTGTTAACTATGTTAAAAAATTTATTGTCATCGATCGATGATAAAATGATATCTCTAATTTGGGAGGTAGGAATAATTTTTATATATTAATGTTCTCCTCTATTTTTACACGATATAAGAAAGAGATCCATGGATAGAGTCTCTATTTGTCCTTCTAACCAATCTGTCTTCTCAAACTCACCAAAATATATATAATCATATTAATGGGATATATTTTTCTCCTACTTGATAAGAGATACTTTTAATAGGAGGTCATCATCAATAAATCATAACTGAGGGAGGTATGAGGTCTCGCATAGGGATGAGAGTTATATATTTGGTATACATTAAAAAAATATGGTATATAATATTATTTATTAATGTATATATACTTTAAATATATGATTATTGTTATATTATATAGTCCTATACCAACTGCTCTATTACGGAGTTTGAAATTTAAAAGAAGATGTACACTAATCCCATTATAGGATAATAGGATGGTGATATACATCTCCAGATTGTGGTTAGTATTTTTATAAAAAAATTACTTAAATTAATTTTTTTGTTATTTTAATTTCTAATTAAATTTTACGGAAACATAAGAGACTATTAGCTCTCCTTCATGAGATTTTCAAGCAAAGACTGATGAATCTTCCACCAACGATTTATCTTTTGATGAGGGGGATTATATATAAGTGACTATAAATGGTTTCTAGAAAGTCTGGGTGACTACTATTGGTTCACAATAGACACATAAAAGTTATTATGGTACTTATTCGATGTAATTTTTCATATTGAAAGGATCTACTGTAAAGTCATCATTATCCCTTTCATAGTATAAAGTGATTTTGTGATATTAGGATGAAATGATATAGTCTATTTAGAGAGAGCGGTAGGAGGGGTGTGATCAGTAAAATCAAGTGATGAGCAGATGATGAGGTATAAATGATGGCACATTCATGGTGTTGGTTTGATGTTCCCCCAACCCTTTGATTGATCCCCCCTTATGCAAATTTCTTCTTCATTTTTTGTAACTGTTTTTTATTTTAGTTTGATAAACATATTATGTGTGAAATAGTGTAATAACTATATTAATGTTTTTATAATATTTATTTATTATTCCTATTTTTTATAATTTTTTAAATTATTTATTTTATTTATTTTTTATAATATATAATTAATTGCGACAGATATAGTAATCCATCATAATTACATTTTAAAAATGTTCCGCATACTTATTCGTAACAAGAATAGTAATCCATTACAATTACTATTTGTGACAGATTACACAATTAATCACTTTTTTAAAAAAATGTAAGAGGATTATTTGTGATAGAATATTTATCTCTCACATATAGATATTATTTATGACTAAAAATCATAAATAAATATTTTTGGAACAATATTTTTATGATGAATTCCTATCATAAAAGAACATTTGTGATGAGAATCTATTGAAAAAACTATTTCAAAAAATCATATAAATATAGATATGTTTCATTCTTCCAAAATTATATTTCATGTTACACCACATATTAAACCTATTGTTTTATCTACATAAACAAAAAAAATTATCCCAAATATTTGTCTAATAACCCTGCAAAATAAGTAGATAATCATACAATGTAATTAACCTCACCAAAATATCATGAATCAAATTTAGATACTAATGTGAAAGGTAATCCTTAGATTGATCATAAATATCTTTAAAAATATAACATTTTTATTGAATCTCTTTTTAACCATCAATATTTTGTATATTCCACTATCCAAAAGTCCATAATTATCTTAACATGAAATCATATATTTTCCCAAAGGGTTATTCAAACCTTAATAGAATATTATTCCCAAAATCCTATAAAAGCTTTAAATCACCACAAAATTTCATCACTTAAAACCTCAAAAGAGTTATTTATGCTTTTTAACTTATGATCAACTTTAAAATTATAAACCCATGATTGTATTAATAACACTTTGGTAAGCCTTACAAGAAAAAATATATTCTACCAAAAACTAACACAATACTTATCCCTCAAATAAAATCACAAACTACTTCTATAAATCCCAAAATTCTATAAAAATTATCAAATACGACCTAAATCACTTTGTCTTAAAATCACTATCCAATGTTAGGGTCACCAATACTATCACATTTTCTTAATAGACTTCCATCGCTCATTTATCCCATCAAATAAATATTACTTAAATATTATGAACATATTAATTTTTTTCTTTCCATTATTCACATGTTATTAAAAATAATATAAAATCGCTATTCTTGGTTATATGTACAATTAGAAATATTATTTTAAATTCTTAATTAAAAACTACTATATAATAAAACATATATATTTCATGATTGTTATAACTAAATCATTATTAATATAAAACTTTTAAAACATGATTCACAAATATTAAAATAGAGACACTTCAATCCTTTTACTTAAATGATAGAAATGGAATAAGTCATTTCTCGGTCTTTGATAAAAACCGTGTATTAGTGCATTAAGTTGGATAATTCTCATGTTACCCACACATAAGACATTGAACTACATGGTATTTCTTTTCTCTATGATGTTCATTTCCAAATCGAACATATCCTCCCCTTCCCTTAAGACATTATTTGGGATTTTTTATTTCCACATTTCAGACATGAAAAAAAATTGATCATTCTTTTCACCAAGGTCTCCACTACCCACAATCTAAAAAATATATTTATCTTTTTTGGTGAGTCTGATAGTTTTTATTGTGAATTTGTTAATCATATATAATTATAACAAATTAGGTATAATCATAATATATTTCACTCTAGTCATCATCCCATTTGTTTTCTCCTAATAACCACATTGTCTAACACATTAAATGTTAACATAGTTTCATATGGTTCAAACCATTGACTATATATAGAAAAAATAATATAAGAAACAATAATCATAGTATAAAAACATATAATCATGAAAATAATTTATAGGATGTCTAAATTATGAAACCTTCTTTCCAATCTAATAAACCATAGTTTTAACATTGATTATTCATGGTCATAATCTATTCAAATACTTTATAATGGTGCATAAATAAATTATTAATTAAATAATAATATTCCTCGAGAGTGTAAAACTGGGATTATAGTAATGGAACACTTATTGTGAAATATAATAATACATAAGATATAATTTAACAACTCTTTTTGGGGTTTATACCCCTAGACTATTATATTTAAGAATCATATTCATTTCTAGTATCCATATATTGATGTATTTATTAGAAAACCACATATTAGACTATAGAATAAATTTTTAAGAAGTTATAATATACATATATTTATCCAAAAATTCAGTCACAAGGTTTTGTTCCCTAAAATATGTTTTCTTACATATTGTTCTCATGATTTAAAAAAACATTATCTAATACCATCTATAAGAAACTAGACCCCAGTTGCCCAGAATTGATGGTTTATTTATTACATTGTCACTAGTTATATGGAATCACATCCAAAAGGATTTAATTGTTTGATATTATTATTAAACTAGATACATAATTGAATCTCACATTACATATTAAAATATATAATAAAACACATAGTTAAAGTAAATATTATTCATCCTAAAACACATTCAATGATTGATTTTTCATATATTGGGGAAAGGAAAAAAATAAGGGTTATTTGAAATGATCAGTAAGGTTTATGTATATATAAATCTATCATTATTCTATAATGAATAATTAATATATCAATGTAAATAATTGTAAACACATTCCATTTAATTAATAACTTAAACATGTAGAATAACATGGAAATAGTAAATGAAGATCAATGGATACCATATAAATAATCACATGAGCTTGAAACTTATCCATTAATATTATTCAAAAATATTTTCATGGACATTTATATTTTATTTAATTATAATTGAATGCATAATGTCATAAATTTGAAACGTACATTTGAAGCATTTCTCTAAGATAGTTTATACTATAGGTAGTTATATTCCAAAAAAATGATTTAATAAGGAAAAAAACTAGTATTTCTTATGATACTTACTGATGTATCAGAAGGATATGAAATTTTAGGCCCACCAATTAATTAATAATTCTAATTAATTCATCAAATATTTAATTATTAATTTAATTCATAAACAATAGACCTCATCAAAAAATTTCTATATTGAGTGCAGAATACTAAATATCAATATTTTCACCAGTAAAATTGATCAAACAAATCAATAAAACAAATAATGATGATATAATTACAACATATCCTCTATTTAAAATTAAATTTATGTTTTTTATGATTAAAAATTACATAAAATAACATTAAATAATTCTTACAAAAAATACCCTTTTAATTTTGAAAATCACCTTTAAATTATAAAACATTTATAGAATATATTTGAAATATTTTTATATGAATTTAGAAATGGAAAATTATAAATTATTCTTAAAAAAATTTAGTGTTTATGATATCAAGAAATTCTTTTCATGTAATATAAGTTAAAAAAATTACTTTAACACTTTATTTAAATTTTAAAAAGTAAACTCTTTGGAAAATGATAGAAATATTTCTCTTAAAACATTTTATAAAATAAAAATATGTGTACCAATTTATTTAATAAATTATTAGAGAATAGTCAAAATAATCATTACAAAAATTTAGGAAAATATGTACATTGAATAAAAAATTCCATACCATATAAAAAATAGTCGATTTCCCATAAATTCAGGATTTAGGTTTCTTGAGTACATAAAGAGTTGAAAATAAAAGGGAAAAAAATAATTTCTAGAAATAACTATATGTGACTAAAATATATTTTGTTTAATATATATATTTAAATGAATTCTTCTAGTGAATACTTTAACAAAAACAATCCAGAAGAATGATGATATTGTGAAATAATCCCTTACATTTGTTGTAAATTTTCAATAAAAAAATCTTGGTTGAAATAGTTTGAATTTAAAATTCAAATACCATTAATTCTGAATGATCCATGATATAACATGTCATAGGGTGAAAATATGAACCTCATAAAAATTAATTGACTTTTAACACCAAACATGTACCAATGAATCAATATTGAGACAACAAACCCTTACAAAGATCTTATCCTTGAAATGAGAATTAATCAACGAAGTTATTATATGTAACAATTATAAATAAAACTATAAAAATTGTAAAAATTGATAATAAAAACATAGGTAATTCCACACATAATCAGGGCATGACATAGTCAACGAAGTAGAAGTATAAACCAATGAATGGAAATTGATTTAAGAAACCCATGCCTCTTGCCTGACACCAATCGTATATGTTTGAACCTATGGTATAATAAATATATATTTCTTATAAATATATTAAATAACAATATTCAAATATTTAATATATTATATTATTTAATTATAGCCTTTTTTCATCCATTTTTTAAAAAATTTATGATCGAAATTGCTATTATGGTTGATAATTGTATAATTTTCATTGTACGTTTTGGTTCGGTAGTTCTGGACAATTTACATTTATAATGGTACCATCATCAATAAAATTTAATTAATGAAATAAATATAAAATATATTCTTTAAATATATATTTATTACCATCCTAGTAACATGTAAATGGAAAATATCACATTGATTCTTGGAGGTGGTATTCCACATGTACTCATGAGAGTCATCATCATTTTCTAATGGATTTGAAGGTAAGATGGTATATATGAAATTATTATAAAGGGAAAATATCTTTTTCATAAATATAATATTTATTAATTATTTCTATATTTATAAAAAATCATGTAATGCGGGGATTAAAATATATTTACTCTGCTATGTGGGGATGATAATCCATTTCTACGCATGAGCATTGTTTTATGTTTTTTAAAATGGAAAAAGATGTAAAATGTTTGTATCATAATCATAATAACATTTTTGTATATTTGTGATCATGAATTTGCTATCTTACTATAGATACATCATATTTATATTTTTTTAAGAAGAAATAATTTTTAATGGGTTGGAAAAAACAATTACCACTTCTTTGAAATAGAACCTTTAGATCTTATCTTAAAGGACCTAGTTTTTTTACTTTATAAAACCATAAAATCCATAAATTTTATAAGGATGTTGAGGAGTGGTTTTGGTAGGGTTTAGTCTAGATAATAGGCTCTATTATGTGTGTATAATAGAGAATAGGTGGGGCATTTTTATAGTGAATGAATGGACATTCATGGAATTAATAAAATGATTTAAATATAATAAGTTCATTTCCATGTGTAAGAGGGAAAATATTAAGATAATTTTGAATATATCATATTATATTGTTTAAATCTATTTAACAAAAAAATCGGCATGCTTAAGTGGTATTTATAACCTTATCTTTTTGTTTAACCACTTTGTTAACCTATTTTAAACATAACCATAGTAACAACTTTTTTACATATAAAGTGTTATAATTTCTATTATAATTTCATGAACTAGGCTGGAATACCATTCAACCCGAAATTTTACCCGACACTCAACCTAGTTTGAGACAAGGATCGAGAGGCATTTTAGATCCTATCGGGTGATCGACTAGCACCAGACATTAATGATAATCCAAATGTGAACTATTTCTACCCAAACAAGCGGGACCAAAAAACCAAACCGAGCATGGAATAAGAACTCTAATAACACAACATCAATAAATAAATAAAAGATTTAGATACAGTATAAAATGGAAAGAAAAAAACTATTGAAGTAAACTAATCAAAACTATAATTCACACGATCTTCACAAGATCTCTTGTACACCACCAACCACAATACCAACCTACTCAAAATGATTCCCGAACCAGAAACCTAAACATACAAAATAGCTGAGGTCTATTGATCCCAAGGGGAAATAGTTTGATGTGAGCATAAACATATTATATGTTAAAAACCATATATTTCATGTGTTTCCATTACTATAGAAATCCAAAAACACTAGTTCAAAGAACATATAAAAAATTAGTTTTGTCCAATTAAAATTAAAACTCATATTTCCAAAAAAATCCACATTTCTAAAAAACACACACCACTAAATTTTTGAACAATGTGTCCACATTAAAACATACAGGTTTAAAAAACCAAAACCCAAAGTAGAATCTAAATAAGGTGATAAGAATGGATACACTAAAAATTAATGGAAACAGAACAAAATGGTGAAAAAATATCAAAATAGTGTAGAAGAAAATTAATATACTAGTAAAATAGGTAGCCAAATGCAGTAGAAATAAGTAGGAACATATAGATAGAAAATCGTGGACATTTACTAAGAAAAAACCACAAATTTCACACCACCATATGTATCAAAATATTCCAGACATGTCCACTAGTGTTATATTTGAATGGGAAAATGGAAGAAAACAAACGGAGAAATAGAGTGGATACCTAATCTTTGACTACAAGTAAAAATCACCAAGAAACCACCATGAAACCCACTTGGAGGAGTATAGAGGATCTAAAAAGGACCATGGGAGTCATCTCGGTCATGGGGTTCAAATGGTGAAATCCTATGGTAGAAACCCAAATTAAAAAAATGGGAATGTCAATTATACCATTCTAAGGGTGGGTTTCATGGTTTGATCACATGGTTAAACAAACCATGTTAATGCCTTGAAATTAACCACTATCAAGAGTTGTATGAGATGCAGACTTAGGCCACATAGTTAGTTTAACAATTCTCTTTAACCATGAAACATGTGTACGCATAGGATACAAGGTTAAACTAACCATGCACTTTAACCGTGTGACCTGGAAAAAGTCCCTCAAAATCACCCTTTTCACCAAAAAATCTTCTGACTAAAGGGGATAAACCATCCAAAAAATAAAATCTAGAGAGAAGTGAAACTATTTATGTCAAAACCTCCCCACCATGAAATTTACCCCTCATACCATTCACCCTTACCATGAATAGGTCCAAAACCATCCAAAACATCCAAAACTCAAACAAATACTCACCAAAACCTCGGCCCAAACCTCAATAAAAAAGATCTAACATGTAAAAGAATGTAAAAATAAAATCAATAAATGAAATCCAAGTTTGGGGTATGACAATTATACACACCAAAAAAATTTATGGCCCTATAAAGTCACCCATCCAAACAAGGACCAAAACTCAAACCAAAAATATAATGAATCCAAATATATCCATGAACCTTGGGGGGAACATTTACGCCACATTTCACACCAGAATAACTCTACAAAAAACACAATGATAATATCCATGAAAAATGAGTTGGGTTTTCCTCACCACAATAACCCAACATGAATGACCAACATTGAAACTCCCAACATGGCGACACTGAAACTGAAACTTTATCCTCAACCAAAAACCCTCAATACAAGGGGGAACCCCTATAAATAACTCAAAATTATTAGTGAAGAAAACCAAAATTCATCATTTTTATTAGATTTAACTCTCTCCCAAATATATATCATGTAAAACAAAAAAGATACCACAAAAAGGATTAGTATACATAGGATAGAAAAATTATTCAAATGCCCACATCCAAATGACTCAACCACTATAATTCAAATAGAAAAGTCCTCCAAAATTTTAACAATGATGAATAATATACAATAATCAAGAGACCCACAAAATAATAACTCAAACTATTCCCACTCCATGGTTACCCACATCCCTAGGGACTCCTTACTATGTGAATAGATTTACTCTATTTCCTATGGCTAGAGTCATGTTTTCTTGAAGCATCTTCTGACCCATAGTTAGGAGGTGAATCCTTCTAATCAAGGATTATTCCATTTAAATCACTTCTTACAAAACTTTTCCAGAAGACCCAAACATCCACATCAATGAATAGACTTTAGAAGATCATGACAAGATGGCTTCGAGTGCATGAACCATCCATGTTGGAAATACACGAGAGAACAATTTGAAAAAAGAGAAGAAGAAACTGATGAAGGAAACTACTCAAGAATAGGTTCCTCTAGAATACACCTATCACCATATAGGTAACCTTAACTAGTGAAAACTACCACTAACTACACCACATGAACCAATTCATCTAAAAACACCTCATTTGTCAAATTTTCAAACCAATCATCACTAGATGATGTGACTTACTCCTTGATCTCTAGTAGAAGACACCAAATAAAGATATTCCCTTTAAAGTAATTTTGGGATGCTATATTAATAGAAAAAGGAACAAACGCCTTGAAATGATCAACTTAGGCCTTCACTATCTACTGACCTTAGTAAAAACCCAACAACTCTGCTATTTTCTTCCCATTCAACTAATTTGGTAAAAACCATTGTGTGAATGTCACCTTAAACAATTCCCAAGGTATAAAATCTTTTAATGATTTTATTAGGATTACTTCAACTAATACAAAGATAGAACTTAAAATTGACCCATTATAGTATACACGCTCAAGGATTTGTGAGTTCCCAACAACCTAAAGACACCTTCAACTTCCCCAAGATGCTATGCAGCCTCTAGCGGACCTCGATCACCATAGAAGATAGGAAACAACCTAGGGAAACTTGGTCCCACCAAGACACAGGGATTATGGAAAAATAAAACAATTATATAAAACCCACTAGAAACATTGGGGACCATTCTAGGTGGCATACTCTGATCTGAAAAACAATAAAACTTTGAGATCAACATCCAACCTAAATTCAACCAAAAGAGAAATCCATGATTAAAAAACACCAAACATCAAAAAACAAAACCAAAATCATCTTTCTAAACACCCTTTTCAATTTAAATATCAAAATGGAATTTTTACAAGGATACTCTCCAAAAAAAATCCACTTATTAATCCTACTTTAAACACAAAATCCCACATTTAAATTAAAACCAAGTTCCAAAAACCATTTTCATTTTTAAAATGTTTTTTTCAAAAGAATTTTCCATTTTAAAAGTCCACATTGTATTTCAAAATCAACTCACAATGGCCAAAATAGAACCAACATACTACACACACTAGAACACCAGGAATAGGGAACTCATGATGATAGAAAACCCAGACTCATGGATTAGTGAACCGTACCCCATGAAATAAACAACAACGAGATAGACCTTGGAACATGCATTCGGGCCCCAAATGGGTCACCACTCCACTTAAGCCCACCTCTCAACACCGGTTCACCTCCATTTTCATTCTCTCATCCACACACCAAAAACCAAAATAAAATAATCAAATCCCAAAATACCACTCGAAACATGAGGAACATAATGATAAAGAGTTTATGACACTCTTCCCAAACATACTTCTCGATTTCCAGTAGTTTTAATCTCTTACTACTTAATTACCCAAATAAAAAAGGGCTACTCTGATACTATTCTTTCCTGAAAGATGTCGATCTACCATCCAACCCAACACCCAACCCGAGTTGAGACAAGGCCTGAGAGGAATTGTTGATTCTCATGGGATGGCGACTAGTTTCAGGCATCAAATATAATACAAATGGTAATGATTTATGGACAAATAACCAGGATCATAAAACCAAATAGATCACACAATAAGAACTATAATAACTAAACACCAATAAATACAAAATCCAGATCTAGATATAGTAGCAACTAACAAGTTAAAAAATATAAAATAATTTTAAATCATACTAAAACTTAACATTTCTCTATATGACCTATTTTTTACCACTAACCACAAGATCGACCAACTCCAAAGGGAACCTAAACCAGAAACATAAACCTATAAAATAGATTGGGTCTACTAATGCCGACTAGAACAAGTAGGATGTGATCATAAACATCTTAGTAGGTTAGAACCATTGAGTCCATGTGATTCCTTTCTCAAAATAGTCTAAAAAATAGTATGAATTAAATATAGAAAATAGGTTATATCATTTCAAAATCCAAACATGTCTTTCCAAAAAAATCCAATTTTATAAAAAACACTCACAACTAACTTTTAAAATTAGGTGTCCACTTTAAAATAAACCATTTTCAGAAAACCAAAACCCAAAGATGAATCCAAACTAGGTGATAAAAAGGGATACACTAAAAAAAGGAAATAAAGCAAGAAGGTTAAATACTAGCAAAATGGTACAATCACAAGCAATAAAAAACTACTAAAATAGGTAACCACAAAAAATAGAAATAATAATGAACATAAAAATAGACTATCATGGGAATTTACTAAACATATCTAGAATAAATCCTTGAATGTACTCAGTTCATACTCACCTATCAACATATGGTGAAACTTCATAGTCAATGAAGAACAGTCTACTCTAAACTCTCCAATATAGTGGCATGTCCCACCAAGCCTCTCAGCTAATCTAGGGGGTACCAACTCAACTAATTAGGGTCAATAAGAAACCCTAACTTGAACCTCTATATAACTCCTAGGAATCCCATGATAATAGTACCTGGTGAATGGGGGAGGTCCTCACATGCATGGATTAAACAAATAACCCACATCCACCATTTTTACCTAGCCCAAACACTAACACCACCTATGTGATGACCATATCCTCATAGGTTCCACCATAGAGGTTCATATCCCACACCAAGCCATTAAAAAAATTTCCACTCGGCCATCACATCATATGAGTTTCGAAACCACTTTCCCAGAAATTATAAAATACCAACCGGTCCTTCACATTAAATAAGAATTCAATATATTTTTCCAAAAAAACTCTAAAACATACTACATTAATAAAAGGTTCCAGACATGCCTTTATCTCATTTAGTTACAAACCTCTTTTCAAAATTCCAAATAGTCCAAGATTTTGGAAACAAATATGAAACGAGGATTTAGAACCATTTGGCGATCTGGGAACCGTTTAAAAAATTAAAAGGGTTTTGAAAGAACTATTTTTGGGAAGAGAAGGGAAGGATAAGAGAAGGGGGAAGAGGGATAACATATTGGAAATCCATATTTTCTGAATAAGAGACCATATTGATTTGTGTTCATATATATAGGTGAACTTTTTCACATATAGATATTACATCACCTAATAGAATATCCTTATAAAACAAAAAATATAACCCAAAACCATTTCCAAGAACCATGACATGAATTTCACACATAACAGTAACCAAAAAAAGTCACCACACTCACCCACAAGCCTCAATCCATAATCCAACTGTCCGGAAAGACATATCCATGGCCAATTTCACTCTCAAAATACCCAAATTAAATTTAAATGGTCAATTTTATTTTTTTAAACCTTTCATACATTTAAATATAGGAATAATTAATGAAACCTATTTGAAAATCATTTCCACCATATTTTCCCACATAAAAACACCACAATGAATAAAAAACACATAAAAATAATGAGAAAAAACTTTATGAATTAATTAGATTTATGAAGAATCATTTTTGTGCTTCATAAAATAAATATATGTAAACACCTACCTCTAGTGGAAGAATAATGTCACCTTTGATGAAATCCAGCAGAAAGACACTCTTATCACGGCTCACAACCCTAAGAAAGAACCCCCCCCCCCCCAATTTTTCACCACCCAAGGTATCTAAAGTGGCCAATAATGGATACTAGGGTTAGTGGAAAAAAGAGGAAATGGATGAAAACTAAATGAGAAAGAGAAGGGATACATAACCAATCAATCTCGGTGAAGAATCACCAATAAAAGACTATAAAATCCATAAGGACGAGCCAAAAATCACAATGAGAGGCATCCAGGACTTGGAGTTCCAATTGGGAAATCCCAGGTATGAGAATGAAATTAAATAGAAGGAGAAATTTCAAAAATACACTTCTTTGGGTGGGTGTTACGGTTATCTCACATGGTTAAAAAACTGTGCACAAACTATTTATTTCCCCACTACCAAGAGTTGTAAAGGATTCACACTTAGGTTACATGTTTAGTTAAATTGTGATCCTTAACCATGTAACCTATGAAAACATATGATATAGGGTTAAACTAACCATAAACATTAACCGTGCACCTGGAAAATGTCCCCAAACATCACCCTTTCACCCAAAAAAACCTCTAACTCAAGGGGCTAAACCATCAAACAAATACACCCCATAGAGAATTGACACTAGTGGTGTCACCAACTACACACCATTCCATTTTCGCACCATAACATTCACACTAACCATGAATTGGGCCAGAAACCACCCATAATCACCAAAACTCAATCAATTACTCATCGAAACCTTGACTAAAATCTCAACATAAATGATCAAGCGTCTAAAGGAGGATAAAAAAGAAATGAAATAAATGAAATCCATGGTCATAGTGTGACATATAAGGTTTAATTATCACATAAATACACCAGGGATAACATTTTAGACCATATCTTATCCAAATTTTCCTTTTTTATTTGTATTAATTTTAAATTATTTAATAAGTTTTACTTTCATAAAATATCATTAATGTAATTTTTTACCCAATTATTTTAATTTAAGATTAAATCCATGAAGAAAAATGTCAAATTAGAATATAGAATTTAAAAAATATATAATATGTAATATCTTTATATAAAATTTAGGGGTTACTTTAACTCACAAAAGAAAATATAGTTTTATAGTTTTAAAAATTAATTAATTCCATTCTATTAATTGAATAAATTATATATCGACAATGCATAAGAATTTAAAAAAATGATTTAATCAATAAAAATTAAAAATAAATTAACATGATAAAGAATTATCTTTAATATAATCATTTATTATTAAACTCTTCCCAATTTTATCCTTATAATAAAAATTCATATTTATTAAAGTCAAGAGTGACATTTTGTATTTTTTTTAAAAAATTAATATAATGGTCCTGAAAAAATAAAAATTGAAAAAGTGTATATAAATTCAATAAATGGATGGAAATGGATTATCCCCACCCATAAAATAGGATAGGGTAATGTTTTAGGGTCATCTTTTAGTCCATATCATTTTATTTTTTATATTAATTACCCAATTACTCTTATTATGGTGATAATTATTTACCATGGTTACTATTTATAATATAAAAAATTAAAGGGGATATGCTTAAAAAAAATTGGAACGCCTACTTCAAAACATGGAATTCATTATTCAAGATTCAATTTCTATAAGGGACAAAATTAATTTAATATTAAAAAGTGAAACACAACGAAAAACCATTTTAAAAAAATGACTTTTAAGTATAAAATATTTTTTTCTAAATTAAACCATAAAATTGATGTCAATAACCTTAATTGGATTATTGATAATATATTAGAACTATTTTTACTTTGAAACCATTTTAAAACATTTTTTTAAATTAATCTAACAAAAATACAATTCTTAATAAAAATCTGTAACTTTCATTATTTGTTGGAAAATCAATATATTTAGAAAATTATTAAAAATTCACTCTATGATATTTTTGAAATAATGATTAAAAATGATATCCTTTTTATCCAATAAAATTTCAAAAGTTTCCAGATATTAATTATAATAATCTCTCACTAAAATAAATAAAAACCATTTTTTAAGAAAATGTATTTTGAAGAATAAAATGTTTTTCCCAAAAATGGAGTACATACATACTAAGAATTAATAAATAAATATGTATTGATAGGTATTATATATATATATATATCATAATGTGGATAGCCCTATCCATACCCTCTAATTCACTTACTAGGTTATAATAATCATATTAAAATAATAATATTTAATGGTTTATTTAAGCTCTGTGTTTCTTGTTGAATACGCTATCGAACACATCATTATTTTAATATATCAAGTTGTTTTAAGGTAACACTACCAATGGATTATAATAAAATACACATCATATAACATTACTTATATTTCTCCATGAGTGAAACCTTAATAGGTTCCTTTGTCAAATTCTTGTCGCTCCTCCAAATCCATGTTCACCTATTCTGTCAGTACCTAACTAAGATCAACTCTCGGGATGACCATGTCAAAAAAACCTATCCATTTCAATGTCACCTCCCTTCATTTTGGAAAATTTACCATTTCATAAAAAACCCCAAGAAAACAGAGACCATAGGAATGCCATCAAATACATTGGTCCTCAGTTTGTACCCATTAGCTCATAGATTTTTAACTCAATATGAATGACATCTAACTAGCATGCACTGACAAGATTTTTTCCTGGAGACAATGGTTGTTCATTTCCTTAGCACCTAATCCTAAAACCAAACTCTCACACACACTAAGTTGTATCACATCAAAATTAAGTTCACATTCCTAAAATACCAATCATTCTCATGTGCAGGTCAGTCTTGTTAGGATTGAAACTCTCGATGATCCTCACTAAAGTCAAACACCTCGCTTATACCAAGATTAAACAAACTCTTATTTTCCACCTAACAATGTAATAAAACCATAATTATCTACCCAAATTGGCACCATTATTTTAAATCACATCCAAATATAATAGTATTGGTACTCAACTAGTACTACCCTCAAAAACATGATTTAATACCAAAATCATAGGCATTATAGGTGATTTCCTCATAATAATTACGAGGAATACAATATTCATTTTCCAAAAAACCCCTAAGGATGTTTACATTCTAAAAATAAACCCCCTCATGAGTTACCCTCTTAGAACACTAGAATTGGCTCACTAAAGTATGAGTCAAATCCATGGATCTATAGGTCTCCCATCTAGTACCGAAGTTAGGCCTATCATAAATCTGAAACTATAAGGCATCAACCATGATCACATCTCAAATTAAATAGCACATCCAATGTGACCCACTTCCAACTCAAGGGTCTCATATACATAACATGAAAAACATTACAAACTCTTTATATCCCTAAGTCATTAATTCTCTTCAAGTATCCACCGGTAGGGTTTCTACCTTTAGAACCAAAAACACATTAATAATCATTTGTATAAAAACAAAATCACTCAAAAAATATGTGTCATTGAACTATAAACCTGATGTATGGTTAGATATAATATTATTCTATGATATATGGGAAAATAATATATAGGTTGTTATTAATATTTTAAATAACCATAGTTATAGGACAACAACACACATGGGATCTAGAGATAAAGAATCTAGTTATTGGCCCACACATAGAGACCACACCAACTCTAAGAATATGCACATTAAACTACTCCCTGGAGTATCTTGTCACATCACACATGAATAAAAATTCAATTGGTATCACCCTATAATGATCTGTATCCAGCGAACCTCCATCACATTGTTTAGTTAAGTAGAGTACAATTCCAAGATATATAGTAAAACACACTATAGGATATTATTAATGCATTATATAATAGAATGTGAACAATATCAAATTAAGATAGATTAATTATAAGCTAGTCAATTTCCTTAATTGTCCTACTAGGGACACTAAAGCTACCATGCACAATGAAAATCATCATCATCCTCATCATAGAACATCTCATTATATGTCCATAATAAATACCACCATAAGTAAGTATATTAATTTCATTCCAACTAATAATAATTCAACAAAGATATTATATAAGGAATAACCATATAGCCAATTGAGGGAACATTAAAAAACCATGCCTCATTATTTGTGACATATATCACACACTATTAGACCAATATGTCATGTGAATTAATACATGATTACAATGATGCATGAGACACCACTTTTGACTATGGTCCCAGAGTCAAATCTATAGGTGGACTCTTTCCAATGGAATGAGAGAAAAAATATATAATAAAAATGATTACAAACATCATCTGAATCACTCATGGTGAAAAGAATAAAAATAAAACCATAAAACCCATGAAAATAAATCAAAACCCCCTAGTAACAATGATTTACTACAATAATAGGAATACATAACACACAAGATCGGTAACTATAATAGGCTCCAATACATTCCAATATATCTTTTTACCATATCTCAAATTGTAAGAAAAATAAAAGAATATATTTTATACTAATTTGTAACATCTTAAGTTGTAGGTCACTCAATTGGAACCATAACATAGTTTTCCACATGATGTTAGGTGTGCCTCTGCATAAAATAGATATTGTTGACTAACAATGGTGGTCTAAGGTGGTAAATGGGGATATTATACCCCTAGTATTAGGTTATCAATCATAGTGTAAATAAATAAGAAAATCCAACAAATCCATCATATATGAGTACACAGTTAATAATGTAGTGGAAATTCATGATAAAAAAAATGAGAAGTTGTTATAAAACCATACAATTAAAATCAAACACTAGAACAATAAATTATAAATAAGAAACAAAATAAAATAAAATAAAGGTCCCTATTTCATCACCAATCACTAACATATCCTAATATCCACCCCAAATTGAGCTTCTAGCCTGACAATTAACATCCCCAGGTATTTGACCATATTTTGACTATATCATGCGATGTCTAATCAGCACCCATATGTAATGGACATTCAAGTAGGGTGTCAGCACATAATATAAAAGGGATTCACCAATTTTGTGTCTCACATAACCAGTAATTCATTGAAATATGCATGTTACATGATCTAAATAAATAAGTATCCAATAAAATAAATAAATAAACTACTAATGATCCTTAGTCCCATGACCACGATCGAACATATCTACTTCATCTAGTTATAGAGTGTCTCTGACCACATTACATGACTGTGCCAATAAAATTAGTTCAGTATTCCAACCAATAGGATATTATCCTGGACATTCCACTATACAATGTATAAATTATTATTCCAAAGTGTGTTTGGTTTCATTTGTCTCCATTATGTAAATATGTGTTTGAAGAGAAATTTTAGAGAATATATTTATGGATTTAGGGAGGAAATTTTAATTTTGGATGATTCCTTATGATGTATATAAAATATCATTAATGGTTGTAAAAAACATAAGTATGTTAGGAAACTTTCCTATCAAATCTAGATGATTCTATGATGTTCTTCAAGTTACTAACATCATTAATTTTATCATGATCTAATTAGTTTTTGTAATCCTTTGAAAAATGTGAGGGAAGTTTAAGATCAAGAAGTTACACAAAGTTAGACATACATTTATCAAATAGAATATTTGTTCAAAGATTCATAATGTGACTGGACATACCAAAATCATGTTATCTAATAGATATCTACGTTATAATGTTTTAATTATGGATTAATGGAGAATTATCTATGATATTCCAACCTTATAGAGATTTGGGATACTATATAAATGTGATTTGATAAAGATTTAGTAGATGTATGAAGTTTTTGTTGCACAAGGATATCTTAAAGATCATTAATGTTGTTACCAAAAAAAGATTAGTTATGATAAATGGCATAAAAGAGTACATATTTTCTAAAAATAAAAAAATAGAATATCTTATCATATAGAGTTATGAATTACAAAGATAAAAGTATTGGCTATGCGAAGAGAGTTATTTAAAGGTTACTACCCTAATCCACAACCTATGTAAAGGTATAGAAGGTGTCATTTAAATAAAATACCAATACTGCATGAGATAAAAAATGTTTATCTTCCTAAAGGGGTTGCGTATGAAGGATTTATTTTTAAATCCATCAGATGGAGGTAATCAGAAGTATATTACAAGATGGATACATCAATGGAGTTATAATTATTAGATTCCATTGTACAGATAGTTTGATGATCTAATGGATGGATATTTCCCAATGTCACCAGAAGTTTCTAGTGTTCACCAATGATTAAAGTTGAATGTAACAGTTTTATCAGATGGATTGAAATATATATTATAATGGATTTGTTGAATATCTTAATATTTTTGAGGTTATATTTAAATATAATCCTGGAAAGTGGGATATTATTGCAGTTTCTTTATGTAGGAAGTCATAGGTAGGTGTAGTTTAAGAAACAAAAGATTAATAGAAATTAATATATCTTTTAATCAATATATATATTAATGAAATAGGATTATCATACATAGATATTACATCATTTTTTTTAGAATATTTATTTTATTACATAACTAGACACCTGAGAATAATTATAATTTAGTTTCTTTGGAAAGTTGAAAACATAAACACCACACCATAAGTGAGCTATGTCATCTCCCAATACATTATTCACAACTATAACCCTTGTTATAAATAGAATACATAATACATATCCTCATAACATGGGGAAAGGAAACATATGAATGGGTGTTCTCATATTCTTATTCAGTGACAAAAAGGGTGATACCTATGAATCTTTTGAATATATGGGTATGAGAACATGAGCATAACATTTAAAAACCATACCTTCTATATCAAAGATCATGATCACGAGTCATGGAATAAATATTGGAAGTTTAAAAGATATGATTCATAAGGAAATAATATAACATGATCCAAAAGATCATATTACATGGAATTTTTGGAATAAATATAAGCATATAAAATCTTATGTGAAGGATACCAACCAAGACATTCATAACATGTTAGGCTTAGTCTAAAAACCAATATACTTACTTTGGGGTTGAGTTGACCACCAGTGTACCCTGATTTTTGGGCTTTGGATAAACACTTGTACAATATCATCTTGTGTATTAAGCTTAACACCAGTGTACCTTCTGCTTTGAGGTTGGACTAGACACCCTTTTAACCTTGTCTTTGGGATTTGGATTAAAAAATGTGTACCCTCATCTTTGTTCTTGGGCTGAAAACTCGTGTACACTTATCTTTGGGATTTGGATAAATACATGTGTACCCTCATATTTGTGCTTGGGCTAAATACTAGTGCACCCTCATCTTCGGGATTTCTCTAAATGCCCATGTACTCCATCATTGGGCGTGGGCTAAACACCAGTGTACCCTATGAGATCGTATAGAATTTATCTTTACCCAATGCATTGATGCACAATTTGGGTGGATCCATTATGTAAGCTATAATAGGATCACCTGAAACTATCTAGTATACCCCATCATATAATATATAAATGGCTTACCTAATTCTATTTTGGTTTCCCCATCCTATAAGATATTTCTAGGAACTAGAACATGAATAAAGTAAAAAAGAGCCTTCATACCCTCACAAAAACTCATAAAAACAATCCTTGTAGTTTTATAAACTGATTAGACCATAGAAAAGAATTTCTTTTTATGTTAATATCTTTCAAACATTATTAACCCATGGAAAATAAATTTGTTTCATAACAATCACTTTGGTAAACGACTGGCCCTTTTAAAATAAATATGTACTGTAAAATTCATTCCCTTAAAATGTAAACCATTCTGAGAAAGAAAATGAATGGAATCATTGGATCATAACCTCAATAAGGAATAGAAAGCACCAAAAAATTTCATCTTATATATAATTTTTTTTGAAAAAGCATGTACCACATATCTTGATAAAATATCCATTCCACTTTGAAAAACTCTTTTGAAAGTATAAAACATTTTGAAAAAAATTTCATTAGAAATATCCTAGAAAACTTATAAATGATGAATTTAAAATAATTGAAACAAAAAATTATTACATAAAAAAATTTCGAAATATTATTCCTTGAAATAAATATTAAAATATAATTCTAAAAAATTATTTATTTATAAAACATGGTTTTGTAAGAAAATATATTTTTGACAGAAAAGAGAAATAAAGTATGGATTTCTTAAACCGATTTTCTTAACTATATTATGTACCAATGATTATTAAAATGGCACCATTACAGGAATGTATATCATTAATAACCATAGTTGGATAAAATTGATGATATTTATTGATATATAGGTCATAATATTCCATCAATGGGAGTATAATCATAAATAATACTGATAAACGAAGAGATGGTAGAAATAAAATATTGCCGCATTGGTAACTTTTAATCATAATTATCATGAATTAATAACACTACATGGAGCTTAAAATATCATGAAAATAATGATATTGATTATATAACATGTCCATGTGGTAGTATATACACATCATAAAATATTATTTCTTTATAACATAACATGTGTCTCAAAGATGGAAAATTAATAAAAAAATGCCTTACCACATTGGTAACATTCAAATTGTAACCCCATGAAAGAGAGATCATAAAATGGACGTGTAAATACAAAAAATTTATGTATAAGAATAATAAATCACAGTAATGGGAATTATATATACACATAGAAGAAGGTTGTGGTTAATATATCATGTGTCTCAAAAAAGTAATAAGTGGGACTGAAATCTCTTACCTTAAGTATAAAATTACTTCATACACATTGAAAACTAATGTATAATAAATATAAGTTCAATATAAATATACCAAAAACCATATTCATATATATAATACCATATATTATTTTATTATGACATTATTTACCCGTTTATTATCAATTCCATGTAAAAGGCATGTTATGTGTAATAACCGCTTTATTTTTTGTTCATGTTTTGACTTTTAATTCATTGTCTTCTTACATAGATAATGATTTAATCCTTTTTATAACGATAAAAATGATATAAATATATTATATATTCAACATATATGTATTTAGAGTAATCCATAATATATAGGGATATGAAATATAATACACCTTTCAGGGAGATGGCAGGTTATATGTATGCATGAACATTGTTTCAATTTTATTATCATATTAAAAAAAGAAAAGTAAATAATATATATATATTATAAATTTAATGGATTTTTTGTTTTATATATATAATATATTTCTATTAAAATCGTCATTAATACATTCTATGTAATGTGTGAATGAATCACATCTCTTTGTGAGGTGGTAGTCCATCATACACACGAATGTCATTTTCGTATTCCCATTTAATGGAAAGTGTTGGTCGGAGTGGATACTCAAGAGGGGGGTTAATTGAGTTCCAATTAAAATTTCTATTAAAAATATTTCTATTAAAATCCCCAATTTAAAAAACAAGTTAAACTGTAGTGAATTTTTAATACGTTAAAAGGTCAATTTGGTTCTCTAAGATTGATTAGGTCTCGGTTAATTTAATCAGAAGATTAAATTAGTTTTTGAAACTAATCTACTGATTTACAATAGTTAAAAACACTAGATAGATTAAAAATCAATGTAACTTTAAAATAGATTTGTATTTCAAAGTAATTAGCAGCGGAATATAAAATATATAGTATACTTTAAACTTAATCTAAGAAGGCACAGAAGATGTAAGATAAGTGGTTAAGTCTCTGGCCAAGACTTAATCCACTCCACTTGGTGATCACCTTCCACCAAGCAGTTTATAAAAATAAACTTTGATCCACACCCTGGATCGGGGTTAACAATAGTTCATAGACTGTCCAGGCCACGCAGAGACCTCTACCATAGTTTTCATGGGAAAAAAATAATGATCAGGTCACGCAGGGACCTCTTACACAATTTTCGTGGGTAAACATGAGTAAAATGTTTCATGTGAGGAGTTTTAAATCCTCCAATTCAGTGCAGGAGTCAGTGTGTGTATAAAATATACAGATTACACACACTTCTCGAAAGTAAACAAAGTAATCACTTAGAGTAAGTAGAAAAGAGTTTAGAATGCTCTAGTGATTAGTAGTGCATCTCTGGACTCCTTTGATTTAGCAGAAATGCTTCTGAGTCCTTCTCTAATTTTTTTGTTGAAAAACAGAGTGTGGTGGGTGTTCTTAATGAGTGAAGATATTCTCTTGATTCCAATATACGTCATGTGTTCTTCAGTAGTGTTGGATTTCATGCATGAGTATTCTTTTAAGATCGTGCAATGTTTTCTTCACATTTGTGCTCAGTATTGTCTTTCTGTTCACTACAATGCACTCGCATTTCTTGCTTTGATGTGTTGCCTCTCGTGTGCACACTTCCCTTTATCTTTGAATTCATGAGGTTGAGCCGACAGGTTCCATGTATTATGAGCCTCATACCTCGTCCTATGCATATAAATAAACATTAATTATGTCAGTGCATTAAAGTCGTCAAATATGACCGTTAAAAACATAAATTGGAAAGTGACAAAAGTGTTTAGGAAACTGTGTCATAGTAGTTATGAAAACAGTGTATTCTTCACGATATGTCCTTCACGATATCTTCTTCACGGTATGTCCTTCATGGTGTCTTCTTTATGGTATTTCCTTCATGGTGTCTTATTCACGGTATGTCCTTTATGGTGTCTTTTTCACGGTGTCTTCTTCAATGTATGTCCTTCACGTTGTCTCCGTGTCACGGTGTCTCGCTCATAGTGTCTGAGTCACGGTGTCTGGATTACAGTTTCTGGATGACTATGTATGGATAATTGTGTCTGTTCTTAGTGTCTTGCTTTATGGTGTCAGGATTACTGTGTCACAATGTCTCATGGTCACGGTGTCTCATTGTCACTATGTCTCATTGGTCACGGTGTCTGAGACTTAGGCTTCACGGTGTCTATGTCTTTCCCACAGTGTCTTGTACTTAGACAAACAACTGTATTCAGACTCAAACAGTAGTATACATAGAATAAATTGAGCTTAACCATATTAAATTATAAGACAACTTGAAACATAAATACCCATGATTGATAAGACTTGTGAGATTTGTGATCAGTAATAATATTTGCAGTTATTATTGAGATTTGTAAATAGTAATGAGATTTGTAATCAGTAAGGAGATTTGTGATCATTAAAACATTATTAATACATGAAGAGTCCAACAATATCCCCCTTTTTGAGGATCAAAAATCATGTATAGGTGAAGTATAAATGAGATGCAACTAGAGAGAATATAGAATATTATACAATTACACATAACGTTTTCTCCCCCTTTTTGGATTATCAAAAAGTAGAAAGAATAGAGGGAAAACTGTGCATATGTCATCAAAAATGGTCAGAATACAACATATAGTAAAAATATAAAAATCAAAGACAACCCCATCCAAAAGAGTAGGCACTAGTCGGTTTCATGGATGGGACTTCTCTTTGCCTTTATCAGCAGTAGAGGAGGAATCCATAGGGGAAGTTGCTGATGTGGAAGAAGGCATAGAAGTGGTAGACAAAGAAGGTAAAGTTAGACCTTTGAATATTGAGGGATCCAAGGTGGGAGTTGTAAAAATCTATTCAGTGGATGATCAAGAATCACTGGCTTGATCTGAGTAAGAGCTTGGCTAACTGACATGGCAGTTGAGGCTAAAGAAAGCAGTCTAGGTCTGAGAGGGGAAGCAGCTGGAGCAACTATTGTTGTACCCTGAACATGAAGGTGAGTCTTGAGAAGATTGATGAAGTCTGTAATAATTTCTCCATCATACTGCATTTCCTTTTCAAAACCATCTTTATTTTCCATGAACTTGTCCAACAATCTGGTAAACTCGGTGAGTTTCTGAACGTGATCTTTGAAATCTTGAGGCACAGGAGGTATTCTCAGATTATCTACAAGATACTTAAAGTGATTGGATGTGTCATTTTTGGAGAAAATTCGGTTGAGATAGAAATATATTTTCTTAGTGATCTCCTACTGAGCATCATTGGAAATCTTGGAATGAATTTGAACCAAGTCAAGTGATCTATCACTTTTCTTAACAACATCATATAAAGAAGCCATATTAAAAACAATGAGGGCATTCTGAATCTCTTCCTTGATTATGGATCTGATCTGAGAACTATCCAATGAATATGTAGAGGTTTGAACAGAGGAAGGAGAAGATTTGACAGTTATGGTCAGAGACTTGAACTGTTTCAAGACCTTTTGAAGACAACAAGTACATTCATCAGTAAGCTTATTCAGGTTATCTAAAATCTCTCTCATTATGTGCAACATCTGTGTGTGACTTTCTCCAATCTTTTCATCAAAGGATAGGATGTAAAGATTCATTTGGGACAAAATATCTCACGAAATGTTGGAAGCAGTACGTTCAGGAGAACCAGCCACAGGTGCAGGCTCTAATATGGAATTTAGTTCTTTATGATGGTTTTCAACCATACCTTTCAGGGATGCAACATCATCACTAAGAAACTTTTTTTCAACTCTTACTTCTTGAATTTCATGGACCATCCTGGGTTGAATGTGCATAATAATGTTTTCCAAAAGCAGTTATGCATCTTCCTGACATAGTTGTGTCATAGGAAGAGGTTGAGATGACGTAATTTTCTCAACTCCAGCTAAGATAGAATCTCCAAACACTTTCATTTCATCCTTGCTGACAGAAGATTTCTGATCAGATAAAGGTTCAGGATCAGGAAGTGGTACATTGGCAGGTTCAAGGTCTGGTTGAGGTTCAGATTCAGTTTGAGGTTCAGTTTCAGATTCAGTTTTAGGTTGAGGGTCAGGGTGTGTGACTGAATTCAATTGAAATAGAGAAGAAAGATCAATCCCAGTTATAGTCACCTACTGAGATTCAGTCACATCATAGAAGCTAGGTAATTCATACTGAGTGTACAAAGAGTATGACTCAGTTGGTTGAGATGCTCCAACAAACCCAGCTTCACCAGTCTCAGCTTCATTAGACTCAAGATTTTGAGGATCTTCCCTCTCAAAATGTGCTTCCATTTCAGGAACTTGAGGCTCAGGTACTTGATCTAGATCCACAAAATCAACTAAAATTTCCCCATACATTTCTTACCTAGCCAATTGAAAGGCTATTTACATCCTCTCTTCAGTAGAGGGTATTATTTCAAGAGCAGATTGATACTCTGGATGGTCTTCCAAAAAATATTCTTGGATAGCAGGGAGTTCTGTTTGAGTTGCCTCTTGCACAGTAGGAAGTTTTCTTATATTTCCTTCTTCCATTGTAGGGAGTCTTTCTACTACAGCCTCTATCATTGCTTGCTGCTTAGATTATGGTACAATTAAGAATCTTTCAGCCTCAGGTTGGGTTTCTAGATCAACAACATCACTAGGGGCAGGAGGTTCTTTTCCCGGAACAACAGGAGGAACAATAGTCCTATCCTTTTCACCACCATCTTATTCTCTATGAGGTACTTCAATAGTAATAACAGCAGGGAAAACAGTCCTTTCTTTCTCAACAAAAGCTGCTTCTTTATGAGGTACTTCAGCTACCACTTCCTCTTATTCTTCATCTTCTGAGTATTCAACAACTTCATCTGGTTCCAAACCAGGATCAGTAATATCCTTTGGCCTTGTTGGATAATCAACAGGATTGAACTTCTAATAAATATTTTCATTATCTTCAACCCATTCTTTCTTCCAAGGGTTCCAGTTGATCTTCATCCTTTTGATGGTAGGTTTGGATAGGAAGAATTCAAAATCCATAAGAACTTCTTCATTTTGTCCAACTACTCCTCTGGAAACTATCAGGGTTGATATCATCCTAGAATAAAACAAAGAGGTGGATTTGGATGTGACCTTAATCAATTCACACATATGGTGAATTATATACTTGCACAGATTTATCTTCTGTCCATTTTTCATCAGATATATCATGAAAACATCCTGATACTTCAATATAGAAAAGTCACCTTTCCTTGGGCTAATCAAATTTTGAACAAATTTGAACAACAGTGTTGTCTCCCCATCCAGTTCAGAAGCTATGGCTCTTCTCTTAGTTCCATTTCCAGTTAAGGTTTATAGATCATTTTTTAGGTCAAAGATATCGGTTGTAGGAGGGGGATATCTTTAATAATCATCACAAATTCCTTCATGAGGAATCATAAGGCATGGATCCCAAAACCTTGAATAGAAAGATCTTTTTTTTCCATTGACCCAACTTGTCACAACATAGCTTTCACCAACATCAAAAGAAAACTTTACATACTGATAAAACTGAGCTACCAACCTTGGGTAGATTGGTCTATCCTTTCTGGAGAACCATTCGAGCCAGCCTTGTTCTCTCAAAACTTTTAAAACCTATGATTTTCTAGACAACAACCACTCAGGGAAGACTTCCTTTTCAGGAACTAAAATACGATTTACCAGATTTGGATTCAGGGGTCCTTCGGGAGAAAGCTTCGGTGCTATCTTCTTCTTCTTCGATATATGCTTCTCAAAATTAGATGAAGACGGACGCTTCATCCTTGGCATCCACTAACGTTTTGGGCAAGAGAGAATAAGATAAGGGTTGCAAGGTTGAGAGGGTTCAGAAAGAGTGAGTAGGAGATAGTTCGAGTGAGGAATCGAGTGAAACCCTTCTACTTTATCATTTGGGAATGTCAAATGTCATAAAAACAAAAAATCGGGGAAATAAAATTTACCATGATACGGGTTAAAATAAATGCATAAATAATCTTCACGGTGAGACCGTGAATATTCTTTATGGTGAAATGGTGGATGGTCTTCACGGTGAGACAGTCACTTGTCGTCATGGTGAGACAGTAAGTGATCGCCACGGTGAGACAGTGAGTGATCGTCACAGTGAGACAATGAGTAACAGACCGTGAACACAAAGTGTTAACTGTGAGACTGTAAACATGAGACAGTACCCAAGAAACCGTGAATATGAAACAGTAAAGTAAAATATAGAAAAATATTAAACAGTAAGTCCAGTAACATATCTATTTGTGATTGATCATTTCATGATCATATATGATGTAATCTAATCTCTCAGAATTTAATGGTTTAGTGAATATATCAGCATGTTGATATTCTGTACTAATTAATTCCAAAGTGATATCACCTTTTTGATATTGATCCCTCAAAAAGTGATGTCTTACATTAATATGTTTTGTCCTAGAATGTGAAACAAGATTTTTTTGAAATTTTAATAGCACTTGTGTTGTCACAATTTATTGGTACATGTCTTAGTTGATATCCATTGTCTAGTAATGTGCGTTTCATCCACAAAATTTGTTCACAACAACTTTCAGCAGCTATGTATTCAGCTTCTGCAGTAGATAATGCAACAGAATTTTGTTTCTTACTACACCATGATACTAGTGATTTTTCTAAAATGTGACATGTTCCAGAGGTGTGTTTTATATCTAACTTACAGCCAGCAAAGTCAACATCAGAATAACTAACTAGTTCAAATGATTTTCCTTTTGGATAGAACAGCCCTAGATTGGGTGTATGCATGAGGTATTTGAAAATTATTTTTACATAATTTAAATGTGATTCTTTATGGTTTGGTTGAAAATGAGCACACAAACACACACTAAACATAATATCAGGACGACTAGCAGTTAAGTAGAGTAGACTTCCTATCATTCCTCAATAAGTGGTGAGATCAACATATTTTCCATCTTTATCAAGATCCAACTTACAGGTGGTACTCAAGGGAGTGTCACTAATTTTAGTGCTATTCAATCCAAAATGTTTTAAAATATCTCTAGTACATTTACATTGATTAAAAACAATCCCATCATTATTTTGAAAGATTTTAAATCCAAGAAATAATTTTTGTTTACCCATTAAACTCATTTCAAATTCGTTTTGCATCATTTTAGAAAAATCAGTACATAATGAAGTTTTTTTAAATCCAAAAATAATATCATCTACATAAATTTTAACAATGAAAACATCATTAGAAATTCCTTTATAAAGATGGTAGGATCATCTATTCCTTTTGTAAAACCTATAGAAATAAGAAAAGTACTTAATCTATCATACATAGCTCTTGGAGCTTTCTTTAAACCATATAAAGCTTTTGAATGTTTTAAGATATGATTTTGAAAATGAGCGTTTGTAAATCAAGGAGGTTGTTCAACAAAAACATCCTCAGCTATATACCCATTTAAGAATGCACTCTTGACATCCATTTGATATAGTTTGAAATTCAAATGTGCAGCATAAGAAAGTAGAATTTTAATGGATTCTAATCTAGCTGCTGGAGCAAAAGTCTTCTCATAGTCAATTCCTTCTTCTTGACTGTAGCCTTGTGAAACTAATCTTTCCTTATTTATAACTATATTTCCAGCTTCATCTACCTTATTTCAAAACACCCATTTAGTGCCTATGATGAATGTGTCCTTGGGTCTTTCCACTAATTCCCAGACTTTGTTTATTTTAAATTTATTAAGTTCTTCTTGCATATCCATTACCCAAAATTCATCATTGATTGCATCATTGATTTTTTAGGTTCAGGTTGTGACAAAAAGGCTAGATGTTCAACCTGATTTCTAAGAGAATCTCTAGTATATGTACCTATATCAAGATTACCAAAAAAAATATAAAGGATGATTCTTTAGGATCCTAGTTGATCTAGTAAAGGTAGGACTAGAATGTTCATGTTCTTCTCTAGGTTTAGGTTCAACAGAATCATATTCGGGAAAATTTCCAGAACTGGTTGTCTTTATAATAGGTTCATTGATTTTATCATTAAGGTTCAGAATAGACAAATCTTCTTCAATATTTTCAAGGGAAGACTTTGGTTCATGTGGATCAGTTTCATCAAATTTGAACTGAACAGATTCTTCCACACACTTGGTTCTTTTATTGAATACTCTATAGGCTTTTCTAGTTATAGAATATCCTAAAAATCTTCCTTCATCACTTTTAGAGGAAAACATGTCAAGATTATCCTTGGTATTAAGAATAAAGACATTGCAACCAAAGACTCTAAAGTAACTGACCTTAGGTTTCCTATTGTTCCACAACTCATTAGGGGTCTTCTTTAAGGATAGGTCTAATCAAGACTCTATTTATGATATAACAAGCTGTATTGAAAGCTTTAGCTCAAATGTAAATAGGCCGGTCATACTCATTAATCATTGTTCTTGCAATTTATTGAAGGGTTCCCTTTCTTATTTCTACTACACCATTCTGTTGAGGTGTTCTAGGGGAAGAAAAGTTGTGACTATAGCAATTGTGTGAGCAACAAGACTCAAACTCATGATTTTCAAACTCACTGGCATGATCACTTCTCAGGGTCTTAATCTTAAGTCCACTAAGGTTCTCTACATACTTGGATTATTTAATAAAGTAAGATTAGGCTTCACTTTTGAGAGATAAGAAGTATACCCAAGTATATCTAGGAAAGTCATCTACTAAGACATAGACATAGTGCTTCCCATTTAAACTAGAAACTCTAGAAGGTCCAAACAAGTCCATGTGAACCCACTCGAGAGGTTGAGAAGTTGAAACTTCTTTCTTTGATTTAAAAGAAACTTTATGTTGCTTTCCCTTTTGATAGGGATAACAAACATTGTCTGATGGGAATTCAAGTTTGGGTAGGTATCTAACTAAGTTCTTCCTAGTCAATTTTCTAAGTGAATGAATGTTGTAGTGTCATAACCCTCTGTTCCAAATCCAAGAATCTCTATGAAAAGCATTTAAACAAGCAACATTTTGTTTAGCTAAAGAGTTCAAATCAACAGCATAAACATTTTCATTTATCAAGGTAGAAAATACTAAAACATTTTTGGAATTAAAAACATTATAGGAATAATTTTCAAATTTAACATTAAATCCATCATCACAAAACTAAGAAATACCCAACAGATTATATTTAAGTCCATCAACAAATAAAACTTTAGAAATTAAATGGAGTCAGTGTTACTAATGTGGCCTAGGCCGATGATCTTTCCTTTAGAATTATCACAAAAGGTGACATAGCCCTTATCAACCATTATTAAGCTTTTAAAGCTTGAGTAATCTCCATACATGTGCCTTGAACATCCACTGTCCAAGTACCTTGTTTTTCTATAAGAAATATTTAAGCAAGTCTCCAACAAAACGGGTTTAGACAGAGAATGATTCTGGTACCAAGATTTTCATGGGTCCAAACAGGTTAGAAAGTAAAGATTTAGGTACCCAAATTTGTCTTATGGGTCTCATATAATTTACATAATTATTTGATTTTGAAATATAAACATTGTTTGATCTATAACAATGTGAATAACTAGTTGAGGCATATGAATTTCCAGAACTGGAACTAGCAGAATTTTGACCAGATTTGGGAATAAAGCTATTTTTGGTAAACTATCTCTATCCAGGCTGGTATCCCAAACCATTAGTATACTTGGGTGCCACTTTATTACCTAGAATTTGAGTTAGAGTGTCCTTTCAATTTGTGAACTTTTCTAAGTCCTTTATATGTTTCTCATTAGACATTTTCAGTTTAGTATTTTATTTTAACAGTTGATCATTCCTTTCCTTATCAATCTCAATGTAACACCCCAATCTTCCATGGTACGCTTCTCTTTGAATAATGTGATAGCATGTGTTGTACGCAACACCGAGTTCTAACACACCATAACCAATCAAACTAGCCGTTATGAATAGTAATACATACTTTTTGAAATTATATATATTTTATTTTTTAAAATGGACTTCATTTTTGAATTCGGAATATCGAATTTAGCCTAAGGTGAAATTTTGGTACTTTTCGGATAACTTTAATATTTTGATGAATAGTGAAAATTACTAAATTTTAATTACAAACAAATTTTTTAATCAAAATAATTTATATTGATAAATTATGAATTTTAGTGGTTTTAAATTATATTTAGGATATATTTTTACCATTTAATTCAATGTTGGTCATTGTACATAATTTTACAATTAAACCGGACATAAAAAAGTGTCAATCTTTTGATAGTTATTATCTCTTAAAAACATGTTTTTTGTTTTAACAACGAGAATTAATTTTAATTTAATTTCTGCCTCTTCTGTGTTTTGAATTTGGAAAAATGGATTCCATATTTGGAATTAGGATGTTCAAATTTTGTAAATAGGTAACTTTTATTTTTAGACATTTTGAATAATTACTTCGGTAAATATTTTATTTACCATGGTTAAGGGTAAATCCGGTAAATAAGGGTTAAAAAATAATACTATAATAAAACTAAATTACACTAAAACGTGTCCTAGACTTATTGGTTGATACATGTTAGACCATAGGCATCTTTGGGTCGATTTTGGGACCCCATGGAGCCACTTGTAGGTGATAGGGACACTTTATTTTAATTAAGTTAAAATGAATACAAAAATCACAAAAGCATATATCTTTTAGAAAAACAATTTTTACATAGGGTTATAAATGTTTGATGTTCTACTATAAATATTACATAGAAAGATAAAACGATTTCCTACATAATTATATTTTATTTATAATTTTTAGAGATTACGTAATTTAATTTATTTATGACACAATGATGATGCAGTAATTACCATAATAGTGAAAATTTAAAATAATTGATATTATAAATACCCAAATAAATATAATTTGAGACTTTTAATGAATTATAATTATTTTCTAGGATAATATTACATATTATGATTGATTTAATTAACTTTTTTCTAAGTAATCATTCTGTTATCAGTTTCACAAAAAATCAACTATTGAATAGTGTCAAAATTGACATAAAAGAGTTTTTAAAACAAGTATTATATTATTAATTGATATTAAATTACTAAAAATATATGGTTCGTCCAAGAGACTTATATAATTATATTTGTATCATTAATCGACCACTTGGGGTGTCGCTTGGATGTATATGGTATGTTTATTAACCATATAATATAAAAATACAAAGAAACATTGTAAAAGTGAAACTAATTAACTTAGAGTTAATACTTAAAGATATGGTTAATATAGTAACCCAAACCTATCTAAATTCTATTGGATGAATGTTTTTCGACCAATACCCACCTTAAAATTTAAATAATCCACTTTTGAGCCATTAGAAACTGAATATGAATTTATTATAAAATGATATTTCAAGCATTTCCAAAGGTTCCCCTCACCCCTCTTATAAAAGGGCACTCCTCCTTCTCATTTATTCACACCTTCAAAGCCTTTTGGTTCAGCCAAACTCTGCCAAAATACTCTCCCAACTTCCCTCACTACAACCTAGAGGCCTTAGTTTGATCATAATTCCAACCTAAATATCCCTTTTGATCAAATCAAAAGAAAGAACCTGAAGAAGAGGTAATGATTTCACCACCCTTTTCCAGGTTCCTTTCTTCTTCCACTTCTTCTTTCTTTGTTATTACCATTCCAAAATAATAACTCCAGTATCTTATATATATTGTCATGTTTTATAAATATGGTACAACCATATTCAGTATTCTATCCATCCTTTGAATAACATTTCACCATACATGCGTACATACGGCTTACCGTCTCCACGTCGTGGTGTAATTGTTATTCAATAAATTATTATTTGGATGGGTATAATAATGATGTGTAACTCATGTAAATAATAAATATAACATTTTAATTATTAATTATATATTATATACCATCCTTTTATATATTATTTTAATATCAAAAGAATGATATTGTCGCTCGTGCGTATGTACGGACTACCGTCTCCACGAACGCGATGAGATTCATTCTCCATCGTATCCATTCAAGTATAATTATCATTTGATGATTAATAATAGTATATAAAGACTTGATATCATTATGGATATGATTAAGATACAACCTATCCATTATAAACTTGGCTTATGTAATAAAACATAAAAAAGAAAATGAGTAAGTTAACACCCGAAACAACGATAATACTAAGATATTATTAACAAATCAATGTTAAAAGATCATATATGATATCATATTAATGTATATGATTCTTTTATAATTTAATAACAATTATTTAACCATTATACAGGAGGTTAACCTACCCTAACCAAGGAAAAGTACAAGGTAAGGGTTATTTTACAATCTCTTCATTATCTGAGGTTGTTTATACGTAATAATCTACTGGGATCTCTTTATCATCCACATCCATGTTTCTTAAAAATGTATTTCAATACATTTGTACTATTTAAAATAATATGGGTTAAAGTCATTTATACCCTTGTTTGAATTTTTATAAGAGTTTTATAAAGGAATCTTTCCATCATTTTCCAAACATGGTGCTTTTTAACCTTTTTCGACAGAATTAAGGTAAGAATGTTTTTTTAACTTATACGGCAGTTGCAGTTATTTTCTGCCGTTATAAAATCGTCGAAGCTTCCCTTACAATCTTATAAGAATATTTTCAATGAAAATTTTTTATTTTATAAATATATGACTCTTAAATGTTTTCAAAATATAAAGAGATATTTCTCTAAAAAGAGTTTTTCTTTCATCTATGTCAACATCCTTTGATAAATTTTACGCTTATTTGATGTTAATTTATTGTGATACAAAACATCTATATTGTATTGATGGTTTTGTGATATGTTTGACTGTGGATGTGATATTTTTATACCATTCATAGTATATGGTAAAATTATTGACATTTCGTTTGCTAGTTTTAATACGAATGTTTATGTTATGTTTAGACCTTTTCATATGGGAATGCATTGGACTTAATATGTGACGGGTGGAGCCCTCTATAGCTCCTCGATGCCTCGGTAGGTCTCATGAGACAAACTAGTGTCTTGGAACAAGTCCTTGGAAAAATCTTATTTGTAGTCTTAGCACGAGGCCTTGGCTATGTGGTTATGATAGTCTGGAATTATGCATTCCATCATTATGAAAGTGGTTATTGATATTCCATGTGATTATTCGATTAATAGAATATCCATGTGAATAAGTAAATGGAATTATTTCATTTTATTTTTTCCATACTATGTTGAAGTTCAAGTTTAAAAGGCTTTTGTTTTATTTATACACTGCCTTAAATGTTTATTCTTATTTATGAAAGTTTCTGCTATATTGTTATCCATACTGGCCATTTCATCTCACCCCTTTTCTATGTTTTATTTTTCCTAGGATGTGAAGATGTAATTTATGAATGACCTGTAGGGATAGTATGTGGGGATATGAGTGTGGAATATGGAGACTATATTGTTTTAGTTTTCATTTTTATGATGTAATGTAAAACTTTAGGAATATATCTAGTGTTTCCAAGGCTACTAAACCAATCGGTCTTTCGAGATTTGATCTTTATTGTGATAATTACAATGTTATGTAATAATGCACCGACTCTGGGTAACTGGGTTCGGGGCGTTACAGTTGGTATCAGAGGAATTTTAGTACAAACCTTGGAAGGTAGATTTAGATAAACTCTGATTATAGCACATAGATTTAAGATGGACTTTGAGGATTAGTATAGAAGAACTTACTAGAATTTTGGTATGGTAGAGATTTTGTGAGTTTTCCGAGCAATACATCCATGTCCGGATACGAGAAGGTAGAGGCGGATCTGGCACAGATGTACCTAGGGGTAAAACCCGAAAACACCGCTTTGAGCTAGACTCGAATGGGAACTGGTGTACGACAACGGGCCTTGCTGCACTCTTGGTTATGACACTCCACGGGGATATGCTTAGGATAACTCTCATTTTCATTACAAATCACTATGAAGGGTTTATGAGTATATACATCCTCAAAAAAACATTCTTAGGATTATGGATTATATCCATAAATAGTTCAATTTATGTTAAGTGTTTTATAAGTATGGGATTATGTATTTTGATTCATAAACTGATCTAGTTTATGCCATTCTTTAGAAATGGTGCCTAGTGGAAGAAATGGAAACCGTATCAATGCACGCACTCCATGTAGGGATTTCCCTCCTGCTCAAGATAATTATAGTGGAGCTGGTGATGCAACTGGTGTCGATCAGCTAATCACCATACTGGGACAACTTACTCAGGTTATGAATAATAACCTTACCCGTAGGGAGCACCCTGATCTGCAGCATGGAGGATCAATGTTAGATCGATTCATGACGCAACAACCACCAACGTTCAATGGGAGTACAAATCCCTTAGTAGCTGAGCAATGGATATTTTCCCTAGAGAAAATATTTCAGGCTTTGGGGAGTACTGAAAGGGAAAAAGTTATCACGGCAGTTTACCGCCTCACTGGAGATGCTGATCAATGGTGTTCATTGATTCAAAACACGAAGGAAGATTATGAAGTATCAAATATGGAATGGAGGGAGTTCAATGATCTGTTTTTTAAAAAATACTTTCCTCGCGACCATCGAGCAGATATGGAAAGGCAATTTTTGAGTCTGAGACAGATGAAGGATGAGAATGTTGCAAAGTATGCAGCTATCTTTACAAGGTTAGAAAGGTATGCTGGAGATTATATACGTAACCCAAGAAGTAAGATTGATCATTTATTTTATGGGTTAAAAAAATTTCTTCGTCGAGCATTATTCTCACAATCCTTTTCATCGTACGAAATTATTGTCTCATGTGCTATCAAGACCAAAAAGGAATTCTCTATGTCATATGACATTAAAGCAAAGAAAGAGAAGAAGAGACATGCTGATCAATCTGGGAATGGAAATAAGGGGAAGAAGGGAAAGGTTGAATATCCATCCCATGGTAAATGTGGTAAGAAACACCCCGGTACTTTCTTGAAGGGAATGGGTGTTTGTTACAAGTGTGGTGAAAAAGGCCACCAAGCTCGTGATTGCAAAGGGAAGAAGGAAGCTACCAGTGTTCAATGCTACAATTGCAGGGAGATGGGACATTATGCAAATTAATGTCCTAATCGTCAGGGGAACTTACCTCAGAAAAGTACAAGGGATCAAGGCCAAGCTTTTACTATCACTACTGTTGAGGTAAAAGCTCCAAAAGACGTGGTGGCAGGTAATTTAATGGTTTCCTCAGGTTTAGAAAATGCATTATTTGATTCTGAATCATCACATTGTTTCATATCTTCCCAGTTTGCTATGAAAAATAGATGTTTCCAATTTGATTTAACAAGGGAGTTTTCAGTTAAAACTCCTAAGGGTTAGTATCATTGCAACAATGTTTTGTGAATCAGTCCCCATTAGAAGACATAAATGTTCTTTATCTGCTGATCTCATCGTCATACCTATGATTGAGTTTGATATAATCCTCGGTATGGACTGGATTTTGGACTATGATGTGAAGATTTATTGTAAGAATAAAGAGGTTACTATTCTTGATGATGATGATAAGGAACACCTTATCTTTAGAGCAGAATCATCACCGCATAATTCTTATCTAGATCCACCCCCAGTAGATCAACTAAATTCAATTATTGGGGAGGACGAGAATGAAATAACTGTGGGTGAGGAAAGGAATGTTCAAATAGAGGATGTACCTATTGTGAAATAATATGTAGATGTATTTTCGGAAGATTTTCCTGGACATCATTCAGAACGAGAAGTTGAGTTTTCCATTGATTTAATTCCTGGATCAAGGCCTATATCGAAGACCCCTTATAAAATGGCCACTGTAGAATTAGTTGAACTAAAGAAACAACTAGAGTAATTGTGTAATAAAGGATTTATTCGCCCTAGTGTTTCTCCATGGGGATCCCCTGTTCTTTTTGTTAAAAAGCAAGATGGATTTATGAGGTTATGTATTGACTACAGGGAGATCAATGCTATAACGATAAAGAACAAGTATCCCCTACCCCACATTGATGATTTATTTGACCAACTGCATGGAGCTCAATACTTTTCAAAGATGGACCTTCGATCTGGATACCATCAGTTGTGTGTGAAGAAGGAAGACATTCCGAAGACAGAATTTCGAACCAGGTATGGGCATTATGAGTTTACAGTGATGCCTTTTGGATTGACTAATGCACCCTCTGCATTCATGGATCTAATGAATAGAGTTTTGAAGGAATATCTCGATGAATTTGTGGTGGTATTTATTGATGATATCTTGGTATACTAAAAAATATACGAAGATCATAAAAATCTCTTGCGCATTTTCTTGAAGACTCTGAGAAGACATGAATTATATGGGATGTTTAGAAAGTGTGAATTCTGGCTTCAGGATATTTCTTTTCTTGGACATATTGTCTCTAAAGATGGAATCTCTGTTGATCCATCTAAGACCAAGGCAATCCAAGAATGGCCAGCACCGACGAGTATAACTGAGGTACGTAGTTTTATTGGTTTAGCAGGTTATTATCGACATTTCGTCCAGAATTTTGCTCGATTGTCTAACCCATTAAAGAAGCTCACACGTAAAGGGGTTAAATTTTTTTGGACAAAAGAGTGTGAAGATTGTTTCGAAGAACTGAAGAGAAGATTAGTCAATGCTCCTATATTGACTCTACCATTGGGGAATGATGGGTTCGTTATTTATAGTGATACATCGAAGAAAGGACTTGGTTGTGTCCTTATGAAGAATGATAGGGTTATTACCTATGCATCATGACAGTTGAAAATTCATGAACAAAACTATCCTACTCATGATCTCAAGTCAGCAGCTGTGATCTTTGATTTGATGATATGGAGGCACTACCTCTATGGTGAAAATGGGAGATTTGTACTGATCACAAGAGTTTGAAGTATACTTTCTCACAAAAAGAACTCAATAGGATGCAAAGGATATGGCTTGAATTACTCAAGGATTATGATTGCACGATACACTACCACCCGGGGAAGGCAAACAAGGTGGCAGATGCTTTGAACAGAAAAGATCATGGAGTTTTGAACAATATGAGAATTGAAAGGGATCCAATTTTCATGGATCTAGTGAAGATTGACATGGGAATAACCAGGGAAGGAGAAACATCAATGCTTTTTCAAATGGTTGCCAAACCGTCTTTACTAGAACGGATTAAGAGTTCTCAGACCGTTGATGAAGAATTTCAAAAGAAGATTAAAGCTGTGAATGATGGGAGACTGAGAGACTTTGTGTATGAAGATGGAATTTTGAAATTAGGGAAGACACTTTGTGTTCCCGATATACCTGATCTAAAAAGGGAATTGTTGGATGATGCTCATAGTTCCAATTTCTCTATACACCATGGGAGCACCAAAATGTATAGATATTTGAAGGAACATTTTTGGTGGGACAATATGAAGAGGGAGATTGCTGATTTTGTGTCAAGATGTATGGTTTGTCAACAAGTGAGAGCTGGAAGGCAACACCCTGGAGGAGTCATGCAAGCTCTTCCCATACCGGCGTGGAAATGGGACAATATTACGATGGACTTTGTCATGGGACTACCAAAGAATCCTAGAAGAAATGATGCAATATGGGTTATTGTTGATCATCATACCAAGTTAGCACATTTTCTTGCTATAAGAGAAGATCTACCACTGGAATGTCTATCAAGACTATATATTAATGAGGTTGTGAGACTTAATGGAGTACCCCTATCGATTGTTTCTAATCGTGATCCATGTTTTACTACAAGATTCTGGAAGAGTCTTCAGAAATCCCTAGATACTGAACTTCATTTGAGCACTGCCTACCACCCTCAGACAGATGGACAATCAGAATGAACTATTCAAACCATAGAAGACATGTTGAGATCCTGCTCACTTGACTTTCAGGGTATGTGGGATCAATATTTACCTTTGGTAGAATTTTCCTATAACAATAGCTTCCATTTGAGTATTTAGATGGCACCATATGAAGCGTTATACAGAAATAGATGTCTCACACCAACCTGTTAGGATGATGTTGGTGAAAGAAAACTTGTAGGTCTAGAACTGGTGGAGGAAACGATAGAAAAGGTGAAGGTAATCCAAAATCACATCAAAGCAGCTCAAAGTAGGCAGAAGAGATATGCCGATAATCGAAGGAAGGATTTGGAATTTCAAGTCGGTGATCTTGTTTTCCTGAAGGTATCTCCATGGAAGGGAGTCATACATTTTGGTAAGAAAGGTAAATTGAGTCCTAGGTACATCGGACCTTTCGAAATTCTTGAACGAATTGGGGTTGTAGCTTACCGATTGGCAATGCCGCCAAGTCTCTCCAAAGTTCACGATGTGTTCCACGTATCTCTGTTGAGGAAATACATGCCTGACCCAAGGCATATACTCACCTATGAAGAGTTAGAACTGGAACCCAATCTGTCTTATTGTGAAGATCCCGTCAGGATTCTTGATACGAGAGAACAAGTACTGAGAAACCGTACGACGCGTCTGGTAAAGGTTTTATGGAGAAACCATAAGATGGAAGAGGCAACGTGGGAACCCGAGGAACTTATGATGAAGAACCACCCGAGTCTTTTCATGCGATAATATTCTAGAAATTTTGAGGATGAAATTATTTTAAGTAGGGGAGAATGTAACACCCCAAGCTTCCACGGTACGCTTCTCTTTGAATAATGTGATAGCGTGTGTTGTACGCAACACCGAGTTCTAACACACCACAACCAATCAAACTAGCCGTTATGAATAGTAGTACCTACTTTTTGAAATTATATATATTTTATTTTTTAAAATGAACTTCATTTTTGGATTCAGAATATCGAATTTAGCCTAAGGTGAAATTTTGGTACTTTTCGGATAACTTTAATATTTTGATGAACAGTGAAAATTACTAAATTTTAATTAAAAACAACTTTTTAATCGAAATAATTTATATTGATAAATTATGAATTTGAGTGGTTTTAAATTATATTTATAATATTGTTTTACCATTTAATTCATTGTTGGTCATTTTACATAATTTTACAATTAAACCGGACATAAAAAAGTGTCAATCGTTTGATAGTTATTATCTCTTAAAAACACATTTTTTGTTTTAACAACGGGAATTAATTTTAAATTAACTTCTGCCACTTCTATGTTTTGAATTTGGAAAAATGGATTCAATATTTGGAATCAGGATGTTCAAATTGAGTAAATAGGTAACTTTTATTTTTAGACATTTTGAATAATTACTTCAGTAAATATTTTATTTACCATGGTTAAGGGTAAATCCGGTAAATAAGGGTTAAAAAATAATATTATAATAATACTAAATTACCATAAAACGTGTCATAGCCTTATTGGTTGATACCTTTTCGACCATATGCATCTTTGGGTAGATTTTGGGACACCATGGAGCCACTTGTAGGTGATAGGGACACTTTACTTTAATTATGTTAAAATTATTACAAAAATGACACAAGCATATATCTTTTAGAAAAACAATTTTTACATAGGGTTATATATGTTTTATTTTCGACTATAAATATTCATTAGAAAGATAAAAGGATTTTATACATAATGATATTTTATTTATAATTTTTGGAGATAACATAATTTAATTTATTTATGACACAATTATGATGCAGTAATTACCATAATAGTGAAAATTTAAAATAATTGATATTATAAATACCCAAAAAAATATAATTTGAGCCTTTTAATGAATTAAAATAATTTTATAGGATACTATGACATATTAGTATTGATTTAAGTAACTTTTTTCGAAGTAATCATTCTGTTATGAGTTTCAAAAAAATCAACTATTCAATAGTGTCAAAATTGAAATAAAAGAGTTTTTAAAAAAAGTATTATATTATTAATTTATATTAAATTCCTAAAAATCTAAGGTTCGGCCAAGATACTTATAGAATAATAGGTGTATCATTAATGGACCACTTGGGGGTCTCTTGGATGTATATGGTACGTTTATTAACCATATAATATAAAAATACAAAGAGACATTGTAAAAGTGAAACTAATTAACTTAGAGTTAATACTTAAAGATAAGGTTAATATAGTAACCCAAACCTGTCTAAATTATATTGGTTTAATGGTTTTAGACCTATACACACCTTAACATTTAAATAATCCACTTTTGAGAAATTATAAACCGAATATGAATTTATTATAAATTAATATTTCTATCTTTTCCAAAGGTGCCCCTCACCCCTCTTATAAAAGGGCACTCCTTCTCATTTCATCACACCTTAAAAGCCTTTTGGTTCAGCCAAACTCTGACCAAATACTCTCTCAAATTGCCTCACTACAACCTAGAGGCATTAGTTTGATCATAAAGCCAACCTATGGGGCCCTTTTGATCAAATCAAAAGGAAGAACCCGAAGAAGAGGTAATGACTTCACCACCCTTTTCCAAGTTCCTTTCTTCTTCCACTTATTCTTTCTTTGTTATTACCATTCTAAAATAATAACTCCAAAATCTTATATATACTGTGATGTTATTATAAATATTGTACAACCATATTCTGTATTCCATCCATCCTTTGAATAACATGTCACCATACGTGCGTACGTACGGCTTACCGTCTCCACATGGTGGTGTAATTGTTATTCAATAAATTATTATTTGGATGGGTATAATAATGATGTGTAACTCATGTTAATAATAAATATAACATGTTAATGATTCTATATATATAATATACCATCCATTTATATATTATTTTAATATTAAAAGAATGATATTGTCGCTTGTGCGTACGTACGGACTACCGTCTCCACGAACGCGATGAGATTCATTCTCCATCGTATCCATTCAAGTATAATTCTCATTTGATGATTAATAATAGTATATAAGGACTCGATATCATTCTGGATATGATTAATATACAACCTATCCATTACAAACATGGCTTACATAACAAAACATATAAAAGAAAACAAGTAAGTTAACACCCGAAACAACTATAATACTAAGATATTATTAACAAATCATAGTTAAAAGATCATATATGATATCATATTATTGTATATGATTCTTGTATAATTTAATAACTATTATTTCACCATTATAAAGGAGGTTAACCTACCCCAACCAAGGAAAAGTACAAGTTAAGGGTTATTTCACAATCTCTTCATTATCCGAGGTTGTTTATACGTAATAATCTACAAGGATCTCTTTATCATCCACATCCATGTTTCTTAAAAATGTTTTTCAAAACATATTTACTATTTAATAGAATATGGGTTAAAGTCAATTATACCCTTGTTTGAATTTTTATAAGAGTTTTATAAAGTAATCTTTCCGTCATTTTCCAAACAAGGTGCTTTTTAACCTTTTTCGACAGAATTAAGGTAAGAATGTTTTTTTAACTTCTACGGTGGTTGCGGTTATTTTCTGCCGTTATAAAATCGTCGAAGCTTTCCTTACATTCTTATAAGAATATTTTCATCGAAAATGTTTTATTTTATAAATATATGACTCTTAAATGTTTTCAAAATAGAAAGAGTTATTTCTCTAAAAAAAGGTTTGATTTCATCTATGTCAACATCCTTTGATGAATTTTACGCTTATTTGATGTTGATTTAATATGATACAAAACTTCTATATTGTATTGAAGGTTTTGTGATATGTTTGACTGTGGATGTGCTATTTTTATACCATTCATAGTTTATGGTAAAAGTATTGACATTTTTTATTCTAGTTTTAATATGAATGTTTATGTTATGTTTAGACCTTTTCATATGGGAATGCATTGGACTTAATTTGTGACAAGTGGAGCCCGCTATAGCTCCTCGATGCATCAGTAGGCCTCATGAGACAAACTTGTGTCTTGGCACAAGGCCTTGGAAAAATATTATTTGTAGTCTTAGCACGAGGCCTTGGCTAGGTGGTTATGATAGTCTGGCATTATGAATTCCATCATTATGAAAGTGGTTATTGATATTGCATATGATTATTAGATTAGTAAAATATCCATGTGAATAAGTAAATGGAATTATTTCATTTTATTTTTTCCATACTATGTTGAAGTTCAAGTTTAAAAGGATTTTGTTTTATTTATACACTACCTTAAATGATTATTCTTATTTATGAATGTTTCCGCTATATTGTTATCCTTAATGGGAATTTGAGCTCACCCCTTTTCTATGTTTTATTTTTTCCAGGATGTGAAGAAGTAATTTATGAATGACCTGCAGGGATAGTATGTGGGGATATGAGTGTGGAATATGGAGACTATATTGTTGTAGTATTCATTTTTATGATGTAATGTAAAACTTTAGGAATATATCTAGTGTTTCCAAGGCTACTAAACCAATCGGTCTTTCGATATTTGATATTTCTTGTGATCATGCCAATGTTATGTAATAATGTACCGACTCTGGGTAACTGGGGTCGGGGCGTTACACTCAAGGTTAGATTTAACAGTTCTAGATAAAGCATGATGTTTCATTAAGGCTTTGTACTTATCCTTAAGTTCATTAGAGGTCTCTTATAGTATATTACAATATTCAAATAATTATTCACTAGGCATGTTTTCAGATTTAGAATCAGAATCAGAATCAACTCCAGAATAGTATAAATTTTAAGCAGGAGGGTCCAGTGTTTCCTCAGATGTGTTTGTCATAAAACATATGTTAGCTTTATGGGAATCTTTATCCTTAGCAGAATCAGAATCACTTGAATTTTCTTCTGAAGCACTCCAAGTTGCTTTCATTTATTTCTTATACTTGTTTTCCTTATATTCATGTTTCTTCTTGAACTTCAATTTTGGACAGTCAGCTTTAATGTGACCTTTTCTCTTGCATTCATAACAGATAAATTCATCACTCTTATCAGATTTATTCCAATCTTTTTTCCAATGACCTTTGTTGTCATATTTACCTTTGTAGTTTGATTTTATGAATAATTTCTTCTTCCTATAGAATTTCTTAAATCTTCTGGCTATTTGATCCATCTCAGCATCACTATCAGAATCTGAAATTTTACTTGTTGAGATTTCAGTAGGTATGTGAATTTTCTCCTTGTACTTTATCTTTGAGTCAGTAGACTTAAATTCCACTGACTTCCTTTTAGGTTCATCATCTTCTTCCTTATTCACCTTGAGTTCTTCCCCATACATCATAAGCTTACCAATTAACTCTTTGACAGGAAGAGCACCAATGTCACATGACTCTCTTATTGAAACAGATGTGCCTCTCCATCGGTCTGGCAGACATCTCAATATTCTCATAAATTGTTCCTTTGCTGGAACAGCCTTTCCAAGGAAGCTCATAGTGTTGACAATCTCATTGAACCCGAGATACATATCAGAAATAGGTTCATCAGTCTTCATTTTAAAATTATCATATTTAATAGTATAAGTATTCAATATCATTTCTTTAATACTGGTTGTTCCTTCATGAGAAACACCCAAAGTATCCCATATTTCATAAGCAGTTTTTCAAGAAAATATTCTATTAAAATCTTCATCCCCTAGAGCACAATAAATGGAATTAATAGCTATACAATTATTATTGTAAGATATTTTAGTAGGTTCATCCCAAGTAGTTCTTTCAGTTTCTGTAATCTTATATTGAGTCTCTATAGTAGTCCAGATGTCAAACCCCATACTATCTAAGTGAATTTTTATCTTAAGTTCCACTGGGCATAGTTTGTATCATTGATGAAAGATGTCTTGTTGGTAGCATCAACTTCTATTATATTATACATAGTTAGATTTTAGCAAATATATTTAAAGAGATAAAATTTAGAACTAACAGAAATTTAAGATCTTTAAGATACAACTAAAATCACAGTTGAAAACAGAATGTTTTGAAATCCATTAATAATAAAAAATCCTCTGATACCAAATATTGGTCGGAGTGGATACTGAAGAGGGGTTGAATTGATTTCCAATTAAAATTTATGTTAAAAATATTTATATTAAAATCACCAATTTATAAAACAAGTTAAACTATAGTGAATTTGTAAAACTATAAAAGTTCTATTAGGTTCTCTAAGATTGATTTGGTCTCAGTTAATTCAATCAGAAGATTAAATTAGCTTTTGAAACTAATATACAGATTTACAATAGTTACAAACAATTTCTAGATTAACTATCAAAGTAACTTTAAAATAGATTTCTATTTCAAAGTAATTAGCAGCGGAATATAAAATATATATTAGACTTTAAACATAATATTAGAATGCAAATATGATGTAAAACAAGTGGTTCAGTATCAAGCCGAGACCTAATCCACTCCACTTGGTGATCACCAGCCACCAAGTAGTATATATAAATAAACTCTGATCCACACCCTGGATCAGGGATAACAAAAGTTCATAGACTGTCCAGACCACGCAGGGACCTCTACCATAGTTTTTGTGGGAAAAAATATAATGATCAGGCCACACAAGGGCCTCTTCCACAGATTCCATGGGTAAAAGGGAGTAATGGTTTTGATGTGAGGACTTTGAAATCCTCCAGTTTAGCGAAATAGTCATTGTGTGTGTAAAATATAAAGAGTGCACACACTGATCAAAAGTAAACAAAATAATCACTTAGAGTAAGTAGAAAAGAGTTTAGAATGCTCTAGTGATTAGTAGTGTAGCTCTGGACTCCTTTGATTCAGCAGAAATCCTTCTGAGTCCTTCTCTGGTTTTTCTGTTGAAAAACAACGTTTCGTGGGTCAGCTTGTGTTCTTCACCAGTGAAGATATTCCCTTGATTCTGATGTAATTAGTGTGTTCTTCAGTAGTGTTGGATTTCATGCATGAGAGTTATTTTAAGATCATGCAATGTGTTCTTCACAGTTGTGCTCAGGATTGTATTTCTGTTCAGTACAGAGCACTTGTGTTTCTTGCTTTGCTGTATTGCCTCTCATGTGCATACTTCTCTTTATCTTTGAATGCATGAGGTTGAGCCGACAAGTTCCATATATTTTGTGCCTCGTACCTCGTACTATTTCTACAAATAAACATTAATTATTTCAGTGCATTAATGTCCTCAAATATGACCATTAAAAAGTTATATAGTAAAATGACAAAAGAGTTTAAGAAATGGTGTCACGGTAGTTATGAAAACGGTGTCTTCTTCATGGTATGTCATTCACGATATCTTCCTCACGGTATGTCCTTCACGGTGTCTTCTTCACGGTATGTCCTTCAAGGTTTCTTCTACATGGTATTTCCTTTACGGTGTCTCTTTCATGGTGTCTTCTTCACAGTATGTCCTTAACAGTTCTTCCGTGTCATGGCGTCTTGCTCACGGTGTCTGAGTCACAGTGTATGGCTTATGGTTTCGGGATGACTGTGTCTGGCTAATGATGTCTGTTCTTAGTGTCTTGCTTCATAGTGTCAGGATTACTATGTCACAGTGTCTTCTGGTCATGGTGTCTCATTTTCACTGTTTATCATTGGTCATGGTGTCTGAGACTTAGGCTTCACGGTGTCTGCGTCTTGCTCACAGTGTCTTGTACTTCGACAAACAATTGTATTCAGAATTAAATAGTAGTATGCATAGAATAACTTGAGCTTAACCATTATAAACAATAAGATAACTTGAAACATAAATACACATGATTGATAAGATATTTGATATTTGTGATCATTAATAAGATTTGTAGTTATTATTGGGATTTGTAAATAGTAATGTGATTTGTAATCAGTAAGGAGATTTGTGATCATTAAAACATGATTAATACATGAGAAGTCCAACAGAAAGCATGATAGATTGTTTTATATAATAATTATATAAGAAAATATAATCATAAATATAATATATATCATATATAAAAATCATTTTTAAAATTATTCTCATCCTTGAGTGGTGTTAATGGAAAAACGAATGGCATTGGTTGGTGAGGCGGTAGTCTATCGTACACATTAATGATGATTTCATAAATCATTTTATATATGTATGCATTTATTTGGATAATAAACTTATCATAAAAAATATCACTATATTTAAGACACTTATGTTATTATATATTTTTGAAATATTAACAATTTTAGGGGTTTGAGGAAGAAATAAAACAAAAACATTTGTTGATGAATGTCACCCATTCTTCAAGTATCTACTTTTTGTTTGCACCAAAGGCATTCCTTGGTTATATTTCTTCCCAAAGTAAATTTTATAGTATTAGATGATTGAATTGGAGAATTTATTTGGTCATGTATTAGATGAACCAATTTTTTATGGTATGAAGAGAGGGGGATAGGGGGTTAATTTTTATATGTATGGGAGAGGACACACTTGTATTTTCTATACGAAGTTATCTGTACCCACATATTTATATAAAAAGTATTCAATAATGAAAAAACATAGTTCCATTAAGGTTTATGGTCTAAATTTTACTATCTAATGAGTTTTGGACAAGTTTCTAGGTCATTTCACTCCCCCGTATAAATGTTTAGTCCCTTGGTAGAGTTTTTCTCTCTAAATCTCCATGATTAATATCAACTATTTTCACTAATAATTTTGGTAAAAAATTAAGTTATACTAATTAAAAAAATATAAATTATTCTGATTCAATATATTGAAACCATTTTTGAAAATAATATTTAGTCAATTTGGGGAAATTAATTAAAATTAATCTCATAGACAAGTCGAGAAATTGGGGTCTTAAAGAGAAAATGCGCAAAGGTTAAAAAGTTCTTATATTCCATTTCAATAAGAAATTGATTCCAAGGACATAAATTTTTTTAATATAAGTATTATTGATCTAATTATTACTTGAAAATTTTTGAAATAAAATTTTACTATATAAATAATTCAAATAAAAAGGAAGTTTTCAATTAAAATATAGTATTTTTTACTATTCATCAAAAAACAAATCTTTTCAAAAAAAGACAAAAAAATCACTCTAAGATAATTTCAACATTTATATTTCAAATATTAAGTTTATTTTGTAAAATATAAATTATAAATGTATCAAAAATTATTTTTTAAATTATGTGTGTTATTAAAAGGGGATAAAACTACCTTTAATAAAAATACATATTTTAGGTGTAAAATTGGATTTATAGTTTTCTACTATCTAAAAAACACATAATAAGAATGGTAAATATTTTATTTAAAATATAATATATTTATTTCATTAAAATCATTCATCAAAAGTGGTTTTATTAATTTATTGAGATAAAACATGTTTTTGAATAGAAATTTTTTTTTCCAGAAAAGGAATTTCTTTATTTTCAAAATTTTCTCACCTTCATTTCTAATTAATTTTTTACAAAAAGAATTAAATTTATATAAATTATGTGTTTCATATAACTCATTCTAAACTCAAATTTCTTTGTATCATAAGTTTAACATGGTTCTATGTATAAAGCATGCTTAACATGGTGTAGTGTGTAATGGAAGCTATTAATGAATTTTAATTTATTCAAAATAAATTCATAAAAACTATAGGTGTTATATTCTACCCCCATTAAAATTAATATCACTCTATAAATTCATCTACTTCATCAATGTTTTATTAATTGAGAGTTTATTTAATAGAATCATGCATCATAAAAATTAATTCTAAAACATACTTTACAAAAGCAAAGTTGGAAACATAATGGTAACCCAAAGATAATCATAACTATGTTTCCACATAAAAGTACATAATTTGGAAGTGAAAACGTGGGCATAAAGGAGAAAAATAACATGAAAATAAAAATTTAGAGTGATAGAAAAAAGGTTATGATAAAGTTAACAATCAAAAATCAATTAACATAATAGACATAAAAAGGTAATTGATATCATGAAAATAATGATAACATGAAAATTTTATATTCCATGATCCTTTTAGTAAAGTTGAATAATATTTATGAGAAAATATACATACCTTATTTCATTAAATTTCATAATTATATTCTCATCCTTTGGATTTTCCTTGATCAATTTTCACTTCATCTCTTGCCCAATGAAATGAAAGAATATTTTTTATGCATGAAGTGCAAACAGATCATAAGATCTATAAATATAATGATAATTAATTATGTCTAGCATCACAAAAAAAATTATCATAGGTTATCCAATAATCATAAGTATTAATATGTTGATTTCATAAATTAATATGTAAAACCTCATTCAACGTCCAGCATAAACCTTTTAATAAATGGTTAGCCTTTGGACCATTCTGAAAGATGAAAATCCAAAACATTAGAATGAAAGTCACTAAATTTTAAAAATTAATCATAGAATTGATCCCATATATATCATAATGTATCTATTGGTTGTGACATACCAAACATATTAATACCTTCATCATGCATTCTCTTGGAAAATGGTAATAACATAAATTATCGTAAATCCTTATTGAAAACATGCATGATTCTTTATTCCAAAGATTATTCGATATATTAATTAAATCCAATTATATCGTAAACTCCATACATAATAGAATAAACTAATTTTTAAAATAAATTATATTTTTATTACGTAATTAGTGTTGTAAAATTTAATATATTATTATCCACAATCTATTTATCCAAACAAAACACAATTTTTTCAATACCAGGAACATATTATTGGTTACCTTCCCTTAATATAACATATTCATTAAATCAATTTTCTTAGAAATATGTATAATTGAACATAATATTTAATATCCTTAATTAAACATGTACTAAATAATCTTTATATATTTACTAATTCTATAATTTTGATAAATAAACACTTCAATTCCTTCACCTCATCCTTTAGTCATTCACTAGGATTAGTTATCTTATTCATTAATACCTCTTTTCAAAAGTATGAAGTATTAATCATGTCTTAACATTAATTAACCAGAATTTAATCATTCTTCTCACATTTAATGTAGAAAATATATTTAGAACAACATATACCTTTAATATGTTATTTTCAGTCTCCTCATTATCAACAGAAAACCAATTACTTGTACAACCAGGCTGATTCTCTTCATAAAATTTCCCCTTAGGTTATTTATTTCCAAAATTATCATAGAATTCACATTTAAAAAATTTATCCATTGATTATACATTAGTTATAATAGTATTCTCATCTATTATGTTAATTGAACTTTTCATTGTTCCCCAGAAATTCCATAATTTTTAGGCTTCATCAAAATGAAGGAGATGTCTTTTTATTCATCTAAGAAATTTCTTTAAGGTATTATTCCCATATTTTTGACATATAAGAAGCCAAATATTAATTCCTCTAGGGTTTTTTCCAAATGATCACTTAGAAAACTCTATCCGTCTATTCTTTAGTGAGTCTGAGAGTTGTATAAGGTAGGGATTGTAAATCATGTTCTATGAAAATTGATTTTGCCTAATCATAAATTCCTTCACATCAGTCATCATCCCATTATACTACTCATCAAAAAAAATTTGGTCACATTCAACATTAATCTAGTTTCTTATGTTTCCCTCCATTGAAAAAAATAAGAAATCATAGTGTTAGAAGCACTTATCATAGTAGAAAAAGACATAATCATGAAAAATCACTTATAATATGTTTAAATCAGGAAACCAAATTTCAAATATATGACAACTTATTATTATCCTAGGTAATATATGATCATAATTTATTCAAGTCCTTCATGATGGTTCATAAAGATTTTGTGAATTTATAAAGCACATCCCCTGATAATGTCTAATGGGGTGGGTATCAAGGCTAGTTATCATCCACTAGTTCTCGATTGAGTCTGGATTAATACTGTGTTTTTAGGGTTTCTAACCCATGGTAAATCAACGCTAGTGAAAAATCCACTTTTATCATCCATAGAGGTATGAAATTTCATATAAACCACTCACTCTATCCTAGAACAAAATTCCATGACATTTTCCTATACTTTTGGACACCCTTAGACTTATCCTTAATGACATCCCTAAACATATCCTTATAAATATCCATATTCATATCACTAATGTTTTATCAACCCATTTTTAAAAGTTTGATTAAACCTTTTCTCTAACACAAACTGTTATAACCCAAGATTTTCATACATATATATGACATCATTTTTTACGAAATATTTATTTTATTACATAACTACACGCTATATAACCGTAATAGTTTAATTCCTTTGGAAACTTGTAATAAGAATCATTGGACCATAAGTGAGATACTTCATCTCTAACTAGATTATTTTTAAGTAGAACCCTTCTTAGTCATAACATACATAACACATATCCTCATAAAACATGGAAAGGAAACATAAGAATGGGTGAGATCATATACATAATAAAGGAAAAAGGGATATATGCAAGAATAACTTGAACATAAGTGTATGAGAACATGATTATAACATTTGAAAACCATATGGTGCATACCAATGATCATAATCAAGATTCATGGCATGAAGAATGGTAGTTCATAAGTCATGATACATAAGGATATCAAAAAACATGATCCATGAGAGAATAATACATGGAACTTGTGAAATATATACAAGTGTATATAATATTATGTCAAAGATACCCTCCAAGAAGTTCATAACATGTTAGGAATGGTATTACCACCCGTATACCTACTTCGTTCTTGGTATGACCACCCAAGTACTCTATTTTTTGGTATTGGGATAAACAACTGTATACACTCATCTTTGGGATTGGGGTAAACTATAGAACCCCCAATTTTATGTAATTAACCAATTATTTATTTATTTTATGTATATAAACTAACTGGGTTATATTATGGGTTTGGGAAAGTTATTTTGGATTTTGTGAGGTTCCTATTTTGTGAAAAGTTAGTAAAAACCATGAATCTCCTCCTAAGAAACCGAGTAACAAATATATTGGGAACCTGGTAGGTGCACCATTTGTTTCCTATTTTGACGAAACCATAAAAAACCCAAGATAAATAGAATAATGTATAAGAGTGGGGATTAAAATGTTTGGAACACATTTTTTCAAATGGTATGATCCAACCATGCACAGGTTGTTTGGTGGAAGTGGATGGTGCATGGTTTTCCTTACCATGGGCCTTAACCATGAAATGTTAAAAATTAGATCTGGATTTTTTTGATCTAATATGAATCATCCCCTAATAGCCTTATTTTTTTAGTAAAATGACCCTAATTCAATTTCCACTCCCTATCAATGATGTAGAACCCTTTTCTCTTTTTTTGGGACTGATCCATTGGTGATTCTTGGTGCGCTGGAGGCCCTGATTCCTTGGTAAGTGTTCATTCTTAGTGGTTTCGATAGTTTTCTTCTCATTACCTATCATGAATTATTCTATATAATTTGATGGGGATAGATCCATGGTGGGTGATGTCCATCATGTATATATATGATTATATATATGATAGGGAAAACTATATAATGTAGGTTTTGGAATATCTGAGCCAAGTTGTTGAAAATTTTGTGTTGTTCATTGTTTTCAGCTAGATTTTTAATGTAGGTGGATTCACTGTTGACTCCTATTATTTTATCATAAAATATTGATGTAAAATTGATTTAATTTCTTGAATTTACTTGTGAAATTGAGGTGAACTTTTTGTTTGAAACCCTCTTTAGTGATGGTTTATTAAATTATCGAAAGTGCTTGCGTGGTGAAAATTAAATTTTGTTACAAGATTTTAAAATTTATTTTTTAAAATTTATTTTTTAAAATTTATTTTTTTCTTTTGATGGATGGGAAATTTTTCGGTAAAAAATTTTAAGAAAATGGTGGTTTTATTGAAATAGTTGTCCATAATTGGTTTTTCATGGTATTTGGCATAAATGATTTTTGTGTGTTCATTTTCATTAGCATACCCCAGTGGAAATGGAATGTTCCATTGGGGATCTTGGTATACAGATAACTTATGATGACTTGGTAGACCGAGGAGAGACCTCTCATGATTATTAGACTATCACCTGGGCATTCCTATGTGGTTGTGTGGCATTGAATGAGTTATTCCAAATAGATTTATCAATAGTTAGAAATACTTGTTTGGTTTTATCCATGGATATTTTTTTCCCATAGATTTAGTTTTGGTTTTGATATACACTATTTTAAATTGTATTATATAATTTTTTTATATAAATTTTCTAACATGTTCGATCTTAGTGGTGTGAGTCAGGAATTCATTGGTGAAATCCTGCTGAGTTTTATACTCACCACCAACAAGGGAACATTGGTGTGTTTACAGATATTGTATATAAAAACATAGTTAAAGTAAATTTATCTCAATTCTTTAGGAATTCATCATGGGACATTTGTTCGAGCATTTTTAGTTGGAGTTGGGAGAATTTTGGGAGTTTCTCTGTTTGTGTATTTGGATTCTTTGAGTTTTTTTTTGGGTTTGGTTTCCACATGGTACACTGATTTTGTTTTTAGTTTTGGTTTCCACTTTTTAGTCTAATGTATTTTTGTTTTTGGTCAAATGGTTATACTTTGATTTCCATTACATTGTTATCATGCATCATATAGTGGTTTTGGGGTTATGGTATTCTTGTTTTGGTTATTAATTTTAAATGGGAAAGTCATCCCCCAACTATTATTAAATTCCTTCGAATTTATTTCCAACATTTGGTGTCTTTTATAACTATCCTACTTATGTTAAAATTCATGCTACTAAGGAGTTGAGTTCATGAGTGCTTTGAGACACTTCTAGGAGTTATTACCCCATTATCATGGGTTTATCTAATAATAATTGCATGGCATGCTTGGATTTAAATGACATCCCACTAGGAGTAGATATATCATCTTGAGTAATTAATTATGATTTTGTGAAAAAGTGTTGATTTTTGAAAATAGATGAAAGTGGTTTGATTTTCAAAAATCATGGTGTAATTTTCCTGAAATGTTTTAAAAATAGAAATTATTGAATTTTGAAATATTTTTTGTAATATGTGTGATCTGGTAAATCTGAAATTATTAATCCTTTAGTTTCTAGAGAGTGAGATTAAATAGAAATTGTTTGACCATAGAAAATGGAACCGATTAAGTTTAGAAGAAACCAACATGAATAGGCTACTAAGAAAATGTTTGAACCTATTCCACAGGTGAACCAACAGCTGATTCATAGTATTTCTATGATTTTTATTATATGCTAAGAGGGAACATAATGGATGAACCATGAAAAGTGGATCATTCAATGTAGTTCTAGAATCATAGTCCACCCATCTTTCAGGGTGATTTGAAAATAAAAAATAAGGAGGTGTGGATGAATAAGATGAATTGAATATTTTATTTCCTAGAAACACAAGATGAGTTGATAAAATGTATTGAAAAAGGAGTGGAGGTGAGGTATGCACCCTTAAGGGGCTCTGCTTTATGGTTTCTTCTCCCTGTTGCTGCCTTCCTCCTCCATGCTATGGGTTGGCTTCCTCTCCTCGATGCTGGGAGTGCCCCAAGCATGTAGTGTCTCTTCCTGTGGCGGCGTCTCAACTTCGTGGGCTCGATCATCCTAGAAAATCTCACTATATTTTGTCCTTCTCCATGACCTACTTGTCGATCTGGAGAGGTCTTCTCCTTGAGGCACGGTCAGGGTCCTATGTTTGATTTGTCTGCTGCTACGGTGAAGGTTGATATTTTGTGTCTGAGTTGGATTAGGGTGAATTGGATGGATCCGGTCATGTGTGTGGTATCGAAGGTGGGGTTGACTTTGTGGTTCAGACTAGTGGATGTCACGGCGAAGGTGTTGTGGTGTGTCAAAGGTTTGTTATGTCGGTGTCTACTACAACGTCTACAGATCTGGTTTGGTTTTTTTGGATTTATATCATCTTCAATAGGGTAAATTCTTATTTCGTGTTGGTTCATTTTTCTGGTTGGGTTCTGTTCATTTTGTGTGATAGTTGTGCTTTGATGGCCTCTATCGAGTGGTGTTTGGATGGGTTCGTGGTCTCCCAGTCGGCAAAGTTCATTCTGTTGTTTCATCCTGCACAAAGACCATTTTTTCTCTACTCTATTTATGGGATTCTATAGTTCTCTCCAAGGTGGATTTTGGGTAGTGGTTTCAGGGCTCTTTGGGAGGTGATCTTGACCGGGAAGCATTGGGAGGTTGATGGTGGTGACATTTTATCAGTTACGGTGTGGTATGGTATATCTCTAATGTTGATGATCATGGTTTTGGCAGTGACATGTCTGTTGGTGTAGGTGAAACACTGGCGGGCTTGCAGTTTGTGATCTCCTTGAATTTTGAAATTTGGTATGTTGACTATTGGTAGTTTTTTTGAGTTAGATTTTGTATGGCTATACTTTGGGCTTTGGGGTTTGTGATGGACTTGACCACATGGATTAGGCCCCAAAGTATGTTTTAGAGCTTGTATTTCACATTTGAAAAGCTTTTCTTATTTGGTTGATTGAGAGGGTATGGATCTTTCCATCGGATCACACCAGTGCTTTGACACAATACATTTGTTGGCTAAATATCCTTCAAATAGTGGAGAGCTTCATCATGATCAAATTCTATAGAGGGGAAAAATATTGCTGTTAGTTTGGTTTTACTCTCTAAGACCATTGGGTCATGATATATCTGAATTTTTTTATGTATATTTGGATACCCCCCCCCCCCCACCCCCCCCCTCTTCCCTTAAAAAGGGATTTATTTAAAAAAAATGAGGGCCTTCGGGCCGTTGGATGGAAAAAAATATGATTTGAATGTAAAGTTGGAATTGCACATGCTATAAGATATTAATACTAGTGGTGGTATTTAGATGTTCAAGATAAAATAGACTAAGGCATTTTATGAGAATATCTTGAGGAATTTTTCCACAGAAAATTATATCCTCATATAATTCGGATTTCTATAATGACAGAATTTTTGATCTTGAAGAAAGTGAACCTCACAGTGATAGAGTACATGGCTAAAATCCTGAATTTTGTCCACTTTTCACTTGATTTTTTTAAGTGTGTCCATGAAGGCCCACATTTTTAATTCAGGGTTAAGGAGAAAGATTTGTTCAAAAATATAAATGCTTTGTACAATGTATTATACAATGATTGTTAATTGAGAGATAGTGGTCGAAATATACATCTCATGAACTATGGTTGGAGGAAGCATGTTGATACATATGGGAAATGCTGGGAAATCGAATTATGGGAATAAAAAGTTGATGGAAACCTATTTATAAGGAAGTGGTATGACTAAGAATCATATAATGGTATTGGTGAATCATCTTCCAAAACTATGTGAAATTATTGTATTTTTTCTATGAGATTATTTTGATCACATGAATTAATAATTTACAACACCACCTAGATCATTAAATAATTGCAACCATATGATACATCTTCATTTATATTGTTAGAGTGACCCAATATCAGGTTTTCAGGAAACATCTCATGTTTCACATACATTGTATGCTTCGATGAGATGAGGGAAGAAAAATTGTTCTCATTGATAGAACTCGGGAATCCATAGTGATTCTATGAATATAGTGACTCCTAAACTAGGGCTATCTCAATTGGGAAATAAGGAGAAAAGTGCAGTGAGTATCAAATTGTATAGAGGTGAGAAAGTGATTGTGCATGACCAATTTTGACTATTGATGGTGAGAGGTATTATTATTTTAAACACTATCCTTATGAAATATTTTTTGGATATTGTTTCATCCCATTCATTTAATTCTACTCATGATTTTGATCTTCTGGGTTTACATGTTGAGATGATTCCTTCTATTTTAAAACTTCAAACACATCATGGACATAGTGAATAATGAGCCTTTAGGTTCAGATCATTTCCTATAACTATCTTTGCAGATAAATTGATATAGTACTTCTCTATACATGAGATGGATTTCTAGGATATAATCTTAAGTATGGATTGGCATATAATATTTAAATATCATATCAACTAATATACCTAAAGGTTCAGTCTTATAACTGATGGTGGTGTCAAGAATCTCTTTAGAGGAGACAAAAATGTAAAGTAAGGAGGAAAAGTTTTTTTGTCATGTGTGAATGGAACTATCTCATACCATTTGGAAACATTGGCCTTGGCATCGGTGGATGGGATTAGGGATAGTAGTTTTCTAGCAATTGTTTGATTTTTTTTATGTTTTTTCAGATAATTCCACAGGGTTTCCACCCAAAAGAGATATGGAGTTTACAATTGATCACTTATTAGGGAAGAGTCATATGTCACTTCCATAATATAGGATGACACCAATAGAATTAAGTGAATTGAATTTCCAGTTGGAAGAATTGTAATGTAAAGGTTTCATTCAGCCCAACCTGTCTCCCTTGGCAAAAATAGTCTTTTTTGTCAAAAGGGGGATGAAAATCATCATATTTGTATATATTACTGAAATCATTACCATTTTATGATAAAGAATACATATCCACTTCAATTCATTGATGATCCATTTGATCAATTAATAGGATCCTATTGCTTCTCTAAATTTGATTTTCTATCATGATACCACCAATTGATGGATATCAAGGAGGGTATTACAAAGATATATTTTATAATTAAATATAGCATTATGTGTTTATGGTTATACCATTTGGTATTACAATTTCACTAGTTATATTTATGAAATTTATGAATTGGATATTTCGAATGTATTTGGATTCTTTTTTTGTGGCATTAGTGGATAAAATATTATTATAATTAAGAATATGGGATTGATATGAGCAACACATGGTGATAGTTTTGGGTATTTTGAGGGTTCACCATTAGTATAAAAAAATTTAAATTTCAAATTTTGGATATAATAGGTAGGTTTACTTATCCATGTAATCTATGAAAAAGGTTTTTATATTGATAAAAAATGAAAGAGACTGTGATATCTTAGAATCCGCTAATGAATGTATTTGAGATATGTAGTTTCCTTGGCTTGGATGTTTATTATTGACATATTATTTGTGAAGTTTTGTGACTATATTCACAAAAAAATAGTTTTACAAGAAAATGTGTTCCATTTCAATAGAATGATTAATATAAGAATTATTTTCAAGAGCTAAAATATTTCCTTACATTGTCACTAATCATCATATTTCCGAAATCAATACAAGGCTATGTGGTGCATTTTGATTCGTCAGGATAAGGGTTGGTATGTTTTCTCCTAAAGAGGTATTATGTTCTGGCTTATGGCTCTTGGTAGTTATGGTTTCATGAGAATACCTATCCCACACATGATTTGAAATTAGCTGTTATACTCTAGGATTTGAAGAATTGGTGACATTACCACTTTGGTGAGAAATTTAGAGTTTTAATTGATTATAAGAGCATGAAATAAATTTTACCATAGAGTATTTTGAATTTGATAAAAATAAAAGGGATATATTATTTCCAAATGATTTAATTTGAATTTTTCATACAATAGGTAAAGTATATTCAGGGGTGGATCCATTAAGTATATTGTTATATCACTTCCACAAAACATGGAAAGGGAAGTGCTGCCCATTATCAGCGCTAAACAGAAAGCACTGATAACGGGGTATGCCTTTATCAGCGCTATATAAAAGCACTGATAAATGTTACATTTATCAGTGCATTTTTTAGCACTGATAAAGGTATCTCCTTATCAGCGCTAAAAAAGCGCTGATAAATGAATGTTTTATCAGTGCTTTTATTTTAGAGCTGATAAAACATACCTTTATTAGTGCTTTTAACAAGCTCTGATAAAGGTTCTATCGGTTTTTATTTAATAACCCTAACAGGCCATCCTCACTTGCACGTGGTCAAGCTCTCACGGAAGTTGAACCAGGCCCCTCACCATGTGACCTCATCCTTCTTCTTCCTCCTCCTTTCTCCTCCTTCCCCCTCCTTCCTCCTCCTTTCTCCTCATTCCCCCTCCTTCCTCCTCCTTCCTCCTCCTCATCCTCCTCATCTCCTTGTCCTCCTCCTTCTCCGCTGCCGTCGCCGCCTCCGCCCCCGCTCCTTCTACTGCGACCGCCCCTGCCTCTACTGCCTCCACCCTAGCTACCACGACCGCCGCCGCCACCTCCGCCTCTACCACCTCCGCCGCCTCCACCCTCACGGCCACGACCACCGCCGCCTCGTTCTCCTCCTCCTCGTGCTCTCACGGTGGGAGGTGAGTTCCATGGATGGTATTCCCTTGGTATATTATTTATATATTGTGTGTTTGAGGACCAAATAGTGAATATAGATGTGAGATATGAATGATACCATATCTTGAGCCTAATTCCAGTAAGGATTTCCATAATAGATAGTGTGGTCTTAATGTGATTATGATTATGTCTAGCGATGTGATTCATAATTAGTGATGAGTGTTGAAATAAGAGATGTTATTGATATTTAGCAACACAAGTGGGTTTTTTTTTAATGATGTGGAATTGGATACCCTATAGGTTCCATAGGGATATCTTGACTCTAAGATGAATTATATGGTAATTGGTTAGTTATGAAGGTTCACATGTGTGAGAGGTCTACCAAGGTTATGTGTGATGACTTCTTTGGATAACCAACCCTTGTTTTCATTTTTTTTATTTTGAGTTACCTTGGGCGGTAAGTTATACCCCTTCGAGTTGAATATTTATGTATACAAAGGAAATTGTTTTTAATCATATGGTTGTATGGATTCCCAATGGAAATGATGATGGATCGATATTAATTTTCATCACATAGAATAATCTCATAGCTATATGATAAGACAAAGATGAACCCACAATACAAAACATATTTCCTAGTATGTCTTTCACATATACGAATAAATAAATTAGAAAAAAACATGCTACAAATCATAAAGGTACCATTAAATACTTACATTGGTTAACTTGTTTTAGAAATTTTTTTATCTTCATCTGTTATTTGTACTTGCACCCATGAATTTGAAGGTGAGTATGTGTACACGATAGTTGACCTTCTTAGAGAAGAGTTTCTGGAAGAGTATAAAAGACATTAAGCAATGAAGATCATTAGAGTGTTGGAGAAAATGTGGTTGCTACAAACAATGTGGAAATCGGCTTGTGCAATGCGGCATAAGTTACAACTTGCAGGTATTGTAAGTTAGTCCACGTTGCACAAGCCGATAGCCACAATGAATAGAAATATCTTCATTGCTTCATGTCTGTTATACTCTTCCAAAAACATATCTCTAAGATGGTCAACTATCATGGACGCATACTCACCTTCAAATTCATTAGTGCAAGTACAAGTCACAGATGAAGATAAACAATTTCTAAAACAAGTTGACCAATGTAAGTATTTAATGGTACCTTTATGCTTTGTAGCATGTTTTTTTCTAATTTATTTATTTGTATATGTGACAGACATAATAAGTGATATGTTTTGTATTATGGGTTTATCAGGAGTCTGTATGATTTCATATTTCCACATTTTATTTTAAATAGAATGTTATAATTATATATTTACTGTACCCTAATGGCTCAAATAGTCAGGCATGTTGTAGATGTTGCTAGAATGCTGTAGGATTCTTTTTCCCCAATGCTAGTACATGTTTAGGATGTTTTCACTGATGAGGTATAAAAATTACTTCTTAATAAAGAGATAAACATTATTATCTAGTTAGTTTTGGGAGAAAATTGTGTTTCTATCACAATTTCTAAAATAACACCAAAAGAGCATCAGTTGTTTGAATTACAATTTGATGATATAGAATATAATGGTTTCATATGGAATAGTACTTTACCATGGGGTTTTATAGTTCTCTAAAATAGATGGTTGATTGGTATTTATTATTTTGTTGGACTATTGGAGATTGAACCTGATGAGAGTCATGAATATGTATCCTCATCCACGCATTGATAGTAACATTGATCATCTATGAGGTTCTATGATCCTCTCTAAGATAGATTTGACATTAGGATACCATTAGATGAGTTGGACATTGATGGACCTACCATGAACTACTTTTAGGATTAGTTATGGCTGGTATGATTTTTTAGCGATGATTTTTTGTTTAACTAATGCATTGGTTGTATTAAGGGACTTGATGAATATGATATTTCATCCTTTTTTGGATTAGTTTTTAGTAGTTTTTTTCAATTAAATATTAGTTTACTCCCAACCCATAGTTGATCTTGACCAAAATCTTATCATCACCTTGAGTACATTGAGATAACATCATATTTATTACTGTTTTCTATTGTTACTCATTGGTTTCCTCTTGTTCGCATGTCATGTATTTTCTAAGGCATCATTTAGTCTTTCTAAGACTATCGTGGAATAAATTTGATATATTTCAGATTAAATCAGGTATCTTATACATACAATATGTTCTCCATACTGGACACACCATGTATATGGATTTCACATGTGTTTAAAGGCATTTGTATCAAGATTTGTTTTTATAAAACCCAAAAAATGCTACCTAATTAATTAAAACATAATATTAGGAAAGTTCTCGAGATAGAACCCATAAAGATGATGAATATGAATAAAGAATGGAGGAATTCCAATCGGTTGACAAAAGATTATGAAGATGGCGTGAAAGAGTTTATCAAGTTTGCAGAAGATCATGCATGTGACCCTTCTCAAATCCTTTGTCCGTGTTTACGCTGTTGTTATTCAAGACAAGTTAGCACAGAGGAGTTGGAAGAACACCTGATCTGTGACGGAATAGATCGAAGTTATACATGTTGTAATAAACATGGGGAAAAACCAATGTAGGAAGTGACTCAGAGAACACGAAATTTTATAGATCATCTGATATGATTAAAAGTGTGAAAAGTGAAGACGATTATATGGAGGGTGTGATTACAGATGTGAATGATGATGAAGATCGTATAGAGGAAATGAAAAGGATAGTTGAAGATGAACTTCGTGATTGCCCAAAATTGTTTGAGAAGTTAAATAGTTTTTCAAAAACATCATTGTATGCTGGTTGTAATAAATATACAGCATTGTCAGCCGTATTGAAGCTGTATAATTTGAAAGCAGGAAACGGGTGGAGTAACACCAGTTTTACGGAACTACTTGCTCTCCTGAATGATATGCTCCCAAAAGATAATGAACTCCCAAGCCGAACATATGATGCCAAATGAATGCTACGATCGATGGGTATGATCTTTGAAAGAATACATGCTTTCCTGAATGAATGTATGTTGTTTTGCAAGGACCAAAAATCACATAAAGAATACCCAAAGTGTGGTGCTTCCCGATACAAGAAAGATGATTCTAGTCCTACGAAATTTGTATGGTAATTTCCAATCATTCCTAGGTTTAGACGCCTATATGGAAGTGAGGAGACTGCAAGAAAATTGACATGGAATGCAGATACAAGAATTAAAGATGGGAAACTATGTCACCCTATAGACTCTCCTCAGTGGAAGAGAATTGATCACGAGTATCCTGAATTTGGGAATGAGCCGAGAAACCTTCGTCTGGTGTTATCTACAGATGGGGTGAATCCTTTTGGTTTTCAAAGTAGCAGTCACAGTACATGGCCAGTTATGTTGGTAAATTATAATTTACCACCGTCGTTATGCATGAAACGAAAATACATCATGTTATCTATACTTATATAAGGACCAAAACAATCGGGTAATGACATTGATGTTTATTTGGCCCCATTGATCGAGGATTTGAAAATATTGTGGGATTCAGGTGTTACGATGTCTGATGCTTTCAAAAATGAACAGTTCACTTTGAAAGCCATATTGTAAGGGATGATAAATGACTTTCCTGCTTATGGAAATTTGTCAGGATATAGCATTAAAGGAACTCAAGGGTTCCCCGTTTGCGAACAAGGTACACAGTCAATTAGGTTGAAACATTCATCGAAAACCGTGTTTCTAGGACATCACAGATTTCTACCCCAACGAAATAAGTACCGATCTTGGACGACATCATTCGACGGAAGTTCAGAGGAACGTACAATACCATCTCCACTAACAGATGATCAATTGTTTGAGAAAGTGAAATATTTAGACACTACTTTTGGTAAACCATTTTCAAAAAACCTTACAAAAACTGGTTGGAAAAAGAGATCAGTTTTTTTGAATTACCATACTGGAATTGTCTGTATGTCAGACATTTTCATTATGTTTTGCATGTTGAAAAAAATTTATGTGATAGTGTCATTGGAACGTTGGTAAATGCACCTGGCAAAACAATGGATGGAATTAAGGCTATATTGGACATGGTTGAGATGGGAATATGAGAAGAGTTTGCAACAGTGAAGGGTGAAAAATGAACATTTCTTCCTCCTTCTACTTACACTCTTTCCAGGCAGGAGAGATATCGGTTTTGAAACTTCTTGAATGACGTAAAGGTTCCGAAGGGGTATTCATCAAATATCAAGAACATCGTGTCAATGGGAGATTTAAAATTAAAGTGTCTGAAATCACCTGACTGCCATGTTTTGATGCAAATATAATTCCTATAGCTTTATGTTGAATTTTTCCATAGAATGTATGCCATACATTAACGAAGCTCTAATTCTTCTTCAAAGCTATATGCAGCAAAGTTATGGACCCTGCGAAATTGCCAACTATGGAAAGGGAAATTGTCATCATATTATGTGAATTTAAAATGTTCTTCCCACCGAAATTTTTTGATATGATGGTTCATTTGATGGTTCATTTGGTGAGAGAGATTCGACTATGTGGTACTATACATTATAGGTGGATGTACCCCATTGAACGGTATATGAAGATTTTGAAAGGGTATGTCAAAAACCGAAGTTGGCGAGAGGGTTGTATTGCGGAGAAATATATTGTTGAGGAAGCTGTTGAATTTTGTACCAAATACCTGTCTGGTGTGGAAATCGTTGGCCTACTGAAATCTCGTCACACTGAGTGGATTGAGGGTGAAGGAATTTCTGGAAGAGAGGTTGTCAAAATCAATATTACATATCGGGAGCAGGCCCACCATTATGTTTTGCATAACAGTTTCGACGTTGACCCATATGTTCAAACCCACAATGAAATTCTTAGGCGTTTGAATCCTTCTAGGGATGAAAAATGGATATCAGATACACATAATCGACAGTTTATAGGATGGTTTCGAGACCATATTTTTAATCATTTAGATGAAAATCCAGACTCAATTTCAGAACAACTTTGATGGCTGGACAGAGGAGCAAGTGTGTACGTATTATCTTACAATTCTTATGCAGTTAACGGTTATACATTCTATAATAATGAACATGACGAAGACAGTACCATGAAAAATAGTGGGGTTACACTTGTGGCTAAGGCGATTCATGTTTCCGGTGCTAAGGAAATAAATCCAATTTATGCGAATATGTCATACTTTGGCATCATCAAATGAATATGGGAGTTGGATTATACGAAATTCAAAGTGCCGATTTTTCAATGCAAGTGGGTTGATAACAGGACTGACGTTAAAATAGATGAATTAGGATTTGTGAAAGTTGATTTCAGTAAGGAAGGGGAGAAAGACGAACCATTTATAATGGAATCACAGGCAGTACAAGTATTTTATGTTCCAGACCCTGCAAACTGAAATTGTTCAATTGTTTTGTTATCGAACAATACAACTGAAGGGTCAGATGAAAGTTCAACGGAGGTTGACCCTTTTATAGGGACTTCACAATCATTTCACAGTGGTCCAAATGTAGACGGAATTTTGAATGTTAGAGGAGGCCACAAGGAAGGAATTTACATAGTCGATAGAGGATTCAAATCACTTCAGTCTTTAAAGAGAAAAAAGAGAGTACAATAATCAGGTTATTTTTTTATTGTAACATACATTGTGTTACGTTATATTATTATCTGTTCGCTGCTATTTTTATGTAATCTAAATTAAATATTAAACCACCTCTGCAGATAATGACGGCTGCACCTGCTAATGCGCCCAATCCCGAGGCACAAAAGGTCTCTCAACAAGCAGCTGGTGGTCCCACTGCCGAGAAACAACTGGTTTCTCAACCAAATGTTGGTGGTCCCAGTGTTGAGCAACAACAGGTTTCTCAACCTGTTGTTGTTGGTCCCAGTGCTGAGGTACAATAGGTTTCTCAACCAATTGTTGCTGGTCCCATTGTCGATGCTAGCGCTCCGATGGAAGATATTGATGCTACATCTGAGAAATTGGTAGGAAATGAAACCCTGAAAGTGCAAAAAAAACAAGAGCATCATAGTTAGACAGTGTTGGCCAAAATCCTTAAGGAAAAAGAAAAAGGCATCAAATTTGAGGGGGGGTGGAATAAGAGAGGCCAACATGTTAACCCCAACAAAGCCATATTTAGTAGCTACATTGGAATCGTCACTCAGAAACGCGTGCAGATTGATGTACAGTCATGGCATCATGTTGTCACCGGGCTGAAGACACTAATGTGGGAAGAGATTATGATAACATTATGATATCATTTTTTTAATTTATTAAAATAAAATAAAATACCAAAACATTTACTTACTCTTCATCATCCATTGCAGAGTGCATATATAGTAGATGTCTCACACAAGGAATATGTATTATGAGTTGCAGGAAGGATTCATAGAGGTTTTCACACAATTTTAACAAAATATCATCTTAAAGATGCAGACAGGAAAATCTAGCCGCACCCACCTCCTCTTTACGCACACTTGATATCCCAAGGAGCGTGGGATGTGTTTAGCAACCGTCGTGGGGAGCATACTTTTCAGGTACATTGTGTGGGGTAATACGTTGTTTGACATTTTCTTGTATTCATCACTTTGATTGACAGTTTTTTATTTATGAAACAGTTACTGAGTGCTGAAAATAAAAATTGCACAACAGAACCGGCGTACCCTTACCGTAAATCAAGGATGGGGTACGCTGAACTTGAGAAAACAATTGGTATGTCTTTTAAATCTACCCTACTACTAGTATGTGACATAAAACAACACCATAACCATGTTTCTTTATTTATATGCAGATCGATGAATCGAAATCGAAATCCATATCCATCCCATGCCATGTGCTATGGAAGTAGGCTCGTGTAAATAAATAGGGGACAATGATAGATGAAAACACACAAAAGTGTGGGAAACATTTGTAAGTATGACATAATATAAATTTGAGTTTCTTTAAATCGCTATTACATTACAATAACTACTAATTTTTCTATATTTTCTATCTGAAATAGTCACAAGAATCAAAAACAACCGCACCAGATGCAGACATACTTTCAGCAGCCTTGAAGCAGCCAGAAAATTATGGTCGCGTCAGAGGTGCGGGTTTTGGGGTGACACCCCGAACATATTTTCAAAAACAAAAACAAGCAGAGGATCAAAATGAAAGAATGGAAAAGCTGCAATAACAATTATCTATTTTTCAAGAATAATTACAATACCATGGAGAGATGATAGAAAAATTTATGGGGGAGAGGCAAAGAGAAGAAAAAACTCAACAACAACCCGTGCGTGACGATCTCGCCCCACCCCCCACCAGCTTTGAGGCGAGCCATTCCCCTAAAAAACCTAACTTAGATGAGGTAATCAATGTTTTAATTATTGTTTCTGTGAAATGTGATTTACATAGACACGGATACCTTTCCTGTACTAATATTCCATAGGGTGAAAATGATTGTGATTTATATTTATCAACTCCCACCTATCACCTTGTAGCGAGGGCTACAGTGTTCAACACGCAAAACGACATGCTACACAACAGACAACTTCCAAAAGATCATCTTAGAGTGTTAATTAATGTAGCTAATGAGCCGAGTGCCGAGATACCTATTCCAAATGACGATGACGACATTCATATGGTTGAACAAGCTGCTGGAACATTCATCATATGGCTGGCAGTTCTTGTAAAAAAATATGTCGACAAAAAGGTATTCATTTCTTATTTATTTTTCAAGCTGGTCTTTTAACATTTAATGAAAAAAGGTCTGAACCAATGACTGTTATTATAGAATGACAAAGACTGTGGTGTGAAATGAAATATCAGGTCAAAACTTTCTCAAGGATCAACCAACCGATTGAAACGGTCTACTGAGAGCACCTGCACCCCGCTCGTTCTATATCCACAGTTAATATCATTACAGGCTCATGTGGATAAAAGTTTAAAGACGGTAGTACTCACATAGTTTCATTCCAAAAAGATATGTATGGAGAGGAGATATCAAATTTCATTAGTGCTGAAAATGTAAATGAAGTCCTCAAGTATGAATGTCTAGGCGCCTCACTTGTAAATGTATACATGAGGTAAGTTTTCATGATTTGATTTTACCAAAGATGATATACTCTGATAATTTTGACTAAATACATTTTATATTTGTCGCAGACGTATATATGAAAAACAATTGAAGGGATTTCCCTATGAACAAAAATTTGGACTTGTTATTCCTCACACCACATCTTCAAAAGATGAAATAGATTCTGTTAAAGAGGATGCAATAATGTCATCCCTGCTCAAATAATTTGAAAAAAAAATTATAGAGGACAGACTCTTTTTAATACCAACGATGCAGGGGTAAGACTCTACAATTTAATCATATCAACTATATTTTCATTTCTTTTTTTACTTATTCCTTTTTGTATTTTTAGGGAGCATTGGATGCTGATTGCAGTCAATTTGGATACTCCAAAGATTTATTTTCTTGATTCAACGAATAGATATCCAAAAAACCGACCACGCATGATGGCGTTTGTTAATTTTTAATACACTAGATCCAACATTTTAAAACAAAACATCTAGTTATATATTTTATGTTATATTTTAATGAGGATTCTGTTATGATAGGGTGGTGCATCAATATCGTCTAATGTATGGAATGAATCCAAGGCATAAGGATGAGAATGCCTACAAGATCTACAACTGGAAAAGTATCCTGGTATATATAATAACATTTCACTATCCAAACACATTTCAAAACAGATTACTTATTGTAGTCGATGTTTCTGTAGTGTCCAAAAAAACAAACAAAAAGGACTGTGGTTATTATGTTTGTAAATTTATGAAAGAGATTGTATTTCATCAACAAACTAGCATCCCTGATGAGGTATTTTCGAAAATAATTACGAGTTCATTTAAAATATTTATTAATCCTTTGTGTATTTATATTTTTTCAGTACTACTATGACTGTCGCATAAAATCATATTCAGAAGATGATTTACATCTGTTTAGAAACGAATTTGCAACATACCTGATGGAAGATTGTACAAAAATAGGATGAAGGTGAATTCCTACCACTTATGTTATCTATATATGATCATTAATTATCCTCCAACCTTCTTTGGTTAATTGAGAATGCTCTGATGTATTGAAATCATAATTTACTACTCAATGTTTTCTATCCTCGGATTCATATTATTGATCTTTGAACAAATCAATATTGAAGTAAGGCATGATGGTGTGTAGTGTGTATGGGATGAACGACGAAACCACCGAGGATCAACAAAATCAATTTTCTGTATCTCGTTTGTTTGAACTTGTATTTGAGAAAATGTGTTTTTGTTTGACTTGCACAATTATTTCTAGGTAGATGCATGAGATAATCAGTATCGTTGAGGGATTATTTGGAACCAAAATATGTGTCCCAGGATAATCCAAGTAAGGGAATGGATGGTTGAGATGAAATCCAAGATCAAACGACCAGTACATCACCAAAAGAATCAACCCTATGATGCACCATCATGTAGAATCTGGTCCTTGTGATGTTTTGAGGTGTTTATGGAAGGCATGGGGAGTCTGATAAGCCCCATGGCCCCCATAAATAATGTTTATAGACAGCTCCACATGTTTTTTGTGTCTCGTGCCTCTTTACATGGATCACACCATTCACATGGTTCATCTTAGCACGTATGTCCCATTCATCCCATTGCTACTCATGGAAGAACCTGATAATCTGACAATGCATAAGCCCCACAAGACCCATACTCATCCAACCAAGAGTATTCTTAGTGTGAAGGGAAGATAACCATGGGTAATACCCACAACATACCTCTTTTAAATATATGGGTTTTGATCCTTGTATTCTAAATAGTGTACGTAGGAAGCCTCCATGAGGTTAAATCCCAACCAATGGTAAACCATGGTGACCCCCTCACTAGGGTACACCTTTGATTATTTTCCCTCTTGTATTTCCCTTATTGGCGTCCAAATAATTCTTCAAAATGAGAAACCTTACCTTTATAGGATGCACCACACTTGGGTTAGACCTCATTGAGCATTTTGATCCATCTATCAGGTAAAAATTCCAGGTGCTCCCTCATAGAGATGTACCTACCTGATCCACCTTTATAAGTGTTTTGATCCACCCAGGTCTTACATCTCTGTAAAACATTAAATCATGACCCTCTATCCTTCTGGGATGTTAAACTCATGGAATAACACAAGTTAAACATGGGTTTCTATTAATATATTCAATATTAATGTTTAATCAGTCCTTATTAAGGTATTGTGGAGGTGTGGTTTTATGTTTTCCAGCAGATTTCGGAAGATTCCACGCTTTATGTAGGTGATTCCAAGATTTTACATTATATGATGATTTTATTATCCTGTATTTTCTTTCTAAGTGTACTATATAAAATGTTTGTGTGGTTAAAAATGTGTTATCAAAGGTATTTGGGGTGTTTATAGACTTTAAAGTTATTTTTAAAATGAATGTAGTTGTATTTCTTGTGGATTTTCATGCTTAAGTCATTTAAATGTGTTCGAAGAAATGATAAAGTTGTGTGATGGGTGTTTTCAAATGGATTTAATGTGTTTTTTGAATTTTAAAGAGGGTTTTCTTATGCGATGTAGAGATTTTATATATGTGTATTTACATTGAATGAAAGTACATGAGAATTTGTTGATATATATGATGTGTATAATGTAAAGTGATCATAATTTCCATAAAAGGTATTTTCATTATGATGTGCAGGGGACAGGGTGAGAGGGAAGGGGTGGTTTTCTGGGGGAGGGGGAAGGAGAAAAAGTGGTAGGGGAAGGGGTAGGGGTTGTGCTGGGTTCTTTTGAAATATGTAGGGGGTGGGAAGGGGGGTGTGCAATGGGAAGGGGGAAGTGCAGTGGGAAGGGGTGTGCTGGGGAAGGGGGAAGGGGGTGTTCAGGGGGCAGGGAGTGTGCAGGGGTAGGGGTGTGCTCGGGGGTGGGCAGTGTGTATGGGGTGTGCTGGGGAAGGGGGTAGGGGTGCTTCTTTTTTATGTAAAGGGGTGACATAATATTTTTTTTTTATGTTTTTTGCCTCACTAGTATAATTGGTTATTTTATGTTTTGTGCCTCACTAGTATATTTCCATTTAGTAACCCCATTATTTATTTCATTATTGCATTACTAACATAATATTTTTTTATTATGTAGGTGATATCTTTTTCCTCAGTTCGAATGCTTTGTTCGGAAACCGCCGCCATGGACGACAATTTTTTTGAGTGGATGGATGCAAAAGGATGGAACATCATTGTTTTTTAACTGTTTGTTGGATATATGTAATTGTAACCAAATTAAACATTGTTTGAAATGTATATAGAAGTGTGTTGTTTTGTATTCATGATTTCACGTAAATGTATGTATCATTTTTTGTTCTTCTGTGCTTGTGTGTGGGTGTTGTGTGTACTATGTGTAGGTTTTTTTTGGACTATGTCCGGGTGTTGTAATGTGTGCAGGTGCTGGGTAGGTTCTGTGCAGGTTCTGGTTTTGGATAGGATCTGTGGCCTTTATCAGCGCTAGTTAAGCGCTGATAAATGGATAATATATCAACTATATTTTGAGCGCTAATAAAGGTAGTTTTTATGAGCGCTCACAATAGCGCTGATATATTATACATTTATCAGCACTGAAAATAGCGCTGATAAATACTACCTTTATCAGCGCTTGCTTATCACTGATAAAGGGGCACTTTTATCAGTGATTTTTTAGCGCTGATAAAAGTCCCCCTTTATCAGCGCTATTTTTAGAACTGATAAAGGGGACCCCCCTTTGTCTTCTCCGAGATTAACAGCGCTTTTTTAGCGCTATTAAAGGCCGTTTTTAGCGCTATTATAAGCCATATTTGTAGTAGTGTATGGTCAATTAGAGAAAGAAGCATCGTATTAGTTTTAGTTGATGTTGCTGATAACTGACATGTACCTTGATTATGAAGATCGAGGTAGTATTTTGGTTTTATTTATTGTTTCTTTTATTCTTGATTTGGTTGTGAAGGTTTAAAAGGCGGTGTCATCCTATTGTGAATGTGTTTCAATTTGGTCAAAACACAATGGTGTGGAGACCATTAGGGGTGTAAGATGGATTAGAGTTTAGTTTAGTGGTTTCATGATCATATATTCATACCTATGGATTTTCAGGAAAAAATTATTCATACCCACAACCATTCCTAATGGGATGTTCATCTTATAATACAAGATATGTATAAGTCACTAAAATAAAAATTTTGGTGGGTTGGTATAAAAAGGCCAGTGGCTGAACATGTCATGAGATTCTTCACCTATCAATAGGTTAAATAAGACCACCAATGACCAGTAGATATGTTTCAGTCATTACCTATTACTATTTGGAAATGGAAGAATATAACACAATATTTTTGTGATTTGTCTCCCAAATATAGTTCAAAAACATGATTCTATATGGGTGATACAATATTGGATCACAAAGTCATCCCATTTCAACCCTATTCATGAATATTATACGATGAAGGTTTATTATTAAATCTTTGTATAAAAGGTTGTAAAGAAGCATGGTGTACCAATTTTAATAGTATTGGACTAAGATTTGAGGTTTACATCACATTATTGAAAATCCTTACTAAAATCCTATTGGGATATTTTGACAATGATTATGGAGTATCTTGTTTAGATGAATGTAAAATCCAAAAAGAATGATACAAACATTATAATACAAGATTTGGGCTTCTATAATAGATTTTGTTGGCTCATGTGAGGAGAAAATATCATTATGGGAGTTATCATATAACAAAATATTTATTCCCTCGATACATATGGATGCTTTCGAAGCAGTGTATAGTTTTCCCTATTATCTCCACTTTGATGGATAGAAAAAAGTGAGACTTTATTGGTTGGAACAACCCATGTCCATGAGAAAAAAAAAGAATATTTAGATGATCAAATAGAGGATGGCGATTTCATAGAGTTGTTATAAATCTTATGCAGATCATCATCCATGGCCACTGTCATTTGATATGAGTGATCATGTGTTCATCATAATCACTCCAATGTTTGAGAATCATCATTTTGGGGAACACAGAGAGTTATCTCTTTGAAACATATCCCCATTTGAGATACATAAATGGGATAGTGAGGTGGTATGTGGGTTAGATTTTCCACTAAAGTTCAATTAAGTGCATAATGTGTTTCATGTATGTTAATTGATTAAGTATCAACCTGATCCAAACCATGTGATTCAATGGGATCACATTGACCTAGATAATAATGCTACTTTGATTCATGCGATAGCGTGGATTGTGGATAGGAAAGATAAATTATTTCATGGGAAAAACATCAGTCTAGTGTGGATTTTATGGCAATATGTCTAGATCCATGAAGAAACTAGGGAGTAAGGGAAGGAAATGGTGGAGCAATGGCTAAAACTCTTTCAAACCAATGGTGGTTTTCTAATTTCTGAGGATGAAAATCCCAATGACAGGGAGAATTTATAACCCCTTGTTTTATATATTTAACCATTTATTTTTTAATGTATATAAAGTAATTTGGTTAATTATTGGTTGGTTGGGAGGGGTTTTGAAAATTTTATGGGGATTTTATTTAGGTTCATAGTTTGAGAATAGTTTGTAGAAATTGTGTTGCACCTCCTAGGAAACAATTTAAAAGAAATAGTGGGAACTGGAAAGGTGAAAAGTTAGGTGCATGGTTTTGCCAAGCCATGTAAGCACCCCGGAGAAACCATGAAAAGTGGAATAGAGGGGCTTTTCATAGTTGGCGCATGGTTCATATAACTATGTGATCCAACCATGTGAGGGGTGTGTGGAGGTAGCGGTTGGTGCATGATGTATGCATGGTTTTCCTAACTGTGCCCCTAAACTATGTAACATTAAAAATTATATCTAGATTTTTTGTATCTAATCCAAATCATACCCTTAGACTCACTTTTTTATATTAATACAAGCCAAATAGGATTTCCACTTCCTCGTAAGGATAGATAAATATTTCCTCTTAATGTGAGAGTGGTCTGCTGGCGATTCTTGGTACGTTGGAGGCATAGATTCCTTTATATGTGCCTGTTGTTCGTGGTTTTCCTATTTTTTCATATTTTTACCTCTATCGTATTTAGGGATATAATCCATTAGGGATATATCCATGGTAAAGGATTTCAATCATATTTAAATATGATTTTTTGTAAGATAGGGAAAAATTTCTTAGGGGGGTTTAAAAGATCTAAGCCATGTTATTGAAGAATTTATGTAGTTATTTGTTTCCAGCTAAATTTACAAGGTAGGTGGATTCACTCCTGACCCCCTTATAGGAACATGAATTATTTATTTTAAATTTATTTATTTGATTTAATTGAATTATGGAATATATGTGAAATGTTTGATGTTCACCCTCTTTAGTGGTGGTTATTGAAATTGTATAATGTTATTTTTTACTGGAAAATGATATTGTATACACTATTTTAAAATGGTTATTAGGTTTTGGTACTTGGAAAATAGATTGGAAAACGTTTTCAATAATAGGATGTTTTTATTCAAATTATTTGGAATAATCTTTTAGCGTGGTTGTTGTAATAAATGGTTGGTGTGTTTTCATTCTCATTGATGTGACCCTCTAGATGGGGAGTGTGAAATTGGGTAACTTGGTATATGATTACCTTGTGATTACTTGGTAGATTAATGAGATAATGATCATTAGTACATATCTATCACCTGGGAAAACATGTTTTGTTTAATGGAATAAAATGACTTATTCCAAAAGGATTTTGAAATGGATTAAATACTTTGTTTGTTTTTTTCCATGGAGAATTATTTGTATTGGATTTTATTTTGTTTTGATATAAAATTTATTACATTATTTTATGTAAATTACTTTATATAAATGTTATAACATGTTATATACTTGTGGAGTGAGTAGGAATTTCATTCGGGATATCCTACTATGTTTTATAGTCACCCCATTTTCAGTCGTGTTGGTATATTTTTAGATATTTTATATATAGAAATAGGTAAACGTTGTGTATCTCATTTCATAAGTGATTTATTGTGATACCTTCGGTTGGGAATATGAATTTGGATTTGGGAGCATGTTGGGAGTTACTGAGTTCATGTCTAGAGAGTCTTTTTGTTTTTTGGGTTTTTTGTTTGATTTGTACTATGATATTGTTACTAGTTTTCATTTCTTCTCTGCACAATTTTTATGTTAGGTTTTGTGTTTGATAATTATACATTTATTTGTATTACATTATTATAACTCACTATTTAGGGGTTTTTTGGTTATGATCTTGTTTGTATGGTTTTTTATTTTCTAAGTGAAAAATTTCATCCAACTTTTATTAAATCCCTTAGAATTTATTACCATCCTTTGGTATCTTAGAGATGTCACATAAGGCCTAGTAATGTCTCGAGATCTTCCAAATAAAATTTATGAGGGGAAATATGTTACATAAACACCCCTTTAACCTCATCACTCTACTTGGGATAAAAACCCATGTACCCTTAACATTGGGATTAAGAGAAACATTTGTGTACCCTCATCTATGGGATTAGGATAAACACTTTTGTACCTTCATATTTGGGTTTGGTATAAAATTCTAGGTACCCGAATATTTGGTATTGGGATAACAACTTGTGTTCCCTCATCCCCAGAGTTGGGATAAACACCTTTGTACTATCATCTTTGGGTTTGGGATAAAAACTCGTGTACTATGTGAGTTCATATAGCTTTTATCATTACCCAATGCATTGAAGAACTATTTTGGTGCTCTAATAATGTAAGCTAAAATGGGATTACCCAACACTATCTAGGATGGCCCATCATATAAGCTATAACAGGATTACCCAATGATATCTGGGCGACTCCATCGTATAAATTATGCCCAAGAACCAAAAAATGAATAAAGTATAAAGAACATGAATATCATTATAAAAAATCTTAAAAATCATTATGCATTCATAACCTGATTTAACCATGGAAATCAAATGGGTTTTATAACAATCTCTTTGGAACATGATTGACCCATGGAAAAGAAATGGGTTCTGTAAATATCATTACATTAAAACATAAACCATTCCTAGAAGGATTATGAATGGTATCCTTGGATTGTATCCCTTGTAAGTCATAGGTAACACCAAATAATGTCATCTTAGATGGAAAATAAATTTTAAAGATCATTTAAAACATTTTCTGATGGAATGTCCTTTCCACTTTCAAAAAATATTTTTAAAACTTAAACATTTTGAAAAACATTTCTTTGAAAATAACCTTTAAACATATAAAGGAATCATTGAAAATTATTTAAAAAACTTTTTAAGACATAATTTTTTTAAAAAATGTTTTCTATGAAATTTATCTTATAATATCATTAAAAAAATTAAATCATTTTTAGAAAACAATGTTTTGGAAGAAAACTGAATTCCATTCGAAGAGAAAAATAAAGATGGATTTTCATAGAAACATTGTATTAACTATCATAAGTAATAAAGTATGGATATATTGTACCATTACATAAATATATACTGAATAAACATATGATAAGAAAATTCACATTAATTTTATAGATATGGATCATATTATTTCATCAATAAAAGCATAATCTTATACAATCTCGATAAATGATGAGATTGTAGCAACAAACCCTTACCAATTTTGTAAAATTGGTTCATAATTTCCATGAAATAATAAAATTACATATATCATAAAATATAATTAAAATAATTATATTCATGATATAACATGTAAAAGGGGATGTGCATACACCTTGTAAATGAATATTAGTGGACAACATAACATGTGTCTCAAAGAAGGAAAATTGAGACCAAATTACTTTACTGATTTGGTTTCTTTGAAACTATAACACTATGAATGGGACATACTCAAATGGATTGGTAACTAATAAACATTTATTTTATTATAATCATAAATTAAATTCACCATATTTAAGAAACTGGTGGTTAATATACCATGTGTCTCACAAAAGAAAAAAAGTGAGATAGAAACCCCTTACCTTAAGTCTTGAATTCCTTCATACATGTTCAAACCTAATGTATAATAAATATTTTTTCATTATAAATATACCATATAACTATATTAATATATATAATTCCATATAAAATTATATTATTACTATATATTAACCATTTATTAATAATTTAATGTTATAGTTATGTTTTGGTTAATAACTTCTTTGTTTTTTATAAAAGTTTTGAATTTTTTTCCTGGTACTCTAACAATGATCATGATTTAATAAAATACAAAATTATAATCATGATACAAGTATAATATATAGTCAGTATATATTTAATTATAAAAATACATATAATTTAGAGATTGGAAATTAAATATATCGTTCAGGGAGATAGTAGGTCGTACGTACACATGAATGCTATTTACATTTTCTTGTCATATTGAATGAACAAAAGTTAATTGATATATATATATCATAATTATATTAATATTTCATGTAAAATATATTACATATTTCTATTAAACCCATCATAAATACATTTAATGTAAATTATGAATGAATTACATTACTTTGTGAGGTGGTAGTCCACCATACACACGAATGATGTTATCGTATTCCCAAAAAATGCAATGAATTAATCTACGAGTTATATAATAATCACATATGCATAAATATATCATAAATATCATATATATCATATATATATTTTATTTACATCATTATTCCAAACCTTTATAGGTGGTAATGGAAAAACAAATGACATCAGTTTGAGAGGTGTTAGTCTGTCGTAAATGTAAATGATGATTTCATAAACCATTTTATGGATGTGTTTGTTGTTATAGGTATATAGTTTCCAAAAAATTGAGAATAAAAAATATACAAGTCAAAAAATAAATTAATATGGGTATTATTTTCCTATGAAGCGAAGGAAGGAAATGGTGGCCAAGACATGCAGATCATGTAACCTACAACAGCACAAGTGATTTCATGACTTTTAGAAGGTAATGTGAACATATCAAGAACAATTTATAACCTAATTTATGATTTTGGAGATCCCATTTAACAAGTCACTTTATTATAGTGATGGTTTCAAATACATTTTTTGATCATGAGATAGATGACAGACGAGTCACTCTGGTTCATAGGACATGTCAATCAGTCGATGCATAAAAAACCCCTCAAAAATCCTTGTAAAATGAGAAATTAAAATATCTAAAATATGGGAGCCTATTTTGGTCCTAAAACATCACATGATGAACCCATATAGTTCTAAATACATCATAGAAGCATTTTTTACATGCTATTTTTGTCACACAAGAGCCCATTAGGATGTCACCCTTGTCAAATGATGGGTTTTGGACGCGTCCATTTGGTAATGTTCTTCCCATTTCATATCCATAGAAAAATAAAAGGGTTTTCCAAATTAATGATCACTCATTATAATATGATCCTTTTTTGTTCATTCAATACATCATCAATGGGGAGATTGATTGTCTTGGAAAATACTCTTACAAACCCATGAGATCCCTAGCCTTTGTGAAATAAATAAGGAAATAAATAGTTAAATGAAAGAAGATTCTTGAGTGGGTTAGTTAATATAATCTTAAATTTTTAGATTTATAAACCTAGGGATGTTTCCATTGATCATGTGTGACCCCCCTCAAAAATTCATATCAATCTCACAAGGGTCCCTTGGAACAACACCATTATCTCACCGAATGACCCGAACAAAGCATCTTAGATCACGTGAAAGCCTTTCTCCAGGAATTTTGATCACATTAAGGTCCCTAGACATGTCATCATAAAATTATAAAATACCCTTATTATTTTCACATGATTATTCAAGACCAATTTTATTAGAAAAAATAAAATAAATGGTGTGTTGATGGGATAGTCCCATGATCGCTGGAAATCATGTGATGCCTATGAATGGATTTCATGAAGCACGTGACACTAAAGACCTCCATCGACTCCAACATGGATCTAAAAAATAATACCCACAAAAAGATGTATATAATTTAGGTGGATTTTCTTATAAATACCCCACCCTAGCATGAAAAAATGCATCTTGGGACCCACACACCTGTGCACCCAAGCATCAGAGCAGACTTCATGGAGAATCTAATCTCTTTATCGCATGGTCTTCCACCTAGTAAAAATATGTGGAAAAAACTAGAGGATCATGATACATTAATAGGTATATCACTCATATATCACATGAAGGACTTCATATGGGATATGAAAAATACATCCTACTAATTTGGTGAATCACACAATACCTAAAAATGTTAACACTTAACAAATCTAAGGCACATATTCAATAAAACCATAATAAAGACTAAAAGAAGGGAGAAATGGTTGAAGAACATATTTTTTGGTCCTCAAGTTCTTCATATGACTCATCCATATCATGAGACAACATTAGGGTATGTCTCCCAAGTCATGAGATGTCCCTTTGACATACCATTTGGATTATGTGATGTCCTCTAGAAACATCATGCAAGTCACATGACGCCCTCTGGTAATTCCACATGATTATTGTGAATCCCATCAAAATCACTATCCTTATAATATAATTAACTCTTGACATGTTACCAAAGATATGTGGTGACACTGATGTGTGTCATCTGGGTCTCTTGAATACCTCTAGGATTATTATCCAGATCTCACGACACCCTTCAAGCATATCATCCAAGCTTTGCAACTGCACCAGGACATGACAACATAGATCAACCAATGTACTTTAGGAAGATTTATCCTTGATCTTTTCACATCCTACAGGAATGCCATCCGTATCATGCAACACCCTCTAGGCATGTCAGCTGAGATTATGATATGACCTCAAAAACAAGTCATCCATGTATTGAAATGTCCTCCAGACAATTTAGTTTTGATCATCTGTTAGTTCTCATACATGACATTTATATTATGAAATGTAATTAATTGAAGACAAATATTTATTGAGATTGTCATTGGACATGTCCACAACATAGCCATACATGTCTAGATACCCTCTTAGTTGTTAGGTAGACAATCAGGGCATGTCAGGTAGGTAATAATGTAGGAATTATAGACAACCAGTCCAGGTCATGTATGAGTCCCTATACATGATAAAATTGTACATCCTTTATACAAGGGAAACCTCAATGTTTGAACCACAATCTAATTAACCTCTTATGAATATGATTCCTTCTATAAACAAAATATATAAGACAAATTCCTAAGGTCCAATATCTATTCTAAACATCCAAAGTGAAATCCCAACACATGAGCCCCATATCCATATGTTGTGAGACTGATTATGAACAATTCCTTGTTTCTAAAACCAACCGCAGCTCACGTGGGCTTCAGGAGTTGCAATTATCATACCATTTCCATAATAAATCATCCATTTTTAAGGACTGATAAATTGAACATTGAGTAATTTTAAATAATCTTATAAAAAGAATACATAGAATGCCTTTCTTAGGTCCAAACTCAAATTAATAGTCACATAGGTGTATGTATCCTCCATTTTTCCTTCATTTCAACCATTGGGACTGAATACATACCATAGGATAATCATTCCACCTCATCCATTAATAGACTAAGAATTCAATTAAACTATAATAACTCTGATTCCTGCTAAACCAGGATATGTAGGAAACCTTTCTATAAACTAATATAAAATAAAAAATCACTTCATTTCATGTTTCCTCAATATCTCTATCAATTAAACCATCGGGATCCAATCATTCCCATGGGATTCTCACTGTTTCTCATTAATCAATGGGTTATAGAATTAAATTGAAATATGATCATAATGATTCATGTCATTAGAAGGATATGTATGATGCCTTTCAAAGTCCTGATATCCATCATAAAAATCCAATGGGTCATCCTAATATGAAAGTCCAACACCTATAGTTAGTGATACTGATTACTTGATATACATTTTTTCGCACAGTGAGCAGAGATCACTTGATCTAAGGGAGTTTCAAGGATCATATGAATTCAATTATGAGCCTCTACCATATAGGGAAACCTCGGGATGTAATCCCCCAATCAGAGTCATAATATGATTTGTCCCCTACTATAAGGGAAGCTTCAGAGTGTAAGCCTCATTAAAACTGAACTATGAGAACTTTTATTCTTGACATAACTAGGATAAATAGAATTCCTCATCAAGGTTTAGCTGAAATATATTATTCCCATTTCCCCCCCATATATTTCCTTTTTTTACGATGTTAAACTACATAGTTTTAATGAACATTTTTGGTTTTTATTTCTATTATAGAACTTCATACGTAGGATTCCTCATAAAGTCTCAATCCCATAATCTAAATATTAACCAACTCCTAGTATAATAGAAAACTTAGGAGTTCTTGGTTACACGGTTCAACATATAATCAGTCACCCACCAATAAGAAATTGATGAAGAATCTCAGATACATACATATAGATTCAATAATAAGATCCCCCCTTTTTGTATAGAATTATTTAACCTATGAACTCTTTATTAGGGTACCTGATCCAATATCAAGATTAGGAGGAGATTCTAGAAATATATTAAATCCCCAAGAGAGTTCTAGTGTAGGAAAAAAATTACACCAAAATGGTGTAATGATCTTAAACTCTCATCATCTCAAACAATGTGAGTTCCTTTGTACCATTGGGACTAACAATACAATTGACCACCTGCAATTGGAAATAAGGTCTATACCCAGTTACGAATGTGGGAACCATTGAGAGTTTCTATGAAAGATGAAAATTAAGGGAAACTCATTATGAATGAGTGTATAAAACATTGAACCTCCTCCCACAATCAAATCATTAAGTAAAACTAGACACAACTTTCTGATGAAGAAAAGTGAGAGAACTAATGTGAAATCATTTTACTATGACATATCCTCCACAAGATAAAAATTATAGGCTTCATAGTCCCCATCAGAACATTTTTTCCCTACCACGTGGGTCATCACCATCAACATGAATCCTCTTTCAGTCAAAGAAATTATGAAGCCAACCTAAATATCTCAAATTAAAAAATGACATGTTTACCAAATTTCGACCCATGTTGTTTGTATGTCACACAAATCCATGGAGAGTACGATCATAATATTAGAGTTCATCCTCTGTTACCGAGGTTTGCATGACATAATTTCATCCTTGGTCTGACACATTCACATAAGTATAATGGAAAGATCATGAATAAAAGGATAATTATGGTACCCATGCATATCTAATTGAGAACATATCATTCCTATGATGATGCACTAATCAATGACCTTATTCCTTCTTATCTTTATGTTGATAATTGTTACTCTGATAGAAAACTCCCTGATCAAATATAATGTCTTTATCTTGATCATTATGGAAAATCAGCTATGGATGAAAACCCCATCGGACTCAGAATGAACATAGAAACATGAAACCTTTAACATCATGTGGAAAATGAAATGCTTTGGGAATACCATCAACATGGTATAATCCCGAACCATTAGGTTTCTATTGAGGGTCACTAAAATATATAGTCATACTGAGCACATTATCTAAATAATTATATTGAAAAGAAAGTGGTTCTCATCGCCCCAACCAACCAATTTAGAATATTTTTCTCAGTGCATGAAAATTTGTACCATTAGTATCTGACGAAGGTGGATAATGGATTTAACTACGGATCCCTTCTGGTTTAGTGGTCTCCAAAGAGGTATCTTGTTAACCGTAATCAGTCGTGTTATCCCATCAGAACCCTTCATTTTCTTGTTGAGGGTACAACCCGACACATTACCATCCTTGATTCCCAGACATAGGAAACAATGAAGAAACATTGGCCCCTAAAAGATTCAGAGAATCATGAGTGTGCTCATATCCCCACTCCTGCTGACAATGTCTTCTAATATATTCTAGTATTAACCAATGGGGAGGCCCACATCCATTCTCACTCAAATCAAGTATGTGAGCATATTCCTAAAACATCATGGGGGGGTTCATATCCCTACCCACATGCATGATTTTCATCGGCATATTCTAATGGAGAAATGAGGAAAAACTAGTTTCATATCCCCACTTAAATCAAATATATCTTCTAGTACATTGTGGAGATAGAAAATGTGCATGCTTACATTCATGCACTCACTTTGATAAAGTTTCCTTATATCTTAGAAATAACTCAAGAACTATACTTGAATTTACCAATATGGGTGCAGATGTAGGCATAAGAGAACATTCCTATCCCTACATCCAGTGTAGCACAAAACTCTAATCTGAACAAACAAGTGGTTTCTCTGGAGAAATTGCACATTTTCTTCTCCCATCCATGAGGATTATTTGAATATTATGGTAAAGTAAGAGGATCCAAACCATGCTCATATTCCAATTCAAACCATGGATCATCAAGTGAGAGCATCAAATGACTCAGGATAGTGGCACATTTATATCAAAAATTACCAATGGATTATTTTTAAGGCCCAGGGTAGGGCCCATATCCTTGTTATGGCCGAGAATCACTAAGTGTGTGTAGAACATGCCTCAAGAAATTCACATATTCATATTTTATAATACCATAAGAATACTCAAAAAGCATCAGATCAAGTTCATATCCCTATTCTGGTTGAGGCTCACCAAGTTAGAGTGACGTATGCCTCAGAATTGGCTCATATTATGGTCAGTGAATATTCTGGGAATATTCTTGTAGATCACTGAATCTAGAAACATACTCCTACTTCCTCTAAAAAGAGAATAAACCAACATCCTTCAAATTCCATAAAAATAAAGGCTCATATCCTAATTCCTTTCCACATGCCCACTAACATATTCCTATGGAGAATGCATATTCAAACCAGGAAAATAATCCAATTCCAACCAGGGCTCCCCAAGTGAGAGTGACATATTCCATTGGAAAGACTCATATTCCTATTAAAAAAGACCGATGAAATATTCCACAGGCTCTAGACCAGGCTCATATCCCTATATTGAATGAGGATCCCCATATGAGAGAGACACATACCTTGGGGTATGCTTATATTCCTTCCAATAACAATGAATCTCATTGGTATATTCTAGTAGCTTCTGAGCACCATGCCTATACCACAGTAACATGAGATGGTTATCGTCAAATTCCAATAGCAAAAATATAGTACGCTCATATCCATGCGCAATTCAGAAATCTAGTTTGACATATTCCAACCATGATATATAATGAGGTTTATAACTCTAATATGCTCAATTCATTAAACCATGAGGCTATTTGAGACATATTTTAAATATCCCATGGTTTCTTCTAATCTTCAACCAAATCAGAAGGAAGTCATTACCAATATTAGCTACCTCATGGTGGTGTGAAGATGGATCGCATGGAGTCTACTCTTAACATCCAACGTTGTCAAAATCCCCATAAAGATATCTCCCATGTTCAAGAAAATCCCCTTTCCCATACACCATTGTATAGAGAGGAGTTCAAAACTCAGATGCCTTCATATAGGGAGGTTCTTGAAACATCCAGGCCAACCGTATATATTCCTCTGTCAACTTCTAGAAAAACTCCACTTTTCCAATAAGAAACCCCAAGAACCACCTTGTGTGGAATGATAATATGGACACAAGTAAGTATGATGAGGAGGAGGCTAACATTGACATATAGAGACAGTTAGCTGGAAACAACCTTTCCACCTTGTTTTGGTCCCTTTCTACTTCTAACTATGGTGTCCCAAATGAGATAGAGATTGAGTTAATGCCTTTTTTATGAAAAATTATGTGGTATAATCATCAGAGTCTGAAGGATAGTCACCTCCCTTATCTAGGATAAAATGGTCACCTTCATTCCATCAAGATACACTATTTTCATATAGACTAGACTACTATATCCATTTCCCAAGATCTGAAACAAAAAAATCACATATAAAATTTATGACATGTCTGCCACTATTTCATCACAAGTCTTATGTAGTTGATCTCTGAATATATGTAACAAATCTATATTTGATTATGAAAAATTAATGGAGCATTGCATTTTACCTCACAAATGGAACAAAATAACCCCTCAGACACGACATCCTGTAATGTCATAACCTCCAGTGAAATTAGGGGGATTGGTAATGTATGATACATTTGGTCACAATATTGAAATTCCCCTTCTTAAATAGTAACAATAAATTAGAAATGGAGGGAGGTGAAATCTAATGGATCTTTGAACATAGCCGCTTGAAAAATGGAAATACATTTCAGATGTGGAATCTGATGTTTCGATTAGCTTGAAAACATCCCAAAAAAACTATCTACTATCATGGGATGACATTGCCCCCAAATAATACACAATAATAGTTGTGCCACATCAAAGATGTCATAGTAGTAGTTATCGTAGATTATTTCTAGGATTGATCCTATCCCATAAGGCCGAGATAATATCAAACACCACCTCCACCCTCAAATCATCAATTCCTAATAGGATTCATGACTTATCGACAATAGACAAAAACAAACCTCATCCCATAGGACTAGAGGAATTTATATTTCAATCACCATCACCAGGTTCATCATTCTCTGAGAGGGTCCTAGGATGATCAATGGTGGTTCCAAATCAACCTCGTCCCACTAGGCTGGGGGAATTTATATCTCAATGACCATACTAAGAATAATCAAATCCTCAACTGGAATCACCATATCCTAATCAAATGGATCAGTAAATTCCAATTATGGAACTGGATAATATACCTCCCATTGGTATGGGGTAAGTTTCATCATCATCATCACTATAGAGGGAATTAGTCTTCTCCAAGATGAAAGGTAAATATTGACGGTCGGCATCTCATTCGTTCCTCATTCCGCAAGAAAAAACTCTTCTATTTTGGGTCCCTTAAGAATCCATGAATGGAATCTCCCACAGGTTCACTCCTCACAGGCCTAAATGGGAGGATTGTGTGGTGCATGAAATCAAACCCTATCATGTTCAAAATCCAAAATAGCCGAATATAGTTATGGGTTTGAGGAACAACCCTATTGCAAATAGTGCAGAATGATCCTGTTAAGTAGAAAGTAATGGGATGACTAACATTGACCGATAAACATCTATAAATATTATCACATTAAACACAATAGATAATTTGGATCAAGACACTAATTCACAGGGACACAATGTGTAGAACATACCCCAAGAGAAAGGGATAGATACACCCACTGAGGCTGCATGTAACCAAAACTAGAGGAGGATCCAAAACCTAAAACCTATGAATATTGGGTTTCCATTTATATGGTTGAACACTACAAAGGATATAGGGAAAGGTGTTTCAAAATTCCAATCACTTACCAAAAGAACCAAAACTCCTTCCATGCAGGAATAGTTGTCACAATATGGGAATGAGATAAAAACTATCTTACAACATAAAGAGGAGATACTCTAGAGAAATATTCCCATTAGGGATCATCTTCAGGTTTAGGAAAATATTCCTCCTCCCATACATCTGGAAAGTGTCGATCCTCCTACAAGAGTAGAAACATAGTGTCAAATTGGATCTCGATCAAGGTAGCCAATCAAGATAAATGAGGAATCCAAAAATGTTCATGACTTCCATCCCTTATAGAGAAATACTCTCCCTCACCAGGGAAAAAATTAAGTCACTACATGAATGCAGAATCTGTGAGATATTTAAATAGGTCCACCTCATTAGGCTCCTATCGATACCTATAGATAGGTGGTGGCTCATAGAGTAGTACCTCCAGAGCTTCTCAATGTCATCAAGTCCCTGTAATCTTCAATAGAAGTCATAGAGGGGAGACAATCACCAATTAAACATAAGCAGAAACCATATCCTGAATGGGTGAGTGATAATTTTTTCCCACACAGTTTCATAAATCATACCTTCTCTACATTTAATGGTGTGGGGACCATGAATAATTTCACACACACTTTATATCCTGATGTGGTCCGACGATGTGCCCTTAAGATCAATAGGAGATGCTAATATGTTTTGTACAAACTATGGTTGGGTTAACAATTTTTGGGCATAATAGCCTTCCAACCCGATCAGTTGCCGGATGAGAAAACCTTAATCATTAATTACTTTACTATTTTAGCTCCATGCAATGGAAGACAACAATTGTTGACCAGAAAATGGAAAGAAACATGTATATGAGTGGTTGTCTGACATCATATATAGATGGAATGGCTTAATCTATTCACTCGGCATCAATCTCTCATAAGAACAATTAATGAAATATGTGCAGAAAATCTATTTCATGGGCTTCAAACACCTCTAATCCTGATGATGTATCACAGTGGGTTCCGTGAGTTTGCAGAAATGGAACAATTATTGGAAGAAACCATGAAACAAACAAGCGATAAATCTTGAATCATATCCTCAACATAGGGAGAAATGATTTTCAAGACAGAAACTACCGCTATTTCCATAAAACAAATAGAATTTCCAATTCATAAACCTAGGGATGTTTTGAACCACATATATCCTCCTATCATGTGGAAAAAACCACAAAATCACCCTTGGATAGAATTCAATAGAGATCATGGTCACCCAGGATTTGAGGAACAGATGAATAAAACATAATCCTTGTAGAGACCTGTACTTGACATACATATACAATACATTACTTTTTCTGAATACTTAATACATAACAAAAACAGACACCAAAGGACCGTAATAGTTTACTATCTTCGGAAACATGGAACATAATATTCTAATTATGGTGAAATATCTTCAACATCTCCCATAAAGATCTTCCCGTTTTGTTTTCTTTCTGAAAACCTTTCTTTATATCCTGGGGAAGAGAAAACATAAAAAGGGTGAGCTCAAATGCTCAGTAAGGGTAAACATAGAGAACATAAAACAATCCATAATCATTTTAATGCAAAAACATGAACATAAAATCTAAACATTAAAATCTTGAGCAAAGAAATATATCTTGGAAGTACGTAAGGAATATATCACAATAGAACATTAATCATGATAAAATAGCAAAGGAAGAAAACATGTAATTGTGGAAAACCATTAAGCACATGATATGATTTCCATAGTATCCAAGGCATTGCTTCCAAGACCATCTTAGTGGACAAAGTCCCTTTCTGAATCGAGTTCACTCCTCGTTCCAATCCTGTATCACTGAACATGATTAACTTACCGTTCTACCCATGTCTATCTCATTATATATAAATCTTTACCCAATTAATTGGAGGGAGATATGGTTCCCACCCATCTCATAATGAAATCATTCTTACTTGTGCCACAAAATAAACATAAATCATTCATCATAACCCAAATAATGAAATGGGTTTCATAAACATCATCCCATCATAACTTAATCCATATTAAAAAATGGATATCATTTCATCATAATAATAATCGAACCATTTAAATAATAGAGAAATTATACTTGAAAAATAAACATACTGAATAATTTCTTCTTAGATGGAAAATAGTTTTGATAAAACACTTGAAATGAATTCTTGAGGAAAATATCCTTTCCTTTTCAAAATCATTTTCTTTTCACAAAATGCCTTGAAATTTTAAAAGAAAAGGGTTTTGTTGAAAATAGTAATTAAATCTTGTAGAGTATGATTTATTAAGAAAAGGCTTTATGAAACCGTAAAAATACATTCATTCTATATATGTTAAAGAAACATTTTTCTCGAACTTTTACTGGAAAAGTCAAAAAAGTACCTTGTATGGATAAAAAAAGAAAGATTCCTTCCATAACATGTGGTAAAAGTAAAAAATGGGTTAAGAATAATTTAAACATACATGAAACCATTTTTATAAAATAGGTAAATGGATGATAAATATAACCCCAGTAAATACTTACAAATAAACAATCTCGGATAAAAACGAGATTGGAAAATTTATCCCTTACCTTATGTCCGATATGCTTCGTATGTATCTGAAAATCCTGTATAATGATTTAAATAATGTCATTGAATTATTACAGAATCATATTCATTATTATGATATCATATATGGTTCACATATGACTTTATATTACCCGTTCTTTTGTAAATTCCATGTTAAAACAACATTTTGGGTAAAATCGTTTCATTTATCATAAGTGTTTTGATTTGTTGTTCTTGATATTATTATTAATATCCTGATTTACATAATTACAGAATGTAAAACATGATTTTTATATAAAATATATTCAATATATAAATATATATGATAGATCGATAAATGGAATGAAATACACCATTCATGGATACGGTAGGCCGTACGTACGCATGAACGCAATTTTCGTTTCCTTATGAAATTGAATGAAAGTAAGTAAATAAAATATAAATATGTCCAGTATCATTAATATGTCATATATTTTATGATTATTTAATATATATACTTTATAATCATTCTTTAATGGTTAACTTTGAGAATTAATCTCATCACCTCGTGGAGACGGTAATCCGTACGTACGCAGGAGCGATGATATCATTCCCATAATTATTGAATGGAATTAGAGTGGATGATATAATATCTCATAATTAGTATAATGTTATAATTACCATATATATAGTTATTATTTACACCATTATACCCATCAAAGTAAGGTTTTGGGGGAAAACAGATTACACCACAGCGTGGAGACGGTATTACGTACGTACACACACACGGTGATTTCATTTTTCATAGGACAGATAGAAGGTGAAATAGGGTTGTTCCATATTTATAATAACATATAAGTATATTATTTATACTTATGTTATTACTTTATAGTGAAACAACTAATGAAGAAGAAGTTGAAGAAGAAGGAAATTTGAAAGAATCGGTAGAAGAGATTACCTCTTCTTCGACGCACCTCATTTAAGCTTCCTATTAAGGCACTAGAGTCGGTCTTTTGAGAAGACCAGAACCTCAAGAATGTTTCTAGGGAAGTGGAGAAGAGAACTAGGCAGGGTTTGGCCGAGATTTAATGCTCAAAGTGTTGTGAAGAGGAGAGGGAGGAGGTTCCCTTTTATAAGGGAGGAGAGTGGAACCTTTGGAAACATAAGAAATATTAGTTTATAAAAAATTAAAACCCCAGATAAAAACGTTAAAAATGAAAACAATCAGAATATTAGATGAGATAGGGTTGTAATATAATCAACCAATGGAATTTAGACATGTTGGGAATTTATTTTAAACATTATCAACTTGATTTATCCTTATTTAATTTACTTAATTTTATTTGAGGTAATAAGATTCTAAATTTTAAATTATTATAAATAACTAATTATGTGTTGTGAATTGTCCATAATTTTATAATTTATGAAATTTTAGACCATATAAATTTTAATTTATAATTTTTAAATATTTTTGTGTTTTTTAAACACTTTTATATTAAGTTATTTTTATAAAATTAACAATACTGTCAATTTTGACACTATTTATTTATTTGAATTTAAATAAAATCCTCACAGAATATATGTTCAAAATAAAAGCTTCAATAGATTTATAACATGTCATATTTATCTATAAAATTATTATAGAACATTAAATAGTTCATATAATATTTTTAAAACCATTTATTTGATATTTCAATCAATAAAATAAATTCAACATCACTATTGTGTCACCTTCAATGATAATTATTTAATCCCTAAAAATTCTACATAAATCCACATGATGTAGATAATGTTATTATATTTCTTGAGACTATTCAAGTTCTAAGTTTCATGAAGTTTATCACTAAATTAAAATTATTATACTTATAAGATTTAAGAGAGTGACATTTTGTCACTTTCTTTGGTTTTAATAATAATTAAATTATTTTCATGGTTCAATGTCCATAAAATGAATATAATCCGACCCTTAGGTGATATGGGTATAATTGTATACATCCAATAGAATTTTTTCATGTGTTAGGGTAATTTTATAATATTAGGTTTACCCTTAATTACCCAATTTATCTTTAACTGAAGTAAATAAAAATTATTGTAGTTACTATTCATAATATCAAAAAAATAAAATTAACCTATTAACATAATTTTGACCCACTGAATCCAAATATGGAATCCATTTTTCAAAATTCAAAACACATAAGTTGCAGTAATTATATTAAAATTTATCCTGTTGTTAAGAAAATGGGTTTTAAAAGTTAAAATATTGCCAAAGATTGAAATATTTTTAACTATGAATTCAATGTAAAATTAATGGTAATGACACAAATTATATTAAATGTTAAAAATATATTCTATTTATAATTTAAAACCATTCAATATTATAATTTAACCATATAAATTATTGCGACGAAAAAAGTTGATTTTAGTTAAAATATAGCGTGTTTTTACTATTCATTAAAATATGAAAGTTATCAGAATAATATGAAAATTTTATCCAAAGTAAATTTTTATATTCTGATTCCAAAGAAGAATTTTATTTTTTCAAATTTAACTTATAAAAATATCAAAAACTATATTTAAAGTGGGTGTGCCATCAAAAGGCGGCAAAACTACATTTTTTTAAAAATACTTATTTTGCCTGAAAATTTTATTTGGTTCTAATACAATGTTCTAGAAAATGTGTAAGATGAATAATAATGTTATAAAATTAAAAATTTATTTAATACTATTCATAACGGCTAGTCCATTATAATATTATAAAAATATATCATTGTTTAGTGAAACCCGGTATTGCCTACTACACATGCTATCGAGGAATGCTGCTTTGGCGTGCAACACAAGCCCAGAATAGTGTTTGCATATACTGCAAGCTAATACAGTGTTGCGTATAGTGAAATCCAATCTCGGTGTAGCTTAGAACACAAGACATCAAAGAAATTAAAAATAATATTTCTCAAAAAATCTCAGGGTGTTACATTCTACCCCCTTAAAATGAATTTCACCCTCGAAATTCATCGGGGTTATAAATGGTTTACTTCTTGAAAGTTTCTTTCATAGAAACCCACATCTTAAAAAGGAAAGCTAAAACTTAATTTTAAAATGAATTTTAGAAACAAAATGGATACCCAAATTAAGTCATCACTTGGGTTCCCACATTGGAGAACATAGGTGAAAATATGGATATGGCAGAGAAATCTAACCGTCAAGTTCTGATGGAGAGTGGTAGAGAACATGGCTATGAAAAAGCCAACAATCACAAAGCCATAAATTTTTGATAATCTAAGGTAACATCTGATTCATCATATATGAGGGCACTAAGACAACATTTTTGGTTTTAAAGATCATTTCCCTAATGTTGAATATTTTGAATTAAAATAAATACTTACTTGATTTTGGTACAATCGTATTGTTGCTCATGCTTTGAACAATTTCCACTTCGTCTCTTAAATAAATGAAGTCAAATTTGTCTTTTTCAAAGTATTAGTAAATCATGTGATAGAATGATATGTCATTCCATCTTTCTCAAACATAAGGTTATCAAAAGTTATATACATAAGTCCATCTATGGTGAGATTAATCGTATATGTTTCCAAAAACAGACTTATACTTCATCTATAATATCGCTTAATAAAATAAAAATAGTTTCTACTAACCAGGGACTTCATGTAGGCTAGTGGTAGGTGATAAAGGCATGTCGCACTTCATTTGAGGGTTCGATTCCTACAGCCTTGTTCGATGCGATGGGTTGTCGCCCGTCCTACGGGTTATCCTTTTCCTAAAACTATACTATTATAACATTCCAAAAATAATATCTAGAAACAAGTTCTATCTTTAAATAATACTATCTGATGTCTAACTTAATCCGTTACAAGATTTAGGCTTATCAAAAATACTTCTATCCAATCTCATAGTAAAAAAACAATTACCAGAAAGGTCATGTAACAAACATGTGAATACCATCATTTATCCCCCATATATCATAAGATATATCTTGTTGGTCACATTCCAAACATGTGAATACCTTAATCATGTATTCTCTTGAAAAAATGAATACCCATTGAACCTTAGTGAAAACGTGAATGCTGTAAAAAGTTAACTCATTCCACATACTAAAATCCCAAAATTTATATATACTCAAACCATGATATCAGTCATGAGCTCATTTAATTTTCGCTTTATCCCTTCATTATGCACATATCATCTTCTTTAAAAAAATATTTCAATCACTTTTCATGTTTACCGGTACCATATTCTTATAGAAAACCACAATGGACTAATACACAGATATTTCAATATACTATAAAAGTACCTCAACAACATTATTATTGAATTCCAATACACAAGCCCTTCAATACATCCTCTTCAATTATTTTCATGGAATTTTTCCTTCCTAGATTTATAAGTAACTTCTTAGGTCAAGGCATTGAGTTGGGTAATGCCCATATTCTCCACAGATAAGACATTGGACTCCATAATAGTCTATCACTATATGACCCTTTTCTCCACATAGATAACATATTCCCCTCCAATAGAGGTATTCCTCAAGGCTCTTCTTCCCTTCTTTAGAAATTTCATTCTTCATTTATCTATGCTCCTCACCATCCAAACATGCATAAAATTCCATCTTCCACTTTTTTGATGACTTAAGAATACAACTAAAGTTCACCTTGTAAATCATATATCAATATGACTGATTTGGAATAATCACAATATCTTTCTCTCGATCATAGTCAACAATTTGTCCATTGTAATCAATGTTAACTAAATTCCTACTTGTTCCCTCTATTAACTAAGACCAGAAACCATAGTGTAAGAAACAGTTAAAATAACAAGGATCCACATAATCATAAAAAGTCACTTATGGGATGTCTAACTTATCAAAAATTCTTTAATCCATGAAACCTTAGGTTCACCCTAGGTTTTTCATGATCGTCAACATAATTCTAGGACTCTAACCTATACGTATACTTAACCTTAGGGACATCCCTAGACATACCATAGAAATATCTCTAGGGATTTCACTAAAGTTTTCGAATCCTAGTTTCCAAAGGTTAACTAAAACTTTGATCTGATACCAACTGTAGAGACCCATACATGACATACATAGACATTAAATTACTCTTGAGGAATACTTAATACAAAAAAAAAAGCAGACACCAAAAAGCTGTAATAGTTTAGTGTATTTAGAAACATGGAACATAATCTTCTAATCATGGTAAAAGATCTTCAACATCTCCCATAAAGATATTACCCTTTTTTCTTACCTAAAAACATTCTTTATATCTTAGGGAAAAGAAAACATAAAAATGGTGATCTCAAATTCTCAGTAAGGGTAAACATGGAGAACATAAAACAATACATAAAAATTTTAATGAAAAAACTTGAACATAAAATCTAAACATCAAAATATTGAGCAAAGACATATATCTTGGTAGTATGTAAGGCACATATCATAATGGAACATCAATCATGAAAAAATAGCATGAGAAGAAAACATGTAATTTTGGAAAACCATTAAGCACATGATATGATTTCCATAGTTTCCAAGGCATTGCTTCCAAGACCATCTTAGTGGATAAAGTCCCTTTCTGAATCGAGTTCACTCCCCGTTCCAGTCCTATATCATTGAACTAGATTAACTTACCATTCCAACCATGTCTATCTCATGAGATATAAATATCTACCCAATTCATTGGAGGGATATATAGGTCCCCCCCTATCTAATAATGAAATCATTCTTACTTGTGCCACAAAATAAACATAAATCATTCATCATAACCCAAAGAATAAAATGGGTTTCATAAACATCATCCCAAAAAAAACATAATCCATATAAAATAAATGGATATCATTTCATAATAATAATAATCAAAAAATTTAAATAATAGAGACATTATACTTGAAACATAAACATACTGAATAATGTCATCTTAGATAGAAAATAATTTTGATAAAACACTTGAAATGAATTCTTGAGGAAAATATCATTTCTTCTTCAAAATAATTTTATTTTCACAAAATGCCATGAAATTTTAAAAGAAAATGATTTTGTTTAATATATTCATGAAATCTTGTAGAGTAAGCTTTATTAAGAAAATGTGTTATGAAACCGTAAAAATTTGTTCATGCCGTATAAGTTAAAAAACATTTTTCTCTTACTTCTCCTTGAAAAGTCAAAAAGTACATCGTATGTTAAAAAAAGATTCCTTCCATAACATGTGGTAAAAGTAAAAAATGGGTAAAGAAGACTTTAAACATACATGAAACCATTTTTAGAAAACAGGGACATGGATGATAAATATAACCCCAGTAAATACTTAAAATAAACAATCTCGGATAAAAACAATATTGTAAAAGTTATCCCATACCTTATATCTGATATGCTTAATATGTATCCTAACCTCCTGTATAATGATTTAAATAATGTAATTGAATTATTAAAGAATCATATTCATTATTATGATATCATATATGGTTCACTTATGACTTTATATTACCCATTCTTTTGTAAATTCCATGTTAAAGCAACGTTTTGGGTAAAATCGTTTCATTTATCACACGTGTTTCGATTTGTTGTTCTTGATATTATTACTCATATCTTGATTTAATTAATTCCAGAATGTAAAATATGATTTTTATATAATATATATTCAGTATATAAATATATATGATAGGTCGATAAATGGAATGAAATACACCATTCATGGAGACGGTAGGTCGTACGTACGCATGAACGCTATTTATGTTTCCTTCTTAAATTTAATGGAAGAAAGTAAATAACATATACATAAGTCCAGTATCCTTAATATGTCATATATTTTATGTTATTTTAATATATATACATTATTACCATTCTTTAATGGTTAACTTGGAGAATGAATCTCATCACGTCGTGGAGACGGTAATCCGTACGTACGCACGAGCGATGATATCGTTCCCATAATTATTGAATGGAATTAGAGTGGATGATATAATATCTCAGAATTAGTATCATGTTATAATTACCATATATATAGTCATTCTTTAAACCGTTATACCCATCAATGTAAGGTGGTGGTGGAAAAACAGATTACAACACGGCATGGAGACGGTATTCCGTACGTACGCACACGTGGTGATTTCATTTTCCGTAGGATAGATAGAAGGTGAAATGGGATTGTTTCATATTTATGAAAACATATCAGTATATTATTGATACTGATTTTATTACTTTATAATGAAACAACTAAAGAAGAAGAAGTAGAAGAAGAAGGAAACTTGAAAGAATCGGTAGAAGAGATTACCTCTTCTTCGACGCACCTCTTTTAATCTTCTTCTTAAGGCACTAGAGTTGGTCATTTGAGAAGACCAGAAACTCAATAATGTTTCTAGATAAGTGTAGAGGAGAAATGGGCAGGGGTTGGTATAAGGCCCCAACCTTAAACCTTACTTAATCTTGAGTTATTACAAGATTACACATTGAGGATCTTTTCAGGTTTATAGATTTATAGAATTAGATCATGAAACTTGCATTACATTCCACATTTAAAAAAAGTGGTTACATAAAAGACAGTATTTATTCTTCCCATCAATAGAAACATATTTAAAATAAAACATGGATTCTTTCTTCACACATCCTTGACAGTATCATCACATCATGTACCTTTCCAATGACCTGTGAAAAACATTTCAAAAAACTTGGGATGAGCATAAAAAGCTCAGTAAGGGTTATAAAAATATGGAAAGGAAACATGAGTTCATATATACATAAGAATGAAATCATACTTTACCCATAAAACATAGGAACTTTAACATACCTCATCAAATCATGAATAAATCATAGAAATCATAAGACATAAAGGTAACTTGAGGCATTCATAACATTCTTACATAGGGAGTAACCCTCTTGGTTATGTTTGGAATACCCACCACAGTATATTCCCTAAATCTATTCGGAGAAACCTTAATGTTTCACTCCTTCACGTTACCCAATGCATTGGAGAGCTATATCGGGCTCACTCGCCCTTATTTTATCACGGAACCACCCGTCTTCATAATAATGCCCAAGAACCTCAATATAATTGTATCACATAAAACATTCATAAAGGAAACATAACATTTCCACCTTTCAATCACAAGATATCAATACAACACATTGATATAAAAACATTATGAAAACCATTTTCAATACCAAAATAAAATAAAATTAAAACATGGTATTTATTTTTCTTTTAAAAAGAATGTATGGCTTGTAGAGGAAGCCGAAACTCAAATAACGGTCACGGCGGCAGAGAAGTCGTTGTCGCCGCATACGTACGACAAAAACATTTGCTTTTGTCGTTTAGTAAAATGCTTCGTATAAAAAATATTCTTTTGGATAAACGTAAAAGTAAAAGGGGTTTATACACCGTATAAAAGAAGGTTGTGTATAAAACAAAATATGCCTCAATGAATGGAGATTGAGACGAAGTCCCTTACAAAGACGACATCCTTGGTTTAAGGATAAATCAATTACATAATTATGTGTGACAAAAGAATACACCAAATATAAGTGGATATTAAGTGTAAAATAATCAAAGTTCATTCACACATATTCAAATGATGACATATTCAATAACTACATGTTGAACCCAAAGAAATCGAAATTGGGTTAAGAAGTTCCCTTGACATCCTAACGGCGTCACTTTAAAAAAAGGGAATCTCATCACATGGACATAAAATTTACATCAATAAGGATATATGATAACATATCCCAAAATTAAAATATGTAAATTAAAAGACCCAACAAAATAAGTCTTTTAAAAAGAGGAGGGTGAAAGGTTCCCTTACCGACATGGGTATCTTTCAAAACATACGCCCCGTGAAAGAAGGACAATACAACATTGATGTAAATACTCATAAATGAAAGAATATTACACAATGAGTAAAATAATGGTCTGTACATACACCACTCAAAGGAAATTGTGGCAAATGTAGCATAAATCTCACAGGAATAAAAGTGAGATGAAAAATCCCTTACGAAAACTCGGCAGCCTAACGTCGCCACTTAAAACTTCCAAAAATGGATTGATGAGATCAAATAGGGTATCTCATAATATTACAATAAAATGTACAGAAAGAGGAATATAAAATAGCATCCCCCATCATAAAAAAATGTGGATCTTAAAAGAAGTGACATAAAGGAGAGTACTTAAAGAGAAAGAGAGAGGTTAGATCTCTTACGAAAATTCGGCAACCTAACGGCGCCACTCAAAACATCTAAAATGGATTGATGAGAGAGAATAGGGTCTCTCATCATATGAACATAAAAATTACAGTAAGAGTAATATAAAAGAACATCCCAATCACAAGAAATATGAGCTTAGAAGGAATGACATAAAAGAGGGTACTTAAAAAGAAAGAGAGGAGTAGGATCCCTTACCTCAAGTCCGACTTGTCTTGTTCATTTCTTTATATTCCTGAATAATAAACTTTGGTCAATTAATAATTGCCTAATTAACTCCTTTAGAGACTATTATTCAGTTCATATCACATATTATTGTGTTATAATAATTCTTTAATAATGTTAGTTCATATCAGACGTTTTTGCCGATGTTTGGTACATGAGTCAAAAATGAACTTGTTTGAAAAAAGATTGCCCATGTAGTTATAAGTAAATAATTTCTAGAATAGTATTAATGATTAAAATATCATATATATCCAGTAAATATTAATTTCATACTATTCCATATCATTTGGAGATAAAAAACGAAAAGCACCGTTCATGGAGACGGTAGGCTGTACGTACACATGAACGTTACTTTCATTTTTTGTCATATTAATGGAATTAAAAAAAATGAGAGATATATATATATGTTATAATTCCGGAATTATATCTATAATTTAGATGTAATATATTAAATATATATCCATTATATATATGTACTTATAATATTACATAACATTTTGAGATAAGAAATGAAATGTACCGTTCATGGAGACGGTAAGCCGTACGTACGCATGAACGCTACTTCCATTTCTATTTCATATTTAATGGAATTAAAACATAATGATACATAATAGTATTTTAATTCCAGTATAGTTTCATATATAATATAATTAAATATATCCTTTATACGTACCACATATGGTATTAACGAATCAAATCACATTGAGGGGGCGGTAGTCCGCACCTCCTTAAATGAAGATATCGCGTTTACCCATAATGCAAACCATAAAGGTACGCCATAAATGAAAAATACAGAACCTTAAGTAAAACATAAACATATTAGATATCATATATAAATATAGTGTCATCTTAATGGACACCTTTTAAGGTGGTAGAAGAATGTTGAACAATCATCGTTTCGGGAGGCAGAAATTCGCCATCCACGGAAACAGTATGTTCTTTAACCATTAGATGTAGGTGTGTGAAAGTGTAGCTCGAATCCTTCTTATAAAAAAATCCTAGTATATTGATGATACTTGAGTTTTTACAAAATAAATGAATAAAAAGAGTTTAGGGGGTTGGAAAAGCAAAATAAAACAAAAGGACTCAAGTGAAGACATTACCTTAAAATCGGGTAACTCCCTTTGGTTTGAGCTCAAAGGCATCCTTGGGAATACTTCTGCCCAAATTGAGGCTTCAAGGAGTAAGAGAGGGAAGTGGAGAGACAAAATGGGCAGAGCTTGGCCGAGAAAAAGGCTTTGGGAGTGTGGGTAAGGGGGTAGAGGTGGGGGCCTTTTATAAGAGGAGAGGAGGGGCACTCTTGGAAGGTAAAGAGAAGTCAGTTTATTTTAAAATGGTATTCGGATTTAAGAGGTCCCACATTGATGTGTTTCGGGGATAAGGTGATAAGGGTTCGAAATAAACTCATCCAATACGTTTTTCACATGTGTAGGTCTTAGATATTACATTAACTTTCCATTTTATTTAAATCGTTAAATAATGAGGTCATCGCTGCATCATCATGATGTCATAAATAATTTAATTTATTTAATGTCTAAAAATTATAAAAAAAATACTATGATGTAGGAAAGATTTTTATCATTCCAATTAATATTTATAGTCAAAAATCTGATTTTTATAACCCCATTTAAAATTGTTTTAGTAAAACATTTAATGTTTGTCTCATTTTTACTTTAACTTTAAATAAAAAGATATTAATGTCATTTTTTCAACCAAAGTGGCTTCATGGGGTCCCCAAGTTGACCCATGGGTTTTCTGGGTCGGCCATGACACATCCAATGAGGTTAGGACATGTGTCAAGTTCATTTCATATTATTAAAACATTATTTTTACCTTAAACTACACTAATTACCTCTAATCGCGATTAAAAACTTAATAAGTTACTATTCACCAAAAAATTATTTTTATCCCATTGAACCACATTTTACTTCTTAATGACAACCATGTATGTCGGATTTTTGAAATTCAAAACAATAAGATGGAAAATTTTCATTTAAATGGAAAAAATCAGTTTTTATATGTACCACTTAGTGGTTTCACTATTCATCAAAAATTGAAGTTTTTTAGAAAAATCCCTAAAATTCACCGTAAGCTATATCTGATATTCCGAATTCAAAAATGAAGTCTATTTTCCAAAATTCAAAACATATAAGTCACATTAATTAATTTAATAATTAATTCTCACAGTCAGAGCAAATAGCGTGTTTTTATGAAACAATAAGTATCAAAAGATTGACACTAGTTTATGTCTGATTTCAAAGTGAAATTAATTCCAACGACCACTATTGGATTTAATGGTAAAAATATATTCTAATTTCACTTTTAAACCAATTAAAAAGATAATCTAATCATATAAAAAAATTAGATTAAAAAGAGGTTTTGAATTAAAATACAACATTTTACACTATTCATTAAAAAATGAACTTTATCAGAAAGATACCAAAAATTTACACAAAGTAAATGTTGATGTCCCAATTCTTAAGAAGAGTTTTATTCGGTCCAAAAGGATGTATAATAGTGAACAAAACTATATTTAATGATGGTTCTCCATCAAAAGGCGATAAGTGAACCTTTAGTGAAAACTGGGGCATATACGCCTAAAATTGAATTCTTTCCGTATTTTATGCCTTTATCTTTTATTGGATAAATGTAAAAACATTTAAAAACATATATAATCATATTTTAGTTATTTCTATCCATTCCCGCCAATACAACGGCTACATGTTAACTACCATTTAAAATAATATTATTTTATTATTATAGTGCAACGTAAGATTCCCAAGAAACTCGTTGTTGCGTGTTGGGTATGCCATCGAGCATAACATCCCCCTTTAAAGTCATATTAATATTTTATTCACAAATATGGATAAATATGAAAATTTCATATTCTTTATTTACCTGGGGTGTTACATCCTTCCCCCCTTTTGGGAATTGCATCCTCGTAATTTTTAAAATTGAGCTTGGAAACATCCTTGAAAGTCCCACATCGGAACAAGAGTTGGTAAAACAATCACTTTAAAATAAAGGAAGATAAGTACAGAGGTCACCCGAGTTAACCCATATTTAGAAAAACATGGACATGGAAGAAAAAGCAAAGGGTCATGTTCTTGAGGGAGAATGATAGTAAACATGTCTAGGAGAAAGTTAACAATAAGAAAGTCACAAACTTGTGATGGGTTAAACGGTATTCGATTCCCTAGTAGGAAAATTTAATAGACAACATTTCTGTTTTAAGTTACTTTTTATTGAGGAATTTATTCATAAGGAAACATAATCACTTATCATGTTGACTTTCAACTTTTACTAGATTCCTTAATCAAACTCATATTTTTTTCCAAAAGACGAGTATTTAGGGAGACTTGTTCGCATTAAGAGTACTATAATCAACTTCTAGAGAATCACCTAATCCACCAAAGAGAACAATATACATCCCATGTCTTTATGATTTAACCAAAACCAAAACTAAAAAGGTTAGTACAAGGTCAGATAATCCAGAAAAGGATAACCCATTAAAAAGAAAATCTATGCTTAATCTCCAAAATTTGTCCAACAAAACCCAAAGTTCAACGAGGACCATCTGATAAACAATTTGTCCATAAAATTATTCAAAGTAAACCAATCGAATATTGAAACCCAAATATTTGAAGGATTTAGTCACATAGTCTTCCAAGTTAAATCGTAACATTTATCTCCTAACAAAATCAGTTGCTCATAAAGTCTCATATTGAAAATTAATTAACCTAATCACATATCCTCCATGATAGGTTATTCTTTTTCATAAATAACCCAAAATCAACTTACTATTAATTCATAAAATCATATAACTAAAAAAGAATCAGTCAAACTAACCAGGGACTTCACGTAGTCCAGTGGTAGGCGATAAATACTAGTCGCACTTTGGTTGTGGGTTCGATTCCCGCAGCTTTGTCCGACGCGACGGGTAGTCACACGATCTGCATGTTGTCCTTTTTCCAAAACTATATAATTCTCAAATAATTCCCCAAAAAGGGATAAAATCATCAAAAATAACCATTACATAATTTAACCTCAATTTTATCTCATGCCTTTCACTTCAATCATAACATATAGTAACACATAATTAACTCAAAAATAAGGATCATATAAACCCAAATGGTTCTTTATAACTATGTCCACAAAAGAAAAGATAACTATTCCTTGAATAAAATTTGCCTATATTAAACATTAGGGTTACACATAATATAAAAACTCTTCTAATGTAACCCCATCATCAAAAGAGACTTAATACTCTTAATAACTTCACCATAACTCTTGAAGCCCTTATATGTTGACATCTTACACATTCAACATTCTTCATGATCCATTAACCATTCCTTTCCAACTTATTCCGAAATACCTCTTTCCTACAAACAAAATCATGAATCATATCCTAAGATTCCAAAATAGGAAAAAATAGTCATGAAATAATACATACCTTTGATTGGTCATTGTCAGTTTCTTTATCCTCAATTGGAATGGCATTGGGTATTGGTAAACGAACATTTGTACGCTCTTGGTGATCCCATTCACGAAAATTCTTCATAGGATATGTGTTTGCATAATGACCATGCACACCACATTTAAAACATTCAATTGATCCCTCAGAAAGAACTTATTTCCCTTTCCTTGAGTCAACTGGATGCTTCCTTTTTCCATGGCAGGTTCTTGCTTTATGAACTTCATTTCCACATCTATAGCATATTTCTGTCCCTTTGAAACATTTTCCTAGGTGTTTCTTTCCACAACATTGACACATAGGTTTTTGAACACACTTACCTTTATGATTATTACCTGTACTTCCGTAGGGATTTTTTTCTCGCATATATGATTCCTTAGAGAAATCGTCAAGGTTTAGGTGGTCAATCATGACTCCAGATAGTTGGTTGAGGATAATCACAAGAGTTCTCATTGCAGCTCCCATATCATTCAGTTGCTTGCTCAAAAAACTGTCACAGTTTCCTTCACATGAACTGTTAATTTGGTGCCTGCTAGATCCAGCCATTTACTAAAACCTAAAAGCTCAGTGTGAGTATATCAAAAAAACCATCATGTACTAATGAGGAAGATAAACACTAAGATATACTTACTCATTCACTTTATCTAAAACTATGACTCTTTCTGAAATCCTAACCATTATGGTAATGTCACTTATGCTTAAAGAATAACCTAACCTCTAAAGTTATCTAAACCGACCTCTGATACCAAATATAAGGCCCCAACCTTAAACCTTACTTATTCTTGAGTTATTACAAGATTACACATTGAGGATATTTTCGGGTTTAGAGTTATAGAGAATTAGATCATGAAACTTGCATTACATTCCACATTTAAACAAAGTGGTTACATAAAAGATAGTATTCATTCTTCCCATCAACGAAAACATATTTTAAATAAAACATGGATTCTTTCTTCACAGATCCTTGACACTATCATCACATCATGTACCTTTCCTTGGACCTGTGAAAAACATTTCAAAAAACTTGGGATGAGCATAAAAAGCTCAGTATTGTTTATAAAAATATGGAAAGCAAACATGAGTTCATATATACATAAGAATGAAATCATAATTTACCCATAAAACATAGAAACTTTAACATACCTCATCAAATCATGAATAAATCATAGAAATCATAACACATAAAGGTAACTTGAGGCATTCATAACATTCTTACGTAGGGAGTAACCCTCTTGGTTACGTTTGGAATACCCATCACATTATATTCCCTAAATCTCTTCGGAGAAACCTTAATGTTTCACTCCTTCACGTTACCCAATGCATTGGAGAGCTATATCAGGTTCACCTACCCATAGTTTATCATGGAACCACCCGTCTTCATAATAATTCCCAAGAACCTCAACATAATTGTATCACATAAAACATGCATAAAGGAAACATAACATTTCCACCTTTCAATCAAAAGATATCAATACAACACATTGATATAAAAACATTATGAAAACCATTTTCAATACCAAAATAAAATAAAATTAAAACATGGAATTTATTTTTCTTTTAAAAAGAAGGCATGGCTTGTAGAGGAAGCCGAAACTCAAATAACGGTCACAGCAGTGGAGAAGTCGTTGTCGCCGCATACGTATGACAAAAACCTTCACTTTTGTCATTTAGTAAAACGCTTCGTATAAAAAAGGTTCCTTTTGGATAAACGTAAAAGTCAAAGGGGTTTATACACAATATAAAATAAGGTTGTGTATAAAACAAAATATGCCTCAATGAATGGAGATTGAGACGAAGTCCCTTACAAAGACAATATCCTTGGTTTAAGGATAAATCAATTACATAATTATGTGTGACAAACGAATACACCAAATATAAGTGGATATTAAGTGTAAAATAATCAAAGGTCATTCACACATATTCAAAGGATGACATATTCAATAACTATATGTTGAACCCAAAGAAATCGAAATTGGGTTAAGAAGTTCCCTTGACAGCCTAACGGCGTCACATCAAAAAAAGGGTATCTCATCACTTGGACATAAAATTTACATCAATAAGTATATATGAGAACATATACCAACATAAAAATATGTAAATTAAAAGACCCTACAAAATAAGTCTTTTAAAAAGAGGAGGGTGAAAGGTTCCCTTACTGACATGGGTATCTTTCGAAACATACGCCTCGTGAAAGAAGGACAATACAAAATTGATGTAAATACTCATAAATGAAAGAATATTACACAATGAGTAAAATAATGGTCTGTACATACACCACTCAAAGGAAATTGTGAAAAATGTTGCATAAATCTCACATGAATAAAAGTGAGATGAAAAATCCCTTACGAAAACTCGGCAGCCTAACGGCGCCACTTAAAACATCCAAAAATGGATTGATGAGATCAAATAGGGTATCTCATCATATTAAAATAAAATGTACAGAAAGAGGAATATAAAATAACATCCCCCATCATAAAAAAAGAGGATCTTAACAGAAGTGACATAAAGAAGAGAACTTAAAGAGAAAGAGAGAGGTTAGATCTCTTACGAAAATTCGGCAGCCTAACGGTGCCACTCAAAACTTCCAAAATGGATTGATGAGAGAGAATATGGTCTCTCATCATATGAACATAAAAATTACAGTAAGATTAATATAAAATAACATCCCAATCACAAGAAATATGAGCTTAGAAGGAATGACATAAAAGAGTGTATTTAAAAAGAAAGAGAGGAGTAGGATCCCTTACCTCAAATCCAACTTGTCTTGTTCGTTTCATTATATTCCTGAATAATAAACTTTGGTCAATTAATAATTGCCTAAGTACCTCCTTTAGAGACTATTATTCAGTTCATATCACATATTATAATGTTATAATAATTCTTTAATAATGTTAGTTCATATCAGACGTTTTTGTCGATGTTTGGTACATGAGTCAAAAATGAACTTGTATGAAAAAAGACTTCCCATGTAGTTATAAGTAAATAATTTCCATAATAGTATTAATGATTAAAATATAATATATATCCAGTAAATATTCATTTCATACTATTCCATATCATTTGGAGATAAAAAACGAAAATCACCGTTCATGGAGACGGTAGGCTGTACCTACGCATGAACGCTACTTTCATTTTTTGTCATATTAATGGAATTAAAACAAAATCAGAGATATATATACATGTTATAATTCCAGAATGATATCCATAATTTATATGTAATATATAAAATATATATCCATTATATATATGTACTTATAATATTACATAACATTTTGAGATAAGAAATGAAATGTACCGTTCATGGAGACGGTAAGCCGTACGTACGCATGAACGCTACTTTCATTTCTATTTCATATTTAATGGAATTAAAACATAATGATACATAATAGTATTTTAATTCCAGTATGGTATCGTATATAATATCATTAAATATATCCTTTATACGTACCACATGTGGTATTAATGAATCAAATCACTTTGAGGGGGCGGTAGTCTGCACTTCCTTAAATGAAGATATCGCGTTTACCCATAATGGAAACCATAAAGGTACGCCATAAATGAAAAATACAGAAGATTAAGTAAAACATAAACATATTAGATATCATATATAAATATAGTGTCATATTAATGGCCACCTTTTAAGGTGTTAGAAGAATTTTGAACAATTATCGTTTCGGGAGGCAGAAATTCACCATCCACGGAAACAGTATGTTCTTTAACCATTAGATGTAGGTGTGTGAAAGTGTAGCTCGAATAATTCTTATACAAACATCCTAGTATATTGATGATACTTGAGTTGTTACAAAATAAATGAATAAAAAGAGTTTAGGGGGTTGGAAAAGCAAAATAAAACAAAAGGACTCAAGTGAAGACATTACTTTAAAATCAGGTAACTCTCTTTGGTTTGAGCTCAAAGGAATCCTTGGGAAGACTTCTGCCCAATGTGAGGCTTCAAGGGGTAAGAGAGGGAAGTGGAGAGACAAAATGGGTAGATATTGTCCGAGCCAGAGGCTTTGGGAGTGTGCGTAAGGAGGTAGAGGTGAGGGCCTTTTATAAGAGGAGAGGATGGGCACTCTTGGAAGGTAAAGAAAAGTCACTTTATTTTAAAATGGTATTCGGATTTAAGAGGTCCCACATTGATGTGTTTCGAGTATAAGATGATAAGGGTTCGAAATCCACTCATCCAATAGGTTTTGGACATGTGTAGGTCTTAGATATTACATTATCTTTCCATTTTATTTAAATCGTTAAATAATGAGGTCATCGCTGCATCATCATGATGTCATAAATAATTTAATTTATTTAATGTCTAAAAATTATAAAAAAATAATAATATGATGTAGTAAATCTTTTTATCTTTCCAATGAATATTCATAGTCAAAAATATGATTTGTATAACCCCGTGTAAAAATTTGTTTAGTAAAATATTTAATTTTGTCTCATTTTTACTTTAACTTTAAATAAAAAATATTAATGTCATTTTTCCAACCAAAGTGACTTCATGGGGTCCCCAAGTTGACCCATGGGTTGTCTTGGTCGGCCATGACACATCCAATGAGGTTAGGACATGTTTCATGTTCATTTAATATTATTAAAACATTATTTTTACCTTAAACTACACTAATTACCTCTAATCGCGATTAAACAATTAATAAGTTACTATTCACCAAAAAAATTATTTTTATCCCATTGAACCACATTTTACTTCTTAATGACAACCATGTATGTCGGATTTTTGAAATTCAAAACAAAAAGATGGAAAATTTTTATTTAAATGGAAAAAATCAGTTTTTATAAGTACCACTTAGTGGTTTCACTATTCATCAAAAATTGAAGTTTTTCAGAAAAATCCCAAAAATTCACCGTAAGATATATTTGAAATTCCGAATTCAAAAATGAAGTCTATTTTCCAAAATTAAAAACATATAAGTCACATTAATTAATTTAATAATTAATTCTCATAGTCATAGGAAATAGCTTGTTTTTATGAAACAATAAGTATCAATAGATTGACACTAGTTTAAGTCTGATTTCAAAGTGAAATTAATTCCAATGACCACTATTGGATTTAATGGTAAAAATATATTCTAATTTAACTTTAAAACCAATTAAAAAGATAATCTAATCATATAAATAATTTAGATTAAAAAGAATTTTTGAATTAAAATAAAACATTTTACACTATTCATTAAAAATGAACTTTATCAGAAAGATACCAAAAATTTACACAAAGTAAATTTTGATGTCCCAATTCTTAAGAAGAGTTTTATTTGGTCCAAAAGGATGTATAAGAGTGAACAAAACTATATTTAATGACGGTTCTCCATCAAAAGACGATAAGTGAACCTTTAGTGAAAACTAGGGCATATACGTCTAAAATTGAATTCTTTCCGTATTTTATGCCTTTATCTTTTATTGGATAAATGTAAAAACATTTAAAAACATATATAATCATATTTTAGTTATTTATATCCATTCCCGCCAATACAACTGCTACATGTTAACTACCATTTAGAATAATATTATTTTATTATTAGAGTGCAACGTAAGATTCCCAAGAAACTCGTTGTTGCGTGTTGGGTACGCCATCGAGCATAGCATCCCCCTTTAAAGTCATATTAATATTTTATTCACAAATATGGATAAATATGAAAATTTCATATTCTTTATTTACATGGGGTGTTACAGTTGGCCAGGCATGAAGGCTCAATGTGTTGTGAAGAGGAGATGGAGGAGGTTCCCTTTTATAAGGGGGAGAGGGGCACCTTTGGAAACCTAAGAAATATTAATTTATAAAAAATTCAAACCCCACATAAAAACTTCCAAAATGACTCAAATCCAAAGCATAGATGAGATAGGGTTGTAATCTCATCAAATAACAAAATTTAGACATGTTGGGAATTTATTTTAAACATTATCAACTTGATTTATCCTTATTTAATATATTTAATTTTATTTGTGGTTCTAAATTTTAAATTGTTATAAATAATTACTTACGTGTTGTGAATTTTCCATATTTGGATAATTTATGAAATTTTCGACGATATAAATTTTAATTTATAATTTTTAAATATTTGTGTGATTTTTAAACAATTTTATATTATGTTCTTTTTATAAAAATAACAATAGTGTCAATTTTGACACTATTCATTTATTTGAATTTAAATAAAATCCTCACATAATATATGTTCAAAATAAAAGCTTTAATAGATTCATAAAAAGTCATATTTATCTATAAAATTAGTGGAGAACATTAAATAGTCATATAATATTTATTTTAATATTTTTAAAACCATTTATTTGATATTTCAATCAATAAAATAATTTCAACATCACTATTGTGTCACCTTTAATGATAATTATTTAATCCTTAAGAATTATACATAAATCCACATGATGTAGATAATTTTATTTTATTTCTCGAGGCTATTCATGTTCGATGTTTCATGAAGTTTATCACTAAATTAATATTATTATACTTATAAGATTTAAGAGAGTGACATGTTGTCACTTTCTTTGGTTTTAAAAATAATTAAATTATTTTCATGGTCAAAAGTCCATAAAATGAATATAATAAGACCCTTAGGTGATTTTGTTCGAATTTTAGTCATCCAATAGAATTTTGGAATGTTTTAGTGTAATTTTATAATCTCAGTTTTACCCTTAATTACCCGATTTATCTTTAACTGAAGTAAATAAAAACTACCGTAGATACTATTCATAATATCAAAAAAATAAAAGTAACCTTTTAACATAATTTAGACCCACTGAATCCAAATATGGAATCCATTTTTCAAAATTCAAAACACATAAGTTTCAGTAATTAAATTAAAATTTATCCCGTTGTTAAGAAAAAGGGTTTTAAAAGTTAAAATATTGCCAAAGATTGAAATGTTTTTACCTATGAATTCAATGTAAACTTAATAGTAATGACACACATTATATTAAATGGTAAAAATATATTCTATTTATACTTTAAAACCATTAAATATTATAATTTAACCATATAAATTATTGTGACCAAAAAAGTTTTTTAAATTAAAATATAGCGTGTTTTTACTATTCATTAAAATATTAAAGTTATCAGAATAATATGAAATATTTGTCCAAAGTAAATTTTTATATCCTGAATCCAAAGAAGAATTTTATTTTGTCAAATTTAACATATAAACATGTCAAGAACTAGATTTAAAGTGGGTGTGCCCTCAAAAAGTGGCAAAACTGCATTTTTTTAAAAATACTTATTTTACCCAAAAAAATTATTTTGTAATCATACCATGTTCTAGAAAATGTGTAAGATGAATAATAATGTTATAAAATTAAAAATTTATTTAATACTATTCATAACAGCTAGTCCATTATAATATTATAACAATATATCATTGTTTAGTGAAACTCGGTATTGCGTACTACACACACTATCAAAGAATATTACTCTGGCGTGCAACACAAGCCCATAATAGAGTTTGTGTATACTGAAAGCTAATATATTGGTGTGTATAGCACAATCCAATCTTGGTGTAGCATACAACACAAGACATCAAATAAATTAAAAACAATATTTCTCATAAAATCTCGGGATGTTACAATCATTCTGAAATGAACAAGATTGTAGTTATTTTAAATCAGCCATGGATAATAAAATTCTCAAGAAACTATGACCCAAGAATCCTAATGAGGTCCACCTCACAAATTATCCCAAGAACTTCCCTTTCCATAAAAGTATGGGTCATGAAATCCTAAGTTGATTCGTCATTAATACGTACATCAAAGCATGTTCAATTACAAATAGGTGATGTTAGATAACACCCCAAAGATGGTGGCCTACATAACCATCACCCAGTCAACATAAGAATGTCATAGGAAGAATGTTTTGTCCATGAGTGGGTAGAATTTCAACAACTGGATGTCTCAAAAAGAAGTTGAACAGGATCATGCCACCATGATCCAATAGCTTCACAGACCAAGAACTGTTCTTCCACATAGGGAGGTGACATCAGATATTTCTTCTAAATATGGATGCGACCATCAAAAACAAGAAGATACAGATTAATAAGAGTCATATTTTTCTCCAACGCAAGCACAAACTCTTACTGATTTCTTCCCTGTAAAATTTGAACCACAAGCACCACCCAACAAAATAGAACCCTCATTAATAAAAAGAGATCATTTTTGGTTCTTTTAATATGATACACTTGTTAAAACCCTTCTTCAATGATGAGTATTCCTATGAGTATGAGTTCCCTACACTTAACAGAGTAATAAGAGGTGGTATGAATAGGTATTGAGGATACAAGGGACAACATGGGTGTGGTCGGACCCAATATTTCAGTCACATCTCCGTAGTGGAAATATATGTAGGTGGGACCCAAGGTAAAGTGATCCAGCCCACCCAGTAAAGATATATAGGTGTCTCAAAACCCTCTAGTTATCATCCAAAACTAGTTTTCTTACATGACCTCCTAGAGGGGGTGTGGTTATTTGATCATCCCAGGAAACATGGAAGGCCAAAACAACATTCACCATTGGTATCAGGTGCTCCCTCAACCTCTACTCAAGAACCATTCATATATATTTCAAATTCCTCAACTCCTGAGAATCATAATAAATATAAATTCCACCTTGGGAATCTCCAAACTCTGCCACAAAAATACAACAATTGGAAATAGCTTTTAGTTTCCCCATCCATGATATCAATCCTTTATGCGGTCTATATCTCAAAAGGAATCATGGGGGGACTAGATTAATACCCCCAAATCCCAAATGAGTTCAAGACAAAATTCATTTCTACTGAGGTATATTGAGTGGATACCATGTGCGTAGAATTAAATGTTTCTATTTCATTAAAATATTAGGATCTAGAATAGTTCATCTAAAGAAACATCAGACCTCTTTATGTTTTGGTTAGACTCAATAATGTCGACATCTGAAGGAATTTGATTTAAAATGGTTCCTTGATTAACCTAATTTGGATTTAAACCCTCTAACATTGGTGGTATACTGAGTGATATTTGTCTCCCATAAAGATGAACATTGAAGGGTATGATAAGAATGAGAAAATTCCTTCGGGGAAGATAAATCTTGAAACTCGGTTTTGGGATCTCACATATACTACTGAGATTATGGTTATTCAGTAAGAAACTAGATAAAATATCATGTTCGGAAGGCCCTGTATCCATATCCACATGATGGTACCTTCAACATTCCATCAGTGTTTGAAATACTCCATCATTTGGAAGGTCGACATACTACATGGTGACAGTTCTCCCATTGAGACTTTTGAATCCACATATGTTGTGTTAGGTTTATACAAATAGTAATGAAAACAACTAAATTTAGAAGATGATATATTGGTTTCATCCTCCAATGGATTGGGGAACACCTCTACATGTCCCTGGAGTATGCTCGACAGTGACTATGTGTTCCACATAAATATAGTTGAGAAAATAGAACTAGCCTCAAATGTCATATCTGCTTCTATCCCGAATGATAGTGTAAAATACAATCAGATCCAGATTCTCTTTACAATTAATCTTGTAGTAGGGGATGATAATGTATTTTCTTATAGAATCTATCACCTACAAAGTGATAGAGATGACCCCAGATCCCCGACATCGTCTATAAATTACTCTATAGATTCTGAGGTAGAAATAAAACAGTATTGCCTCTGGAATTATCCTTGGGAATTTTAGGAAGGCATCTCCACCACCATTGATGAGATTAGGCAAGTAAATCTTGGAAAAGATGAAAACTCAAGTATGACACTGATTATTTATTCCATGTCCCTGAAGTAGCTGGAGATATATATTGCATTTCGTAAGAAACACCAATATGTATTCACATAGAATTATAAAACAAATCTAGGACTGAATCCAGATGTGTCTACATACTATCTCATCCTACCCAATGACCATTCGAGATTAAGGTGGGAATCTGGGAGGATGCACCCCTTTCATGCAACCAAGATAGTGGAAGAATTTGGAAAATTTATGAAAACCAACTTTTTTGGGAAGTATAATACCCAAGATGGATCACCAACATTGTCCTAGTCAAGAATAATAATGTGAAGAGTATGGTATATATATATTTTAGAGATCTTAATCAATACGAACCAAAAGAAAATTTCCAATTTTCGATCACAAAACTCTTAATCAATGAAATTGTTTTCTTCCAAGACATTTCCTTCATGGACGAGTATTCGGGGTATAACCAAATAAATATGGCCCCTAAAGATAAGGAATCCACTAACTTCAGAAAACCCTAATGATATTTATCTATTAGTTAATTCCATTTGGATTGAATAATTTTATCTATATTTATCAATGTTTTGGCATCATATTTTTAAGCCCTTATTAGGGAGATTATTGAAATATTATATCGACAACATGGTCGTCAAATCCCATCAGTGATTTGATCACTTCGCATATATGAAATGATTCTTCGAAAAGATGTGAAAACAATGTCTGAAGATGAATCCACTAAAATGTGACTTCATGGTAACATTAGTGATGTTCCATGGCTTTCTGGTATGCCACTGTGGCATCAAGGTTGACCTAGAAATGACTAATGATATTTTAGAAATGTCACCCCAGGGAATATCAAAGAACGAAGGGGTGTCCAAGGGAACCTCAACTACATTTGTAATATCATATCCATAATGGATGTAATATCTCTCTCATTCACCAATATAATGAATTATGTAATCTCTTATCAATGGGATGTTGAATAACAAGAATCCTTTGAGAGTATCAAGCGGTACATTATTCACACACTATTCCTATTACCACCAGTTCAATGAAATCCACTAATAATATTTGTGTCTTCTATTGAACAATCTATTAGGCCCCAATCCCATGTAAGAATGATGGAGGGTGTTAGATGAGTATCTACTACCTCAATTAGATGATTCTAGGTACTTAGAACCATTATTCTGATGTTAAGAAGAACTGCCTCTCACTCATCATTGCAGTGAAAAAGATGAGGAATTACTTGTAGCACCATGAAGTCCATATGTTCTCTCATATTGATCTTATTAGTTACATCCTTGTCTATCCCATGATTATCGGGCATCTAGACGGATGGGAGTTCATTATACAATAGTATGACATTCAGTTCATGTCATAGATGTCGGTGAAAGGGAAAGCCCTAAATGATATACACACCTCACATCCAACCCTGTAATGTAAACTAGTGGACAATGAGATTCTGGATAAGGAGTTTTTCATTGACCATGAAAATCAACAGACATGGGAGATGTACTTTGATGTAACAATTGAATGTCCTATTTTAAAAAATATGAAAACAATAAACTCAATCGGGCTTGATTATGGGTGTAATTGATTCTCCAGACAATGAAATTTTTCCCTACTATTTCTCACATTCTTGAAGGATTCATGAATAATGAGGCAGAATACAAATCCCTCATCACTATCTTTAAACTATCCCTACAGTTGCAGATATCCATCCAAAATATCAATGGGGATTTAGAACTAATGGTAAAGTATACCAATGGTGAATATTCCATAAAAATGGAAGAACATACCCATGTCACTGGCTATGTTAGGGGACTAATGGAAGAGTTCCCTTTTGACCCCATGTTGCATCATGTTCCCCAATCATGGAATGCTAGTGCAAATGCAATGTCTAATGCATCCATAGTCCTGGCTGAGCCTGATCAGGAGGAGGAAATATTCCTTATCACGCACCAAAAAATGGAATCATCAATGGTCATATGTGATTTGAAAAAAATTAGGTTAACATCACCCCAGATCATGTGAATTTACATCCTCCACTGGAGGACGGATCCTATAATTATTTATCTCCAAAGTGGGACTCTCTGGACAGATCATGCCTGAAGGGAACAAATTAGGCACCAAGCAGTGAACTTTACCCTATGGGGTGATCTATTGAGAAACAATTCCTATAAAAGTGAGGCTTTGATGGAAAAATCATTAATTTCATAGAATAAAGAGATATTCCCACCATCAAGGAATAAATCCATCCATATTCCTGTGGTGCTCATCAATCTAGGACCATTCTCTCCCACCAAATCCGGAGGCTCATTTACTACTAGAAAACCATGATATAAGACTATGTATAATTCACTATGAAATTTCAAGACTGATAGATCCATGAAAAGTTCATCAACAAACCTCAAAAATTGTTACATACAACTAAATATTCCTTTCCATTTGTTTTATGGGTAATGGATATTGTGGGGTCATATCCTCCATCCATAACTAAGTAGTTCATGTACATCCTTACTACTACAGACATATTCTACAAATGGTTTGAGGAAATAACCCTTAAAGAAGTCTGTATGAAGAATATCATCAACTTCATAAAGCTTGATATCATCAACCAATTTTATTTCCCTCCCAAAATATTGATGGACAACAACACCAACTTCTTTCTACAGAGTTAAAGAATTTATACCAGGAGTACAACATCAAGTCCAATAACTAATCCCGTAATTATGCAATGGAAATTGTTCAAATAGATAAATTCAAGAAGAATATATCAAATATACTCTATAAAATAGTAAATAAAGACAATATGTATTGGTCAGACAATATCCCCCATGCCTTATAGGCCTACTATGAAACCACACATAATGCTACACAAGAAATTCTGTATTCATTGGTGTACGGGATATAGGTATTGTTAACCATAGAAGTCTAACTTCCTTCACTATAAATATCCATTTACAGAAAACTCTAAGATAATTAGAAATCAATAATGTGGCTAGATGATCTCGAGTTTCTTGATGATAACATGCTACATATATTACACAACCTTGAAGTTCATCAAAATCCGATTTCATGGGCCTTCAATAAAATTGCCAGCCTCCATTCATTTCATTAAGGAGAATTGGTATTGGAACATATAACCCCAATGATACAAGGTAAGAATCCTCCAATGTTGTAACCGTGATGGGAAAGGCCTTATATGATATATAAGGTCTATCATAACAGATATTTCTCATTGTCCACAATGGATGGGGAATGTGTCACACCCCCACCAATGAATGTTTTCATAAGAAATTATTTTCAAAGATTCCATCAAGCGTCTCTCATCTTAGTAGCATGCTGTTAATCTACAAAAAAAAGTCTATGCTTCAAGACATTAAATAGAAAGACATCTCAATTCATTACCACATTATGTTAAACTATATGGAGCACATCCAGGTGGACAGAATTTATACTATATGGAAAACATCTTCACCACATGACTTTAAACTATACAAATCCCCCAATGATTCATCATCATTCATGTTTGGTGACCCACATTATTAACACAAGACATTAAAATACATGGATGATGTCTATTCCACATGAAATTAAATTTAATGGGTGTCGAGAAAAATATACAACTTTATTATCATTATAATGATATACATAGAGATTCCTAGATTCTATGTGTGGGCCCAACCACTGCATGATGAAAAATTACCCTATCATTTCTCCAATTGCCTCCTTATCTTGGGTAACCCTTTCCATTAATTATTTCTCCCACCAAGCATCAGTCACATGATCTTAAGATAATTGTTAGGATAATACCAACACAAATAAGGAATATTATCCCATGATAGGGATATCATGTTCTTGATTGCTTGCTGCATGATGTTATACACCACCATTGATGTCTCTTGTATGATATAAAATTGCACAATCCTGTTTACCTTGGCTGAGAGGGCCACTATTTTTGGTGTTGTCCACACACCATACCTCCATTCATGAACTTTGTGTGGCTTGATTCCTATTATAACATGATACATGGTGATGCTCAAATCGTTAAACCTCTGTATAGTCACATAAAATAAGCATAAAAAATAACCTTCTCTCCATATAGGTCAGACATCCACAGGGATCCATCTCAATTTCTATGTTTGGCGAGATTCCTTCCACCATAGGATACCTAGTGACATCCATTCCTTTATTCCTTAGGCCCATATGAAACATTACCATTTTACATCAGGAATCCTACATCCATGTCGTAGTATTTTAAACTACACAGTTATTTAAGAACAATGTGTTTCTTAATTCCTTTCATCATAGGATACATAGTGATGACTGGATCCCCAATCCAGGGACCATCCACAACTACCAATGGGAATAACTCCTCCCTCTTTGTATGGTTCAAACCTTCATAGAGAGTTTCCTATTCGAGAACTATGTGTGTCTTGATTCCTTCCATCATAGGATATTTAGTGAAGCCCATATTTTAAATCCTAAGACCAGCTATAAAAACCAATGGAAAAAATGCACCTCCTACTGAATAAGAGAAAATAATACCAGCTCATTTTTTCCTATATAAAATTCTTATCTATGTACAATTTTCTTGTGCACATAATAAATCTTTAAAAGTTATTTACATTGGTTTCAACATCATTTCCACATGATGTTAAACTTCAAGTAAGTATATACATCATCACAACATGATGTTAAACGACAAGTAAAATGTCTTTTTCAAAAGACTTTAAAATTGAATTAAAAATATGTCCTTGCAACATGACATTAAAAGGTAAAGACCATCATCCACTATAATACCTTATAAAAGGACCATAAAAGCCTTGACCTTATCGACCAGAGTACAGGGTGCTTCTTCAATCTTTTAAGAACCAAAATTCATAAATCAGACATCATGTATTGAGATCCTTGGGTTACTACAAAACATACATAGGTCTTGGAATGGAAAATTTATCTCTCTATATGACCATTTAATCAAGGTATAAGTTCTCAAACATACCAACTAGATATATAATATCTCGATAATGGGGGATTTATAATCTTTGAGAGCCTGACGACACCATGGTAGAATGCATCACCTGAGGGTGTTTTGTGTCTAAACCTGCATGATTTTCCCATATCATTAATCATAACCTAAGAACCTCAAGCTGTGATTTACAACATTTTCATCTCCCCCTCAGAAGCATGTTAGACTAATCTTGACCCTAGGAATTCCAATTTGTATCTTATGTAACATTCCCCTCATATTAGTTTCAAGTGCATCACAAACTCAAACTACCTACTCATTGGTAAAATCTATATGACCGTAAACCATATCTGTTGATAGTCCAAATTTCAATACCTTAAACTAATAGAAAATGATAAAAAAACATTTAAAGTGAAAATATGCGTAGGGAAACTTGGGAAACATTCATGTATTCTCTCATTGAACTCTTCATCTCCAGATTCTAAGAAAAAATTATTGTTTATGTGATTAAGTCATAAATATCATAGGGCCTACTTTATAGCCCTAGTAAAATCCATGTTATGCTTGATTGATCCCCTAGTCCAAGAAAATGTTAGATTAATTATTTTTTATATATCTTCACTATGATAACATGTTCTCTAGGCATATATAAAACTTTTAGGGTGTTGAACCCTTCTTGGATATTACACTTTCCACAAGTCACATTCGTTATTTGAGCACCTAAAGGAACCGAAAATCATTGAAAAATCTTAGAAAAGGATACCTGGCTTCAAGGACCCTTTTTTACTATGAATGTGTGCCAATGGATCTTGTTTATGATCCTATGGTCATCAAAAAAATGTGTCACTCTGAAAAAGTCTTTGGGATCCTTTTAAGCCTTGAAATCATGGTGGAAGATCTTACCACCTCATTGTGGTTTGGGCCATTCTTGATATGATTATCCCTTACCATACTCATGACCTAAATGCTTTGAACCATGATTTACAGTCCCCATAAAAATACTATTCAAGTGGATTCAAAATCCTCAATTTTACATCACTATGTTTTGTATTGTTTCTCAAATAATGAACAAGAAAATATATTTCAGAACCTTTTGATCACCCACACCATATGTTCATAAACCATCGGGTGTAAGGATAAAGATTCACATAAGAGATGAACTGCTCTAGGGTAACAGAACCCTTCCTAAATAGCCTTTACTTCATACCCAACTTCATAATCTGGATGTTTGAGTCTTCATAAATCATTCATAGTCCATGGGAAATTGTGGGAAGCCTATGTTTGGTTGTACAATAGATCCATAAGGTCTTTAACCTACTAAGAAGAGTCATCCCCTTCTTGTAAGAAATAAAATCAAATCCTTCTGATCCCTGGTATCACTATGGTAAATCCCGACATCTTAGGGTGTTATGGGTCATCCCGGACATGTCTACCCCATCCCATATTCCCATAATCAAAATTTTGGGTTATGGTTTACTCATACCATGCTCCAACTATCCAGGAGGACCTAAACTCCCGGATACATTATCTATCCACCCAAATCACCTCCATGATCTTCCATGTATCATAGAAAAGCGTGGGGACACCACTTTTTGACCATACTATAAATGCATAAGGTATTTGATCTACCAATAAACAACATCAACTACTTGTAGGGAAGGAAATCCAATCCTTGTGATGCCCAAAAACACCACAACAAAACTCAAAACCATAGGGTGTCTTGGGACATCCCTATCATTTCTTCCCATATTTTATATTCAGTAATACAACATCCAAGATGAAATCCACTAAACTACAACAATGATAAGTATGAGATAAAATAACCTAAACTACAAAAAAATATAATTTAAGGGTGAGAATAATCTAAACTAATGTGATTGAAGGTCCTACGTAAAAGCCCTTAAACTACAAAAATAGAAGATTTAAGCTAAAAAGTCCTTAAATTATAAGTCAACCACAATTTAGTAGGAAATAATGGAAGAGATGCAAATATTTCTAGACAAACTATATGGAATTTGAAAAAATCAATCTACACTCTCAATTTCCATTGACTTTGAAAAAATATAGATAACTCTTCCTTCAAGATATATATTCTTCCCAATTTATCTTTTTTTGAATTAGGTAATCTCAAGATATTAGGAGAATATATGTTAATGAAGAATATCATGTTGGTGGGAATTCATGAGAATTTCACAAGAATAATATATTATAATTCAGACATTCAAATCCAGGCATTCATGTTTACCTGATATTATAAAAAGTATGGGTATCATTTATGGTTCATAAAACATCATATTAGTGCAATGTGAGGACCATAATGAATCAAGGAAAACTAGAAAATAATGTATCATTTTTTATAGGTCTACTGATTTATAACATACTTGGAGAGGAATCTACAAATATCAGAGTGTCTCCCTATAATATATAATCCCTAGAAAAGTTGAAAAATTAAAATTCCATCACAGCATATTCTCAGAAGAGACCTTTAGCACTAAAATATTCTTCTCTAGGGAGGTAATAGATTATTGTAATTGGTCAAAATATTTGGTCTCCACCTACATAATCTAATTCAACTCCTCTTCCCTTAAAATGAAATTAAGCCCGACCTTCTCCTAAATTTCAAGGATTCTATATTTATCTAGAATAGTTTTCTATGATATCTGAATAGCATACAAAAATTCGGATTATTATTCTTGATGATTTCTAATTACATATTAAAGATGTTCAATATCAACATTATTAGTAATAACCATATCCCGATGAGATTTTTCCTCCACTAAAATCCAAGAAGCTTCATTTAAGGCCTCATCCAAGCTTTTCTTCACTAAAGTGTAAGACTTAGTGGATACCACCATCAATTGAGGGGATATATTCTGTTATCTTAGGGATATCACCTCTTTCACCCATGCATGAATGGAGGTATAGTCAAAACCCTCATATCCATGGGTTTTAAAAATAAATTGATGGTGACCCAACTAATCTTTCAACCATTCTAAATGGGTCCTTAAAACTATGTTCTAAATCTCCCACCATATCTATCACTACATTGACTGAAAAAAAGATGCATAACCCGAGCGTTGATATTATACCATCCTAGGAATAATAATATATTACTATACTATGTCGCTAAGAGAAGAAGATTTGGTCATAGTCTTCAACGAAGAGGGAAGGGATCCAACATCTACATTGGTCAACTCAGTTAGAGGGATCCCCAAGAGATCATGGAAAGGAACATTTGAGCTTCAAATGAAGATAATGCAACAATGGGCATATGGTTTTATCATACAATGGATAAATAAAATGATATAATCAACTAAACAATAGATATAAATGATGTTAGAAACATACCATTTTAGGTTGCATCATTAGAAGCATCTATTTCCCCAACCCCATATTCAGGTGAAGAGGCAACACCCTCTTGTGGAGTGCTACATTGTTTCAATTATAGTGCATTTCCCAAATATTTTCATCGCTCCCCACCCTTGAGTTCTATATGATAAAAAAAGATAATGTTAGGCGACATGAAACAAAGTGAGAAAAGTCTCAAATTTTGAAAAAGTATTCAGACATTGCAAAAATTTACCTTATCGAGGATAACTCTATTGTAGAATATCTAAATATATCATTATCCTCCAAAAGTGAATTCATTTATTCTAGATTAAATGGTGAGTCTTCTAGGATATCTGTATTAGGTGATGGTCATGACTAATTTGAGACCTTATCCATATCTGTTTCTTAATGGGTCGGGTCTGATAGTGAAGGGTATGGTAATGAAACTAAATTCTTGATCACATCCTTTCGAGTATATTCATGCCCCTCTATATGGGATTAGGGGAGGCTAGCACATTTTTATAAGATCAGGATGTGATACATAGAGAATCCAAAATAAGAAAATAATGAAATTTTATACTTACTTGATGATTATGTGGGAGAATAATATGAAAACATAGATTGATTCCTTTTCCAATTACCTCTAAGGATTCCCCCCAAAGAAGGTTAAAAAGATGAGTTCATCACCCCAAAAAATAAAATCATCACCCTCATCTTGTCCAATTGACCTTGGGATCACACATTATCGGCCTTCTGGTCACTACCAACTTCATCTGCAAAATCTATACCCCAGAGAGAATATATGGGGGATGACAAGACTCTTTGTTTTTTTACCTCCAACTATATCAACAAAAAGAAAAAGGATGTTAGTACAATTTCAATGGTACCAACAATTTTTAAACATAGTAGTAAGTTCACCCATACTTCTATCTCTTCTATGGGGTAACCATGATCTTCTATGAACATTTTCATCATGCCCCATTCTAGAATTTACTAATCCATAAAAAAATAGAAAACCCAACCCATGAATCATTCCAATATTATATTAGGGTCTCAGAAGAAATCCCTGACCACCTCAGCTTAGTCATTGAAAGTGATTTTTAGAGGGGTGGTGAAATGGGAGAAACCTTCCAAAGGTAGTTCTTCTAGACATAGTATTACCCATATCTCCTCCTCAGAATTCAACATTCTCTAATATGACCATTGTTGAGATGTGATAGGAAATAATAACACTCTCCCAACTTTACTCTCTAGAAACACACTTGTTACGCCCGCATCGGTCGGTGATTTTACTAGAAATAGGGTTAATGTTAAATGCCTTACTTTTTTATTTGGTGATTTCGGGGCTGTCGGTCCTTCCAAAACCAGTTTATTTCTGGGCCTAGGATTGTGCTCAGTAACAGGTGGTAATTAGGAATCTTCACCTACCAGTTTTGGATAACATCCCATTAGGATATGAGTGAACCCAAACCTCAGCATAATGATTGCATAAACCAATTACCACATCATGGGGAGGATGGTATATCTCAGCTTGATTATCCTTCCTAGTAAACATAATCCAACATTGGTGATCCACCATCAAATTTGCATCACATCATACATGAATGGGGGGGAGGACATCTTGATGGACACACTAGAACTGGAGGCTGAAAAGATAAGGTGAATACCATTCGTATATAAGATCCTAGTCAATGTTAGTGGAAAGGATTCCCTTATAGAGTGACATAATATGGGCATATACCTCAAGTATGGACCCTAAATTATCAACCATATTACCTATCAGTACTGGCCTATATGTTTTGAATGAGAAACTATCATAGTGGCTCATAAAATACTTAACCCCCCAATACTTCAATTTATCAAGTCTTACCCCTCTAATACACTACAAGTAAGGTTTGAAATGAACTTTGGGGATTCTATAGATGTTTATATATTCATATCTTTTTAATTAATCCCCTACCCAACCCCATAATACTTGAAAGGGTCCTAAGATCATATGAGGAGATTTCCCCTACAAATATGGCATAGAAGGAGGTAATGTTTATCCAAAACATGGATGGATACCCTGATAAACTTCCATTCTACCATGGTGGTAACAAAAATTAAAGTGGAGTCTCTAACTCCACCTTTTTCTATTTTTGGAAGTAGGTACCCATTTCGGTACGTAATAGTTAAGCTAGAAAGATGGATGGTTCATTCGATATCAGATACAAGCTCCCATACCCAATATTTTAATCTAACTTCATTAATAGAAATTCAATAAGCTCCCTCCAAACTATGGGTGTCCTTCACTGGATATGCCTTTGGATTCTTGGATTCTAGATTAGAATGATTTTTCTTTATGAAGAAGATTTTAAACATCTTAAATGAGATATATTCCCCAAGAAGTGGCTCCTTCGGGAGGGAATTTTTTCCAAAATGGTCAACACATGGGTGAGGGGGATTTCACTCCACATTATCTCTTATAGATCCTGAGGAACAAACTCATTAATCATCTCACCCCATATGGGTTCAGCACATACCTGCTCAATGTACCAGAGGCTGATACTCAACTCTCTATGCATGTGGTGAAATCTGTTCATATTTTGACTCCAATGACGTAACATGTCTGACATGAGGAAATTTTATAGTAGTAAAATGTTTTCAATATTTACATAGCCTCATAAATTTAAATTTTCATCATCTCCATGGAATACTCAGAAAAAATATATTTCACCCATAAGGGCCAGACCCAGTCCATTCCATAGCTTCCCCTAATGAAAATTCCCAATTGGGAACCCACCCAAAATTTTGGATAGAGGTGGACTTACACATTCTCAAGAAATACATAAGAACATAATAATCTGGTTTTTTGTTGTTCAAATTAAAGTATTTGGGCATCAACATCAAAAAAACCCATTTGAACACTCTCCCTTTGAAAAAAATAGCCTGCCTGAGAGATGTTTTCTCAAAATGTGGTATAGGTTTTGTAAACCCAGGAGGAGGGTATAAATGCTGAATGCAATGAAGGAATGAGAGTTTCATTTTTATGTCCAAATTCATATAGGTGATGAAAATTTAAAATGGGTTATTCCCTTTCATTCATTGCAATAAGATGTACCAAAATTATTGGAAATTACACAACAACACAGAGGTAAGGGGAATCCACACATTCCAAGACATCATCCTCACAAGCCATTTTTTATTTAGCCTCTCTATTTGAATTCTAATGGGAATTATGGTGTGATTTGCAATCCATTTTAACAAGATTATGTGGAATATATTGGGCAGATGAAAATAATTTTTTTAAAAGAAATGCATAATTCTAGAAGCATCGTTCATATCTCATGAATAATCAATGGTATTTGTGGTCAAATAAAGTATTTGTGAATCACATTTCCCATAAAAGAGCTCATGGACCACATAACCCCACAGAACAACACACAACCACACAATCAATCACAAGACTCATGATCATGTGACCTTAATGTGGTCACATGATCTACATAATAGTCAATTTGATCATGAAATAGAGCTAACATATCCTACGAATCCATCAAAGATAGACATGAAACCTTATAGCCAGGTTCCAACCAATTAATGAAGATAGATTTTTGGTTAGTTCAAAAAAGTGTTGGGAAATTAGGTCTTGTGAAGTTCTAACAAAAAAACCTTGTAAACATATCTCATGATTAGTTCTTATGAGAGGTATTTTGAATGAGTCACATGGTGGAGGTGGATTGTGAGCTCTTTAAGAGTTGGGTAGTTGATAGGGACTTATTAAGAATAACAAAAATTTCCTGTAATACCATGAATCACCCAAAACACTGATTAATGACATCACCAAAGCCTCAGCTGGGGATTTAATTTCCTAAAAAACAAGCCCTTATCCCTGAGGATGTCAATATTGAGGTGGGGTATTTATTTATTCCAACCAAATTATAATTGAAAAATCCATATATGAAATAATAGATAAATATGGGTATTTATTTCCCCATAATTAAATGGAGGGAAGAAGTCCCAAGACATATAGATCGCATAACCTAAAATTGGACACAGAATCACATGACCTTTAGAATGTTATGTGAATGTCTCAGGTGTAGCGCATAACATTCTGGATGATCACACGAATCCCATATGGAAAGATATTCTTTTCCTTGCAAAGGTATCCAAGACATTCGATGATCATGCGATGGATGTCAGATTAGTCCCTCTGGATCATGAAACTTTTCAATTGATAGAGACCTAACAAACCATCCAAAAATTCATATAAAATAAGGTATTAAAATATCCAAAGGGGGGTCCTGTTTCAGTCATAAAACATCACACAACACACCCATCCCGTTCAAAATTCATTGTAAAAGCACTAGTGACATTCCAGCCTTATCATGATAGAACCTTCTGATATGTCACCCTCATCACACGGTGGATTTCTAACATGTCCAAGTAGTCCTATTCTTCCCCTTATGAATCTAAAAAAATATATTTCCATGATAATTATCATTAATTTCCATAAGACCCTTTGATTTTCACCTGATTAATCACCGATAGAGAGAGTTGTTGTCTACATCAACACTCATAAAAACCTACAAGATCCACCTCCCTTAAAAAATAAACAAGGAAATTAAAGTAGAAATGGAAGGATATTATTTTCATGGGTAGATATGTTGATCATATAAAATCAGAGTTATACACCTTAAGTAATGACCATTGATCATGTGTGTACCCCTTCAACAAGTTAGCTCAATCACACGTGGATCCACATGTGATCCACCTTTGTCTCACAAAAGGTTCTAGAAAAATCATCCTAGATTGGGAGAAATCCTTTCAACACACATCCTGATCTCATGAATTTCCTTATACATGTCATCTTGAAATTGATTGCATGACCATGTTTTTAGTAATTAACCTATTGATTATGAAAAATCTAATAAATTGGGATTTCATGGGATAGTCATGTGGTCACTAAAAATCATGCAACACATATGGTAATTTATCATGAAGCTTGTGAAACCAAATCCTTCAACCTTATCCAACCTAGATATTTCACAATACACTCCATGAAAAGAGGAATATAATCATGGTGGTGAGGCCTATAAATCCCAATGAATTTTTGTATCCACATACCAATGCACCGAAGAATTGAAAAAAAACTTCTCAGAGTATCCAATGTCATGATTTTAAGGTCTCTTCTTTGTAAAAATATGGGGAATGACCTAGAATATCATTTTACATGCATATGTACTTCTTATGATTACTCATAGATTAGGAGAAGGGCTTATGGTGGGTTTTGGGAAGGACATCCTATAGATGTTCTAAATAACATGACACCTAAATATGTTCACACTAAACCAATCTCAAGAACATATGAAATAAAACAGAAATAAAGAATAAAATATGGGAGACTTATGCGAAGAAAATATACTCTTGTCCTCATATTCTTTGCGTGACTCATCCAGATCATGTGACATAATTAGGAAATGTCACCCAAGTCATGTGACATCCCCTTGACATAGAAATTGGTTTATGGGATGTCCTCTTGACACTTTAAGCTAGTCACATGAATCCCTTCAAGAATTCCACCCAAGTCTCACAAAGCCCTCCGGGATCACTATGTAGATATTATGATTCCCTATATACATGTCAGCCAAGATACATGTTGGAACTAGTGTGTGTCAGTCGGGTCTCATGAAGCCCTTTAGGATTTTTAGTGAGATCTCATAGCACCCTTCAATCCAGTCATCCAACTCTCGCGACAACACTTGAACATTCTAAGATAGATCATGTAATGGCCTCCATGATAATTCAACCAAGATCATATGGAATCCTACAGGCATGTCATTCATATCATGAGATGCCCTCTAGGAATGTCAGTCGAGATCATGTGATGGCCTCCAAGACATGTCATCCAAGTCTTGAATTGTCCATGATACAATTCAGAAATGATCATTTGTTGGTATTAAATCTTTCAATTAAGATTATGAGACCTCCTTTGGACAAGGTAACTGGATCATGTGATTGTAATTGGACATGTCCAGAACACGACCAGAAATTTCCTAACACCGTCTAACATATCAATAAAAATATCAAGGAATGTCGGTAAGGAAATAAAATGGTCCAAAAATACAACTAGGATAGGTCAAATAGAAGTCCTCATACATGATAACCTTATCTAGCCTCAATACAAGGGAAACCTCATTTTGTAACCCACAATAAATTTTAAATATGATGACATTGATTCCTTCTCTAACCAGGATACATAGGAAACCATCCTTAGGACTGCAATCCATGATAAATACCCTAAGATATGTCCCATCACCTAAACCCAACATCCATATATAGTGAGACTGATTACTTTCTATCCCTCGTTTATCACACTGAGCATAGCTCACATGGGCTTATGTAGTTTAATTATTATAACAATTTCATTGGGTAGCCTTAGTGTGTAATCCCTAATCAACTAGACTATGATGAATATGACTCCTGCTATAACCAGGATACATAGGACCCCTTTCTAAGGACTGATATCACAGAATTATTCACTTTGGTGCATGTTTCCTCCATGTATATGACTTTTCTACCATTGGGAACCAATCATCCCCATGGGTAGATCATTTTACCTCAACCATTAGTGGAATGAGGATTCAACTAAACTATGAAAACACATATTCCTAATATAACCAAGATAAGAAAGATACTTTTATATGCCTATAGATTAAATAAATAGTCACTTCAATGCATGTTTCCTCCATGTATCTAATATTCAACCATCATGACTCAATCATTCCCATGGGATGATCATTCTAACTTATCCATCAGAGGACTGAGGAATAAAATTGAACTATGATAACTATTTTTTCATCCATAATAATGATAAATAATATACCTTCTTCAGGCCTGAGAGCCATGATAAATAGCCAAAGGGTTGTTTTAGTATGTATGTCCCACACTTGTACGTAGTGAGACAAATTACTTTTTATCCCTTGTTTCTCGCACTAATAATAGTTCATGTTGTCTAATGGAATTTCAATGATCATACCACTAACACCATGAACCTCTAATAGATAAGAAAACATCATTGTGTAATCCCCAATCAGTGTAATAATATGATAACTCCGGTAATTAAAAGACATCCTCAGGGTGTAATGCATGTTCAAACTGAACTGTAAGAAACCTAATTCCTATAATAACCAAGATATGTAGGATGCCTTCTTGAGGTTCAAGTTCAAATATATAGTTCCTAACAATCCTACTATATATATATATATATATCTTTTCCATAAGAAACTAAACTATGTGGGTTTAATAAACTATCTGGGTTTTGATTCCTATTACAAAAGGACACCTCATAATGGCTCAATCTCGTCCTAAAAATATTTACCACCTCCCTGGATAATAATAACCTTTAGAGTGCTTGGTTATTCAAAATAAACATAAAAATATTCACCCACCAATGGGAAATTGATGAACAAACTCTGATACATACAAATAGATTTTCAAATAAGATCCCCACCTTTTCATATAAAATGATTAAACATATGATCACTTTGTTAGGGTAATTGATCATGTATGTGGATTAAGAAGAGTTCCTCGAATATATCATAAATCTATAATAGAGTCCCATAGTATGAATAAATTTCCCCCAAAAGGGTGTTATGAGACCAAAGTCCAATCCTCTTGACCAATGTGAGTTCTTAATTTCCCTTGGGATTGGAAACCCAATTGACTTCCATCCTTTGGAAAGAGGGGTTGTACCCAGTTATGTATGTGGGAACCTTTGGGAGTTCTATGAAAGATAAACATAAAGTAAAAAACATGAATGAATGATTGTAAAAAACATTGGCCCCAACCCCCAATAATAAAATCATTGGATCAATCCAGGCATAAGATTCTAATAAATAAAAGTGAGAAATCCAACATGAAATCATATAAATTTGATATATTATTTAGAAGATAAAAATGATCAACTACCTAGTTCCCATAATATCATTTTGTTCCCACCACATGGCTCATCTCCATCAACATGCATCCACTTGTAGTTGAAATAGGGCCATACCCATAACATAACAAAATATAATTATATATAAGATACTTAGGTTATTATATAATCATGATATAAAAATAATTGAAGGGTTTTGAGAAATAAATAAAACAAAAATGTTCATTGATGAATATTACTTCCTCTTCGGGTATCTTCTTTTAGATTGCACCAAAGGCCTTCCTAAGTTATATTTATTCATAAAGTAATGATTATAATATTAGATGATGAAAGTGTAGAAGTGATTTTAGTAGGGTCTATCTGAACCAATTGGTTTTTATGGTGTTATTAGATGGGGAGTGTGAGTGTAATTTTTATAAGTGGGGGAAGAGATACTTGTAATTTTTTAAAAGAAGTTAGTTATAACGAAATTCTTACCAAAAAAATTCTTCAATAATGCGAAAAAATGGTCCATTAAGGTGTAAGGTTAAAATATGGCCATAAAATTAGTGTTGGAAAATTAATTAGGCTATTTGTTCCATTAAGTTTAAATTTTAATCCCTTAGTAAACTCTTTTTTCTCTTGATCATCGTGATTAGTTTTAACTATTTTCACTAATATTTTAGGTAAAAATTTTATTTAGATTTATTATACATTATAAATTATGGTGATTAAAAATATTTAATTTTTTTAATTCAATTCACATATGTGGTATAAATTAATTTTAAATTAATCTTATATACGTGTTGATATAGTGACTTTTTAATTATAAAAACATCAAAAGATTACAAAGTGTTTAAATTAAATTTCAATATAAAATGTATACCAATTACCTTAATTAAATTAATATATTTATTATATATGGAATTATAATTTTAACCAAATTTATAATATAATTTAACTATTTAAATACATTGAAAAAAAATCTAGTTTTCAATTTAAATTTAGTATTCTTCATTATTCATCAAAAAAATGAATCTTTTCAGAAAATACCAAAAAATCATATATATAATTTTGTAATTTAGACATTAATATTGAATTGTATTCTTTCAAATTTAATTTATTAAAATGTCCATAGTTTTATTAAATGTAATTTCTACATAAAAATGGTGGTAAAACTACCTTTTATAAAAATACACCTTTTATACCTAAAATAGTATTTATTCTTATCCCTTATCTATAAAAAATATAATATGAATTTTAAATAAATTATTTAATATATAATATATAAATTTCTTTAAAATAATTCATCAATAGTTATTTTTTAATTTATTAAGTTAAAATATGATTGTTCATAGAGAAATAGTTTTTTTGATAAATAATTTCATTATTTTCAAATAGTTCATAAATTTATTTATTATTAATTAGTTGCCAAAAAATTAATTTTATAAACATGAATAAAACATGTGTTAATATCTTATTTAATCCTTTTTATACCTTCAATACCAATGGTTAGTTCATAAATATAATAATAATTTAATAATCATCGAGGTTTTGTTTAAACTCAATGATTCGTGTTTTAAAAGATAAGATTAGTGTTGCATGTAACGTTATATAAACATTGTATTTCATGTAAAATAAGAAATAAATAGTCTTGTTTACAATTAAATCCAAGTTCAGCATTGGATGTAGAGCAATCTTAACATTCATTGTGTATAAAGTAATCTTAACTTGGTGTAGTGTGCGATGAAAGAAATAAGTGAATTAAAATTTATTAAAAAAACTAATTCAAAAAAACTCAAGGTGTTATAGTATATTGAGGTATTGAAGGAAGAATTAAAATTTGTTCTAGTTCCATTTACCATTACATTATCAATGATGAAATGATTTAATGAAGGTAATCGTTTATATTCTCACCATTAGTTTTTCAATGAACGGTTATGTGGTAAAGAGTATATTACAAAGTGGTCACTTAATATGGATTATCTACAATATTTATATGGGTTAATTTATGTTTTTATAGATCATCTAGATTATGTGGTGATAATTTTTTATATTTCTTGATTAACTATTCAACCTAGTTTGATCAACATGTAAGATGATGTTTGATGATATTTTTTGTTGATAGTTATGAAGACAAGCATGGCTAGTTTTATTTTTAGATTCATAACCTATAAATGGATAAAGGTAGGGTAATAAATAATTCTTGGTAAGATTATACCATTAAACACTTTATAATAGAAATGAGATGATGTTAGCATATATTTTGTGATAGGTTTTTTGAGACCACATAAAGGGAGTGACGATGTCTTGGTAATTATTGACCGACATATTAAATATCTTAATTTACTTTTAATCATGGTGAAGGTATTATTTATTGTTTACCAACAAATATTACCAAATTCATAAGTTATTTAATCACTTTTCCAAGATTACCCAGGCATTGAAAAATGAAACAATGAAAAAAATGGAAATAAAGAACATTATAATAGAAAACCTTCTACTAAAGATGCTGCTGAAAAATCATGGTCTTTATATAATGAATTTGATTAAGATCACAAAATTGGTTGTAGAAGGATGTACCACTTCTATTGGTATCCAAATTTTTCACCCGAATCATTTACAGTACAAATGAGATACACACTGACCTACAATGTTCTAGCACCTCAGTGTGGAAGGGATACATATGTAGAAAAATTTGGGTTTTGTGGTTTCATAAAAGTGTAATGAACTCACCCCAATCAATCATATTTTTTAAGGGTTTATATTGATCCTGAGGATTCTCCATCATGTTGTCCACATTTACTCATGGTTTTATAATTCATGGTTTAATGCCTTGAATATTTCAAGGATCATATGCATGGATGGATTTAATTCCCATTCATTTCATATTATGAATCATTTTATTTTTAACATATATTTGGAGAAGAGGCCTAAAAACATGATCATCAAAGTAAATGACATGATATATGATGTAATATGATATATCCAAGCATCACATGCATTCTATATGTTACCAATAATTTACAAAGATTGACTTTAGGGTATATCTTTTTCATTTACCAACTTTCTCTATATCCTAATAGAATTTATACCGTTTCAACTTGTATTATATAAAATACAAAAAACTCTGAAATATTATCCAAAACAACTTTAAAATATATTCTAAACCACTTTTTGAAATCTATTTTTAATTTCATATTATATCATATCATATGTAATGCATTGTTAATACCCATATAAATTACATTGGTATCAAATCTAAAATATTTTTGGACCATCTCTTTGAGGTGAACTAAATCCCAATTCAGTCAATAATAAAGTGTGACCTCACAATCCATTACAATTTTGAAAATAGATAAAAAAATTATGGATTCATAAATGTAAGTATAGAGAGGTACATAGAAAACATTTAGTGTTACTCAAGTTATAAAGGGATCTGAAATGATCTCCATCAAACACATGTATCTCTATACCTATGTCCACCGATTTTCATCATACAAAAACATTCATTCCCATATTTTAGATTTTTCCATGATATATAGAGACCATGGGACATAAAGTATGTCAATACCATGTATCATACTCAAACAATTCTAAATTATCAAAGTATAGACAAAGCTAGTCAATGAAGACATCACATGTCATTTATCTGCGTGGATGTTCACATCACATGTCCTTAATATGAATAGAAAAGAATGTCATTTATACTTTTTAAGTGTAGCTTCACACTCTAAATTCTTTCTCAATTAAGGGAACATATTCTATACTATTTGTACAATAGAGAAAATATTATCTCGGTCAAGCTCTAATCAATGAGATGATCAACATAATACCCTACCACCCCTCTATTAGAAAAGTTATTTTCAAACATAATCAAGTGGGGTATCAAATTTTGAAGGTTATCATGATAGTTATATCACAAACCTCAGGTAGCGTGAGATCAAATATGTTCCATACACCACTAGTAAACCAAATTAATCTTTATGTCACTCCATGTTGTATACTTAAATGGTTATCAAACACACACACAAAATCATATTCTTTGTTTTTTACATCATGAACATGTTACATATATCTACCCAAGAACCATACTCACTCTTATCATAATATCTCATCATAAACTATAATAATCCATGTCAAATAATGGTTACATATAACTCAAATCTATCATTTGAGAGGTCAATTATGATTACACACCATGAAATGTGTGTTTGTATATTCATTTATTCCACCAATGTGAATAAAAGATAAAATTTCTGTTTCATTTTATATAATAAATTTTAATATTCTTCATCACTTTTAAAAATACTTAACAAAAAAACATGTAAACCTTTTTATCATATCATATATAATATTTCTCTAGAATAGCCTTATTTTTGTTTAACTTTTGGGGTTTTATTTACTCATTACATCATGTGTAATGCATATCACCACTCTATATGACCATATGATAAAACACTCCCACTAACTATTTAGTGAGAAACAACTATGAAGTAAATTTGAATAATTTTGTGATCTCATAATCATATTCTAAACTATTCAACTCTTTGAAGGTATTAAAAAATCTTAACTTCCTCACATAATATGTTATAATTTCTATTTCTCTTTTCCACTTGGAACACTTTCCATGTTTAGCATCATCATCCATGGAACTATTTCTATCAAAAAAATTCTTTTAATTATTTTGAAATAATATTTATTATAAATTATTAATATACCATAATATCTTAAAATATTTCAGGACAATGTGGAATTAAATATTTTATAGTAACTAATGCAACTTAAAATATTTCTATTTACCACCGTACCTTAAACTATTTTAGGTTGTAAATTGTAATTCACTTTGTAATTTGGGTGACATATTCCTTCAAGAAATAGTGATATCAAATTTTTTAATTACTAAATGTAACCATTTATAATTTTCTCTATCATCATATATTATAAACCTTTTAGGATGTTAAGTGAAACATCACTTTATTTTTAGATTAGTAAAATTATTTTGGGAATAATAAGGTTTACATATTCATGATAAATAATTATAAATAATTAAAATTTTCATTACCATCATAAATCCTAAAAAATATACAATATGAATTGAGAAACACATTAATATTAGACAATTTTAATTCTTTATTTGATAACTTTTAACTTCATAGAGGCCCAAAGAACTTCCAGTAGATTCATAGATGTTATATTCCTTCAAAATATATTGCTAATATACACAAACCATTTTTTAAGGAAATAATACTTATTTACTCTTAATTGTAATATTTATCAAATAAACTATTGTCTTTATATTATATATAGTGTTATATGTTTCAATAATGTTTTATTTAAGAAGAATATTATTATTTAAAATATAGAACTCATGGGTAGGAATCAATTTCCCTTACATTTCAACAAATAATGGGATAAAAATTTTATCACGTATAAAATATTTTTTACTTGTATATTATTCTCAAAATATGTTATAGAATATGATGAATAATAAACCCGGAATACATAATTACTCATATCATGTTATTCAAAATAACTCTTTATTATATAACCACGTATCTTATCATATAAGAGAATGGAGATGAAGATACATCTCCATTACATAGATTCATCTCATCTTGATTCATTCCTTTATATTATTTTTTGATATAGAAACTCTTTACATTAAAATATAAATATAAATTAAAATTTATTGAATTATTCTTTTATTTTTGAACTCATATTTATTTAAGATGTATTTAAAGTATACATTCGATATTACATACCCTTAAAAATTAATAAATTGATTTTGATAACATATATAACTAACATGAACCATAAATGGAGTTTTCATTACTTATTCAGGTATATATTAGATAAACCATCTTCTAAAATTATTAATCCTCCTCTCTAAAAACCTCGTGTTTCAATGACATTGACTCTCTTCTTGAAGAAAAATTGTTTAACTTTTTAATAAGTGTTTCATATTTTGGTTCAAAATATGAACCCCTAGTAAAGAATATAAAACAATTAGAACCAATATATTTTATTCCCACTTCATCTATTCATAACACATTAGGAATATCTGGTAAAATCTTCTTTAATACTTTCACATTTTTAGAAAATTTACATAAATGAAAAAGGGGTGAATTCATTAACAAACCAAATCCATTTTGACCCCCATTAAAACATTTTATAGAACTAAAATAATCCAAAAATATGTTTATTTCTAATTAACATCTCATTTTATTAATTTTTTTTTTAAAATTCTATTATTTAGAGAAAAATGGGATAATACATATCTTTTTACAAGTTAACCAATGCTTGAATCATCTAAGTTATCAATGGAGAAAACTCCTTTACTCTTTTGCTTCAAAGTCCATTCTCTTTCGGAACTTTTGTATATTATCAAATTTTGTAAAACATATAGTTTATATAATATATATATCTATACAATATAATTTAATTTTTTAACTAATATATTTTTAAAGAAATATTTAGTCTCACTGATTCGTTAACTTATTCAATCATATTGAATATAATTTTTCATACCCAGATATATCAAGTGCCTGATACTAAAATTCATAAAAATATTGGTATAATAAATCATTTTTATTATATTCAAGAAGACTATTATTACTTAATTTTTTCATCAAATTATTTTCAAACCATAGGTAAATCATTATATTCTTATATAATTATTTATATTAATTTCATGAATATTTTCAATATTTGGTTACAAAATTAGAAACATTTTTGGCACACAATTTTTTTTAAGTATATTAATACATATATGAATGCATCATATGCATAAGGTATGTAATGAAATATAGTTATATGAAATTGAAAATATCCACAAGAATATGTATTTAGTGAAATCTATCCCACCCTATTCACCTTTCTAGATAAGGCATAATCCTCCAGGCTAAAAGGTAGTCTAACATCAAGTACCTATACCCGGGGATACATTACTCAATAGAGAAGTAAATTCATCATAACTCTAAAAACTAATATGAATAGAATATGTTAAATAACTAAATTAAAGTATATATATTTAATTACATGAAGTGTTCAAGATAGATCCAAACCCAAATTTATTTTAATACCTAGAACGTAATACAAATATCTATTTCCTGGAACTAGTTTAATATTTAAAATTGATCAAAAACCATTAATAATATAAAATTTTTATAATTATGCATATAACATGGAATTACCTTTAAATAAATGAAAAAATAAAATATTTAAAATTAGATAAAAATTTATGAACAATTCACATATAAATTAAAATTATATATTTTTATAATTTTATCATTAAATTTTAAAAAATTAAATAATTTTTAATATTAAAATTTTATATTCATTCTAATATTATCTCTTTAAAATTATACATTATAAGGAATTTCATTTTCAATATAGGATATTTTCATTAATTATAAAAAATTTATGCCCCAATTTATATTTTTGGGCATTTTATATAATCTAAATATCATACACATTGCATTATTTAATCCTTCATCATATCAATTATGAAAGATCCTTTTAATGTCATTTAAATAATATACTAAGGAAATTTAATCTAAAAAATTAAAATTATATAATTATGAATTATTTATAATTTGAAATATAAATAATTTACATTTTGGACATATATATGTTTTTTAGAAGGGACGGGAACACACCCGTTTTATTAAGGAAAGATAGTCCCCTTTTCAACATGGTTTAGAGGCAACCCTTATATGACCTGAATTATAAGTGGCTCGAAGGACCATTATAATTTTTGGATGGCCTGAGGAACATATGACCTGAAGGCCAAATCAAAGAATTCAAGACTCACGTCATGATCTTAATCTTCTCACTACGACACCCCCATTACCATTAGCTATTACATTGCACAACATGAATATTAGGACCTTCACAGAGCACCCCTATTGAGACCCACATCTGGGTAAAGGTATAGAGTATGGGTTCATGTACACCAATTGTTCTTTAATGCTTCCAACTATGTAATTCATGCATGTATCCCTACCATGATACCACCAATATGCATCGGTTCACCTGTTTGGTCATCACTATTCACATGAAGCATCACCCCCTCTATAATGAACCATCACGTTGTAGAGCCCTTTTAAATTATATATATGATCACACCTCTTTCCAATGAATCGAGAGAGCCAGATGATTGTTTTTAACACAACTATCACTCTTTCAGGCTTCCCACTCAACAATGCTGGTTGAAGCAAAGCTAAATTACTTACCTGATGCCCTGTACTAATTGGATGGTCACACTTTTTATCTCATATTTCTCTGTGGTTTATCAGAGGCCATATGTTCTGAAGGACCTGTGACCTGAATGCCCAATTATGTGGCACATAGGCCTAATTAGGTTAATAGTTCTTTTTCTATACTAACTACTATAGTTCCTTCTATAGTAACTCCAGTAATACTTCTATAGTAACTCAAAAAATATACTGCTACCTAGATTTTATCTTGGGTCTTTTGGATGCCAATCAAGATCCGTTACCACTTTGGTACATTATCATTGGTTGGAATTGTATATTTAATTTGTAAATTACTTATTAATTACTCATATAATTTCTAAATAAAAAATTAATTATTATATCATATAATATTCCATATAACTTGTTAATGCTATTTTAAATATTAACAATAGAAATTTGGAATATTTTATAAATAAATGCTTCATAAACCTTTATATACCATTAATTATAACTAAATTATAGATAAAGAATTTATAAACGTATTATAGTTAAAATATTCCCAAAAATAACTTAATTATTATTTATAAACAATTTAAATATCATAAAAAAATAAATAAAAAACTTTTTTTCATTCTAAATTTACCATTACACAGTAGGGGTGACTTTCTAGAGGTAAATCTATTACCTTTACACAAGTAACAAGGGTGAAGGTAAAAATGAAATTTCCCTTACAAAAACTATATATATAAAGGAAATATGTCAGTTTCCATTATATATATTGACTATATAATGGAAAAACATTTCTTACCATTACATAGCTTGACTGCATACAGATAATTACTTCACTTAAATATACATAGTCTGAAAAGGTAATGGTAATGATTATGTTACCTTTAAAAACCAAATAAATAAAGGTTAATTACTTAATTACATTTGGGAAACCACATTTCATAATGGTAAATAATCATCCTAGGTATGTAACGATCAACGATTTTAAAATATAGTTTCTAGAAATTCAATATTTTTCTCTACGTTTTTTTTCTTCATCATTTTATGCACAATTGTATAAATATATGATAATTGTTTGCTTTGATACCATTGAACGGATTATTTATTGTCAAATAAAAGTTATTAAAATATTTATAAGTGATTTAATCCCTTTCCCCAGACCACCCACACATAGAAACATAAAACTATATAAAATTTTGAAATAGAGAATACTATAATAGAGTAACTTACATTGAATATGCTTCTATATCATCTTGATCTCTATTCAATTTATTTTATGAAGATAACTAAATTTTAAATTGAAGTATGTCCCACCTCTAGTGGTATTGATTGGAAACCCATGAATTATTCATCTTTTTAATGATATACCCCCTCACCCATGGTGTTCTGGCACCTTAATACACAAAGGATAAAAAATTAAGGAGTTTTAGGTTTTCCTATTTTTATATAACCATATAGAACCATCCCTCAAATTAATTTTATAGAAGTAGGTTTTATAAAACTAAATATTCTCATGTGTAGTTGAGTTTAATTTTTTTCAATAGATTGATGGGAAATCTCATCATACTATCATAATTATTTTAGATATGCTTCATCCATGTATTCATGATTTTATATTTATATGGGAAAATAATGTATATTTTTAGAGTTGTTTAATAATAAAAAATATCAAGTATCAATTCATATGGATATAGTTTAGTCATTATATGGAAGGAAGTGTCAAATTTATTTATGCTCGATAAAAGATATTGAAATTATTTTATTTGGGAATAACATGGTGTAAGAATATTATGATTGTGTGGAAATAAACCTATAAATATCATCTATAACTAAAAGTTTAAAAAAAATATAATGAAAAAAATACTCTATCATCTTGAGTTTAATGCAACAGATCCTGAATTTCTTTATGTCTCACTGTGATTGGAAAATTGGAAAATTTACGAACAAGTAAATGTGGATACATGGTATTTTATGAAATTTCAAATTATTTAGAGGATCAAAGAGGATTATTATCACATATAATTATCTTTAAATTATAATTCTATTCTATAGTAATTCCTTGTATCACAACTGGGGAAATATGAAAATATTTCTCAAGTGCTTCGGTGTGATAATTTAGAACTACAAGTGAATAATTTTTTTAGAAATATTTATTCATATTATTGATAATAGTGGGAATTTGATATAGTTAATAATCATGCAACTTGTATATGTTCAATGGAATAATATAAATTTATTGTACGAGATATATGAATGAGAATATTAAATGAGGTCCCAATGGATGGTTCCTTCAATGTTGTTACAGAATTAAGATTCATGAAGATGAAAATATTTATTATGTAGTGTTTTTAATATCCATTGAATATTTAGGCATGCTTCTATTTTATTTTGTGCATTTGATTTTATTTTAACCTATTTTGATCTGATTATAGGGTTTAGTGAGATGTAATGTGATTTATGGGGGATAATGACTAAAACTTCAAGATATTTTTTATGTAGGTGTCACTAGGTACCTGTTCTGGGATACCCGGTACTCAATTGAGGATGTAGAGAAAAGGGGTTCACAGGCTGTCAACTAGGAACTTGGTCAATATATACCAGGTATCAGGTAGTTTAATTGGTGATTTATTGTTAAATAGGGGAATAATGGTAAAATTGATATCATATGAGTTATATTATTCCTCCTATAACCATCATAACCTGGGTTGGATATACATGTGCCCTATTTGATAAGGTAATAAGTTATAATCAATATCATGTTATAAATCTCCTATTTTGCTTCCAGTTTGGTGTTTTTTATATTTTATTTGTTTTAAATGGAATAAATCATTTATTCCATGCGCAGATAGTTCATTATGATTATAGTAGGTGACCTATTACACTCATGGGAAAAAATTTTGAGTGGTTTTATATAAAATCGGTTCTAATAATTTTATTTAATTATTTTTTATTTATGTTACTTGAAGAATAAGATTAAATGATGCAGAATACATTTTCATTATTTTTTATGTGTTGTGTGAAATTTATAAAAGTTTTGAAATAATGAAATTAAATAATTTTTTGAATAATATGATGATTTAGTAAAGGAAATGATGAATTAAATTATGATTTTTATGTATTCAGTAATGATAGAATTAATGAATAAAATATAAAGGCTAAAATTGGATATTTTTAAGTATAATTGACGAGTTTGAGTGTGGTTAACTAATTTATAAATTCATGTAAAGAATATAATAATATTATTATATTATTGAAATAAATTAGTTTATGTTATGATTTTTCATTGATGATGTTTTCTAATTTAATGGGTAAGTTTTAATGAGTAAATAAAAATTCAAAAAGTGATAAACACACTAAAGAACTTAGTGAACTAGTTAAGTGTTTTAGTTGTTTTGGTAAGGAAATGTTATGAAATTAAGTTATACAATAATAATATAGAATGTTTTTGTGATGACATAATGTTATATTATAAATTTTATATGGTTTACCATTAAATATTTAATTTAAAAAGTGTTAAAGTGGCATAAAATGGATTTTTCTATGAATTGTGTTTGGTGATATTAATGTATCAATGTATAAGTATGTTTTTGGAAAAATGATTGGTTTTTTGTGTGTTTTATGTGAATTAGTTATTATTATTGAATAACTAAGGTATAGATTATGATGTAATTACATTGAAACTAAACTCAAGTTTCAGATGTTTTTCTATAAATGTATTTTTGTGAAATGTGTTATGATTTTAGTCACTTGCACACAGCCTTGGGTTAGGCCTAGATTTGAGATATCAATAAGAGAGAAATTGTATTTGTTACTAACTAATATTTTAGTACATATTTTCCTATAATTTTATACTATATTGAATATATTTCTCCACATGAAACATTGTACTAAAATGAAACCACAATACATTTTCATAAGAGAAAATTACTTGTATTAAAATGTGATTTTTATTATATAGCCATTCAATTGAATTATATAAATAAAAGTATCAAAAAAATTAAATATATGTAGAAATAATAATAATTCTCATTTTTTGTAAGAACAAAATTGTAAAAGTTAGTCAGTGTAGAAAAATAACTTAAAAAATCATTTTATGCTAAAAATATTTTTTTTTCTAAAATAGGATTTTTATGCACTATGATTTTTTATTTCAATAAAATAAGTATAATATTGATAAATTATGATAAAATATATTATTGATATAAATAATTTTTTAATACTAATTAGAAATTTGTGTGGAAAATAATAAGAACAATTAATATTTGATAATTTTAATTTTCCTATAAAAATATTATTCGTTATATCTTTTCATTCAATTTAAATGTTATATTCCAAAAATTTAGAATTATAATTTAACAAAACTAAAATCATTTATGGATTAAACATAAATTTATTATATTATTATTAATTTTTTTATATTTATGAAATTATATCTTTTTAGGTTTATATTAAAAAGTACAGTTTTTACTTATACGATGAATTTTAATAAATCATTAGGATATAAGAATGAATTAAATTTTATACAATTTTTTTACTGATAAAATATTTATTTAATAATTAAAATCATACATATATAATTTTATTATTAATTTTGATACATATAATTAATTTTTTTGAACTTATGTAATATTTTTTGAAAAAATGCTATTATATGCTACTTGTTTACTATTTTAAAATTAATTTTTATCACCCCCCCCCCCCCCCCCCCGTAAGTAGATGAGGTGATATGGGTTGGGGTGTGGGGATCCGGTCACAAGGACAAGTTCCCATGCCATTTTTCTTGTATCATTCCCATAATAATATACCTTCCTTTTAAAATTAATTTTTATCAATTTTTGAAATTTAATATTATAAAATGGTTTTCATATTTTAATAAGTATATTCAAATTATTTAATAAGGGTGATTTTATTTTTGGTTATCAAAATAAGCAATTGATATTAAAAAAATACTTTCTGTGGTAAAAGTAAATTTTGGAAAAAAGTTAAACTAATTGAAAAAGGACTAATATTTCAAACACTTACCCCATATTTGGGTGGATGAGAGGTAGCTCTACCAAGACCCATCCCCTTTTCATTACTATGCACACTATGATACAACATAATTTCAAAATTAAATTCCTTTAATATAATGTTTTTAATATTTACAAACAATCCTTTCCATTCACTTATAAAAGTCTCTCCCACTATCCAGTCAATGATATACAAAAATTTGAAATTAATTCGTATACTATCCCTTATTTCCTTCATAAATAAACCTCTCCCAAAAAATTTTGGTTATATTCCCTAGATATTTCCCAAATACCCTTCAAAATTAACAATGTTTCTAAGAATAAATAAAATTCTTCTACAAAGATAAAGTGCCTTCGTGGAAACACCGAGGGAATGAAATAGTTTTCCCTTCTTAATTTTTATTCATTGAGATATCTTCTATAGTCACCAATTTTTTTATTATTTGTCAGATATATATTACATTATGGATTCATTTTACCAAAAAATTCATAGAATTTATGTCTTTTACAAATCATTCTGATGTTCTATTTTATGGTCCTTTGATTCAATTATTACTAACGACATTAGGGGTTTTCATATCTCAACTTATTTTCCTAACACATAATTTTTTCACCTTGACTATGGCTATACAAGATTTGTTTCTCATATCTAATGATGATATTATATTTTATTTTCTCCTTCATCTCTGGGGAAATTATAATTTTAAATTAAATACATATTTTTGGATAGATTTATTTCTTTATATAATTTGACGTTATTAAGAAGAATTCCCTTCCATCCCAAATATGATATTTTAATTCCATTTATTTATTTAGTATTTTTTCAAATTATATAATTTATTACTTTTATATCAAAATATATTTAATTTTTGGTGATATTAAAAATTCTCATTACCTATTTTCAAATGAAATAATTTTCACACTTTTTTCAATGAGAGTTTTAATAAATTTATTTTCATTATTGACATGTTTTTTTCATTTTCATTATCATATTTTATTTCAACTCCACACTTCCATTACAAAACATGTATGTATCTTTAAAATAATTTTTATTCATGTTTCTTTCTGAATAATTTCTAAAAAAACATTCTATGTGAAAATATCTAAAAAATAATCATTTCGGGAGTCACAAAAAAATTCTTATTTTTTCAAAAATGTTAAGTGATGTTTTCTAAATATATTTTTTCATTTATCTTCTATTTTACTCTTTAACTCGAAATTAATTATCTCATATTATTTTATGTGACATGACCTAGACTTTTTTAGGCTATTATTCTGGTAGTCTGACCCTATTAGTCTCCTTTAATACCTTGGTTTCCATCTCAACAAAATACAAGATATTACCCCCTAAGATAAATTATCAGACCAATTTTTGTCTCCAAAATCTAAAAAATTCTCTTTCATTGTGTTTTTTCACTATCACAGACACCCTAGTAAATTACCTAGGAGTTCACCCATCATATCTCTACTCTAATCCAAGCACGCTCAAAAATAGTGTTCTAAAAAGGTAGGGTTATAAAAATAAAGGCGCACCTTGAAAACATGAGTAGTAATATTTATTTTAAGTATTACTTTTCATGGGATCCATTTTAGGGAAAGGGACATATGAAATGGAGTTAAGGATTCAATGTATTGGCATCAGATTTGATTCTAGAATATAATTTGTAATATTACTACTACATTTACTTTTAATCCATACTTATATACATTCGTTTGAATTTCCATTATAAAGGGCTGTTTATTTATTTTATGAAATACATACCCTTTGATATTATATTATTATATATTCTTAATCTAGTATATAATAATTTATTTAATTTATTTTTTAATGTATTGAAACTATGTTTATAGTGTACCCACAGATGGACTTTTTCCCCTCATTTTTAGTCGTTGACCACTTGTGTATCAGGAGGCACACAAGTGTTCATGTGACTCTCCAACATGAACATAGTGGTTTTTGAATATTTTGGATCATTTAAACTTCAAAACTCATGTTTAGGTTCAATTTAAACAGTCATCAAATAAGAATTTATTATAGGATAAATTAAATAATGAACATAATTTGGGGTTTTCAACACTGAAATCTAGAAAAATAATTCTTCTTAATAAAACTTGTACCTTCTGTTGACTTTGATTTTTATATATTCTTCTTTTTGGGAATTATAGAATTCCAAAATACAAGATATATGAATTCACTATTAATCATACCATGTTATTCATTTGGTTTCTTGTAATTATAGAGCCCTTAACCACTCACCTATTTTTTGAGTGAATAATTTAAAAGGATAATTCTAGGTTGGGTTCTATATTATTTCTCATCCTTATTTCATAAAGAGTTTATGATTTTAAATTTATGAGGGTTTCAAAAAAAATTATAAGAAATTATTAACTGATAATAATCCCAAATTATTAAAAACAATATTAAGGAATTATCATGTGCATCTTGGTTTTTACATGAGATATAATATATTATAACATTTAGTGTTCTTATTTCATCCAGAAATAAACTATTTTGAATCGGTTCTTGTAATTCTTGGTGATTAGTTTGAACCAAATAATATGCAAATGTGATTTGGGTGACTATTCCTTAAATAATCATGACATTGATATTGAGAAACATGAGTTAGTAAGTTTATTACCATGATGGGACTTGTATATTGAATTTTAATGATATGTTTTTTATATTTGATAACCCATTATTTCCTGACTTCAAGTACAAGTTTGTGTGTGGCCTTGTGACCTTGATTTCTTGTAATGATATGTGTTGTGTTTGACATATTGAGGATTTTTCTAAATATTCCTTATTTTTACTTACTATGATACATATTTCTTGCTATATTTCATAGCATATGTAATCTTTCTCCATGTATCAGGATGATTAGGTTGGTAAATATCAGCTAAAATACCCCTTGGAGGGAGAGGATGAAGAATTAATGATGAATATAGACTATGAATCATGTGTTGGTATGGTTCATACCACAAACATTCTTATTGACGTGGGAATATACCAATCATTTGATGATAAATATTCTAATCTTAGCTAAAGTGGGATAATGAAATTCATAGGTGATGTGTTATCCAATTACATCAAACATGTTATTGTGATTTACCAAGTATAATGACCATCATTAGGGTGGGCATGTGGTGTTATAGATAATGGCCACAATCAGGGTTGGGTGAATGGTGTTCCTTATAATAACCACCATCATGGTGGGATGTATGGTGTTTCCCTAAAAAGCCATACATGATTGGTAGACATCAATTTTCTCACTGGAATCATGCTAAAGTAGGTGGGGCTTTGGTATTTGGTAGCTTGGTTTGTAGATGACGGATCAAAAATTTTGTAGTGGTATGTTTCTTTGACCATTTACCTTATGTTGTGAAAAAAAATTGTTTTTATTATGTTCACTTATGTTAATGATGAATTGATAGTCCCCTATTAGTTTTTTTACTCAACCCTTTCATGGGAATCTTAGTTCACATGCATATTTCATGACCATGTATCCAATGAAGGTCTTGGGCCATGTGATGGGGATTTGAGTATATGGAGGCTTGGAGTTGAAGGAAATGAAAAAAATACTTTATAATATTTCTTGTACTTTTTTATTTCTTATACACTAATAAAAATATTTTTTTCTTTCCATGTTGGAATTATTCTTATTTATTTTTTGGAATGTATTCTATTTGATGTTATTTTATTCTGTATTGTTTATTGTAAAATGTTATGATTTATTTAAATTATTTATGAAATTATTGATACTAAAGGTGTAGTCCACCAAAAAGAGTTCATCATAACATTTCTATTGGTTAATAACTTCTTACATTACAGGGAGGCACACATAAGGTCATGTGACTCTCTGTCATGGGCCTGGTGGGTTGGACTAGAGCATTAGAACCCCTGGTAATGTAAAAACTAAAAGGCTATATTTTCTTGAACATTTTTTCAATATACACATTTAGTTTCAGGATAATACATTATTATAACTCTACAATTAATCATGTTTGTCCTGGAGTAGTGTCAATATGGGTTAACTCATGGGATGATTTCTAGGGTGTGTGTGAGTGAGTAAAAACTCATTGAAAGAACATGTGTTTTCTTGTGGGGATAATCTTTAGTCTAATAAGTGACCGGATTGGGTCATAACCAGTGGTATAATGGGAAGACATCAAAGGTATTACAAGATACCTGTATGGTATGATGATTGGGTTAATGTCTTGGGATCAGGCTATGTAAAAGGAATCAAATCCTATGCCCCATCAAAAGTGAATTTCCAGGACATGGGTTTCACATGGGGTTGAGGTTTGGGGACTATAACATGGGTGTTCTTCTTTAAAATAGGTGATAGTTTAACTCACTTGAAAGAGTAATTATTAAAACACTAAATGTTACTAAATATGTCATTAAGGTGAACCTTTTTTTAGAGCATACTAGATTATAATTCTATAGTAAAGAATTCTTAGACAATATTAGTCTTAGGATGGATGATCTCATGGGAAGTTTCCCCTGACGTGGATGAGTGTGGAAAAATAGACTGAAAGAACATGTGTTGGCCTCTAGATACAGTCATTAATCTAATAAGTTACAATGATTATTAATACTATATATTTTATTGTTATAGAAACTGATGCTATACAAGAGTCTGAAAGTCATATGACTGGGTTCATATCCTAGGGAGGTTGGTTTGTGACATTATTATTTTTGAATCACCCTATAAATTTATTTATGAAATTTTACTTTTCAGTGGTTTAATTTTTTGATTCAACTGATCTACTTATAAAACTTCATTACATGGTACCATTTAAAAATGATAATAAACCCATTTTCTTTCTATGGGTTCTCATGGTATGCTAAATGATTGATATGGCACACATATGTCTGGATATTTATGGTGGAGGTCTTATATCCCCCTATGAGGATTTAGTTAATGTTCCATATCTCATGAGATAAAAATGATTCTTTTGTTATGATTCTCAAGTCATGAATGGGTCATATGAAGCAATTCCACATCCACAGTATAACGGGTCAAAGAATTTTGATACCAAAACCACTATTTAATGTTTTCTTATGCTTATACTTGTTCCATAGTTACTTGTTATTATATAATTCCATGGAATCACACATATTTATTTCATATGACTATGACTGTAACCCCCTGATATTTTATGAAAAATATATATTTTTATGTCATATTTTATAAAAAACACCAATGGAATCTTTCACTACACACAACACTGGCTTGGCTTGTGTTACAAATAAGCACAACTTTCCTCAATAGCTTGCATTGTACGCAATACCGAGTTTCACTAAAAATTATATAATATTTTAATATTATGAACTAGCCATTTTTAATAGTATTAACTGAATTTTTAATTTTATTTCATTATAATTCATCTTAAAAATTTTCTAGAATGAGGTATCAAAACAAAATCAATTTTTTGGATAAAATAAGTATTTTTCCAAAAATGCAGCTTAACCGCCTTCTAATGGCGCACCCATTTTAAATATAATTTTTGAAAAGTTTATAAGTTAAATTTTTAAAATAAACTAATTATTTTTAATCATGATATAAAAATTTACCTTGGATAAATTTTTTATACTTTTCTGATAACTTTCATATTTTGATAAATAGTAAAAATATGGAAAACTTTTCTTAAAAAAACTTTTTTCATCGAGCTTATTTATGTAGATAAATGATAAAATATAATGGTTTTAAAGTATAAATGGAATATATTTTTACCATTTAATATAATTTATGTCATTACCATTAATTTTACATTGAATTCATGGTTAAAAACATTTCAATCTTTGACAATGTTTTAAATTTTAAAACTTGTTTTCTTAACAACGAGATTAATATTAAATTAATTACTGAAACTTATGTGTTTTGAATTTTGAAAACTAAATTCCATATTTTTATTTATTGGGTCCAAATTATTTTAATTGTTTTTTTTTATTTTTTTTGACATTATGAATAGTAACTACGGTAACTTGTATTTACTATAGATAATGGTAAATCGGGTAATTAAAGGTAAAAATAAGATTATATAATTACCCTACCACCTGCAAAAAATTCTATTGGATTAATAAAAGTCCACCCATATCATCTAAGGGTCTTTATATATTCGTTTGATGGTGTTTTGACCATGAAAATGATATAATTATTATTTAAACCTAAGAAAGTGAAAACGTGTCACTCTCTTATATCTTATAAATGTAATAATTTTAATTTACTGATAAACTTCATAAAACTTAGAATATAAATATTCTAAAGAAATATAATAAAATTATCTACATCATGATAATTTATTAATAATTTTGAGGGATTAAATGATTATCATTAATGATGACACAATAGTGATGTAGAAATTGTTTTATTGATTGAAATATCAAATAAATGGTTTTAAAAATATTTAAATAAATATTATATGAAATAATTAATGTTATAAACAAATTTTCTAGATAAATATGACATATTATGAATCTATTAAATATTTTGGTTTGAATATATTCTATGGGTGGATTTTATTTAAATGCAAATAAATGAATAGTGTCAAGATTGACACTATTGTTATTTTATAAAAATAACATATTATAAAATTGTTTAAAAATCACAAAAATATTTAGAAACTATAAATTGAAATTTATATGGTCTAAAATGTCATAAAGTATCCAATTATGGACAAATAACAACCCATAAGTAATTATTTATAACAATTTAAAATTTAGAATAATATTACCACAAATAAAATTAAATAGATTAAATAAGGATAAATCAAATTGATAAGGTTTAAACTAAATTCCCAACACGTATAAATTTTATTGGTAGATGATATTACAACCTTATCTCATCTCATCTTCGAATTGAGTCATTTTTTGATGTTTTTAAGTGGGGTTTGAATTTATTATAAAATAATTTTTTTTATGTTTCCAAAGGTGCCCCTCTCCTCCCTTATAAAACGTCACCTCACCCCTCTCCTCTTCACAACATTTTGAGCCTTCAATATCGGCCAAAACCTATCCATTTATCTTCTTCACTTACATAAAAACATACTAGAGGTCCTGGTCTTCTTCAAAGTCCATCTTTAGGGCCCTAAGAGGAGGTTTAGAAGAGGTGCATCGAAGAAGATGTTATATCCTTTACCAATTCATTCAAATTTATTTATTCTTATACTTCCTCTTATTTATTTGTTTCATTATAAAGTAAAAACATAATTATCTCTAATATACTGATTTGTTATTATAAATATTAAACAACCCTATTTCACCTTCTATCCATCCTACGAAAAACGAAATCACCACGCATGCGTATGTGTGGAATACCGTCTCCATGTCATGGTGTAATCTGTTTTCCACCACCACCTTACTAGGATAGGTATAATGGTGTAATTAATATCTATATATGAGTATTATAACATGATACTAATTCTTAGATATTCTATCATCCACTCTAATACCATTCAATAATTATGGGAATGATATCATCACTCGTGCATACGTACGGCTTGCCGTCTCCACGGTGTGATGTGATTCGTTCTACATGATCTTCATTAAACCATGAAAATATAAATGAATTTAATGAATAAATATTATATATATTATACTAATACCATTATGTAAATTATATAACTATAACCTAAAAATATCTATATGAACTTATCCGACAAAACATACGTATGAAAATAAACCAGTTAATACCCAAACAATGAGTAACAATAAAATGTTACAAACAAACGGATGAAAATATGATCATAAATGTTATCATAAAAATAATTATTACTTTTTAATAGATCCATTAAATTATTTAAATCATTATACTGGAGCTTCGGATACATACGAAGCATATCAGACCTAAGGTAAGGGAAAATCTCTCAATTTCAATTTTTATCTGAGATTGTTTATACTTCGATATTTACTGGGGCATATTTATCATCCACATCCATGTTTCTTCAAAATTTAATATTATTTCTATCAATTTTTTAAATAAAATTTTACCTATTTGTGACAATTTTAGTAAAATATAAGAAATGATTCTTTTTTCATTTTCAGTACGAGATACTTTTTGACTTTTCTGACCGAAGCATGTGAAGAATGTTTTTTTAACTTATACGACATGAATAGATTTTTATTATTTCATAGAATATTATTTCCATGAAACTTCCTTTAAAAGTTTTCAAGTTTATTTTAAATTAACTTCTTTTATTTTAAAATTTTATGACATGTTGAGAAAGGAAAAAAAAATTTGAAGAAGAACGGATATTTTCCTCAGGAATGGAGTTCAAGTGTTTTGTCAAAATTATTTTCCATATAAGATAATATAGGGTTATGTTTATATCCCTATTATTACATTTATTCAATTATGTTATGATGGAATTATTTTTATGAAATCATTTTATCTTATATGGATTATGTTATGATGGCATGATGTTTAAAAATCCCATTTTTATTACATGGGTTATGCTATGATGTATGATTTATGATTTTGTGGCACACATAATAATGTTCTCATTATGAGATTGGTGGGACCTATATCTCCCTCCAATGAATTGGGTAAATATTTATATCTAATGAGATAGACATGGATGGAAGGGAAAGTTAATCCGGTTCAGTGATATAGGACTGGAACAAGGAGTGAACTCGGTTTAGCAATGGACTTTGTCCGCTATGATGGTCTTGGCAATTAGTCTTGACTAATATGAAATGATTTTCTATGATTATGTGTATATTCCAAAAAATTTCATGTTTTAAGAAATGATTATTGGGATTATATTTCACTACTATGATTTATCCCATGTCATGATATTATGATCTCTTTTGCAGGTTAGGATTTTCAAAATGTTATGTTCTTATGAATATGATATGATTGATATTCCCTTTATTTACCCTTACTAAGAATTTGAGCTCACCCTTTTGTATGTTTTATTTTCCCCAGGTCAGGAAGAAGGGTATTAAGTAGGATATGCCAAAAGGGACTCTATATATGATGAAATAAATGGGAGACAATGTAGATGATTTATGAACCAGTTGTTTATGTTTCCCAGTTTCTAAAGACACTATACCTATACGGTCCTATCATGGTTTTGTTATATATTTTAATAAGTATGCTTCAATTATGATGTAATAACAATGTATGTAAATTAAGGTTCATTGTAATGACTACACTCTTTGGAACATGTTTATTATCACACACACTTATGTCATGGTAAATGTTTGTTCATTTGATATTACAGGTCCCGCTATCATGAATTATGGATAACTCTTATTGTTATATGTTATTTTTAATAAAATATTTCTACCGTGTTCATGATTTATCATATACATATGATATAAAACTTAATAGAATGTTAATGAGTTTTTCCTTATTATGTTTTTAATATCACCACATTCTTATGCTTCTATTTCCTCGGTTACGAATATTAGTACTGCATAGGAGATATATAGAATGGAATCATGAATAGAAAATTATTGATTAATGATCATAATAAAATTTTTATGTTGAAAATATATAAATATTTGAAATCTTATGTTCATTGGATTTTTTGAATATTGTTTGATGTAATATTTATCTTCTAGAAATATATGTATATTTGGATTGAATCATCTCACTTGGAATCAAAGATAATATGAAAACTATGTATTATTAACACCAGATCTGGGATTGCAGGTCTAGGGTGCCGTATATGGTATCAAAAATTAATATTTAAGTGTTTTATTTATCCCCAAACCAAGGACTATTGGTTTGGGGAAGCTCATATGGAATCAAAACATTGTTTAGTTATTTTATGGGATTATTATCTTAAATTTTTTTGAATTATGATAAAATAAAATTAGTGGAAACCATAGGGATAATTCTAAGTATATAATTACATCTTGAAATTATTCAAAAGAGATTGTGTGGTGTCCATGAAATAAAATAATTTATGTATATCAAAAAGTGAATTTATGATCTATCATAGATGAAGAAAGGGATAATAAGTCAGAAAATGATGATTTTATATTAAATCAATCTTCACCTAGTGTACAATAAAGATGCAGAACAGCACACCTAGATTGACTTTCCAAGGGGATATTATTAAGTAATTAACATACACTTTATACAACACAATTATGTATTGTTTATTAAATTATATTATCTAATATATAACTTATACGTTTTAAAACCTAATAAGAATATAAGCCTGGTCAACCAAGGTTTAACTAAAAGTTTAATTGGTTGATCCAATTATATCATAGTTTAACTAAAATTATCTTAGGTTGAAATGAATGTGTTATATTTTAAGAAATATTAGTAATTATTTTTCATATTTATATGATAATATAATATTTTTATTGGATATTATCATAAAAATTATGGTTCTAGTATTTTGGTGGAAACATGATCATAAAAATGACATTATTAATGATATATTTCAAAAATCTAGAGGACTTATAGATAGATAAGGAGGTGTTTTGGAAAAAAAATATTGAGAATCTCAATACATAACAATTATGACGAAAAAAAATAAATCTATAGTATTACCATTACTGTCCTTTGGAAGTTATGACTTGATCCATGTATATATTTAAGATACCCTTAGAAAATTTTATTATTGATTACTAATTAAATCTATAAAAAAATAATTATTTTAGGGGTTATAGAGAATGTAGAATCGAAATATTTTAAAATATATGTAAATTTATTTATCTACTATGTTTGATTTATTTCTCCCCATGAAACAGCAATCTAAAACGAAACGAAATACATTTTTTAAGAGAAAATTATAAGTATTAAAATGTGACTGCTATAATATTACTGATGATTTGGAAGGTATAAATAAAATTAAATTAACAATATATAAGGTCACGGCCTTAAACATATCTTAATATTGAATTAAATAAATAATTCACATTGAATATTTTTTCAGGTTTAGAGTTTTAGAGAATTAGGACATAACTATTACATCTCAAAAGATTATAAAGTAGGCACTTCTACTATGTTTCCATAAAATAAAAACTCTTAAAAAGAAACATGTCTAGTTCCAAGTTCTATATAGCATGACTTTCCCATGATCCCATCCTTGACGCTATTCCACATTAGGTCCTGTGAAAAAAATTTCAAAAAAACCAGGGGTGAGCATAAAGAGCTCAGTAAGGGACACACAAAGAATAAAAACTTTTAGTTTATCAAAACAACAAGTAAACCATGTATACTTTATCAAAGTAATACTTTTCACCTTTATGAAGTACTATAAAATCTTCACTGAATAAAAGATCATTACTTAACCTTTTATAACCAAAATATTACCGTAAAACCCATAAAAAGATCTCATAACATATAAAGTTAACTTGGGACATAAACATACTTAAGTGGAATAACCATAAGGTCGTCTTCCACACATATCACTTAATGGAATAGCCATACGGCCAACTTCCATACATACTTAATGGAATAGCCATACGGCCGACTTCCATACCCAATGCATTTGAGGTTATAACGTAACCACCCGTCCAGGTATTCACGGCACCACCTGTCATATGGTTTATCACGTAACCACCCGTCAAATGTCCAAGTACCATTATAAAAATCATAAGACATAAAACAAATATAATGGAAAGAAAACATTTCCACACTTTGATCACAATATATCACTTAAATATATTGACATAACAAATCCATTATAAAACCATTTTCAATACAAAAATACATAAAAGAGTATATGGTATTTATTCCATTTTAAAAAAAACATTACGGCTTGTTCAGGAAGCCAAAGACCAAATAATACTCGCAGCGACAGAAAAGGTCATTGTCACCGCGTATGTTAAAAGAAACATTCCTTTTTGTCGTTTTGTAAAACGCTTCGTAGAAAAAGATTCCTTTTGTATAAAAGTAAAATTCCAAGGGGTTTATACACCGTATAAAAGATAGTTGTGTATAAAACGAAATATGCCTCAATGAAAGGAGATTGAGACGAAGTCCCTTACCTCGGGTCCAACTTGACTCGATCGTTCTTTAACGTCCTGAATAATAAACTTGAGTTAATTTTTACTTGCTTAAGAACCTTTTTCAAGCTTATTATTCCTTTTATATCACTTATTTTCATGTTATAAACATTATTTAATCATTAAGTTAATAATGTTTGTTTTTTGGTATTTGGTTCTTAAGTTGAAAGTGGACTTCTTACAAATTACATTTTGTTTGTGTGGTCAAAGGTTATTTATATCCAGAATGAAATTCCTGATTTGGATATCATATATATCATATATATCTTTCATATACAATTATTTATAATATCACATAATCATTTAGAGGTAAGAAATGAAATGCACCGTTCATGGAGACGGTAAGCCGTACGTACGCATGAACGCTACTTTCATTTCTTTGTCATATTAATGGAATTAAAACTAAATGAGAGGTATGTATATTTTAATTCCATAATTATATTCATAATTTATATGTATCATTCATCATATATATCCATTATATACATGTACTTATAATAGTACATTACATTTGGGGATAAGAAATGAAATGCACCGTTCATGGAAACAGTAAGTCGTACGTACGCATGAACGCTAATTTCATTTCTATCTCATACTTTAATGGAATGAAATAATAATGATATAGAGTTATATTATAATTCCAGTATAACATCATATATAATAACTTTCAATCCATCCTTTATACATCCCACATATGGCATTAACGAATCACATCACTTTGAGGGGGCGGTAGTCCGCACTTCCTTAAATGAAGATATCGTGTTTACCCATAATGGAAACCATAAAGGTATGCCCAAAATGAAAAATACAGAAGATTAAGGAAAACATAAACATATTATATATCATAAATAAATATAGTTTCATCTTAATGGCCACCTTTGAAGGTGTTAAAATAATGTTGAACAATCATCGTTTCGGGAGGGCGAAATACTCCATCCACGGAAACAGTATGTTCTATAACCATTAGATGCAGGTGTGTGTAAAGATAGATCGAATACTTCTTATAACAACATCCTAGTATATTGATTATACTGGAGTTGTTACAAAAGAAATGAATAAAAAGAGTTTAGGGGGTTGGAGAAGCAAAATAAAACAAAAGGACTCAAGTTAAGACAATACCTTAAAATCGTGTAACTCCCTTTGGTTTGAGCTCAAAGGATTCCTTGGGAAGAATTCTGCCCAAAGTGAGGCTTCAAGGAGTAATATAGAGATGTGGAGAGACAAAATGGGCTGGTTTTGTCCGAGCCAAAGGCTTTGGAAGTGTGGGTAAGGAGGTAGAGGTGGGGGCCTTTTATAAGAGGAGAGGAGGGGCACTCTTGGAAAGTAAATAAAAGTTACTTTATTTTAAAATGAGTTTCGGATTCAAAAGGACCCACATTGATATAATTCGAGGGTAAGGTGATAAGGGTTCGAAATATACCCATCCAATAGGTTTTGGACATGTGTAGGTCATATATTTTACATTATCTTTTCATTTTATTTAAATCCTTTATTAATGAGGTAATCACTGCATCATCATGATGTCATAAATAATTTAATATATTTAATGTCTAAAAATTATAAAAAAAATATCATGATGTAGGAAATCTTTTTAGATTTCTAATGAATATTTATAGTCAAAAATATGACTTGTATAACCCCATGTAAAAATTGTTTTAGTAAAACATCTCATGTTTGTGTCATTTTTACTTTAACATTTAATAAAAAGTTATTTATGTCATTTCTCAACCAAAGTGTCTCCATGGGGTCCCCAAGTTGACCCATGGATTTTCTTGGTCGGCCATGACACATCCAATGAGGGTAGGACATGTGTCAAGACCATCTCATTTTATTAAAACATTATTTTTACCTTAAACTACACTAATTACCTCTAATCGCAATTAAGAACTTAAAAGTTACTATTCACCAAAAAACTATTTTATTCTCATTGAACCAAATTTTACTTCTTAATGAAAACCATGTATGTAGGATTTTTGAAAATAAAATCACAGAAGTGACAAAGATTCATTTAAACGAAAAAATCAGTTTCTTTAACTACCACTTAGTGGTTTCACTATTCATCAAAAATTGAAGTATTTCAGAAAAATACCAAAACTTCACCCTAAGATATATTTGATATTATGAATTCAAAAATGATCACTATTTTAAAAAATTCAAATCATATAAGTCACATTAATAAATTTAATAATTAATTCCCGTTGTCATGACAAATAGCGTGTTTTTATGAAACAGTGAGTATCAAAAGATTGACACTAGTTTAAGTCCAATTTCAAAGTGAAATTGATTCCAACGACCACTATTAGATTTAATGGTAAAAATATATTCTAATTTCACTTTCAAACCAATTCAAAAGATAATCTAACCATATAATTAAATTAAATGAAAAAGCAGTTTTGATGTAAAATGCAGTATTTTTCACTATTCATTAAAAAATGAACATTGTCAGAAAAATACCAAAAATTAATCCATTGTAAATTTCAATGTCGCAATCATAATGAATGTGTTTATTTTGACAAATATAGATTATAGAATTGTCAAAAGTTTGATTTAAAAAGGGTTTGCCATCAAAAGGCAGTAAAACAATCTTTTAAGAATATTAGTGTATTCCATGCATAAGATTGTATTTATTTTCATTATAAGCCTCTAAAACAACATCTTAATCATTAATAGACATAGATAAAAATATCTATTATTCATTATTTACTTGGGATGTTGCATCCTTCCCCCCTTTAGAAAATTGTTTTCCCGTAATTTATTTACTTGTCGAATAAATGGGGGTACTTATCCCTCATTGCATTTTCAGATTCACATGTTGCCTCTTCCATCATGTGGTTTTTACACAAAAACTTTACCAGATTAATCACCTTATTCTGTAACACTTGCTCCCTGTGGTCAAGAATCTGGACCGGTTGTTCCTCATAAGATAGGTTCTCTTCCAACTGAACTACCTCTGGACTCAAAACATGAGATGGATCTGGCATGTACTTTCTCAGCATCGAAACATGAAAAACATTGCGTACCTGAGATAAAATCGGAGGTAAAGCCACTCTATATGCAACTGATCCAACTCTCTCTAGAATTTCATATGGTTCAATGAACCTTGGACTCATCTTTCCTTTCTTACCAAATCTCATCACACTTTTTCATGGAGAAACCTTGAGAAAAACATGATCACCTACCTCTAAAGATAGATCCTTCCTCCGGTTATCCGCATAACTCTTATGCCTACTCTGACCTATTCTCATGTGTTTCTGAATCAACTGAACTTTTTCTGCCATCTCTTCTACCAATTCTGGTCCCATCAGCTTCCTTTCACCCACTTCATCCCAAAATGCTGGAGTTCGACACTGCTTCCCATATAATGACTCAAATGGTTCCATCTGTATACTGGAATGAAAACTGATATTATAAGAAAACTCAACCAAAGAAAGATGTTGATCCCAACTTTCCTGATAATCCATTGAACAAGCTCGTAGCATATCCTCCAAGGTCTGAATTGTTCGTTCTGACTGCCCATCTGATTGAGGATGAAAAGCTGTACTAAAATTTAATTCAGTACCAACGACTTCTGAAGGCCTTTCCAAAAGTTAGAAGTAAACCTGGGATCACGATCAGACACAATAGAGAGAGGAACTCCATGTAACCTGACAATCTCTTTAAGATAAAAATGGGAAAGTTGATCTAGGGAAAAAGTATCTCGTATAGCAAGGAAATGAACAGATTTAGTCAAGCGATCAACAATAACCCAGATTGTATTATTACCTCGAGATGTCCTCGGTAATCCCACAACAAAGTCCATGGATATATTTTCCCATTTCCACTCTGGCACTGGTAAAGGCTGAAGCATCCCTTTCGTTAACTGCCGCTCTGCTTTAACCGGTTGACAAGTCAAACACTTCACAGTAAAATCATCAATATCCCTTTTCATTCCATCCCACCAGTAATACTCCCGCAGATCTCTGTACATCTTAGTACTGCCAGGATGAACTTAAAACAGAGAACTATGAGCTTCACATAACAACTCATTATTCAACTTTGAATCACAAGGCACACATAATCTCTTCCCAAACCTCAAAACACAATCATTATCAATGTTGAATTCAGGAAACTTACCCTTATGAACCAGCTCTACCTTTTTCTGCAACTCACTGTCTTCCTTCTGTGCTTGCTTAATTCTGTCAGATAGGGATGATCTCACTGATACCTGAAACAAAATATAAGAACTTCCTGCACTAACAACTTCTATGCCAAAGTTCATCAAATCAAAAACCAAAGGATCTCATTCCAAACGTAGCATGGTTAATGAAGCATTACTTTTTAGACTCAAAACATTGGCCACTTTATTTTCTTTTCCCGGATGGTAGTGAATTGTACAATCATAATCCTTGATTAATTCCAGCCATCTCCTCTGTCTAATGTTCAATTCTTTCTGAGTGAATATATACTTTAAACTTTTTTGATCAGTATATATTTCACAATTTACTCCATACAAATGATGCCTCCAAATTTTTAAGGCAAAAAATAACAACAGCTAATTCCAAATCATGTGTAGGGTAATTTACCTCATTAGTTTTCAACTGACGTGAAGCATAAGCAATTACCTGATCATTCTGCATATGGACACAGCCAAGTCCCTTCAACGAAGCATCACTGTATATAACAAACTCACCATTCCTGGAAGGAAGTGCCAAAACTAGAGCATTCACCAATCTTCTTTTCAACTCATGAAAACAATCATCACATTCTTTTGTCCAGATGAACTTAACACCCTTACGAGTTAGCTTAGTCATTGGACTAGATAACCGTGAAAAATTTTCAACAAACCTTCAGTAGTAACCTTCCAAACCAAGAAAACTACGGATCTCGGTTACATTTGTGGGTCTTGGACATTCTTCAATATCTTTTGTTTTAGCAGGATCAACAGTTATGCCATCTTTTGAAACAATGTGTCCCAGGAAAGAAATTTTTTGTAACCAAAACTCACACTTCCTGAATTTTCCATATAGTTTCTTTTCTTTTATGGTTTGCAAGATAACCCTTAAATGACTTTCATGATCCTCTTTACTTTTAGAAAACTCCAAAATATCATCGATGAAAAAAACCACAAACTTATCCAAGAACTCATGGAAAATTCTATTCATAAGGTCCATGAATACAGCAGGTACATTGGTTAACCCAAAAGGCATAACTACAAATTCATAATGGCCATATATAGTACGGAACATAGTCTTCAGAACGTCTGCTTTTTTTACTTTCAACTGATGGTACCCTGACCTCAAGTCAATCTTCGAAAAATACTGAGCTCTTTGGAGCTGATCAAACAAATCATCGATATGAGGAAAATGATACTTGTTCTTAACAGTAATATTATTCAAGGCTCTATAATCAATGCAAAGTCTCATTGAGCCATCTTTCTTTTTAACAAACAAGACAGGAGCACCCCATGGTGATGTGCTAGGTCGAATGAAACCTTTATCTAATAACTCCTGCAATTGTTTCTTTAACTCTAAAAGTTATACTTGAGCCATTCGATAAGGGGGTTTTGAAATTGGCTTAGAATTAGGAACTAAGTCAACAGTAAATTCAACTTCTCGATCCTGAATAATACCAGGAAACTCATCAGGAAAAACATCAAGATACTCATTTACCACAGGCACATCATTAATCTGAACAGTTCCTTTATTTTCAACAATATGTGCAAGGTAACATTCATTTCCATCTTTTACTAGTTTCTCAACTTCCTGATATGTTATCAAAATCAAGGGTTCATTCTTGTACACAAACTGAAAATCTTTCTGAAAAGAAACCATTTTAGCTCTGCAGCCAATCTTAACATGATAAACAGAAAGCCAATCCATGCCCAAAATAACATCAAACTCTACTAGAGGTAAAACAATAAGGTTTGCTGGTAGATTCTTCCCACACACAAGGATAGGAAGGTTCTTATAATTCCTTTTTATCTCAATGTTCCCTCCAGGTGTTTTTACCATAAGTTCCGGATTCATATCTTGAGATGGAATTTCCAATTTACTAGAAAACTTCTCAGAAATGAAAGAGTGTGTAGATCCTGAATCAAACAACACATTGGCATAATCTGAACAAACAAACAGTGTACCTGATACCACTTCATTCGATGGACCAAAATATGCTGAAGTTTTTGCAAAGGATTTCACCACCCCTTTATACTTGTAGTCTGGATGCTTTCCCCCAGTCGAGTTCTTCGTTAGACACTCATTTGCTTAATGACCCATTTCATTACACTTAAAACATCTTACCGCTGGATTTTCATTGCCTGCTTGATCATCTTCCTTACAGTTACGAGCAATATGACCAGACTTACCACACCGAAAGCACTTACCAGACTTGGATAAACATTCTCCAGGATGCATTTTACCACACTTATCACAGGACGGATATTTGGTTTTCTTACCTCCTTTCTTGTTTGATGAATTCTTCCCCTTTCCCTTCCAACTAGACCACTTATTCTGTTGTTTTTCATAGAACACCTGATCATCGGCAAACTCCATTTCCACCTTCTTCGCACATCGAACAAGTTTTTCATAACATTTGAACTCATGAGAAGCTAAATCCCTTCGATACATTGGCTTTAACCCTGAGTAAAAATGGTTTATTTTACTATCAAGATCTCGTATGAAGTTTGAAGCATACCTTGCCAATGGAGAGAACATTGCTTCATAAGAAGCCACTGAATCATCCTCTTGCCTCAATTCTAGGAACTGTTTTTCCATCCTAAGACGAACCACCTTAGGAAAATATTTCTCAAGAAACATACCTTTGAATTCATCCCAGTGAAGATCCTCAATCTCATCATTATCCCTAATATTTTTCACCATCGACCACCACTAATCAGCTTCACCTTCAAAACAGTAAACAGCAAGACTAACCTTTTGATGTTCTGAACACCCCATGACATCAAAAATCTTCTCCAGTTCTTTAATCCACCCTTCAGCTTGCATGTGGTCAGATGATCCTCTGAATGATGGGGGATGTTGCCTCATGAAATGTTCCACCACTGACATGTTCCTCTGCAGTTGATCTGGCTGATCTCGTGCATGGATACCACCACCATTTATAGCCTGAGTCAACTGCTCCATCACTGCAACAAACTGTTCAGTTCCGATTCCGACCATCTCAGGTTGCTGATTTGGAAGGTTGTCTTCCTCCTCATGTCGTCCAAACATAGCTGCTTTGTTTCCTCTGCAGAAAACCATTCTGAACACAGAAATATCTTAGGCGAAGCAACATCGTAATCTTTAAATGCTATATCATTTCAGTCATACCATAAATTAACTTATAATTTAACAATTTTCTAACTCCTAAAGTTGTCTAAATCGACCTCTGATACCAACTATAAGGCCCCGGCCTTAAACATCTCTTAATATTGAATTAAATGATTAATTCACGTTGAGGATATTTTCAGGTTTAGAGTTTTAGAGAATTAGGACATAACTATTACATCTCAAAATATTACAAAGTAGAAACTTCTACTATGTTCCCATAAAATAAAAACTCTTAAAAATAAACATGTCTAGTTCCAAGTTTTATATAGCATGAGTTTCCCTTGATCCCATCCTTGACCCTATTCCACATTAGATCATGTGAAAAACATTTCAAAAAAACTTGGGGTGAGCATAAAGAGCTCGGTAAGGGATACAAAAAGAATGAAAACTGTTAGTTTATCAAAACAACAAGTAAACCATGTATACTTTATCAAAGAAATACTTTTCACCTTTATGAAGTAGTATAAACTCTTCACTGAATAAAAGATCATTACTTACCATTTTGTAACCAAAAGATTACCATAAAACCCATAAAAAGATCTCATAACATATAAAGGTAACTTGGGACATAAACATACTTAAGTGGAATAACCATACAGTCGTCTTCCACACATATCACTTAATGGAATAGCCATACGGACAACTTCCATACATACTTAATGGAATAGCCATACGGCCGACTTCCATACCCAATGCATTGGAGGTTATAACGTAACCACTCGTCCTGGTATTCACGGCACCACCCATCATATGGTTTATCATGTAACCACCCGTAAATTGTCCAAGTACCATTATAAAAATCATAAGACATAAATCAAATATAATGGAAAGAAAACATTTCCACACTTTGATCACAATATATCACTTAAATATATTGAAATAACAAATCCATTATAAAACCGTTTTCAATACCAAAATACATAAAATAGTATATGGTATTTATTCCATTTTAAAAAAAACATTACGGCTTGTTCAGGAAGCCAAAGACCAAATAATACTCACGGTGACGGAAAAGGTCGTTGTCACCGCGTACGTTAAAAGAAACATTCCTTTTTGTCGTTTTGTAATATGATTCAAAGAAAAAGAATCCTTTTGTATAAAAGTAAAATTCAAAGGGTTTTATACACCGTATAAAAGATAATTGTGTATAAAATGAAATATGCCTCAATGAAAGGAGATTGAGACGAAGTCCCTTACCTCGGGTCCGAATTGACTCGATCTTTCTTTAACGTCCTGAATAATAAACTTGATTTAATTTCTACTTGCTTAAGAACATTTTTCAATCTTATTATTCCTTTTATATCACTTATTTCCATGTTATAAACATTATTTAATCATTAAGTTAATAATTTTTGTTTTGTCGGTATTTGGTTCTTAAGTCGAAAGTGGACTTCTTACAAATTACATGTTGTTCGTGTGGTCAAAGGTTATTTATATCCAGAATGACATTCCTGATTTGGATATCATATATATCATATATATCTAGCATATACATGTATTTATAATATCACATAATCATTTAGAGGTAAGAAATGAAATGCACCGTTCATGGAGACGGTAATCCGTACGTACGCATGAACGCTACTTTCATTTCTTTGTCATATTAATGGAATTAAAACTAAATGAGAGGTATGTATATATTAATTCCAGAATTATATTCATCATTTAGATGTATAATTCATCATATATGTCCATTATATACATGTACTTATAATAGTACATTACATTTGGGGATAAGAAATGAAATGCACCGTTCATGGAGACGGTAAGTCGTACGTACGCATGAATGCTACTTTCATTTCTATCTCATAATTTAATGGAAAGAAATAATAATGATATATAGGTATATTATACTTCCATTATAACATCATATATAATAACTTTAAATCCATCCTTTATACGTCCCACATATGGCATTAACGAATCACATCACTTTGAGGGGGCGGTAGTCCGCACTTCCTTAAATGAAGATATCGCGTTTACCCATAATGGAAACCATAAAGGTATGCCCAAAATAAAAAAATACATAATCTTAAGGAAAAAATAAACATATTATATATCATATATAAATATATTGTCATCTTAATGGACACCTTTGAAGGTGTTAAAATAATGTTGAACAATCATCGTTTCGGGAGTCCGAAATTCTCCATCCACAGAAACAGTATGTTCTTTAACCATTACATGCAGGTGTGTGTAAGTGTATCTCTAATCCTTATTATAACAACATCCTAGTATATTTATGATACTGTAGTTGTTACAAAATAAATTAAAAAAAAAGAGGTTAGGGGGTTGTAGAAGCAAAATAAAACAAAAGGACTCAAGTGAACACATTACCTTAAAATCGGGTAACTCCCTTTGGTTTGAGCTCAAAGGCTTCCATGGGAAGACTTATGCCCAAAGTGAGGCTTCAAGGAGTAATAGAGAGATGTGGAGAGATAAAATGGGCAGGTTTTGGCTGAGCCAAAGGATTTGGAAGTGTGGGTAAGGAGGTAGAGGTGGGGGCCTTTTATAAGAGGAGAGGAGGGGCACTCTTAGAAAGTAAAGAAAAGTTACTTTATTTTAAAATGAGTTTCGGATTCACAAGGTCCCACATTGATATAATTCTAGTTTAAGGTGATAAAGGTTCTAAATATACCCATCCAATAGGTTTTGGACATGTGTAGGTCATAGATTTTACATTATCTTTTCATTTTATTTAAATCCTTTATTAATGAGGTAATCGCTTCATCATCATGATTTCGTAAATAATTTAATATATTTAATGTCTATAAATTATAAAAAAACTATCATGATGTATGAAATCTTTTTATCTTTCTAATTAATATTTATAGTCAAAAATCTGACTTGTATAACCCCAAGTAAAAAATGTTTTAGTAAAACATCTCATGTTTGTGTCATTTTTACTTTAACATTTAATAAAAAGTTATTTATGTCATTTCCCAACCAACGTGGCTCCATGGGGTCCCAAAGTTGACCCATGGATTGTCTTGGTCATCCATGACACATAAAATGAGGGTAGGACATGTGTCAGCTCATCTCATTTTATTAAAACATTATTTTTACCTTAAACTACACTAATTACCTCTAATCGCGATTAAGAACTTAAAAGTTACTATTCACCAAAAAATTATTTTAATCTCATTGAACAAAATTTTACTTCTTAATGACAACCATGTATGTAGGATTTTTGAAAATCAAATCACAGAAGTGACAAAGTTTCATTTAAACGAAAAAAATCAGTTTCTTTAACTACCACTTAGTGGTTTCACTATTCATCAAAAATATATGTTTTTTAGAAAAATACAAAAACTTCACCCTAAGATATATTTGATATTATGAATTCAAAAATGATTTCTATTTTACAAAATTCAAATCATATAAGTCACATTAATTAATTTAATAATTAATTCCCGCTGTCATGACAAATAGCGTGTTTTTATGAAACAATAAGTATCAAAATATTGACACTAGTTTAAGTCCAATTTCAAAGTGAAATTGATTCCAACGACCACTATTAGATTTAATGGTAAATATATATTCTAATTTCACTTTAAAACCAATTAAAAAGATAATCTAACCATATAATTAAATTAAATGAAAAAGCAGTTTTGATGTAAAATGCCGTATTTTCACTATTCATTAAAAAATGAACATTGTTAGAAAAATACCAAAAATTAATCCAATGTAAATTTCAATGTCGCAATCATAATGAATATGTTTATTTTGAAAAATATATATTATAAAATTTTCAAAAGTTTGATTTAAAAAGGGTTTGCCATTAAAAGTCAGTAAAACAATCTTTTAAGAATATTAGTGTATTCCATGCATAAGATTGTATTTATTTTCATTTTAAGCCTCTAAAACACTATCTTAATCATTAATAGAAATAGATAAAAATATCTATTATTCATTACTTACTTGGTATATTACACTATATATCTGTATAAATAAAAATAAAACCCATTTATAATACATATCCATTGAAAAATAAAATTAATGTAGAAAAATAAATAATAAAATCATTTTATTTTAAAAATATTTTTTTAAAAAAAAACTGGGCTTTTATGCAATATGACAATTCATTTCAAGGAACTAATTATAATAGGATTAAATAATGATAAATTATAATATTAATATGAATAATATATTAACATTAATTATACATTTATAGGAAATATGAATATGAACAGTTAATATTTGAAAATGTCATTTCCATTAAAAAATCTTTATTATATTTTGTGTTTCAATTTAAATGATAAATTAATAAATATTAAAATTGGAATATGAAAATATGAATTTCATTTATAGATTCAAAATAACGATATTATCTTACGATTAAATTTTATAATTATACTAAAAGGAACTTTTTCTAGGTGAATATTACATATTACCTTTTTAATAAATACAAGGATTATATCTCGAGTTTATGATAATTGATTTTTTTTTGAATTTTTTTTGTCATAGTGAGGTACTCAATATGGGGGTGAATTGATATTCCAATAATTTGTTTTCTTAAAAATAATTTAAAACAAAATCCCCCATGTTAATTCAAAAAAGTTGCCTTAATAAAAAGTGTATGAATATATAACATAGATATTTTAAATAGTTTCTTAGAAGTCTGGTTATTGTTAAATTAATATATCTTTTCATTACTGTATTTTTTTAACCAAATTGATTAATAAAATATTTTATATAAAAAAAATTAAATTAACTATCAATGTAGAGTTTTATTTCATATTTAGATAACTAATTCTGTTTTTTCCAAGAAATATAGAAAAAAACTAAAACACATAGTAGAATAAAACAAGGGGTTCAGTATCAAGCTGATAATTAATAATCTATTCTTGAGGACCTCCTTCTTGCATGTAGATTATTATAAAAATAATCAGATCTATAATTTGGATCGAGTTTTTTCAAACAATAGATTACAACCTATCTAGGCTCAAATCCTCTTATATAGTTATATGTGGGAAGAAAATCCATATAGGTTGCGCATGACCACTTCAGTAGTTTTGAAGGGTATATAAATAATGAATGTTGAGATATTATGACTATCACAAACCAATTTATGAAAAGATTAAAGTTTGTATGAATAAGATAAGTAAATTATGATACTACCCAAAAATAAATCATAATATGGAAAGAAAAAGTGATAGATTAATATAATTTTTGAAGCAGATTGATTCATGATTCTATGAAAATTCGGAGTCCCTATGTTCAACTTTGGAAGGATCTTGAGAAAATTTTTAAATAAGTATAATAATAAAATTTTGTAGAAGGTGTTATCATTAAAAAAACCTATATTATTATCTATGTGTCATTAAATTTCTTAGTGGCTCATTAGCATCATATTCATCATGATCAATGAAATACATTTGAAGAGATATTAATATAAAATATTCATTAGCGAAAAATTTGCATTCCTTAAATCTTATGAGGCTTACATTAATAAATCTAAAATAACCATTTTAGATTTCCACAACTACACTTCTAAATTAGAGATGATAGGATGTAATCACTTGATGTACAATCATCTGTGCTCATGGTAACTTGTCTTGGTCAGCTGATGCGGTGAGGCCATGTAGTAGTTTAATTGATTCATGTATCCAACTCACTTCTTATTTTAGCTGACATGATCATTATTTTATCACTACATTAGAAACAAAATATTATTATTTCAGTTTAAGAGAATTTATATACCTTAGAATGATAATCTAAATCCTTATTGACGTAAGGTGAATCGTTATTGTGGTACGGTGAGTCTTTCTTGTGGTAAGGTGAATTCTTCCCATTGAAATTTGATTCCTTATTTTGGTAAGTATTTTACTTTTGAATATTTATTACATTAAGCTCAGTCCTTCTTGCGGTAATCTCTATACTTAAACCCTTTTAAAAAAACTTGTAAACTAGTTTCTTATAGAAAAAATACAGATCATTAGTAATAGGATGAACATGATTTGGGATGATTAAAATAATGAGATTCTGATCTAAGACAATAATTTACCCCTTTTGATGATCACGAATCATTATATATAAATTGAAATGGATTGAATGCATCAAATAAATATTTCTAAATGATTGAAAAAACTATAGTAAATTTTTGAAATAATGTAAAGGGTTTCTACATTTTATCATTGTATATAATTCTCCCCCTGGTCGCATTCTTAAGTAGATTAATATTAATTTATTAGTAATCAGAATTATCCCCCTTTGGGATGATCAAAAATAAATAAGACAAGAGAAATAAACAAAATAATGAGAGAATAATATCAATATGTCAAAATAGATATTACAACAAAAGAGTATAAGCAAAGTAAAAAAAAACTATCATAAATCCTATTCAAAATCTGACTGAGGTTGTTCTATTATCTCTATAGGATGGATTGGATCCTTTCCTTTGGTTGGAGATGTAATATAAGAGGTAGAGGTAGGGTTATAATTAGAGGAAGGTTCTATAAGAACTACACACCTGGAAATGGGGATATGCTACTAAAAATATTTCACTTGAGTGAGAAAAAAATGATTGATAGTAGAGGAAGAAATAGGTTAAGACATAGGTATAGATGAGGGAGTGAATACAGTATCTTAAGAAGTAAATAAAAATGGTTACATCAAATGGGAAAACTCACTGATAGCTCGGGAACCATACTCCAAGGAATGAAGAAAATCATATTGATTCTCCAAGAAGGATTCAAAAATAGGGATCATAGATTTAAAATTATCAACATGAGGATTAAAATATTGAGGTAGTGGATGAATTTTTAAATCTAAAGAAATGGTTATGAACATATATTTCAAATATGACTTTGTGAATATCTCGATGAGATAAAAATAAATTTCTCTCTCGATTGTTTCTTTGTCCATACAAGACTATTTAACTTCCTCATGAATGAAATTTAGGGTCTTAGTATAATTGGTTTGAAACCTATATAACATATATTCTTTAGTTTTGTTAATTTCATTAAAAAAATCTTGTAACACATGTCAAATAGACTGCATAATTTTTCCTTCATCAACTAGAGGAATAGAAGACACTTAATATTGTTAAGACACTACTTTCAAGAATCTATGACCCAATTGAATCATCATATTTGAAATATAATCTTATCAAGAACCCATATGATGTATCGTATCTCTAATTTAATTATGTATCATTTAAATTATGAAATGAAATTTATGTTAGAGATGAAAAATAACCCTGGTAACAAATTTAGAAATATAATCTTGCCTCGAATTTTTTAGAGAGTCCGAAAAATTATTAAAAACATGTTTCATATTCCCAAAAATATATTGTTTGAATACAACCATGTCATTATTAATGAAATACAAGGAGGAAAAATACATGGTCCATGTAGATACCCGGTTTTTTTGTATGACTTTTGAATATTTCAACATATATTTCCAGAGCTTGGGGATGAGACAACGTGAAATTCCGAGGCCCAATCTACCCAGAATAAATTAAACAAAAATATTAACTATTTTTATACTATTCATGCAATGGAAATGGAATATATCTCTTAAACAGTTGATCAGAACAGAAATCTGAGACCACGGTTGTGTCTGAAATGCGGTGTTTACCCTAGGCGCGACATAAAACATGTCGGTGCGGGATTTTCGTTCCCCTCACTTGCTAGGAGTAAGTAAATTCATGAATTAATTTATTAATTCATTCATTTTGTAGCTAAAATCCAAATAACAATTAAACGGTAACTTATATCCAAAATATGAGTCCACAATGGAGTTCAGAACTTTTCATTTACCCTAGAAGGGGTATAAGCTTGGTCGATGTAGGGCCGCTGTGAGAAAAGTCACCCAGGGGAAAATCATCTTTTTGGAATAACAACATAGTGAATTTTATCGCTAGAATTCTTTTGAAATAAAATTTGAATGAAGTCTTAGCAATAAAATATGATAGTTCTGTTGAGTTCAAAATAGAGTGTTTTACCTACGTGCAAGATAAACAGAGGGTGATTGTTTTTGATTCCGTGAAAAGCAGGCTTTTCTATAAATAGAAAACCTAGAGTTCAAAGTCAGGTTTCTTCCCTTCTCTCTTCTCTCCCTCTCTCCCTCTCTCTCTACTATTATTTGGTGTTCATTTCCATTCTCCACTAGATAGAGGTGAAGACATTTCCAAAATTTCAGCGAATCATGGTAGGAGCCTCGTGGAGGCATCACCAACAACAGAACATCGAAATGAGGTGGGATTCTAGTTAATTTTTCACACCGTCATTTAGTTCATAAGTTTTTTTCATTTAAATTCAAAAATTTTAGAATTAGGAAAATAACCAAACAAACATGGAAATCATACATTCCCCATTCTAAATCCAGTTCATGAGGGTTCTTCACCTGTTCTTCACAGTTTGAACCGGTAATTATTCGGCACCTCAAAACCTCAATGAATCAACTAGAGGAGGTCAGTTGTGTAAGACCCTCATCGCAAGGATCATAAATATGCATGCGGCTTCAAATTTAGGTAACTGAAGGAGTTCTGGTGGTCCGCGGTTAGGACCACAGGATCACTATCGGCGGTAGCAGCCAAAGGCGTTGCGTGGTGGCCGCACTAGGTGGCGTAGCTGCGAGGTGGAGAGTGGAAGCACAAAACTTCATCCATACATCAGCATTGATCAGAGGTGCTCGGTGTGGAGGCATGGTGAGGTGGGGATTTGGTGTGGTGCAGTAGGTCAAGGCAGAGCTCAGAGGAGCCGGTGGAAAGGTACAAACATAGGTGAACTCGAGCATAGGTGAATCGGGGGAGTTTGGCCGGTGTAGGGAATCGGTGTCCGGTGGAGTATCTAAGTAGGTGGATAATGGACCCGTGGGCTCCGGGTGTCAATAGATAAGGTCATTCATACGTTGGTTGAGCATGCCAGGAGGCGGAGACGGTGAGATCGGGCCAGGAGGAGCCCATGAGCTCCAGCGTCTGGGATTTGGCGAACTGACTGGGGCGGTGACCTTTGCGGCGAGCCTGAGGCGCTAACCTCAGGGGGCAGTGATGGGGCAAGACCCACGTCATGAGGGTCCTCGATGTAGTAGATGTGACCAGCTAGTTGTCTGGTCTTTCCAGGTGGAGTCGGTGTAGGCCACGGCCGGCAGGCCGTCGTAGGACCGGCCGGACCCATGGCTAGGCCACGGGATGGCAGATCGGACCGGGCTGGATGGGGCGGGCCGACCTAATAAATGAGGGTCTGTCCAAGGCAGTCGTACCGGCCCATTTGGGTCCATTTGAATTTAATTTGACATAACTTTTAAACGGTGCGTCTGTTTGACACGTTATCCATGGCCATGCATTAGTCTCATTGAGATATAATTTTCCAGATGACTTTCAAGAAATTTAAATTTTCCTTCATGAGGGAGGTAAGCCAAAACACATTAATAATAAATTATTATTAATAATAATGTTTTCAATGGACTTATCTCATGATCTGGATGTCCCTTTGATGTGTCGTTAGAGGCATTGTGACCCTAGATTTGAGGCAGTCCATTAAAAGTTGGTTCGGGAGCTTTGCGGTTTTATTTGGTCACTCGGTGGCATGAAACACTTAAGGAGAATAATTTATTAATTTATTATTTAATCTTTTATCGGACCTAACTCTTATTTGGGATGTCCAATTGACGCATCGTTAGTGGAATCATGACCCCAGTCCTCATGTAGTCTTTTTAAGATTCTTTCCAAAGAGTTCGAGCTGGACACAAGGTGCGGGTTCCATAGGGCCTACTTTGCAAGTTTTATGTGGAAATTCCACTTATTCATCTGGAATTTATTTGGGGGTTTTGAGCACTCATTTTATAGTGTTTTTTTAAGGGAATTTCAATGGTGCAATCCACACGCTGAAATTCAGGGCTGAGGCATGGGCCCCACGAGGCGGAATTCGGGCGAAATGCAACATTTTCCAAATTTTTCTTCGTATCTCCATTTGGGACAAATGAATATCCGATCATGGGTGTTTTTCAGTGTGGATTGTAATGGCATGATCCACGTGACATGTTTTGAGATCGAGGTGTAGGACCCATAAGTCACAGTTTGAGTGTGACACTAGGAGATGTCGCTTCTGCATAAGGAGTCCATTTTGTAAGAGTGATTAGTCGATCTTCCATGTTTTTCCTAAAAGGATCATGACTGTGTGATTTGTTTGGATGTGCGGAAACATATTATCAATCTGTTATTAAATTTGGAAACACAAAAATAATATTATTGGAAGATCCTTTTGTTGTGTTTGCAGATAATCCACGACTTAGGTCATCTCCAACTCTTGTGAGAGCGGAGAAGATGTACGGAGAGATACGATCGATGTTCTAGGACCATTTGAGGAGGTGTGTCAGCTAATAAATGATTCTGACCCTCTGGCTTAGCAACAAGAATATTTCACTCATCGGCTTTGTGACTAATGTGTCGTGTACTCTGGGAGTACCTTGACAGGCCTAGTGGTACCTGTTATCCGTTTTGGTACCAAGAAAGGGGTAGTTACATTTTCAGGTGATGAGGTGGGGTCACACATGGTGTGGGTCTCACACAAGCCATGTACTACTAAAAATCTTTTACCTCACATATCTTTTTCTTATGAACTCATATTTCGTCCTACAAGTAGCCTATCTTGACTGTTTCTCTATGTACAATACGATGGTGCCCTCTGTAGTGGATTTTGAGGTATGATGAAAGATGTTCTTAGTGTGATTCCTATCTAAGGAAATTCATGATGATGACAGTGATGGAAATGATGTTTTTAGAATCACCATAGTAATCCCATATTACCCTCCAGTGAAGCTGGGCAGTGGTGTTCACCATTCTATTTTGGGATTACCCTCTAGTGAGTCTGTGTAGTGATGTTTTTCATTCAATTTTGGGGTTACACATAAACAAGGCAAGATAGTGGTGTTTTCCAGTTATCTTTTAGGTCTTACCCTCTAGTGCACCTGGGTAGTGGTGTTTTTCGGTTACTCTTTCAGGTCTTACCCTCTAGCATAGCTGGGCACTGGAATTCACCAGTTACTCTTCGGGGCTTACCCTCTAGCTAGGATGGTAATTGGCATTCTCCAAGAAATTTTATAATTATATCCTCTAGAAGTTATGGATAGTGGGTTCATGAATTTGTGACACAATCGATTAAATTTTCGGCATAGCGATGAGTTGTACTAAATTTGACTTTGGACTCTCAAGATGTAGGATCACTTTTCCCACCAAGATGTGTCCTTGTGATGCGACCTAAAATCATGCAGGAGAGATAGAACCACCTAGAGTTAATAGTATCATGGTGCAGTGATTGAGCCCCTTCGACATGTAGTTCAGGGTAGAAGTTTGGAATGTGGGGCATCAATGGTTTTTACTTCTAGAACAATTGGTGACTCTTTTATTGAGTTGATCTAGTGAGATGGATATCCATTTACTCCCTCTTTTTGGTTTCATTGGTTGAGCTTATATATATCATATTTACATTATCCACCCATTGGGGATTTTGTTACTCTCCATCCAGGAGAGGCGAAGACGCATGGGGTATGCCATGTGATTTCCGTGTCTAGATTCTCATGATTATATGGGTCAACTCTCCTACTATATATAGAAAAACTTTACGATAAGTTCGAATTCTTAACGTTTCTAGCTCCTTGTGTTTGGATGAGCATACTTCACTTCTTTTTTTGGTTGAGATGTACTCTTTTACTGAACCTTTTTCTATCTACTTCTTCTATCTTCAGTGCCTCACTTGCGGCTCCATTGAACCTTCAGGGCATCCTACTGAGTATGTTTATACTCACCCTGACTTGGTCTTTTCCCGCACTCAGTGCTCCCTTGCAAATGATGGATAGGTTGATTGTGAAATTAGAGGAGCATAATGATATTGGGTTCTTGGACCATGTGTGGTGGTCATAAATTGGGATCTAGGAATGGGGCTCTCCCTCAGGTGTTTTACTTTTCCAACTATTACAGGGTTGTGGCACTTTTCTAGTCGGGTGCCTATTTTCCCCTTTCCCATTAAATTTACATTTCTGTACTTGTACTGTTTAGAAGTCGATGCATATTTGTGGTTTATATATAGTTGTCTTGTATCTTTTTTTACTTTCCCTATCAACTTTTCCATTGAGTTTTCTATGTGTGTGTACAGGTACTTAGGAAAAGCAATCCCTGAGTTTTGTATGCCTTCAGTGCAAGATGCCAACCCCTAGACTATAGAGGTGGGCTTCGGGTAGTTGCATCTTGAGCCCTGGTAAGGGTGGGGTTATGAAAAAGTGGTATCAAAGGTGGTTCGTTCCTTGGGACGTTGTTCATATGATCACTAAAATGGAATTGGATGGGTTTTAGAGAAATAGTTTCAATGTGTCTCGAGAGAGGATCTAAGGATAAAGAGTCCATTGATGGTGTGGAGGCTGATGTAGACATTCACTAGGACCTTGATTACCCTCTTGTCAGCTCGGTGTGCTAAGAAACCTGTAGCAGGGAACATTGGTATATGCATCTTATAGGATTGAGTCTTTTATTGTCCTTCTTGAGTCATCTCTCCAACATTTTTGATATATATATATATATGATCATTTGACCATAGTACTCCTTGATTGGATTCAAGATTCCTTCATGATGATTACCAACAACGATACTAGCTCCGGTTCATGATGAAGATTCCATGAGTGATAAGGCCTCAGTTTAAGATCCATCATATGATTGTGCTTTCACCAGGAGGACAGGAAGCAGCACCACCACCTGTGGAGTAGTAATTGGTACATGCAACAAAGGTCGATGACGAGTGCAAGCTGAGCACGCTATGTGAGTTCCAGTGTCAAAGACTGTTGATGTTTCATAGTGAGTCATACCCTCTGACAATGAAGGATTGGCTAATGTCGGTGGTTCTCCTCATTAGTATAGTTCAGAAACTAATAAGTTAGATGGTGAATTTGAAAGCCAGTTATTTTCCATGGAGTAGTTTGGTGTTTGTGGGGTTGGGTTACTCAGATGCACGATGAGTGGGTACTATCATGGGATGATGGCATTGGATGAGTACATGACTAGGTTCGAAGACCTTACTTGGTACACTTTGGATGTGGTCCGTGATGGAAACTTCTAGGAACGGATGTTTGAACAGTGTCTCCATAGAGGAGATTTGTGCCTATGTAGTGCCATTGTGCATCCTCCCCCATCTCAGGGTGCTGTAGCAAGCACTAGTAACATAGAAATTTTTTTAGAGGGATGTCAGTTGGCTAGTTTTGGGAGTGGGCACAACAGATTTGGGACGTCTTCCAAAGCTAGTAGATGTCAGTTGATAGGACCTCAATGGAGGAGGCCTCCAACTGATAAGACTTAGTCACATGGTCGAGGATACTGTAGAGCACCGAGATAGCCCATGGAGGAATAGTGCTATTCTTTTGATGGGAAAGGTTACATGGCGTGAGACTACCCGACCAGATGTGCTGAGTTTATTAGGATGTTGGTAGATGCACTGCCATGATAGAGGCGGTTTCGTTATCCGATGTCTCCCAGGTGAGGAGAGGGTTTTCTTTAGGGAGGTATTGTTGGAATAATAGCAGGGAGAACTATGGTTGGTGGATGACATTTTTTGGTACATCCACCGCCACTAGGCGGCCCATGGCAGTCTAAGGAACAGGTAGATGGGGCCATGGGTAGCTGGATGCTATGGATGTCTACAATCCTGTAGTATGTGAGATGATAATAGGTACACTCTGTGTATTTTCATCATTTTTTAATGTAACTTGTTAGAAACTCTGTGAGGTACTCTTTTCTTCCAACCCCTTGTTCGATGAGTTACTGAAGGTGATGTGGGGTGACGGTGTAACACTATGTCAGTGTCGTTCGATGTATCTTTGAATGCATGAGAAATAGGGGTTCTTCCCCAACTAAGAATCATTTTTTTGATGTGAAAAAAATGTGAGGGAGAGTCAGTACCACCCAAAGTGGATAGTATCAAGATGTGGGGGATGATTCCCTCTGGCTTGTGTGTTCATGGTTGGGTTTTGTGATGGAGTGTCAGAGTAGGTTCTAGATTTGCAAGTGGGTCTTTCCTGCAAGACGTCCCTTTGGTTGAGGTTCCACTAGTGGGTTGGGAAGAGTTCCTATTTTGGGGATTACTCTCTTTTCAAGAGGGGAAAATATGTGTGGGTATGACATTTGATTTCCATGTCTAGCCTCTTATGGTTGGATGAGTTATTTCACCTTCCCTAGTTGTCGGTGCCTTGGGTGATGAATGTCAATCTTGATACTATTATCACGTACAGGTCATGGTGATGGACACCCCACAAAAATAACTATGCATCTCACAATGTGGTGTTGGCAGCGGTAGTCTTCTCTCTGAGAATGTAAGGATTCTACCTTATCGGGAACACTTTGTGGTTTACTCAAACCACCTATGTCTTATGTTTGTCTTTACCCAAAGATACATTAACCTGAGAGAGTGTTTCTAGTTGAAATTTTTGCAGGATCATGAATTCAATGTTTTATATGCTCTGAAAGGTGGAAACATTGTAGCAGACACCTTTATCAGAGAGTCCAAGTCTCTCTAGGTGTGGGATGTTTCGTAGCAGTTAGCTTCCCTACAATTTACCCCGTTGGAGCAGGACGGTGAAACTTTTCTTCAGTCGAAGGTGTTGACTTCTTCACCTCTCTAGTGTGTAAGAGAGTATTGGTTGTGATGCACCGACTATGAAATCTTGTGTGATCATATATCCTTGGGTGTTTCACTAGATGAATATTCTGAAGGAGAGAATTATGAGACCAAGTTCTAGGAACAAACCCTGATTCCGGTCGTGATGTGGAATATAAAGGTTTGGCTAGGGGAGTCACCAAAGTTTATTTGGGCCGTTCAGAATAGTAAAATAGATGGAGGGGTTTCCAACCTCCTTTCCCTACCCTCTCAGCAGTTGGAGTGGGCACATGACATCTTCCATGTCTCGTAGCTGATGAGATACTTGTGTATTCCTACACACTTCATCAAAAGTGGAAGACCATATGAGGATGGACTATACCTTTGGTTCATGTGTTGTTCTAGTGTGGTGTTGTGCAGTTCTTCTTGGAAGAAGGAGAGAAAAACGTGGCCTCAGTATCCCGAGTTGTTTTTCCTATTTTTTCTTTTTTTGGACAAAAATCTTGATGGTTGGAATGATTTAGCGACCATATTTTTTCCCTATAAGACTTTGGAATATTTCAACATATATTTCCTGATCTAGGCACTGAGACATAGTGCAATTCTGAGTCCCGGTGCGCCTAGAATAAATTATTCAAAATTATTAAGTGTTTTTGTACTATTCATGCAAAGGAAATGGGATGTCTCTTAAAAGTTAGATCAACTAAAAAATTTGAGACCACTATTGGGTCAAAAATGCAGTTATTACCCTATGAGTGTCATAAATCATGTCAGCGCTGGATGTTCAGAACCCTCGCTCGTTAGCGGTAAGTAAATGGTTGAATTAATTTATTAATGCATTAATTTAATAGCTAAAACCCAAATAACACTGAAACGGTTACTCATATCATAAATTCGAGTCCATGGTTGAGTTTAGAATGTTTTTTTTACCCTTCGAGGGTTATAATCTTTGTCGGCACGGGATCATTGTGAGAAAAGTCACCCAGGGGAAAATTTTCATTTTGGAATAACCACTTAGTGATTTTTATCCCTAGCATTATATTAAAATAACATTCAAACAAAGTCTTGGAATAGAAATCTGATACTTATGTTGAGTTCAAAATGGGGTGTTTTACCTAGGTGTGGGATAAATTCAAAAGGTGTGATGGTTTCAGATTCTGGGCTAAGTGGGTTTTTCTATAGATGGAAAAACATGAATTTGGAGTTAGGGTTTTTTCCTTCTCTCTTCTCTCGCTCCCTCTCCCTCTCTCTCTCTACCGTTATTTGGTGTTCTTCACTGTTCTTTACCAGATCGAGGTGTAGTCATCACTAAAACTTTGGAGATTCATTTCAGGAGCCTCGCAGATGCATCGCCAATGATGGAACATCGTAACGAGGTAGGATTCTTTTTAATTTTGAAACCTTGGTTGATTTCTTGAGTTTTTATCGTTTAAATTATATAATTTTAGAATTCAGAAGATGGAAAAAAACATCCATCATCTGAGCCCTGTTCTAAATCTTGTTCTTGAGAGGTCTTTACTCATTCTTCATGGTTTGACCCAGTCATTATTCAGCACCTCAAAACCTCAACGAATCAAAGAGCAGAGGCCGGTTCTATGAGACCCTCATCGCAAGGATAGACAATATGCCCGTGGTTTTGATATCAGGTAACTACATGAGACCTGGTGGTTCACCATAGGGATGACTGTATCACCACCAGCCGTAGTGGCTGGCAATAGTGCGCAGTAGCTGTTGTAGGTGGAGCAACGGTAATGTAGATAGCAGCAACGTGGGACTATATTTGGATGGCGGCGTCGACCAAAGTTGCTCGGCAAGAAGGTAGGTCGAGGCAGGGCATCTGCATGGTGCAGAAGGATGAGGTGGAGCTCAGAAGAGCCGGTGTGGAGGTGTGGACGGAAGTGAACTCGATCGGTGGAGTGTTGGGGTCCTTCAGCCAGTGAGGTGTAGCAGTGTCCCATGGAGAAGTCGAGTAGGTGGACAGTAGAGCTGCAAGCTCAGGGTGTCAACAGAGCAGGCCAGTCAGGCGTCAGTTGAGCAATCCAGGAGGCGGAGCTGGCAAGATCTGACATCAGGAAGGCCGAATGGGGTGGTGACCTTCATTTTTAAGAAATGGGGTTTGCGAGAGCGTGATTTTGTTGGCCTCCTAGACTCTAGGAGCTTCATGATTTGGTTCGCTTCATAAGAAGACCTGATTCTTGCTTAGTCGAGTGCGCCTCAATCATGGGACGGTGCTCGATTTCTCTTGTTTCGATGGTCATACGATGTCCATATGAAAAGAGATCCTACAAAGATGGATATTTGGGTATGTTTCCCTGAAATTCCTCTTCCATTTCAAAATCCCTCGATTCTTCATTTACTCGAAAACCTGGTGGGGCGGTTCCTTTGTACTGACAATCGGACCTGCGCATTGTGTCACCCAATCTCTCCGAGGGTGTGTATCGAGGTTGATGTCTCGAAGCCCCCCATTGATGATTTCTGGATTGCAGTGGGAGAAGAGATTATATTTAAGCAGAATGGAAGGATTGAATCCAGGTTCAACTATTTTTCCCTATGCAAGATTCTTGGGCATAGATTGGAAATTTGCAGGCGCAGGGAGAGGCAACAGGGAGCCACTGTGGTGGCTCAGGCGGACTGGGTATAGGCTGGTCGTCCTGTCGAAAATGGTTCTGTCTGTGTTTGGGAGGGTGAAAGTTGAGGAGAATATTGTGATGGTTCTAGACAGGAGATCAACAAGGCTAAGGTGCCCATGGGTTCGACTGAAGTAGCATTTAAAAAACCAGTTAAGATTACTCCTACAGAACCCAGTGTAGAAGGGATTTTTAAGAGACTTCGGAGAGATTTGGAGATCCCTCCTGGAACTAAGGTGGTTTCTGGGGGTGAATAGGCCAGTGTGGTTGAGGATCCTTCAAAAATGTTTAAGGCTCATAATTTGGGGGCCTTTAGTGAATCACCACCCAAGGGTGTGGCTAGTTTTAAACCATTATCATATGCGATGGCAGTGCATATTAGTGAGAGGAACACCCCTGCCAGGGGGATACACTCTCCTGAGAAGGGAAAGTGTAAGGATGGACAGGAGTGGGAGGAGCCTAAAATTTAGGTAGGTAGTCCTTTGGTCACATTACAGGGAGCCAACTTGGAGAGGATATTGCCCAGCCTCCACTTAGACAACAGATTTGAAAGTCTATGCCAGGAGGGAGAGTTTCTAGGCCGCCTCAACTGTCCTTCTGAAATCGATTCTCATGGAGGACATTCCTCATATGATATAGGTTTGGGAGGGGATGAGAAAGGGCTGCACAACCAAAGAAATAAGAAATGGAGTAAGGAAAACAGGGACCCATGATGTTGTATTGTTTCCAAAAATCCAAAAAATTAGGGGCGGAAAGACTACTCTAATCTTCTTAAACTGATGGAGACTCATTCAGCCAAAAAAGAGAGTAAACCCAAGGAGTATAAGTTTCAGCAAGAGACATGAGAGGAGGTTAGGTAGGATGATGCCATAGTGGCCCAAGTTCAAGCGGATGGAGCCTCAAAGGATGATGACCAGTGCCAGGGGAGTCTGGAACCAGAGAAGATGATGATGGAAAGGGAAGATTCCCCCAGACAGCAACTTGCAGCAGGTCCTTCAGTTGGCCTGCAGAGACCAGAAGAGAAAGAGGTGGATTCTCAGCTGAAACTACTTATGCACTCTGAGAATAAATGAAGGAGGATGTTCTGGTGATAAAGGCGGCGAGGGAAGACATTGATCAAATGATAGGAAGGCTGATCCAAGTGGTAGTTACAAGGGATCAAGCCGAATGGATTGACAAGAAAAATCGTATATTGGTCACAGGATTCAATATGAAGAAGATTAGAAAAGAAGAATACATACAGGCTTGGGAGTATCTCGCAAGGCACTATGAAGAGAATATAGGGGAAGATCCAAACTGCCAGGTAAATTCCCTCCCCTGGAAATTGTTTAGGGAAGGAGACTCCAATCGCCTGAGACTTGTGTTTAATTGTTCAATTTAAACCTTTGATTCTTGACATGTTTATCTACAGGGTTCTCACTTCCCCCTTAAAAGTGTTTGAAAATAAAAAAGATAATTTGGAGGAGGGCCGTGACCTCACCAGTGAGCCCGAGGCACTGACCTTGAGGGCAGCGAAGGGGCATGACCTGTGTCCTGTGGGTTCTTGATGCATCAGATGAGACCAGCAAGTTGGTCGGCCCTTCCAGGTGGAGTCATCACGGGCCACGGCGGGACGGGTCAGACCTGTGGGTGGGCCACGTTCAGGTGGATCGAACCGGGCCGACCGGGGAATGACGTCCCAGCAGAGGAGGGCCCGACCAAGGGGGTCGGACCAGTCCAGTTGGGTCCCTTTGCATTCAAGGATCCATGATATTTAAAGAGTGTGTTCCTTTGATGTTCTATCCACGGCCAGGCATCCATACCATCAATAAGGACTTTTCGAGATGGCATGAAACACTTAATTCGATTAATTAATTAATAAATTAATTATTCTTGCATCAAACCTAACTCTTGTTTGGGATGTCCAATTGATGTGCCATTAGTGGTAATGTGACCCCAGTCCTCATGCAGACTTTTTGAGCTACTTCTCAAAGCGTTCAGGTTTGAGACATGGTGGAGGCCCCACATGGCCTCATTTTCATGTTTTACTATGAAATGACACTTTTTCATCTAGAATCTATTTGGGGAGTTTGAGAACTCATTTTTGAGAGTTTTTTTTTGAGGGATTTCAATTGGGAAATCTTCCTGCATATATTTGGGGCCAAGTCGTGGTTCCCACGAGGCGGATTTCGGGTGAAATGCAACATTTTTCAACTTTATATTCGTAAGTCCATTCAGGGCAAATGAATATCCGATACTGGGTGTTTTTTAGTTGGGATCATAATGGCGTGATCCACATGACATGTTTCAGGATTGAGGTGTGGGCCCCACTGGGCATCGTTTGCGTGTGACACTAGGAGATTCAGATTCTACATCAAGAGTCTATTTCTGACTAGTGAGTAGTCAATATTGCATGTTTCTTCAAAATTATTACAACTGTGTGATCTTTTTAGATGTGTGGAGCCTTTTTCTAAATCTCTTATTAAATGTGGAATTATGAAAGGAGTATTAGTGGAAGATCATTTTGTCGTGTTTGAAGAGAATCCATGGTTTAGGTCAGCTCTGACTCTTGTGAGAGAGTCGAATATTTATGGAGAGATATGATCTATGTTCTGGGAGTTTTTGAGGATATATGTCAGCTAATATATGATTCTGACCCTCTGGCTAAGCGATGAGCATCGTGCACTCATTGGATTTGTAACTAATGTGTCATGTACTCTAGGAGTACCTTGATACACCTAGTGGAACTTTTTCACCCTTTTGGTACCTGAAAAAGGGTTAGATACATAGCTAGGTAATGAGAAGTTGTCACATGTGGTGTGGTCCCCACATGCATTGTGTACTACTAAATATATTTTACCTCTCATGTCTCTTTCTTCTATACTCATATTTTGGCCTATTAGTAGCCTATCTTGAGTGTTTCTCCGTGTGCGATGCGATAGTGCCCACCCCAGTAGCTTTTGAGGTATGATGCGAGATGTTCCGACTGAGATTCCTATCTGTGGCGATGTCGGATAATGATGGTGAGGCCCGTGATGTTTTCAAAATCACTATAATAATCTCGTCTTACCCTCCAGAAAGGCTGGGAAGTGATGTTCATCGTTCTCCTTCGGAATTACTCTTTAGTGAGGCTGGGTAGTGGTGTTCTCCATTCTCTTTCTGGATTACCCTCCAGTGAGGCTGGGTAGTGGTGTTCACCAGTTATCTATTAGGGCTTACCCTCCAGCACATTAGGGTAGTGGCGTTCACCAGTTACTCTTTCCGGGCTTACCCTCCAGCATAGCTAGGCAGTGGCATTCGCTAGTTACTCTTTGAGGATTACCCTCCAGCTAGGCAGGGAAGTGGAATTCGCCAGTGAATTTTATAAGTATATCCTCCACCAAGGGCTAGATAGTGGGTTCATGACTTTGTGACATGATCTCTCAACTGTGCGTCATAGCGACGCGATGTACATAATGTGACGTTGGAATCTCAATAAAGAGAGGCACTTTTCCCATGTAGATGTGTCCTTGTGATGTGACCTAAACCTATACGGGTGAGACAGAACCTCCCAAAGAGAATATTATAAAGGTGCAGTGATTTAGCTCCTTTAACTTGTAGTTCAGGGCAGAAATGTGTGATGCTAAGCATCAATGGTGCTTACTTATAAAACTATTGGAAAATCTTTTCCTAGGTTGATCTAGTGAGATAGAGATCCCTTTACACTCTCATTTGGGTTTCTTTGGTTGATCATATATATATCGTATTTGTAGTACCAACTCCATGGGCTTTGGTTACTCTCATTCCAGGAGAGTCAAATATGCATGGGGTATGCTGCATGCTTTCCATGTCCTTTTGTTTGGACGAACTTACTTCACTTCTTTGTTGGGTTGAGTTTTACTCTTTTACTATACCTTGTTTTATCAACTACTTCTCTCTTCAGTACCACACATGCTGCTCCCTTGAGCCTTCATGGAATCCTACTAATTATTTTTATACTCACCCTTGCCTGGGATTTGCCTGCACTCGGGGTGCCCTTGCAGATGACGAACAGGTTGATCGTGACTTCAAAGGAGCGTAGGGATACAGGGTGCTTGAAACTCATGCGGTGGTCATAGCTTGGGATCTAGGAGTGGGGATCTCTCTCAGCTATTTTACTTTTCCACCTATTGTGGGGTTCTGTCACTTTTCTGGTTGGGAGTGTATTTTTCCCCTTTCCCTTTTTTTTTACTTTTATGTAATTTTATTTTTTAGTTGTCGATTTATATTAGTGTTTTATATATAGCAGTATTGTATATTTATTTTCCTTTCCCTCCACACATTTTCATTGTTTTGGTTGCATGTGTGTATGTTGTGTACTTAGGAAAACTCCTCCTTGAGTTTGTTATGCCTCTGGCGTTGGTCGCCAGCCCCTAGCATATGGATGCGGGCTTGGGTTAGTTACAACTCGAGCCCCAGTATGGGTCGGGTCATGATAGTCCAACTATATAAAGTGATGGGTTACTAGTATACTTACTACCATATACTTCAGGTATAATTTCCATCAGACTAGTTCCCATAGTCTGATCATAAATCCTTAATGAAAATTCAATAAAATCATTCTATGAAAAATACTAATAAGATTAAATTCCCTCCTCAACATCAACTCCAACCATAAAATCTACATCCAAATTTCTCTGAATTGAAAGATTGGTGGGTCTACCATGTCTAGGTGGACATCCTCTAGGATCATAATCATTACAGTTGAGATAATTTAGGCACAAACCAAAATATCTATGGTAATTATCTCCCCGAGAAGGTATTTCTGGTATATATTTTATATGAGTAATCTTAATAATATGAGATTACTCTAAGATATCATCATTAGAATCATATACAACTGACTTATCCCACATAATCTCATCTTCAAAAAATATATAATTAATATTTAAAACCTATAATCTTTCTTTCTCTTTATATTCTTCTTTAAATTCTTATAAAACTTATTCTTCTTTACTGACTTCATCATCCTCTTGTTTTTCAAAAAATGAAAAGAAATTATAATAATATTCAACAATTTAATTTGGTGCAAGAATTGGATCCACAAGATCCCTTGGTATAACTGGACACTTCACTAGGTTAAATTTCTCATATAATTTTACTATGTTTGCTACCAATTATTGTTTCCAAGGGGTTTCATTGACATTCATATACTTACAAGCATTTTTTGTAAGACATAATTTATCAAATTATGTTACATTATCATCTACTTGTGAAACTTATCCTTTGAATTTTACTAAATAATACATCAATCTAGGATATAGTAAGGAGCTAAAACATAATGTTCTAATACATACCCAAAAAATATTTCACCTAAAAAATATTCATTGATTAATCTATACACTATTCATCATAAAAAAATGGGAAAATCATAAAGCCTTTTATAGTATCATTTTCTCGGGAATATAACACGTTGATTAAACATAACCAGAAGTTTGTATTCACCACTTATATCTAAAAAAGTGGGTCTTCTAGGAGTTCCATTCATAGTGAGTTCATACAGATCATTCTGAAACTCAATGGTTGGATTGTTAATAGGGTAGAAAATTAGATAATCGTTATACTCACCCTTGTGCGGTAAACGCAAACATTTTTATCAAATATTCGATGATAATTTAAATAATCACCATAAAAATGATTTTACTTTTCCATTATTTTCACGAGGAATGAACTAAAGATAAATGTAAAACCATTTGACTAAGTTTGGATAGAAGGTTCCACAATTCTCCTAAAAACATTCATCCCAATCTTGTTTTCAAATCGCATTTCAAAGTAGTGATTGTACTTATTTCGACAACTAAGAGTAAAATTAATATTATTATAGAAATTGATGATTATCAACATGAAGGTTCATTTTCTCTACTAAAAAATAGGGTTGGATTTTATCTCCTTATACTTATTTAAAATAGCTGACTGAACTGGAAAATTAGTTTCCATCAAATGCTTCCTTCTCAGCATTCTAATTCAATATAAGAAATATGAAGGTTCAAAAATAATTCATAGAACATATATATTTTAGATTATAGAATGAGAGGTTGGAGACAATAAACAAGAGATCCAATCAAAAGATCCTAAAGGATATAGGAGATATAATGGAAAAGATAGGTACTGGTGTAGATTTAGATTTTATTTTATAAAAATTTAAATCATTTAGCGATTAAATAAATAATAAACATAAAATAAAATAAATAAAATATTTTCCCAAAAGATTTAACATTAAAATATAAATGATAATTCTAATTACTATAGTTCATTAAATATCATATTCACTATCATGACCCAAAATTTTGGATAAATCTTGTTTCATAATTTTGTGTGTTAATTTATTTTTCATACTCCACAAAACTGTTTTGTTTGATAACATGAGAATAATAAAAATGAGATTGTTGGGTTTTGGCTATTATATGACCATTATTTAGTATGACCATTGAAAACTAAATGTTGCGACTTTTGTCACTAAATACAAGTGACCTTGGTTAATTAATATAGAAAAAAGATTTGATGGCCTCATCCAGTAGACTCCCGCCAATCGAAGCCCATCTAACAGAACATGGGAAGGAGGTAGCACCACTGGGCTTTACTCTAGACCAAACCCAAGATGAACTTCATTGTGTGAATCTAGAACGAAATCACCTTTGCGAGAAGGTCAAACTGATAGAAATTACTACTCATGCAATGTTATCTGAGCCTCCCTCGGATTCTCTCTCCTTAGCACACCTTACACTTAGTTCCTATGCTGGTGTGATAAGGGGCTATTTAAGGTGATCGTAACTGCCTTGTATAATCCTTTGTTTTAAATAAAAATTTTCATTTCTTATTATGATGAAGTTTATGAATTTTCAAATGTCCGGATAAATATAGTATGCATATTTTTGTTGAATTTTAGAGAAAGGATATTTTAAAAAATGTTTATGTAAACCTTAAATAATTAAAAATGTGTAATGATTTTCAAAAAATGGTCTTCTACAATTATGTTCAGTACAAAATTTAGAGTCTAATAAGATCAACTTAATTTTTGATGAATAGTAAATTATGAACAGTGATTTTATGCTTAGGATTAATAATGTAACCAAATGGATTAGTAATCTCACTTAAATAAAGCATTAATATAATCTAGGCACCTAGATTAAGTAATGATATTTAATAAAATGGTTAAATAACGGTTTCATAAATTATTAGTCAAGTATTAGTTTTTTCGGGTGAATACTGTTTTTTAATTAAAAATTTAATTAAACATATTTAGAAAATTATTTTTATAAAATGGATTTCATTTTCGAACTCAGAGCATCGATATTATGTTAAGGTAATTTTTGGGGATTTTTCTGAAATAAATGAATTTTCGATGAATAGTGTGTTTATATAAAAATTAAATTAAAAATTTTTAGAAATTTTTTTTATAAAATGGAGTTAATTTTTGAAATCAGAGCATCGATATTTGGTTAAGGTGAAATTTTGGGATTTTTCTGAGAAAGTTGAATTTTCAATGAATAGTGAAAATATAGTTTTTAAGTTATGTGTGTTTAATGACATCATTAAATGATGTATTAAGTATGTCATCAATATGGTAGACTTATAAATAGTAAGATAAGGTATGAGGTGTCCCAAGTGGCCAATACCATGGGCAAATACAATGGGAAATCCCATGGTTTTTTCAAAACCACTAATGAGATGTCCCTTGCCCATTAATGCCTTGTCCCCTCACTTTTCCCTATGAATACGAAGTCATCCTCTCATCCATTCGACTCCCAACTCTCCCCCAACAAAGCTCTGGTCTCATTACCTCCCAAGGAGTCCTTCCAAGGTGCCCCCAAGCCCTCAAGTTCCCAACCTTTGAGTTTTAAAAGTTACGTTTTAAGATAAGGGATCCTACCTCTCTTTCTTTTCAAGGAATCTCTTTTATGTCATTTCTTTTATGCTTCATGCTCTTATGTTGGAGGATTTTATTTTATATTCCTCTGACTTCCCTTTTCATATTCATATGATGAGATACCCCCTATTTCTTTAATAATTTTATTTTAAGAATGTTAAAGTGGTGCCGTTAGGCTGCCGAATTTTTAAGGGATTCTTTCACCCTTCTCGTTTTCGAGTTCTATTTTCATCTCAAGTATTTCAAGTTCCTTTTTATTATATTGGGGTATGATCTCTAAATCTATCATACTGATCTTTTATGTTCATATGATGAGATACCCTATTTGATCTCTTCAATTCATTTTTTTGATGTTTAAGTGACGGCGTTAGGCTGCCAATTTTTTTTGGGGTTCTTTCACCCTTCTCGTTTTCAAGATCTATTTTCATGTCAAGTCTTTCAAATTCCTTTTTATTATGTTGTGGTATGATATCTATATCTATCATACTGATCTTTTATTTTGATTTTATTAGAGAACCTATTTGATCTCTTCAATTCATTTTTTAAAGTTTTACTGACGCCGTTAGGCGGCCGAATTTTTAAGGGATTCTTTTCACCCTTCTCATTTTCAAGTTCTATTTTCTTGTCAAGTCTTTCAGGTTCCTTTTTATTATGTTGGGGTATGATCTATATATCTTTCATACTGAACTTTTATGTTCATATGATCATAGACCCTATTTGATCTCATCAATTCATTTTTGTTGATGTTTAAGTGACACCGTTAGTCCGCCGAATTTTCATAAGAGAAATCTAATTTTTGTCTCCCTTCCATATTTTTAATTTAAAATGGTATTTCCTTAAAATTTAATTACCATGTTCATATATCCTTTATATTATTTCTCTCTACTGTTTTATGGTTCATTTAAGAATGTTTGACCCATGTCCCCTCTCTTTTCAATGTTTTGTAAAACCCCGAAACATAGTCGTTATGCTGCAGAATTTCCGTCTCAAAATGTCTCTCTCTCTTTCTAAAGTTATTTTATTTTATTAAGTTAATAATCAAAGATATATCTTCTATAGTGTTATTCACATATATACTAAAATCTTATATTTTAAATTCTGGGATTTACACACATGAGACCCACCTTCCTTTTCTGTGGGTTTTCAAGTGACATAAAGATCATGTCTTTAAAGCAGTTTTTAAAACGTTATGATTATGAAATGAAACCCATTTATGTTATACTATATGGGTTTTTTATGAAATTATTGATGATGATATATGTGGATCACATGATAATAAAGGAAAATTTAATGGTGTGCCCTGATAGCGCTCCAATGCATTGGGTAAAGACTTAATCTCTAGATATGACCGTTTAGACTGATACCTTGGTGAATAACCTTGGTAATTTTTATTGACACCTTGGGGATGGACCTTGGTGAAACGGAAATGATTGTCTTTGTTAAATGTTGTATCCACATCTTCAAGTTATGAAAAAAGTTATTTTTATTATGATATGCCTCATGACTTCATTCTCATACCCTAAAGTTCTTTTCATGACTTTATTGATGTCTCTCAAGTTCACATGTTAAATGTTTCCCTTGTATCCCTTACTGGGCCTTCTGCTCACCCTTTCTTTTGATGTATGTACCTAGGTTATGAGATGCAGTAATGAACCTAGGATTAACATAAGGATAAGCCTTTCAAGTGTTTAAGAAGAATTTTTTTTTCATGTATTAAGTTCCTGGTTTCCAAGACACTAAACCTTAAAGATCCTCGGTTTTGTAAAATGTAATGAAAAGTTATGTAATAAAAAGGCAGGATTCTATAGTTTGTATCAAAGTATGGTTTAGTTATTTGTGGAAATTAGGATATGAAAACTTTAAGAAGAACCTTATAGAAAAGTTTAAATATAGAAAATCTTCCTGGTATTTTGGTGAGTATTGAGTAAGGGGTTGCCAAAAAAATACATCCTTGTCTGGATACGAGCAGGTAGAGGTGGATCTAGCACAAATGTACATAGGGGTAAAACCCGAAAACACCACTTTGAGCTAGACTCGAATGGGAAATGGTACACGACAATGCGCCTTGCTACACTCTTGGTTACGACACTCCTGGGGGATATGCTTTGGTAAATTCATAAGATTAGTATGAACCATTATTAATGGAACAAAGATAAAATAAAATAAATATTCACATAATAATATAGTATCATGGATAACCTAGATTGGGACCTAGGGGATCACAAGTTAGGGTATACTTTTCTTCTACATGTTTACCCTTCTATGCTTTAAGTTTCCTTTCAATGATTATTGGCTAAGTATTTAACCCCCTAATTGTACATTATTTTCTTTGTTAATGGTAGGAAATGGAAGAACATGTCCCAACAACCAATGTGATAGGAAATGTGATGACTGTCATATTAATATGATAGAGATTATTAGGGGATTAAAAGTTGATTATTATTTTGGAATACGTTCACTATTTGGGGAACCTTATTTGATCATGGAAAATAGATTACTATGGTATTTTCTTTGAGGAGTAAAGGTTGACTTATATTTTAAAGAATCGATGAATTTAAGGCGGACATATAGTAATTTAGGGTACTTATGGAAATGATTAACCTATCTTAGGGTAAATATGTTTTGGTTAGTTACTTTTTTTAAAAGATGTTAGGAGTGGTTGATGTTGTTTTGAGATTAATGATAAAGTTTTCCTTGGAAGACTATGTTATCAAATCCTTCTTGTATTTTTGTTTCAATCTTAGTTTGGTTTATTTTGAGGATTTTTAAGGAAAGTTACTTACAGAATGGTCTATGATGAACTTTGGGTAGTACCGTGGAGTTTTGAAGATTTAAAGTAGTTTCCCTTCCTCTGGGGTTCTTTATTTTGGAAGAGTTGTTTTATCTTACCCTTTCTATTTTTGGGATAATGTTTAAAGATAGAATAAATAGATAGTTAATATTTGGTGGATTATGTGATTCTCTACAAGATTATTATTGTGCTTTGATGAGACCAAGTAGTTTTGAATGATCATCGTTTGGATTAAATATTAGTTTTGGTAGAAACTTATTAAAGGATGAAACTCTACTTGAAGGTAGGTATATTTCCTTATGTTTTTATTATATATAGTAAATTAATTCCACAAAACTATGAAAAGGAATGTAAAAAAAATGTCGTCTGTTAACATTTCCGACTGGGTAATCAAAGACCATTTATACAAATCATAAGTTTATGATTTTCTTATTGTTAACTTTCTCCTAATATTGTTTTCTATCACTCTCCCTCAGAACATGACCCTTTATTTTTGTCTTCCATATCCATGTTTTCCTACATGGAATCCTAGTATGGGTTAACTCGGGTGGCCTTTGTACCTCTTTTTCTTTCTTTTAAAGTAATAGTGTTACTGACTCTTTTTCCGATGTGGGACTTTCAATGAAATTTCAAAACCCAATTTTAAAAATTGTGAGGACGCAATTTCTTAAGGGGGGAAGATTGTAACGACCCGAAATTTTGAATAAATCATGTTTCCTAATTTTGTGTGTTATTTTATTTTTCATACTCAACAAAACTGTTTCGTTTGATAACATGAGTATAATAAAAATGAGACTTTTGGGTTTTGACTATTATATGACCGTTAGTCAGTATGACCGTTGAAAACTGAATGTTGCGACTTTTTTCTCTAAATACAAGTGACCATGGTTAATTAATATAGAAAAGAGATTTGATGGCCTCATCCTATAGTCTCGGGCCAATCGAATCCCATCTAACGGAACTTGGGAAGGAGGTAGCACCACTGGGCTTTGCTCTGGACCAAACCCAAGCCGAACTTCATCGTGTGAAGCTACGACGTAATCGTCTTCGCGAGAAGTTCAAACTGATAGAAATTACTACTCATGCAATGTTATCTGATCCTCCCTCGAATTCTCTCACCTTAGCACACCGTACACTTAGGTCCTATGCTGGTGTGATAAGGGGCTATGTAATGAGGCAGTAACTGCCTTGTCTAATCCTTTTTTTTAAATAAAAATTTTGATTTCTTCTTATGATTAAGTTTATGAATTTTCAAATGTCCGGAAAAATATAGTATTCATATTTTTGGTGAATTTTAGAGAAATTATATTTTAAAAAAATTATATGTAAACCTTAAATAATTAAAAATGTGTAATTATTTTCAAAAAATGGTCTTCTACAATTATGTTCAGTATGAAATTTAGGGTCTAATAAGATCAACTTAATTTTTGATGAATAGTAAATTATGAATAGTGATTTTATGCTTAGGATTAGTAATGTAACCAAATGGTTTAGTAATCTCACTTAAATAAAGAATTAATACAATCTAGGCACATTGATTAAGGAATGTGATTCAATAAAATGGTTAAATAACAGTTTCATAAACTATTAGTCAAGTATTAGTTTTTTTCACGTGAATAGTGTTTCTTAATTAAAATTTTAATTAAACATATTTAAAAAATTATTTTTATAAAATGTATTTCATTTTTGAACTCAGAGCATCGATATTATGTTAAGGTAATTTTTGGGGATTTTTCTGAAAAAAATGAATTTTTGGTGAATAGTGTATTTATTTAAAAATTAAATTTAAAATATTTTGAATTTTTTTTATAAAATGGAGTTCATTTATGAAATCAGAGCATCAATATTTGGGTAAGGTGAAATATTGGTATTTTTCTGTGAAAGTTAAATTTTCGATGAATAGTGAAAATACAGTTTTTAAGTTACGGGTGTTTAATGACATCATTAAATGATGTATTAAGTATGTAATCAATATGGTCGACTTATGAATAGTAAGATAAGTTATGAGGTGTCCCAAGTAGCCAATATTATGGGAAAATACCATGGGAAAGCCCATGGGGTTCCCCAAACTACTAATGAGGTGTCCCTTGGCCATTAATGCCTTGTCCCCTCACTTTTCCCTATAAATACCAAGTCATCCTCTCATCCATTCGACTCCCAACTCTCCCCCAATGAATCTCTGGTCTCATTACCTCCCAAGGAGTCCTCCCAAGGTTCCCCCAAGCCCTCAAGGTCCCAGCCTTTTATTTTTAAGAGTTACGTTTTAAGGTAAGGGATCCTACCTCTCTCTTTCTTTTTAAGTAATCTCTTTTATGTCATTTCTTTTATGCTTCATGCTCTTATGTTGGAGGATGTTATTTTATATTCCTCTTACTTCCCATTTCATGTTCATATGATGATATACACCCTCTTTCTCTCATCATTTCATTTTAAGAATGTTAAAGTGGCGTCGTTAGGCTGCCGAATTGTTAAGGGATTCTTTCACCCTTCTGGTTTTCAAGTTCTATTTTCATGTCAAGTATTTCAAGTTCCTTTTTATTATGTTGGGATATGATATCTAAGTCTATCATACTGATATTTTTTGTTCATATGATTAGATTCCCTATTTTATCTCTTAAATTCATTTTTTTTAAGCTTAAGTGATGTCGTTAGGCTACCAAATTTTTAAGGGGTTTTTCACCCTTCTCGTTTTGAAGATCTATTTTCATGTCAAGTCTTTCAAGTTACTTTTTATTATATTGGGGTATGATCTATATATCTATCATACTGATATTTTATTTTCATATTATGAGAGACCCTATTTCATCTCTTCAATTCATTTTTTTGAAGTTTTAGTGACGTCGTTAGGCTACCGAATTTTTAAGGGATTCTTTTCACCCTTCTCATTTTCAAGTTCTATTTTCTTGTCAAGTCTTTCAAGTTCCTTTTTATTATGTTGGGGTATGATATATATATCTATCATACTGAGCTTTTATGTTTATATAATTAGAGACCCTATTTGATCTCATCAATTCATTTTTGTTGAAGTTTAAGTGACGTCGTTAGGCTGTCGAATTTTCATAAGAGAAATCTAATTTTTGTCTTCCTTCCATGTTTTTTATTTCAAATGTAATGTCCTTAAAATTTCATTTCCATGTTCATATATTCTTCATATTCTGTACATCTATTGTTTTATGGGTCATTTATGAATGTTTGACCCATGTCCCCTCTCTTTTCAATGTTTTGTAAAACCCCGAAACATAGTCGTTCTGCTGCAGAATTTCCGTCTCAAAATGTCTCTCTCTTTTTCTAAAGTTATTTTATTTTATTAAGTGAATACTCAAAGATATCTCTTATATAGGGGTATTCACATATATACCAAAATTTTATATTTTAAATTCTGGAATTTACATACATGAGACCCACCTTCCTTTTATGTGGGTTTTAAAGTGACATAAAGATCATGTCTTTAAAGTAGTTTTTAAAACGTTATGATTATGAAATGAAACCCATTAATTTTATCTTATATGGGTTTTTTATGAAATGATTGATGATAATATATGTGGATCACATGATAATAAAAGAAAATTTAAGGGTTCACCCTGATAGCGCTCCAATGCATTTGGTAAAGACTTAATCTCTAGAGATGACCATTTAGACTGATACCTTGGTGAATAACCTTGGTAATTTTTACTGACACCTTGGGGATGGACCTTGGTGAAACAGAAATGGTTGTCTTTGTTAAATTTTGTTTCCACATCTTCAAGTTATGAAAAACGTTATTTTTATTATGATATGCCTCATGATTTCATTCTCATACCTTAAAGTTCTTTTCCTGACTTTATTGATGTATCTCAAGTTCACATGTTAAATGTTTCCCTTGTTTCCCTTACTGGCCCTTCTGCTCACCCTTTCTTTTGATTTATGTACCTAGGTTATGAGATGCAGTAAGGAACCTAGGATTAACATAAGGAGAATCCTTTCAGGTGTTTAAGAAGAATGTTTTTTTTGTTTCATGTATTACGTTCCTGGTTTCCAAGACACTAAACCTTAAAGATCCTCGTTTTTGTAAAATGTAATGAAAAGTTTTGTTATAAGAAGGCGGGATGCTATAATCACGGTAAGTATGCTAACCGTAACACATGATAGGGTTTCTAACCATATAATAAATCATGTTCATCCTACTGACCATGTGAAATAAACATCAGAGAATGTTAAACATACTTTGAAAAATAAAAGTTATCGGAGTTTAAAATTAATATTAATATACAACCAATAAAAAAAATTATAATTATTAATTCATATATGGTATAGTTAAGTCTCTGAAATTATGAAGGATTTGTAAAAATATCATCAAGAAGATGATTTATACCTATGAATTGAATAGTTATATCAACATTCTAATAATGATATCTCAAAAAGTGATATCTTCTATCAATATTATTTTTTTATAATGATATATAGGATTCATAGAAATATATATCATACTAGTGTTATCATAATTTCTTTGGAAATGTTTAAATTTATATCCATAGTCTAGTAATGTTTTTTAATCTATATAATGTTTTCACAACCACTACTACCAGCTATTTACTCAGCTTCAGAAGTGGATAATGTGACATAGTTATGATTCTTACTACACCAAGATACTAGATACCCTCTAAATAAGTAAAATTTTATAGAAGTTATCTTTATATTTTATATAAAACAACCAATGTTTTCATATGAATATCAGAAAAAATTGTAAAAAATTTGACTAGAGTATAAAAATCTAATATTGGTTGTATTTTTGAGGTATTGAAAAATTATTTTCACAACCAATAGATGTGATTATTTTGGATTTTCTTAAAAATGACCACACATACACACACTAAGCATAATATTTATTTTTCTAGCAGTAATGTGTAGTAAGCTTCCAATCATATCTATGTAAGTGGTTTTATCAACTAATTACACATATTTATCAAGATCCAACTTGTAGTTATTACTCATGGGAGTATAACTACCTTTAGTGTTATCCAAACTAAAAAAATTATATGGTATTTGGTGTACCTATTTTGATTTAATACAATTCCTTACTTGTTATAAAAAAATATGAAAACTAAGAGAGAATTTTAGTTCACTCACTAAACTCATTTCAAAATCAATTTTCATCATTTTTGAAAATTCAATACTCAATGAATTTCATGAAGATAAAAAAATAATATCAACAACATAAATTTTAACCAGAAAAACATCCTTTGAAATTATTTAAAAAAAGTGCAGGATCTTTTATGCCTTTAGTATAACCTTTTTAAATAAGAAAAGATATGATATTATCATTAGAATTTATAAGATCTTTATTTTAAACCATATAAATCTTTAGTTAATATAAAAACATGATTTGGAAAATTATTATTTTTAAATCCATGGGGGTTTTTGATAAAAAAAATTATCATTAATATCACTATTATGGAACAAATATTTGATATCCAATTGATATAGTTTGAAATCCGAATGTGATGCATAGGATAACAACATTCCTATGGATTTATGTATTTCCACTTGTGAAAAAGATTCCTAAATGTCAATACATTCTTCTTGAGAGTGTATTTGTGAAACCAAACTAGCATTATTACTGAATATAATGTCTAACTCATCATATTTTTTAATAAAAACCAAATTAGTGGAAATTCTCATAGTGTCTTTAGGCCAAACTACTAATTCCCAAAATCTATTTCTTTAAAATTAATCAATTTTTTATTTAATTTTCAGGACCCAAAATTCATCATTAATTGCATCATTGACGTTCTTATGTTCAAGGGGTCATGAGAAATATTGTTGTTAAACCTGATTTCTAGGAGAAGCTCTAGTATTTTTTCCTCTATAAATCACTAACTACAACATCAAGTGTATGGTACCTCTGAGTCTTAACTGTTCTAGGAAAATAAGTTTTGTTTATCTGATTTTACTTTATATGATCAAGTTTGGGTTTTTCCTTAGAACTAGATCATTTTTCTTCTTGTTTCAAAAAATTATCAAAATGTTTTGGATTTATATTCAGATTTGAAATATGATATTCATGGTTCTATAAAGGTGTATGATGCTCTAATTGATCTATTTCATCAAATTTGACATGAACACATTATTACAATATCTTTTTTATTTTATTAAACACCCTATAAGATTTAATAGATGTTTAATAACAAAGGAATTTTCCTTCATCACTCTAGGAAACAAAATTTTCAAGACAATCCTTTTATTAAGAACTAATACATTGCAACCAAATACTCTAATAAAATTTACCTTTTCTTTTATTCCATCCCATTATTCACCTGGAGTTTTATTTAAGATTGTTATAATTAAAACTCTATTGATTATATAACAATATGTATTTACAGCTTTTGACCAAACAAAACAGGTAATTTATACTCATTGATCACGGTCCAAGTAATTTCATGAATGGATCAATACCTCCTTTCTATAACACCATTATGATGTGGGTTCTATGATTATAAAAGTTATGATTATATTCATTTTTTGAGTAAAATGATTCAAAATATTTATTTTAAAACTCGTGGACATGGTTATCTCTCATTGTTTTAATTCTAATTTCACTAATATATTCTACAAATTTAGAATACTTGGTAAAATAAGACCTGGATTAACTCTTGTGAGCTATAAATAATAAAAAAGTTTATCTAGAAAATTCAACTACAAGAACTTAAACATAGTGCTTAACATTTAATCTAGAAACTATGGATGGTCTAATGATGTCCATGTGACCCAATTCTAGGGGATGTGAAGTTGAAACTTATTTTATTTTTTTGAAAGAGATTTTGTGTTGTTTCCCCTTTTAACATGAGTAATATATTTTATTATTTTGGAGTTATAGTTTAGGTAGATCATTGAATAACCCATTATTAGTAAGATTTATAAGTGAGTGGATATTTTAATGGCCTGGAATCCTATGCTGAAAAAAATATTTATTGTGAAATCCACATAGATTTGAAATATTTTGAGAAATGAATGGATCAAAATTAACAACATATGCATTATCATTCCTTATGGTAGTAGAAAATTAACCATTATTATAATCAATAAAATAATGGCATCATTTTTAAATTTAACATGAAAACCATAAAAAAAATTTAGAAATTATAATCAAGTTATATTTAAATCCATCTCAAAATAAAACATTAGAAATTAAAATAGTGTTATAGTTAGTGATTTGTCCATGTCCAATAATTTTTCCCTTGGAATTTTCATAAAAAGTGACATGTCCATTATCTAATAAGATTAGGTTCTTAAAAATGAATAATATATAGTCATGTTTTTGGAAAAACCATTATACAAATATCATAATTTCTTACTAGATATTTTCAAGTAAGTTTCCAACAAAATAAATTTTAAACAACAAATGACTTTGGAACAAAACTTTTCAAGGGTTAATAAATATTAGTAATCCAAGATTTAGGAATCCATAATTTCATAACAGTTTTTCTAAGGAATACTCGAGACTTTTAAAAATAAAAACATTTTTTGGAATATAATAATAAAAATTAGTTACAAAATAATGGGATCCCGTAAAAAATAATTTTAATGATCCTTCTATGTCCAGGTAAAGAGCATCTTCTAGTGGTATATTTAGGTATTGTTTGCTTCCATGAATAAGAGTAAGAGTATTTAATCAATTTTTAAATGTTTCTAGATATTTCATTAATAACTATTTAGATAATTATAATATATTGTTATCTTTTAGAAACTTATCCTTTTTGTATTTTTAAATGGTGAGTTCAATCTTAAAACTAGATGTGAGATTATGATTCTTCTTTAAAATATTATATTTAACATTAATTTCATAAAAAGTACCTTCCAAAATAGTAAAATATTTGAACATTTATTTGATATAAAATTTTCATCGGTTTATTCATCAGAAGATATATTATAAATATTAATAGGATATACATAAAAAACATTAGATACCACGTATTTGTTTTTCATAAAAAACATGTTGGTTCTATCTTGGTTGACTTCTGTATGAATTAGATTCATTGGAGATATCATCTGAATCACTCCTTTTTACTTTCATAGTTTTCTTATACCTATTATCCTTATCGTCATACTTTTTATTAAATATTCAATTAGGACATCCATCTTTGACAATTCATTATCTCTTATATTACTAATAGAATATCTCATTCATAGTAACATCCTTCCTCCAATACAATTTCCTTAATTGTCATATTTTCCATTTATAACTGGTTTTTATAAAAAGATATCCCTATTTAAATAATTTTGTGCTCTTTTTCCTAAGTGATCTATTTCTTCAACAATGTCAGCTGCTAACTACATCACTTGAACTAGAAAATTTGATCTTCTTTTGTTTTTAAACAGCGGTTTTAAAGGCTAAAAATTTCATTTTTGGTTTATCATATTATTACCTATTTACTTTGAGTTACTCATCTTAACTAATCATATTTCTTATAAACTCCTTAACATGAAACATTCTCAAGTCATATGATTCTCAGATTTATACTGAAGTTCCTCTCCATCTGTCTAATAAACACCTCAACATGCGCATCACTTTATCTTTGTTAGAAAAAGGATTCTCAAATAAATAAATTGTTTTCAAGATCTCATAAAACCTAAGATACAAATCTTAATAGGTTTATGAAGTTTAATTTTGAAAGTGGCATATTTAATAGTATAACTATTCAAGAACCTTTATTTGACATTACATGTTCTTTCATGAGAAACAGCTAAAGTGTCCCAATTTAAAAATGTAGTAGTACAAGAACACATTGTATTAAATTATTCATCTCTTAAATCAAAATATAATACATTCATAGATAAATAATTATTACTTTAATCTTATTTAGTAAGATCACTCCATGTATCTATTACAGTTTTGGGTAATTCATATTTGTCTTCCATGATAATGCATGTTTCAAAACCCATGCTTTCAAGATGTAATTTAATTTTAATTTTCCACAGAAAATATTTTTTCCATTAAAATAATGATTCATATTTTTATAAGATCTATCGTTTAAATAATTATACATAAAGAAATAAATTTATAAAAAATATAAATTTAAGATCTTTAAAATAATACTAAATCATAGATGATAATATATTTGAAAATAACCTTTGATATATAATTCTCTTCAGAGTGAGTAAATCAAGAGGGGGGTTTAATTGAGTACCCAATAAAAATTTATAATAAAAATATTTAAAACAAAATATCCAAAGACAATTAAAAGAATTTCCTATTAATCAAGAAACTAAAAGTATATAACTTTGATCATTCAAATACTTTCTCAAAATCACGATTATAGATGAATTAAAATATCTTGTCAATACATTAACTTTGGAAATTCAAATAGTTAATAAAATACATTATTTAAACCCAAATTTATATTAACTATCAATGTATATTTTTGTACTAGCTTTAAATAACTAATGTAGTTTTAACATTGAATTATTGAAAAAAAAACTTAGACATATAGAGGAATAAAACAATGGGTTTAGTCTCAAGCTGAGACTTAATTCCATCCACATAGAAATCACCTCTTTATAAGAAGATTATTATAACTATAATCAAATCTGCATCCTGGATTTATTTTTTACAAATAACAGCAAATAGGATTCCTTAGATCAAAGCCTCTTTTCGAGTTTTACATGGGAACAAAATAAATATTTTCTATGAAATACCTCTTCCATTGTTTATGTGGATATACAATTAAATAAATTTTATAGATAGTGTATATCACACTATACATTAAGCACAATAGTCTGTGTGTTCAAATAAATAGAGTACAATATCACACTACTCAAAAGTAATGATTAACATTGAAATAGAAACATATAGATGAATATAATTTTCAAAGAAGCTCAATATGTGATTCATTTACTGTTTGGAGTAAAAGAGTTCTTATATATAGGTTTCTCATGTGGGTTTTTTAGTAATCCCAGAAAATAAGAGTGTCATATAAGGTGTTCTCATTGAAAAATCCCATTTTATTCTCTATGTTTCATTAAATGTATTAGTTGTAGGATCACATGTATTTTTAGAATAATACTTTTTCATTTATATTAATATTTATGAATAAGATATTATTTTAAATTTAAAAGGGATTCTTTTTTTGATAGTTTAATCAACACACAACAATAGGTTTCTTTGAAAACTTATGTAGCACACAACTTTGAGTTATACCGAAAAATAATATAATAATATTATTATTTTAAATGGTAGTTAACGCCTAGCCAATATATTAGCGGGAATGAACAAAACTAACTAAAATATGATTATACATGTTTGTTAAATGTCGTTACATTTATCTAAAAAAATTTAGAGGCTGAAAATAATAATGAATCTGATTTTAAGCATGAAATACTCTAATATTTTGAAAATGTCATTTACTGCCTTTTGATGGATAACCCTTTTTAAATCTAGTTTCTTTTCACTTTTATATGTTAAATTTTACAAAACAAAATTCTTCCATAGAAGAAGGACATTAAAATTTATTTTGGATGAAATTTTGTTATTTTTCTGATAATGTTCATTTTTTTAATGAATAGTGGAAATACTGTATTTTAATTGAAAACTGCCTTTTCATATAAATTATTTATATTATTATATTGTCCTTATAATTAGTTTTAAATAATAATTGGATTGTGGTTTTTTTCATTATATCTAATTATGGTCATTGGAAGTAATTTCACATTTAAATTGGAAATAAACACATGTCAATATTTTGATTGTTATTACTTCTTAAAAACCCACTTTTTGGTTTTGAAAACACGAATTAATTTTAAATTAATTTTTGAAAATTATGTGTTTCGAATTTGGAAAAATTGATTCATTATTTGGAATCATGAGGTCCAAATTGAGTAAATATAAAACTTTTATTTTTATACATTATTAATAATAACTTCAGTCGTTATTTTATTTACCAGAGTTAAGGGGTAAATCTAGTAAATAAGGGTTATAAATAATATTATAATAATATAAAACAATCCTAAAAAATGTAATAATCTTATTTGATGAGATATTTCCAACCAAAAAAATTATAGGGTCGATTTTGGGACCACATGGATCCACTTTGGAGTGATAGTGGCATTTTATGATAATTAATTTAAAGTAAAGTGAAAAATAACATAAACATGTACCATTTTACTAAAACTATTTTTATATGGGGTTATATATTTGATCTATTAAACTATAAATAGTAATTGTAAATATAAAAATATTTCCTACATCTTCATCTTTTATTTATAATTTTTAGACATTATATAAATAAATTTATTTATGGCACAATGATGATGTAATGATTGATTCATTAATAAAGGATTCAAATAAATGATATTATAAATATTAAAATAAAATTTATTTGATTATTTTGATATCATCCACTAATTTTATGGATTATATTGATATATTATCTTTGATTCAATTTCTTTTTTTGAAGGAATAAATTTTTTAGTACTATAACATAAATCAATTATTTTATAGTGTCAAATCTGACATAAAAGAGTTTTAAAAAAAATACTATGTTATTAAAAGATGTGATAGATATAATAATCTTAGATTCAACCAAATGACTTATATAATGTTAAAAATTTCATTAATTATCCAATAATGGTTATCTTGGCATTTAAAGTAACTATAGTAACCATATATTTGTAAAATGAAAGAAGACATTTTAAGAGTTAATGTTTTTAACTAAGGGTTAAAGTTAAAAGATAAGGATAATTTTGTGACCTAAACAAGTAAAAAACATATTGGTTGAGAGTCTTTCGACCCAAAAACATATTATATTTTAAATAAATTGTTTTGGGACCATTTTAAACCAAATATAACTTTATAATAAAATAAATACTTCAAAACATTCCTAAAGAGTGCCACCTCCCTCTTATAAAAGGTCATCACCTCTACACATTTAGTCACACCTCTCAAGCACCTTGGATCATCCAAATTCTACTCAAATAAGATCCCAATATACCTCAATTACTATTATAATCCTTACCTTAGGAAGAAGGAAATTCAAGAATGATTTTAGGCTCCAATCAAAAGTAGTCAACTGATTTAGAGGTAATGTCTTCTCTCAAGTTTCTTTCCATTATTTTCCTTCTCCACTCCCTATGCACTTAATATTATTTTATTGAAAAAACACAAGTATAAAAAATATAATAGGATGTTTTTATGAGAAGTATTCTAACTACATGCACACACATTTCCATCTAATGGATATGAACATACTGTTTCTGTGTACAGCGAACTACTGCCTCACAAAACGATGATTGTTCGATTTTCTTCTACCACCTCTCATGGTGGAAATTATGACAAATCTGTACATATAGAAGATATTTATTATATTATCTCTATAATTATGTAGTTTTTATTTACAAAAACCATTTCTGATTTCCATGATGTGTAAATATGATAATTTCATTTGAGAAAGTGTGGACTACCTCCCCCTCCAAGTGATATGAATCATTCATGGTATACATGGAACAAAAAAAGGATGGTTTTATTAAACCTATGATACATAAATGATATAAATATAATAATATTATTATAACATAAATTTATATCATTTGATTATTATTATTTTAGAATGAAAAGGAAATGAAAGTAGTGTTCATGCGTACGTATGACCTACTGTCTCCATGAACGGTGCATTTCATTTATTATCTCTAAATGTTATAGAATTTTATAAATACATATATAATGTATATATATGATATTTAAATCATGAATACCATTCTAGAGATGATGAAATTTTGACTAAATTTACAATTTATATCAAAAAAAGTTCATTTTCGACTGAAGTATCGAATATTGACAAAACAACCGATATTAACTAAAATATTTATGTAATTTTCATAAAATGGAAATAAGAGATGTAAAAGGAATAATAAACATAAAAAGGATTAAAATCAAGTAGAAATTAACTTATGTTTATTATTCAATAAGAACAAGGAACATATGTGATGAATCAGACTCTAGGTAAGGGACTTCGTCTCAATCTCCTTTCATCAAGGAATATTTAGGTATATACATGAACGTATTTTATATGGTGTCAAATTGTACCATTTCTTATTTCATTAAATCAATTTAAAAATGAATCTTTTGTTTTAAAAATATTTTTAATAAATGAAAAAGGAAATGTTTTTTTAATGTACGCGGTGATAATAACATTTCTGCTACTGTGAGCATTATTTGATATTTGGCTTCCTTAACAAGCCATAAGGATTTTAAAAGGAAAATAAATACCATATAACATTTTTACATATTTTGGTATTGAATATGGTTCTAAAAAATTATTGATTATGTCAATTTTTTAAATGGTAAACTATGATTAAAATTGGGAAATGTTATCTTTCCTTTATGCTTGTTTTATGTGTTATGATTATGTTATGGTTCTTGGGAATTATTTATGTATGTGGAAAGTTTTTTTGATAAACTGAGGGAAGGTGAGCCCGAGAGAGCTCTCAAATTAATTTGGTTACATGATAGAGGTAAACGTTAATGTTTCTAGTCAGAGATTTAGGGAATATACTATGATTGGTATTCCAATTGTAACTCCTTATGTAGCTATGAAAGCTATAAAGTAAGTATGTTATGGATGCCAGAAGTTACCTTTATGATTTATGATTTCTATATTTTATTCATAAAACTTATGATTTCATGACGTATGTTAATGAGATTATATTTTATGAGTAAAAATTATGATTTCATTGATTCATATGTATTGATGGACTAATGTTTTCTTTTCATATTTTATAACCCTTACTGATATTTTTATCTTCATCCCATGTTTTTGAAGTGTTTTTCATAGGGTATAAGGAAGGGGAAGACAAAAAAATAATTCAAGAAGATTTATATCAAGAAAATAATTCTTGTTTTATTTATGGTGTATTGTTATTGTGAAACAATTGGATAGAGTAGAATTGTCTACTTTGTAATATTTGAGATGTAATGTATTAGTAATTTCTTAATTCTATAAAACTATAAATATGAAATGATCCACAATGGGTATTCTTGACTTAGCTCAAGATTTTGTAATGTCCATGGATGGGTCCTTATGGTTGGTGTCATTGGATTATTTAATTAAATTTATGAGTTAGGATATTGTCAAATGAATATCCATAAATTATTTTGACATTATGTTAAGATTGAAATGATATAGAATTTTTAGATTTCCATTTTTCTTTATATGATATTTCAATGTTCAGAATGGTTTTCCACAAAGGAAATAGGGAATCCATGATGGTACGACATCAAGAGAAAAAAAACCTTCCAAATTAGAAACCTGAGATGGTTGGAATCAGGATTGGACATATTGTTGCAGTGATGGCACAGTTAACTCACGATACAAATGGTGGTGTTATCCATGAACAAGAATATCCAGATCAACCACAAAAGAACATGTTAGTAGTGGATCATTTAATGAGGCAATATCCCCAATCATTCAGAGGATCATCTAACCATGTTCTAGCTAAAGGGTGGATTAAAGCACTAGAAATGATTTTCAACATCATATGGTGTTCATAACATCAAAAGGTTTGTCTATATATTTACTGTTTTGAAGGTGAAGTCAATCAGTGGTGGTTGATGGTTGAAAATATCGGGGATAGTGGAGATATTGATGCTCTTGATTGGGATGAATTGAAAGGTATGTTCCTTGAGAAATATTTTCCTATGGTTTTTTCACTTAGGATGAAAAAACTATTCCTAGAATTGAGGTAGGAGGATGAATTAGTGGATACTTATGAAAAAAAATTCACAAGACTAGCAAGGTATGATTCAAATTTCAAATGAGATCTTGATATTATAATCAATCATTTTTATTCTGTATTAAATCCAAATTATAATAGGTATTTATATTCTTGTGAGTTCAAAAGTTATGAAAAACGTTTTTGATGTGTGGAGAAGGTGAAAAATAGAGTTTGATGGGGATCAGGTGTTTTTTGAGAAACAACAGAATAATAGGTCAAGGTGGAAGATGAAAGGGAATAAATATTCCAAAAAAGTCTAATGGAAAGAAACTTAAGTGTACAATTTGTGAAAATTGGGGTAAAATCACACTTGGGAATGTCTTTTGAATTATGGTAAGTGCTTCTGATGTGTTAAAATATGAAATAAGGATCATAATTTCACTAAAAAATATCTGGGTAATGGTAAGAAAAACTCTTATCTATAGTTAGTAAAATATTTAATATGCAATAAAATGGGTCATTATGAAAATTAGTGTCCGATGATGAACTCAAATTATGGAAATTTGCAGGGATACATGTAGAAAAACGGATGGTGAAATCCTTTTCAACTACTTCACCTGATGCTGGGCCATAAAATGAAGTTATATCAGGTATATTGGTTATTTATTCAGATTATTCCAATGTGTTGTTTTATTCCAAGTCTATACAGTCATTCATTTTTATGAACTTTTCTAGTAAATTGGTGATTCAATCTCACAATATGAATCCTGAACTTGTGGTAAAAACACCTGGAATAAATTTTTAGACAAATATAAATTATAAGAACCTTCATATCCTTATGTGTGGAAATAATCTACCTGCAAACCTTATTGTTTTCCTCAAGTAGAGTTTTATGTTATTTTTGGTATGGATTGGATTTCCGTTTATCATGTTAACATTTACTATTGAGATAAAAAGGTTTCTTTTTAGAAATAATTTCAGTTTTTTACAAGAATGAGCCCTAAATTTTGATAAAATATTAGTAAGCTGAGAAAATAGTAAATTATGACAATGAATGTTATGTTTCACATATTGTTGAAAACAAAGGAACAATTAATATTAATGGTTTTCTAGTGGTAAATGAGTATCTTGATGTTTTCCGGATGAGTTTCCTAGTATAATACCTTTCCAAAAAGTTTAATTTACTATTGACTTATTTCCTAATGCTAATCCAATTTCAAAACCCCCATATCAAATGTATAAAATTGAGCTTTTAGTGTTAAATAAGCAATTGCATGAGTTATTAGATAAAGGATTCATATAAACTAGCACATCACCATGGGTTTCTCCTATCTTTTTTGTTAAAAAGAAAGATGTTTCAATGGCACTTTTAGTTGATTATGGATCCGTAAATAACTTCGATGTTAAGAAAAAGTATTTTTTTCCTCGTATAAATGATTTGTTTGATCAACTCTAGGGTGCTTAGAATTTTTCAAAGATTTACATGTGGTCGGGGTACTGTTAGTTGAATGTAAAGGAATCATACATTTCGAAGACCGCATTTCATACAATATATGGCCTTTATGAATTTGTAGTTATGCCTTTTGGGTTAACCAATGAACTTACTATATTCATAGATCTTATGAATAGAATTTTCTGTGAGTTCTTGGATAAGTTTGTGGTTGTGTTTATTGATGATATTTTGGTATATTCAAAAAGTAAAGAGGAGTGTGAAAGTCATTTAAGGGTTATCTTTAAAACCTTAAAAGAAAAGAAACTGTGTGGGAAATTCAGCAAGTGTGAGTTTTGGTTAGAACAAATTTCATTCCATGGTCACATTTTTTTTAATTATGGCATAATAGTTGATCCTTATAAAACAAAATTTGTTGAATAATGGCCATGACACAAAAATGTAAAAGACATTCATAGTTTTTTTTAGTTTAGTAGGTTATTATAGGAGGTTTCTTGAAAACATTTCATGGATTTTAGCCCACTGACTATGTAAACATCAAAAGGTTTTATGTTCATCTCGACAAAACAATGGGATGAACATTATCAATAATTAAAAAGAAAATTGGTGAATTCTCTAGTTTTGTCCCTACCTTCCAGAAATGTTTAATTTGTTATCTATTGTAATGCTCCGTTGAGAGGACTTTGTAACGTCCTAATTAATAATGATCAGGTAATTTTTTATGCTTCACATCAGTTTAAACATCATGAGTTAAATTAACTACACATTATATGGAATTATCTACTATTTTTCATTAAAAATTTGGTGGAATCATTTTTATTTTGTAATGTGTGAAATATATACTGATTACAAATTTTTTAAGTATATATTCACTTAGAAAGAATTTAACACGAGATAGAGAAGATGACTGGAATTAACCAAGGATTGTGATTCAACAATTCATTTCCATATATAAAATGAAAATAATGTCTCTAATCTATTGAGTTGGAAAAGTAATTCTACATTAACCCTGTTATTATTGGAGGAAGATCCATTTTTTTATTTTTTGAATTTTGGATTGGAAGTTTTTGGTGCAGGGAATTCTTCTGTTTTGTTTTAGGTAGCAATTAAATCTCCTTTAGTAGACATAATAAAGAAAGCACAAAAAGAATGCATTGAGTTTCATAAAAAGGTAGAATTTATTCATAAGGGTATGTTAACTAAATTTAACATTGATAAATAATTTCTTTTGTAGTTTTGGAAGAGATTATGTGTGCCTTTTGATTCAAAATTGAAGAAAGAGTTATTATATGAAGCTCATAGTTCTCTATTTTCAATTCATCCTAGTAGTACTAAGATTTATAGAGATATTTGGGAGTATTACTAGTGTAATGGAATGAAATGAGATATTGAAATCTTTACCCTAACTTGTTTGATTTGTCAACATGTTAAATAAGAGAGGTATTTTCTGAAATGAATACTTCAGCCTTTTCTAGTGCCAGAGTGGAAGTGGGAAAATGTTTCCATGGATTTGGTAGTAGGATTACTAAATAATTCTCTAGGTAACCATGCAATCTAGGTTATTGTTGATCTATTGAAAAAGTCTACTCATTTTATTCCTATTTGAGATACTCTTTCTCTAGATCAAATTTCCCGATTGTATATTAATGATATAGTCAGATTATATGGATTTCCCCTCTCTATTGTATCTGATCAAGATCCCAGGTCCACTTCAAATATTTTGGAAAGGCCTTTAGAAGTCATTGGGTGTTGAATTAAATTTTAGTACAGATTTTCATCCGCAGTCATATGGATAGTCAGTATTAAAAAAATTAGACATTAGAATATATGAAATGTTATTATTCAATAGATTAACAGGGAAGTTAGGATCAACATCTTTCTTTGGTTGAATTTTCTTATAATTAAGGTTTTCATTCTATTATATAGATGGAACCATTTGATGAATTTTATGGAATGTGGTGTCGAACTACAACCTTTTGGGATGAAGTGGGTGAAAGAAAGTTTATGGGACCAAAATTGGTAGAAGTGATGGCACAAAAAGTTCAGTTTATTAAAAAGCACATGATAACAGCTCAAAGCTTATATAAAAGTTATACAGATAAGCGGAGGAAGGATCTTTACTTCGAGGTAGGTGATCCTGTCTTTCTCAACGTTTCTCTATGGAAATTTGTGATGTGTTTTGGTAAAAAGGTAAATTTGAGTCCAAGATTCATTCAACCCTATAAAATCCTGAATAAAGTTCGATTAGTTGCCTATAAAGTGGCCTTAACTCCAATTTAGTCCTAGGTACATAATGGTTTTATTATTTCAACGTTGAGATTTTATATTTCAGATCCATATCATGTTTGGAGTCCAGAGGTAGTCCAGTTAGAAGAGAATATTTTTTATGAGAAATAACCAATCAAGATTCTTAACCATAGAGAGCAAGTGTTGCGAAATAAGGAAATTAATCAGGTAATGGTTTTGTGGAAAAACCATATGGTTGAAGAAGAAACATGGAAATTTGAAAATTCTATGAGTGATAAATACCCCCCCCCCCCTTATTCGATAAGTGAATAGAATTGCGAGGATGCAATTTCTTAAAGGGGGAATAATGTAGGATCTCAGGTATTTATAGAATTATACTTTTTCATTTATTTTAATATTATTGAATAATATATTATTTTTAATTTAAAAGGGATTATTTGTTTGATAGTGTACTCAAGACGCAACAACAGGTTTCTTTGAAATATTAAGTAGCAGAAAAATTTGTGTTACACAAAAAAATAATATATTTTTATTATTATTTTAAATTGTAGTTAATTCCTAGTCATTGTGTTGGAAGGAATGACTAGAACTGGTAAAAATATGATTATACATGTTTTCTAGATTTATTTACATTTTTTTAATAAATTTTAGAGGCTTAAAATAATAATGAATCTAATTTTAAGCATGTAACAATCAAATATTTTTAAATGGTTGATTTACTACCTTTTGAGGGAGAACAATTATTAAATATCATTTTGGTCACTTTTATATGTTATATTTAAAAAAATAAACATCTTCTACATATAAGGGAAATTTAAAATTACTTTGGATTAAATTTTGGTATTTTTCTAATAAAGTTCATTTTTTAATGAATAGTGAAAAATGTTGCATTTTAATTCAAAATGGTCTTTTCATCTAATTTATTTATATATTTAGATTTTTCTTTCAATACGTTTTAAAGTATAATTGGTTTATGTTTTCCTAATTTAATCCAATTCTGGTCCTTGGATGTAAATTCACTTTTAAATTGGAAATATACTCATGTCTATCTTTTGAAAGTTATTACTTCTTAAAAACACGCCTTTTGGTTTTGACAACGAGAATTAATTTTAAAATAACTATTTCCGATTCTGTATATTGAATTTGGAAACATGTATTACATATTTGAAATAAGGAGGTCCAAATTATTTAAATAGGTAACTATTATTTTTTGACATTATGAACATGAACTTCATTAATTATTTTATATACTATGGTTTAAAGGAAAATTTGGTAAATAAGGTTAAAAATTAAATTAGAATAATATAAAAAGTACCCTAACATAGGTCCTAATCCTATTTTATAAGATATGTACGACCAAGGGAATCCTTGGTTCGATTTTGGGGCCCCATGGATCCACATGGGAGTGATAATGAAATTTTATAATAATTAATTTAATGTAAAGAGAAAAATAACATAAACTTGTATCTTTTTACAAAAACAATTTTTATATGGGAATATATATGTGATCTCTTGGAATATAAATATTATTATAAAGACAAAAATATTTCATACATCAAGATATTCTATATATAATATTTAGATATTATATAAATAAATTTATTTATGACATAGTGATGTTGTAGTGACAGCTTCATTAATAAAGGATTCAAATAAATGATAATATAAATAGTTAAATAAATTTAATTTTATTATTTTGATACCAACCAAAATTTTATGGATTATAGTGACATATTATATTTGATTTAATGCCTTTGGTTCGAAGGAATCAAGTTATAATGACTTTAACTAAAATTAATTACTTTATTGTGTCAAAATTGACCTAAATGTGTTTTAAAACGAATACTATTTTATAAAATGATATAATAGTTCAAAAAAACTTAAATTTCTGGAAAATAACTTATATAATATTAAAAATGTAATAAATGATCCAATTATTGTTCTCTTGGAATTTTATAGTAACTTTAGTAACCATATATTGTGAAAATGAAAGAAGACATGGTAAGAGTTAATGTTTTTCACTAAGGGTTAAAGATAAAAGATAAGGTTAATTTTGGGATCTAAACATGTCTAAAACCTATTGGTTGAAATTTATTAGACCCCAAATCTTATTATCTTTAAAATAAATGGATTTGGGACTATTTTAAAACAAAATTAATTTTATAATAAAATAAATACTTCAAAACATTATTAATGTGACCCTCCTCCCTATTATAAAAGGCCATCACCTCTACCCATTTAGTAACACATATCAAGCCCCATGTATCATAAAAATTCATCTCAATTAATCTCCCAATATCACTCCGTTCTTCCTAGAATCCTTACCTTATGATTATGGTAATTCAAGAAAGCTTTTAGGCTCAAATCAAAATATGTTACCCGATTTCGAGGTAACGTATTCTCTCAAGTTCATTTCCTTTATTTTCCTTATCCACACTCTTTTCTCTTATTATTCATTGAATAAATAATAACGACATTATCCAAAATATACTAGGACTTTTTTATGATAAGTATAATAACTACACTCATACCCACCTTCATCTAATGGATATGAACATATTATTTTTGTGTATGGCGAACTACTGCCTTACAAAACTATGATTGTTTGTTTTCCCCTACCACCTCTCATGGTGTCCATTATGATGGAAATGTATTTATATATGATATATATGATATTTTATATTTTATTCTTTATTTTTATTTACAACATTCCTTTATGCTATCCATGATCGGCAGATACGATAATTTAAGCTAAGGATGTGTGGACTACCGCCCCCTCCAAGTGATATGACTCATTCATTCTATAAATGGAACGTATAAAGGATGATTTAATTAAACCTATGATACATACAAGATATAAATATAATATGGGTATTAAAACATACATTTATATCATTTTATTACAATTATTTTAGTCTGAAAAAGAAATGAAAGTCGTGTGCCTGTGTACTTAAGGCCTACTATCTTCCTGAACATTGAATTTCATTTATAATCTCCAAATGTTATGGACTATTATAAATACTTATATACTGGATATATATGATATTTAAATAATGAATATCATATTTCATATGACAAAATATTTATAACGTGTAAAATTTAAATGAAAATAACATCATTTTTGACTCAAGTACCGAATATCGATAAAACGACTTATATTAACTTAAATAATTATTTAATTTTTATAATGTGGTAATAAGATATATAAAATTAATAATAAACTTTAAAATGGTCTTGAATCAAGTAGAAATCATCTTAATCTTATTATTCTGGAATTAGAAGGAACATACGTGATGAATCAGACTCAAGGTAAGGGACTTCGTCTCAATCTCCTTTCACTGAGGCATATTTTGGTTTATACACGACCTTATTTTATACGGTGTATAGTTATACCATTTTTATTTTTATTTCATTCAATTGTTTTCAAAATAAATATTTTTTAAATAGTGTTACTAAATGATAAATGAAATGTATCTTTGTAATGCGTGTGGCGACAACAACCTTTCTGCCACCATGAGAATTATTTGATATTTGGATTCATTAACAAGCCATAATGATTTTAAAAGAAAAATAAATACCATATACCATTTTTAAGTATTTTGGTATTAATTGTTTTTATAAATTATTTATTAAGTCAGTATTTTTAAATGATATAATGTTTTTGAAATGTGGAAATTTTATCTTTATTTTATGTGTGTTTTATGTGTTATGATTATGAAATGGTTCTCAGTAATTATTTATGTACATGGGTGGTTCTATGATAAAATGAGGGCAGGTGAGCCTGAGATAGCTCTCTAATGCATTGGGTAACATGGAAGAGGTAAACATTAATGTTTCTAGTAATAGATTTATGGAATAAACTGTGATGGGTATTCCTAACATAACTCCCTATGTAGCTATGAGAGCTATAATTTAAGTATGTTAGGGATGACACAGGTTACCTTTATGATTTTTTATATCTATGTGTTATTCATAAATCTTATGATTTCATGAGGTAAGTTAAAGATAATATTTTTTATGAATGAAAAGTATGATTTAATTTCTTTGTATGTATTGATGGAATAATGTTTTCCATCTTTATTTTATAACCCCAACTGATATTTTTATGCTAATCCCATGTTTTGGAAATGTTTTTCACATGGTATAAGGAAGGGTAAGATAAATGAATAATTCAATAAGATTTATATCAAGAAAATAATTCTCTCTTTATTTAAAGAGTTTTATTTTTATGAAAAAATAGGATAGAGTAGAAGTGTCTACTTTGTAATATTAGAGATGTAATAAAATGGTTCTAGAATAATTATATAAAAATATAAACCAAAAAATATCCTCAATGTAAATTCTTGACATAACTCAAGATTTTTTAATTTTTTATGTTGGGGTATTATATTATTAGTGCATCATCATCATCTTATATATGATCAACTAAATATATTTAAAGTGGTCAATATATGAAATAGGTGTTGGTGAAAAATAATCCATCATTAAATCTTACGATTTTTCGATTAATGAATAAAAACTAGATGTTATAGATTTGAACTTATCCACTTCTAAATTTGAAATGGTAGGGTGTCTTCACTTGAATTATGATTATTTTCACTCATAGTAACTTTACATGGGAAGTTCATGTGGTGCGATGATGTGGTAGGTTCATTGCTTTATGTAGTCAGCTCATATATTCATACGATCATATTGCTCTTCATACAAGTACCATATTATAAACAAAATATCAGTATATAACATTATGAGAATTTATATACCTTGGAATGATAAGGTAAATCCTTCTTGTGGTAAGGTGAATCCTTATTGTGGTAAGGTGATTCCTTCTTATGATACGGTGAATCCTTATTTCAGTAAGGTGAATCCTTATTTCAATAATGTTATTCCTTCTTATAGTAAGGCGAATCCTTATTTAGGTAATGTGATTCCATAATTTGGTATGATGAATACTACTTGCGATAACCTCTATACATATCCATTTTTTCAATTTTTGAAAGTAAAATAGTTTCTTATAGAAAACATAAAGATCATTAATAATAAGATGGAATTGATTTGGGATCATTAAAATAAGGTGGTGTTGGTCTAAGACAATAATTTTACACATAGATTTTTTTTTTTGAAAAATCATATTTTACAATTAAAATATTGTTTTAATTTAGAAACTTATAATTGAAATTTTGGAATCTAATTAATGTTTTTTAAAAATTACTTTTTTGATTTATAAATTTATTACTTTATAATTAATTTTTATAACTTTTGGAAATTTAATATTAAAATAGGGTTTCAAAATTTGGAATATGTATATTCAAATTATATAGTAAGGTTAATTTAATTTTTTTCCCTTCATAAAAATATGATACGGAGGGTAATGAAATAGTTATCATAGGAAAAGTAAATCATGGTAAAAAAGATAAATATAAGAAGAATTTCCTAAATATTATAAAATGTTTCCCCTTATTTATGTATATGAGAGGTTGATAATCCAAGTATCATCCCCTTTCCATTATTATTTACATTATGATCCACCTTTGATTTAAAATGACAGTCTATTGCTATAAATTTATAAATATTTACAAAAATGGCATTCCCTTCACTTATAAATGGATCAGACCACAACCACTTCAAATATACACCAAATAATTGAATTCTACCTTATAATATTCCTAAATTTACTTAAAAATAATCCTATCAAATGTTTTTTATATTATTTTCCCTATATACTTCACAAAACCATTATAAATCAAGATGGTTTCCAAGAATAAATAAAATTATTTTATAGATTTAATGTTCATTCATATAAATCATGATAAAAATTAAGAGTTTTCCTATATAAAAGTTAATTAATTAATATTTTTATTAACTTAAAAACCTTTTTTCTATGTGTTAAATATATTTTCATATATATTTATTTTACCATACCATTTGTGAAATTCAATGGATTTATAAAACCTTGCTAGATTCTTTTTTAGGGACTTTGATTCATGTTTTTCTAAATCCATAGTGGGTTCTCATAACTAAACATTCTTTTATTGAGTCACAATTATTATAATTTAACAATGTATTTACAATATTAATTTCTACTATCCAATGATGATATTATATTTCATTTAATTCATATTTTTAAAGGAAATTATAGTTTCACTTCAAATACATATTCTTTAATAGATTTATTTCTTCATAAAATTTGAAAATATTAAGAATAATTCCCAATCATCTCAAATATTCTGTTTTTCTTCAATATCAATATTCAATATTTCCTCCAATATTATAAATTATCATTTTTCTAATATGAATATGTTTTATTTCTGTTTATATTCAAATTTATCTTCAAATATTTTCATATGAAATAATTATCACTACTTTTATGGTGTGTGTTTCAATAATGGTATTTTTAATATTGAAAAGGTTTTTACTTTCAAAATCATATATTTTTTCTCCCACACTATATTTACCGTATAAAAACTTCATATATAGTGCAGGGATTATTTATTTAGATTTCATGATAAATAAAAATTTAAAATTTATTTATTATTGCTTCTAAAAAATAATATTTTTGAATGTGACACATAACTTTTTCTTTGTAAGAAAATGTTTTGAAATGTTTTATAAAGAATCTTTTACATTTTTAATATATTTTAATCATTAAATAAAAAATATATATCTCATATAAAATTATGTTTTATTAATCACACTCTAAATGGGTTTATGAAATAATCATTTTTCTTGATTGAGTTTCTAGTATGAACTAATAAACTTTTTATATCGTGTTATTCAATACTATTTTTTATTGATATGAAAAAAATTTTGTTTACAAGGGTTCTCATGGTTTTATGAACAATTAATATAGAAAAAAAATTATGAATGTTGATGGTTGGGGTCCTATGTAATATTTTAATTCATTAGTTAAGGTTCAATATTTCATGTGATAAAAATGTGCCATTAGTTATGATACTTGAGTCGCTAATGGATAACATAAAGTAATACTTAAGATACCATATAATGGGTAATGGAATTTGTTTACCCAAACTACTATGTAATATTTTATAATTATTATATTTGTTCTATAGTTCCTTATTATGGTAAGATTCCATGAAAATAAATACCTTTATATAATGTTCCTATTATTATGATCCATGGATCATGTTTGTTATCTTACACTCTTATACTATAGTAAATGATTTTTATTTTTAGATTACAAGTCCTTCTATCATGATTATGTAAAAATATTATTATTCAATTCACATTTTAATAAGATATTTCTCCAATGCTCATGTTTTCTCGTAACATTATGATCTAACCCATAATGATATCTTGATGAATTTTTCATTTAATTGAAATTTGAGATCATACCTTTATTATGTGGTCATTCCCTTAGTTTTGAAGATTAATATAATCTATGATATCTTTTGAAGGGGATATAGAATATTTTGATTATGGAGTAATGTTCACAATAAAATTATTATGTATCCAATATCTAAAGGCACTATTAATTTTGTTCTTGGGGTTGTGAGAATATTGTGACATGTAATTTTCATATTCATGAAATATAAATAATTATTTTTTGAGTCATCTTAGTTTTTATCAAATATTGTTTGTAACTTATGTGATTTTTGTACTAAATGTATGAGTGAAGGTCTGGGGAGCATCAGTTGGTCTAATATCTAGAAATTAAAGAATATTTTATCACTACATATAAGAGCGTGGGTTTGGTGTGTCTCAAGACTATCTATACCATGATTTTTTCTATAATTATATGAGATTATATGTTTTTAACTAATCATATGATATATGAGTCATGTGTTTTGTGACCATTCACTACTAGAGCCATCAAATACTATAGAAGCAGTGGTCTAAGAAATCACATTAATTTTTTTCATTTCCAAAAATATATATAATTAATTAGTTTTAATGATTTACAATATTTAAATGTGTTCATGATAAAATCCATGGGATTCCAGGTTTATAGTGGATTATACTAACGATTTATTATCATTCCCTGTATATAAACAACTTATGTGCATATATATTATATATATGACATTGAAGGTAAATGTAAGAATCCTTAATTGTTAAGTGATGATATCATGAGACATACTATAGTTGATCGCTAATACATTGGAGTCACATGGATAGTTTTATACATATTTTTATATTTAGAGTTTTAGTTTTATAGATATTGTAATGAAATGTGTGTTTTATTGTAGAGTCTTTTTTTTCGATGTATGTTTCATGTGAAAATTTATGAGATATTGAATTGATTTAGTTGAGAATATTATTTCTTTATTATAATTATTATTATTACTATATTTTTATCTTTGATATTTTTTCATGGTGTACTATAGGAGGGTAAATTATATAATGAAGCATTCTTAAATGATTAGAATTATTCTCAAGACACTTGCTACTAGGGATAGAAATTGAGGTAATGTGATGTCAGCTCTTGGTTGCACAGTCAATATGATGTAGGATATGAGACAAAAAATGGGCGCAATTTGAATCATGTATACCTATAACTATATATATTCATCTTTAAACTAAGACATGGAGAATAGAAATTTTTCATTTAATGAAACTATAAAAACACAAAAAATAAAATTTATTCATATGTTTAATGGTAAGAAATAAACATATATAAAAAAGTACAATATTTCAAAAAAAATACATAAAATGTAAAATGAATAAAATATATTTAAGATATATTACCTAATGTATATAAAATATTTTCAATAATGATGTTCCACAGAATAACATTATTTTTGATTTCTTATACACAGGTCTGTATAACCATACAAAATATGACACTAAAAACTATAAAAAACCAATTAAAAAGTATTTTGTGTGTATTAATAAAGAAATAAAACAATTAAAACCATTCATGATCTTAAAAATAGATAAAAACATAAAACATAAAAAAGGTTATGCCACACATTATAAATATTACTATTGTAAATACCCGAAAATTCCATGTAAATTTTTTTAATTAAATGAAAATTTTACAAGTCCGTGAAAATTGATGGCGCGTGATTCTGAGGCCCGGAGTTCCCGTAATGAATTTCTGAACATTTTTTCAGGTACGTTCTGTAAACATTTGAGCAGGTTTTTGTACCTTTTGAACCGGTGCTCGGAATTGAAATATGAGGGAACCATTGAACTCGCAGTGCCAGTATTCACTGAAGGGGACCTTCACCTCGACCGCAGTAGGTCGAGGGTGAAAGATTGAATTTGGGTTATTCGTAATATTATAAATAAAATAAAATAAAACATTATTTTATTTGTCTTTTTGTTGAAACCTCCCATGTGGATGGTTTAATGGTGGGGACCACCTGAACTAAAACCTCCCACAGGTATGTTATGGAGGTGGGGACAACTAAGCCTAAAACCCCCCATTTGGAATTTTGAGACGGGGACCACCTGAACCCCTTAAATGAGAGAAAACCTCTCAAATCCCCTACATTAAATTTTTTCCAACACCATTCATTAATTGGGCCAATTATTTTTGATAATGTGGTATAATTAAATTATCCAATTATCTAGTCCAACGTACCCACATAATTAATCAACTTAATTTAATTATATTGTGACCTCTTTGTTTGGGAGGATTTTTTGGTTGGAAAAGAAGTTCCTTGGTGGGAGAAAGTTCTCCAAGGAAGAACTCCATCGAAGAAAGTTCTTCAGAAATCAAGGAAAAGTATGAAATAAGAGCCCAACATCGAAGCGTGGTCTCAGAAGCAATAATCATTGGCACCATCTTCGCCTTCTTCAACTTCTTTCTCGTGCCAACGTATACAAACAATCGAGGTAGGTTTTTTATTATGTGTGATTATGAATTCCCATGTTATTCCCTTCTAAAACAATAATGTGGATCAACTCTCTAATTAGTTGATCCACATGTGATTTATTTTCCGTGGGAGAGAGAATAATCATTGTCGGGGGTTGTAAAGTTTGACATTCTTCATTCAAGGTTTTTGTTGAGCCGCTTGCTACCGCTCTAATGCGGAGGGTGTGGTCCAAACAAACATGGCTTGACCCCTATGTTGTTCTCCATTATTGTTGTGTTATTTGTGATGGAGGAGGATGGAAACCAACCTTGGTGGGGCACAAGAACGGTTTCTGGAACCACCGTCGGCCCCGATGAAGGAGATGGCATAATGGAGCCACCCCACGGCCACCACGTCACCCTACGGCCCTCTATGCCTCCCCGTGGCCCTCCACGCTGCCTGTGCTAACCGCCCCATAGCCTTGCACCGTCTGCAGCCTCCTCCACCCATGGCCACGGCCACCCCAGAGCCCCGCACAGCCCGCGACCTCCGCATCTTCCTCATGCCCCCCCCCAGGGCCTCGGGCCACCCTCGAACCGCCCCGCGGCCTCTGTGCCTCCCTCACGACCTGCCACGGCCTCCTGCTGCCCGCACAGTTCTGTGACCCCTGCACCGCACAACGGGTTGGGCTAGACCCAGTGGGCTGGGTCGACCCAAACCGGGTTGGGTCGGCCCAGGCCGGTTTGGACCGGACCCGGACCAGCTTCGAATTTTACGCTCTTTTGGCCATAACTTTGGCACTGGACGTCTGTTTGACAAACATTTTGCATCTTTGGAAACCCTGGAGCAAGAAGATTCTTTTCATATACCCAACATGATATTTGTATAATGTTGGTATATGGTCAGGTTGGATAGAGCACAAATCCAACCGGGCCCTTGGGACTAAAAGTCTAATAACTTATAGACCTGGAATCTGATTGACACACCGTCTATTGCGTTGATACCCCTATGATGTGGTGGTACTTTGGGATACTTCTTTTTTGGACTTCATGGTAGTTGGAGTATCAACCATTTTCTTGAGGATCAGACCCTTTTATAGATGAGCAATTTTAGTGTGGGAACCCAGTAGCTGGCTATGACGTGGGTCATCACCGAGTGATCCTGTGTGGGTCAGCACCGATCAATACTATGTGGGTTAGCATCAAGCGATCCTATGTGGATCAACATATGGAGATCCTTTGTGGGTCTGCCTCTTAACAGAGTAAGATGATTCAGTAGTTACATCCAATCATCTCTACTTTTTTAACATAGAAATACCTGGTGTGAGCTATGTCTATACCTTCTGCTACTTTCCTTCATGGTAATACCTTGGTGGTATTATTCTATGTGGCATACCTGTGTGGTACTTATCTTTGGGGTATTCCATCCTTTGTGGAACAGTTGAGCTTTGGGCTTGTGGGTTGGACTGTGTGTTTCCTCATGATTGAGATGGGTATACTTGATAACATAGGTATATATATGGGCATATACCTAAGTAGGGTTGTAAGTTGACTTCAAGCTTTGTGGCTTATCCTTTGTGGATTTTGTGATACCTTGAGGGTCTTGGGGTCACTGCTCAGTATCGTTATACTCACCCCTGCATAGGCTATGCCCACACATTGTTGTGTTTTGGTGTAGACGACAGATAGCACTTATTGATGCGGAGGGTTCCAGGGCTAGATGGGGCCCAGAGGTGGTCCATACGGTGTGACGGTACGTAGAGGAGACGGTCGAACGTGGAGTGACGAGGTGGTGATATGTACATACCCTTTAGGTAGGAACCTCGGAGGATGACCTAGTAACTGCCTTTCTTTTTCTTCAGTTGTATTATATTTCAATTATACTTTTACTATTACTGTTGGTCTTGTATTCCAGCCCTTTTTTAATTTCAGCACGCTTTTTTCTATATAGTTGACTTGTGTTCATATCTTGATGTGTGCTTTGTTGCATGTGTTTACAGGTAATAATGGAAATTCCTTCCCGGTTATAGGGAATACACCTTTGGGTGTTATTCACCAGCACCTAGCCTATATAAGGTGAGATTTGGGTAGTCATGGTACGGGCCTCATAGACGGGACGGGACAAATTGGTATCAAAGGAGTCAGTTCTACCGTAGAACATAGGACTCCGATATTTCTTTTAAATGGAAATAATTTTATGTGTAGTAAATGTGGTTATCAGTTTAGGAAATCCAATGTTAGTGTGGTGGCCGACCTATCCATACCCCAGTACCCTGACTTCTGATTTCTGACTCAGTGCACGAAAACATTGATTGCATGTGTGTTTTGAAGAGTTTTCTTTGTGATCTCTTGAGTCACCTCACCAGGTATAACTTTTTGACCATGGAGCAGCTGTTTCTTTTTAGGATGCCTCCACGTAGACAACCATCTACGGTTCTGGATATAGTACGCACTGATAGACCACCGAGAAACGAGGCATCGGTACCGGGCCCTCATCCAGTAGAGGCACTAGCGGAGGCACCAGTATTACCATTACCCATTGGGTCACAGATGCCACCACCCCCAGTAGTAGAGGGTTTACACTGCTTGAGTGAATTGCATGAGTTCCAGTGCCATAGGCCACCCAGGTTCAGGGAGAGATAAACCCACAAGCATCTAAAAATTGGCTGGAGGCCGTGGTGAGAGTCTTCCGACTGGTAGGGACACCAGCTGATCTCATGGTGATCCTTGACGCCAGCCTTCTCTAGGAAGCAACAGGTAGATAGTGGAGATTAATGCTCTAGGTTCACGATGAGGTGACGCTTCTCTGGGAAGACATCGAGAGCCTGTTTTAGGTAGAGTGTGTTCCATTGACTCCTCGCGCAGTGCACATACAAGAGATACTTCATCTGCAACAGGGCAGCATGACTGTGTATCAATACTCAATGAGGTTCACTAAAATCTCATGATACTCCACATATATGATGAGGCACCCATTCTTCAGGGCCTAGAACTTTGATCAGGGGCTCAGGCGGGAGATTAGGGCTTCGATGATTACTCTCAGCATCCTGACGCAGGTGGGGGTGTCAGAGAGAGCCCTCTTAGTGTAGAGTTTTTAGGCTGAGTAGTCACCAGCAGTGAGACCCACAACCAGTCATCACATAATAGAGCCTTCTTTAGATGGAAGTAGACAGATGTCGCTGAGGTCTAAAAGGAATAGACCTACAGGTGGACGACTGCAGGATTCGGGGGCGGTTGTGCGGGGCACCCGAGGCAGAGCCAGTCATGCCAGGAGTGGGAAGTGTTACGCATGCGGTGGGCAGGATCACATGGCTTCTGACTGTCCGACCCACCATACAGATGATTTACAGATGGTTGAAGTACCACTCAGGCATAGATAGTGGTTCGACTGAGGAGGTCCACAGGGAGTAGGCGGACGTGGTAGAGGAGTTGGTCGTGGAGTTGGTAGTGGATGACGATTCAAGATGTTACTTTCACCACCACTAGGTGGTCCACCCCAACCAAAGGGAGTAGGAGGATATGGAAAATCTCTACTCTAGGCAGTTGAGGACTATGATCACAGTGCTCTAGAGATTATAGGAGGTATGATCTGTGTCTACTCCACCTTAGCTACAGTACTTATAGACACAGGTGCCAGTCATTCTTTTATTTCCACTTCCCTCATTCTGAGCTCGGAGATTCCGACGGAGTCATTGGATCAATCCTTTTGGCTAGTAACCCCTACGAGAGTGGATTCGACGATTACACAGTGGTGCCGACAGTACAAGCATACTCTAGGAGGCGAGGGCTTTAGCTGGGATCTCCTAGTAATGGTGTCGAGGCCTTACGACGTCATCTTGGTTATGGACTGGTTGTCTACAGCCCATGCTCAGATTGACTGTATTAGGAACAAATTACCGTGTGTCCGCATGGATGGGACCAGGTTTACCTTAACCGGAAAGAAGGGAGCCTGCACAGGATGGACTTACCCGGAGGAGAGTATAGCTAATCACTCATCAGTTGGCTAGCCTTACCCTCAGAGTAGTTGATGTGGAAAGTCCGAGATATCCTGTAGTGGTGGAACAATACATCGATGTCTTCCCTTATGATGTTCCGGGTCTACCTCCTCACAGAGAGGTGGAATTTTACATTTACTTGTACCACAGGACAGAACCAATATCTACACCATCATATCGGATGGCTCGCGCGGAGCTTTGTGAGCTGTAGGTACAGCTAGAGGACTTTCATGGGAAGGGATTCATTTATCCTAGTGTTTTTCCTTGGGAAACCCCAATTTTGTTCGCCAAGAAGTTAGATGATAGTTTGAGGATTTTTGTTGACAATCGGTTCCTGAATCAGGTGACAGTGAAGAACAAGTAACCACTCCCAAGGATTTACGACCACTTTGATCAGCTAAAGGTAGCATGGTGGTTCTCGAAGATAGACCATAGATCAGGCTATCACCAGCTCAGAGTACTAGAAGAGGTTGTAAGGAATACGGCTTTCTGATGTCGGTACGGCCATTACATGTTCTTGGTTATTCCATTCAGTGTAAAAAACTCTCCAGCAGTGTTCATGTGACTCATGAATAGAATATTTCTGACATACCTTGATCCCTTTGTAGTAGTCTTCATCAACGAAATTTTGATCTACTCGGCCACTGAGGAGGAGCATGCCTATCATTTTCTGGTAGTACTAGACACACTCTGAGATAACCAGCTTTATGGTAAGCTCTAGAAGTTCTAGTTTTGGACTTGAGAGGATTAATTTCTGGGACATGTCATATCATATACTGGAGTTATAGTTGACTGAGTGAATATTGAGGAGGTACATGCTTCGAAGACACCAAGGAGTGTGACAGAGGTACGGAGTTTCCTGGGTTTTTCCAGATACTACCAGAGGTTTGTTCCTGATTTCTCCATAGTTGTATCACCTTTTTCATCATTGAAGAAGAAGGGGTAACCATTCGTTTGGTCGAAGAGATACCAGCAGAGTTTTCAGGAGCTAATGAAAAGGCTGACTAGTGCCCTCATCTTGAGGCTTCTGGAGGAGGGTGTAGGGTACGTAGTCTATAGAGATGCATCAAGGACTTGGCTCGGATGTGTCCTGATGCAAGAGAAATCATTTACCACATATAGTTCTCGATAGATGAGATAACATGAGAAGAACTATGCTACCCATGACCTGGATTTCACAGCAGTGGTCTTCTCCTTGAAGGTGTAGTGACATTACTTGATGGGCAAGCATTTTACAGTGTACTCTGATAACAAGAGTCTCAGATATATATCTTCTCTCAGAAGGATATGAAGCTGAGACAATGATGTTGGCTTGAGTTCCTCTAGGACTATGACTTCGAGATAGTCTATACTCCTAGTAAGGGGAAAATTGTAGCAGATGCACTCATACATAGATCTGGTATACAGCTGCTAAGTGAGGTGACAGAGAAGCTGGCAGGTTTGCAGATATCCTTTGTGGATTGGGATGGAGCAGATTTTCTTCAGTCTCTTACAGTCACTCCCCCACTTCATCATCAAGTCAGGGAGGTGTAGAATGGGGATGTTAATTGCGAGGCTCGACATGCTTAGATATCCATAAGGCAGGCACCTGATTGATTTTCTGAAGGTGGGGAGTACGTCATCCTCTTCGGAGGACGTATCATGGTACCAGTGTTTCTTTAGTAGGAAGTGATGAGGGAGTTCCACACATCCCCTCTAGCAGTACATCTAGGAGTGGAGAAGGTATTCCAGGACCTCCAATGACAGCACTGGTGGTCGTGGATGAAGAAAGAAGTAGAAGAGATTTTCTCTCATTGCCTCACTTGTTAATAAGTGAAGGCAGAGCATCAGGTACCAGTAGGCTTGGTTCAGCCTTTAGAGTCCCATAGTGGATGTGGGATGGGATATCCATGGACTTAGTGATAGGACTTACACGTACATCCAGAGGTCATGACTCTATCCAGGTGATTGTCAACCGACTCACCACGTCATCCCACTTCCTACCGATCAGAGATCCGGGTTCAGTAGAGATCTTGGGATGCTTCTATGTGCAGGAGACTGTGTGGCTACATGGAGTAGCCTTGACGATTGTATCGGATCATGATACATGTTTCACTTTCCATCTATGGAAGGAGTTGTATGAGGATTTCGGGACGCAACTTCATTTGAGCACCGCCTTCCATCCTCAGATGGATGACCATACTGAGTGAACCATTCAGACCCTCAAGGACATGTTGCATGCTTGCATCCTTGACATCGGTCACGGCTGGGAGGATCACTTTCCTTTGGTGTATTTTTCATACAACAACATCTATCAATCCACTATTAAGATGGAACCTTTTGAGGAATTGTATGGGTGACCTTGCAGATTACCTTTCTACTGGACTGACCCAAGGGATTCAGCATTAGTGGGACAAGAGATGGTACGGGCTACAACAAAGAAGGTGCAGATCATCCAGGAGAAGATGAAGACTACACAGAGCAAGAATAATTCTTATGCCGACATGATATGGAGACCTCTAGAGTTCGAGTATGGCGACCACATCTTTCTACGGGTCTCACCCCGATGAGGTTTACGGAGATTTGGTTGAGGTGGGAAGTTATCTCCGAAGTTCATCGGACCCTTCCAGGTCCTCAGTAGAGTGGGTGAGTTGGATTACCACTTAGATCTTCCAACTCAGTTTCACCGGGTGCATGACGTCTTCTACGTATCCTAGCTGAAGAGATACATTCACGAGCCTTCTCACATCATCGACCATGGCGAGCTGGTCGTCGATGATGGGGTGACTTTTATAGAGGTTGTATTAGAGATTGAGGATCTACATGAGCGAGTTTTTTAGGGGTGGTCGATACCTCTAGTGAACGTTCGTTGGCAGCACGGGAACCTCCAGGAGAGCACATGGGATCAGGAGGCTCAGATGCGTGCTTAGTACCCCCCACTTATTTTTCTAGTTTTGTGATGTGGCTTATAGGGATGTAAAGCCTTGAGGTAAAAAGAATGTAAAGACCTAGAAATTCCATGTAATTTTTTTAATTAAATGGGAATTTTACGAGTTTGTGAAAATTGACAGCACATGATTCCAAGGCCTGAAGTGCCCGAAATGAATTTATGAACTCTTTTTGGGTACGTTCACTAAACGTACGAGTAGGTTTTTTGTAACTTTTGAACCGGTGCACAGAATTGAAATCAGAGGGCACAGTTGAACTCGCAGCGCTGGTATTATCTTAAGGGGACCTTCACCTCGACCGTAATAGGTTGAGGGTGAATGATATAATTTGGGTTTTTTGTGGAAATTGAAATAAAATAAAGTAATATTTTCTTTTCTTTTTCTTTTTGTTGAAACCTTCTATGTTGATGGTTTAAAGGTGGGGACCACCTAAACTAAAACCTCCCACATATATGTTATGGAGGTGGGGACCACTGAGCCTAACCCCCCCCCCCCCATTTTGAATTTAGAGGAGGGGAACACATGAACCCCTTTAAGGATAGAAAACCTCTCAACTCACCTACATTAAATTTTTTCCAACACTATTCATTAGTTGGGCCAATTAATTTTCCCAATGTGGTACAATTAAATGAGCCAATTAATTATGCCAACATGAAAACCTAATTAATTTAGTTATATTTTCACCTCTTTGTTTGGGAGGATTTTTTGGTTGTAAAGGAAGTTCTCTGGTGGGAGAAATATCTCCAACGAAGAATTCCGTTGATGAAGGTCTTCAAAAATCAAGGAAGAGGATGACGTACGAGCCCGACATCAAAGTGTGGTTTCGGAAGCAATGGTCGTTGTCACCATCTAAGCCTTCTTCAACTTCTTTATCGCACCAATGTAAATGAACAATCGAGGTAGGGTTATTATTATGTGTGATTATGGATTCCCATGTTCTTCCATTCTAAACAAAGAACGTGGATCAACTCTATAACTTTTTGATCCATGGATGATTTCTTTTCTATGGGATAGGGAATAATCATTGTCGAGGGTTGTAGAGTTTGACATTATTCATTCATTGTTTTTGTTGAGTTTCTTGCTACCGCTCTAACGCGGAGGGTGTGGGCCAAACAAACATGGCCCGACCCCACAGTCGTTCGTCATTATTTTTGTGTTCTTCGGGATGGAGGAGGATGACAACCAACCTCGGTGGGGCACGAGAACAGTATCCGGCACAACCACCAGCCACGATGAAGGTGATGGTGCAACGGCGCCGCTCCGCGGCCACCACGTTGCCCCGTGGCCTTACTGCACCGTGGCCCTTTGTGTCGCACCATGGCCCCCCGCGCCACCCCTTGGTCGTGCTGCCTCGTCACCCTCCGCGCCGCCTGCAGCCACTGCCACCCCACAGTCGTGCACCGTCTGCGGCCTCTGCCGCTTGCGGACTCTGCCACCCACGACCACCACTGCCCCACGACCCCGTGCCTCCCGCGGCCTCTATACCACCCTCGCAGCCCCCCATGGCCTATCGCCACCATCACGCTGCCCTTGCGGCCCCCCGCGGCCTTGCTCTGCCCTCACGGTCCAGCGGCCCATGCACCACACAACAGGCCGCGCCGGACCCAGCAGGATGGGTCGACCCAAACTGGGTCGGGTCAGCCCAGTCCGGGTCGAACAAGGTCAGTATGACCGGGTCGGACCGGACCTAGACCAGCTTTAAGCTTTATGCTCTTTTGGACATAACTTTGGCACTAGACGTCTGTTTGACGAACCGTCTTCAGTGCCGGAAACCCTAGAGCGATATGGTCCCTTTGGTATAAACCATTTGAGATTTGGATAATGTTGGGATAATGTTCGGTTGTATTGAGAACGAATCCAACCGGGCCCTTGGGACAAAAAGAATAATAACTTACAGACCGGGCGTCCGATTAGCGCACCGTCTATTACGTTGATACCCCTATGACGTGGAGGTTCTTTGGAATAATTCTTCATGGGAATTCATGGAATTTGTATTATCTTCTAGTGGCTTCAAGAGCAGACCCTCCTGGAGTCGATCAAGTTTAGTGTCGGAACCTAGTAGCTGGCTGTGACGTGAAGAATGAAGAGATATCATGTGTGGGTTAGCACCGAGCGATCCTATGTGGGTCATCACTGAGCGATACTATGTGGGTCAGCACTGAGTGATCCTGTGTGGGTCTGCACTTAGCGATCTTGTGTGGGTCAACATCAAGATATCCTTCATGGGTCTGCCTCTTAATAGAGTAAGATGATTCAGTAGTTATATCTAATCATCTCAACTACTGTAACTTAGAAATACCTGGTGTGAGCTGAGTCTGTAACTTGTGGTACTTTCCTTCATGGTTATACCTTGGTTGTATTCTTCTTTGTGGCGTACTTGTGTGGTACTTACCTTCTTGGTTTTTCTTCCTTTGTGAAACAATTGAGATTTGGGATTTTGGGTTGGACCCTGTGTTTCCTCATGATTGAGATGGGTATACTTGATAACTTAGGTATATGTATGGTAATGTAGCTAAGTAGGGTTGTTAGTTGACTTCATGCTTTGTGGTTTATCCTTTGTGGATTTTTTGTGACCTTCAGGGTCTCGGGGTCCTTAATGAGTATCGTTATACTCACCCCTGCACGGGCTATGTCTGCACCTTATTGTGTTTAGTGAAGACGACAGACAACACTGATAAAGGATGAGGGTACCAGGGCTAGATGGAGTCGGGAGGTGGACCATACTTCATGACAGTATGTAGAGGATATGGGAGGATATTGAGTGATGAGGAGGCTATCTATACCTACCCTTAAGGTAAGAACCTCAAAGGATAGCCCAGTAGCTACCTTTCTTTTTCTTCAGTTGTATTTTATTTCAGTTGTACTTGTACTATTACTGTTGGGCTTGTATTCCATCCCCTTTTTACTTTCAGCGCTCTTTTTTCTATACAGTTGACTTATGTTCACATCTTGTTGTGGGATTGGTTGCATGTGTTTACAGGTTATAAAGGAAATGCCTTCCCAGTTATAGGTAATATGCCTTTCGGTGCTAGTCACTAGCCCCTGGCCTATGGAAGTTAGGCTTGGGGTAGTCACAGTACGGGCCCCAGGGGACAGGTCATGACCGCTTTCCTAGGAATTTATACATAGTGTCACCATGTAAATTATTCCATAAATAAAATAGATCAAGAGGTTACACAATTAAAAAAATTGGATATGATGGGACACACCATTATTAATGATAAATCATCAATAATTGTGCATAATATAAAATCTAACATAGATCATTGAATCATATGGTGTAAATACACTATACTAAGGGAAGATATCTATTGGTGGAGTGCATGTCTCCGTCGATGGGAACTCAAACATCATCATTGAGATAAAATCTACATCTAGAGTACTTGACCCCATATATCATATGCGAGACTCATTGCCTATCAATAATTGCATTTATTATAGTATTAACTTACCAAATACACATTGTAGAGTACTCAAATAATGCCAATAAATATATTAATCAATAGATTATCATAGGGAATATGTATTCCCATTTCTCGAATGATATAAATTGATACTCCTTTAATATTATTAAGATAGTGTTAATAATAATCAATTAGTGGTGACCAAATTTATTGATATGATAGAAATAATATGAATCAATTAATTGAAACAAACAACATGTAATATCCCCAGTTTGGTTCACCTCTTTAATGGATGAACAAGGTCATTATATACCTTTGGTATACCACCTTGAACACCAAAGGTTGCAAACTAGCGGTGAGGCTATAAGAGTAAGTATGAGAAAATATATACCCTCAGATATAGATAATCATAAATATCAATAGAATCAATAAAAAATAGTTAACTTAATATTAATAGTTTAAATAACTCAACATAATGACATTTTACTAATGGAAATCACAAGAAATCAATAAATAATAATGTGGAAATATAAATATTTCATATAGAATATACATAAAAAAAATTAAACTTTTGGTTAACTCATATAAAACACATCCTAAAATAAACCAATAGAAACCATAAATGAAAGATAACTATAAACAATATTTAGTCCTATCCATTTCCCCTGACTTTCACTTAGCCTCCTAAATCATCCATTAAGAATAAATACCTTAACATTATCTACACCTATAACTATGAATTTCTCCTTGGTACCCACAATGTCTAGAAACGGTGTGAGTACAACTCAAATGGACACCACCAATAGTGTCACCAGATATAACTAGTCAATAAAGGTACATGATGATATTTTAACATATATAAAATTAAATAATGATATATTATTTCATCATCAATCCATAGGTTTCACTATGACTCCTGAGAATGACCATAACATCTTAATATAGTGATGATGTTGAGTCTAATAATGTCACATAACCATAGAAAGGGTTGGTATGGTGCCTTCTCATAATACGATTACATGATGCACCAGAAACCCAGTTGGAAACATACTCATCACATTCCATGATAATATCTTCTATATTGGTATGACGCCCAACCTAACACAATTCAATATTAAAATTTGTCAAGGAACATAACTATTCCCATTCAAACATTAATGGTTTGTATGATCACCCAACCCATAACACAAGCTCTTGATAGTTTTCATAAAACCCCAAATGTCATATCCCATATATCCCTTGTAATTATTATCCAGAACTACAATTGTTTTCATGATCTCAAATATTTTCAACTCAATCCATTCTATAATGATGACATAGTCTTCGATGGCATTCTCACCCAAACAATAACACATAACCTATTTCAACACACCCCACATGTCCATAATTGGATTGAATTCCCAAACCATCCTTCTATAAAAATTCTCAACATTATTTTCTTGAACTCCCAACCCATCACACATATCCAATTCTATAACACTGATATTCCCATGGTTTTCATGCTTGTCCAACCCATATAAATTGACTTATACACAACCTTATAATTAACAATCCTATGTTAATATTCAAATTTAACAATTTAAATGATAAACATTACAATATTCAAAGAGAACATAAAAAAGTCCATGGGTTCACAATGGTAAGAAACTCACCCAACACTAATCAATATATATACTACACCTGGTAGGTCAAACAACCCCACAATCTATTATACAGAAAAATACATATATATGGGTAATAGTATACTAGCCTCACGTACCAAAACTATTGTTTTACAGGGAAACAATCTAGGGAACCTATATTAAGACTACTTGGTCAAAATGACACAAAGATAACTCAATAGGTAGTCAAAATTTTGTATAAAAAATAATTAGATTGTGAAAAATTCCTTAGAAGGATAAGGAATTTGAATAATAAAAAGGTTATAAAAACAGGCTAGCCTTCTCTTAAAAAATTTATTAGAAAATAAAGGTATAAAATAAGACATTAAAAGATAGATTTACTAAGATGGGTATGCGCATCTCCCCATGAATCTTCTTCAAATAAAGATGAATAAAAATTCAGGACCACAAAAAAACCATCATGATATGATCTCCATGAATTCATTTTTTGAGAGAGAATCAAATACCTGATTTTCTTCCCTATGAACATGAGTATCATCAAGGAAAATACAATCCTCACGAATAAGGAAATCAATCTGTGAGGGAAAAAATCTCTAAGTGACATTTTGGGAACAAGAATTGAGGATTTCTATATTCAAACTAGAACCAGATTTCATCTACAAGGACAACTAACTATAATAGAAATCATATGTAACCACCTTGATCATATCCCATAATTCATCTTCGAGTGGATGACTATTCCTAAGGAAACGATAAAAATAAACCTTAAAGAAACCATGATGGGTGTAGAAGAATCCACCACAACCTAGAGGTCCTAGTGCTCATGAGGTCGCCCCATCAATATTCAATTTTATTCATCCATATTTTAGAGGAATCCATGTAGTAGATTTATCCAGAATTGGTTACTTTTCTCTTCCACTAAAACCTATATAACTCAAAATGACTAAATCAGATAAATTACTATTCATCAATCTAATTTTTATTTTGGAGTAAATCATGATTTTTCTATGAATTGTATTAAATTTCATATAAAATATTGTGAATAGCCTATAAAAGTTAACACATTTCTTTCCCTCCATAAATATGATACGGTAGATATTGTAGCTATGAATCAGAGTGCTTGAATATAATCACTAAAACCCAAAATAAAAATGGATTACATCATCACCTAAAAAATACAACATTAAATTCAGTAAATAAAAATGTTTTGAACCTATATCCATAACATACAAGTTGACTTACATAAAATTAATAAGTTATCAATAGTTTCCATATCATGAAGCCACAAATAAAAATCTTTGGAAAGATAGAATTTCATATGATAAATGAGTCACTATAGAGGTAGATTCTACTTAAATATTAACTAGAAAATGAGTTAAGAAATAAGTGGGATATAAGGATTCTTAAAGCCTATCATCGATAGAGGCATACTGATCGATCCATTACACAAATACCAATAGTTTTCTCTTGTAGTTAAAACAACCTTTAGATTCAGTGTCTAGACAAGAGTATCACAATTAGTGTGATCATACATGATGAACTCAATATTTATATGAGGTGGAGGCAACTCTTGAACATTTTTATTTCACAATATATTAATAATGATAAAATCTTTCAAATAATGAGAAATTTCAACCACTATATTTATTATCCTTGAAATCCATAGAGTACTCTAGAAATTCAAAGAGGGATGCTTAAAAACCATCCACCTTAAGCATAACATTATTTCATGATGATATTTCTTAATAGATGTAAACAAATGTAAGGAAAATATATATTGTAACTATTATATAGTTTGGGAAAAAATTTGTTGGAAATAAACTCAAATGAAGGGACTTTTGAAGAGAGAAGGATCCAAGTGAATTTTATGATTAAGGAATCATTGAAAATCATGAGATCCTTGATTTCTATTCCTACCATATCCAATAGTATAACTCAATCTTTCCAATCAACTACTATCAAAATTACATAATGAATTTAACTAGTATAAATAAAATTACAAATCATGATCTTAAACTCCATAATGTTATTTTTATGCCATTTTTATAAATAAAATGGATAGACAAAAATAGAAATTATGACTGAATCAAACAAATTTTTTCCCAACATGGGACATGGTTTTACCTTTCCATGTTTCCATTTGGTTGCTAGTTTTGTATCAAATACCTTATCAATAACATCTCTTCACTATCCACTAGAAAACTAGAACCCCAAAAAATACAAAAGGGTTTGACCCCCCCCCTGAAAAAAGGTCTTTTCCATTCAAATTTTCTTAAAGACTAGAAATCCTTCCCTAAACACCAAAGAAGACTTTTTAAGCCGAGAGACTATCCAAAAGCTTCTTCATAGTTCTCAAATATGACTTTTATGTAAGAGATAGTAAAAAAATTTCTTACAAAAATAGAATAATATCATCAGTATATAAAAGAAGGGTAAAAAACGTTCATCCAAACTGCATCTGATTATAAATCCCAGTCTGAAAAATATCATTAATAGATGAAATTAATTAAACTTATAAATATCAATAATAATTAGAGATAAATGATCACCTTTACTCAACCCTATAGAATGATGAGAAAACCCCTCAGGGACCCCTTCACAAGGATAGAAAACCTTGAACTCTTAAGGATATAACTGACCTAATTGATAAATTTAGAATAAAACCCATATATTATTAGAATATAAAAAATAAAATTCCACTTTATTGTATCAAAATCTATGGATATGTCAATTTTAAAATCCGTATTGCCATCTATCACATTTTTCCTTAGGATTTTGGAACATTCAGAAGTGGTATAAAGACAATTCTAAATGCTCCTTTTAGGTAAAAAACCAAAATAAATTGTAGTTATAAAACCCTTGGAAACCTCACCCATTTAAGAAGTCTTAATTTTTATAATTAATTTAAGAATTGAATTCCCAATAAAAACTCATATAAATTCTTTAATATCAATATAATTTTTATTTTTTGGGATCAAATAAATAATGTTGGAGTTCATTCCATAAGGAATAAATGAATTATTGAAAAATTCTCTTACAACATTGATAACCTCAAAGTGAATAATATCCCAGTTGTAAATAAATAATTTATTAGTAAATCTATAATTTCATGAAATACTTTCAATATTATAGAGAAAAAGGATACCTTTATTTCCATTTCATTGCGGACTCCAACAAGCCACATATTCTGATGTTCATCAATGGTATTATAAATATTAAGGATCATTCTTAGAGTGTTTCTATATTATTTTAATTAATAGAATAACTCAAAATATCTAGTTACAGCATTCAAAATTTCATTTTCAAATTTATAAAAAGTCCCTTTAATGTTGATGGTAGTGGTAACTCCTCTTAACATCCCCTCTTGATTCATGTAGTGAAATAGCCTTCCGTTCATATCTCATTCTTTAAGACACCACACATTAAATTCATTTCAAGAAAGATTCTACTTGAGATAAATTAGATCATCATGTTTGTATAGTTCTTGAAACTCCACCCTATAGGTAACATAATTAATTTGATTACCTTTTTGATAATAATCCTTGTTATTTTTAATCACTTTGATATCAGAATCAATCTAGGAAAAAAGTATCTTGCTCAATTCATTGATCCTTGATTTAACACATTTTATCTTGGAGAAAAAAGATTTTATTGTAATAACACAACACTCGCTATTCCATGCATCTATAATAGTTTCTCTATATCCTGGAAAGACAAGAAAATCATTGTTTAACATAAAAGGTAAAAGGGATTACCTTGATTTATTGAGACAAATATAAACAAGTAAAGGATTATGATAAAAATATAATTTGGTTAAAATGAGACCAAAATTGTCAACGGAATCATTCCTTTCATTCAATTGAACAAAACATGTGTCTTATTTTCTGGCCTACCACCCATTTAGGGTAAATCCACCCCATGTAAAATCATCTCCCATATTGGAACCTCATCCAAAATGAATTCATCAATATAGGAGGACAAATCATGGGAAGATGGTCTTAAGAAGCTATCTCCAGTATTTTCATTAAGTATTAACATAGTTTTGAAATCAGCTACTAGAATCCAAATCTGACACATATTAACAGATATGTATTCCAGGCTTCTACAATAAGCTCTTCTTCTTATATACAGATTAAATTCATATAAAAATTTCAAAGAAAAATCTATACCATTCATTCCAAACGAAATATTAATGGATATTTTGTCACAAAAATATATGTTAACAATAATTCTATCATTTTTAGAACCTAGTTATATTCCATGGTACATTAAGAATGATTATGAGAAAGAATGTAATAACCAATAGAGAACCCTTTAAAAATATTCCAACTATAAAATCTCATTCTAGGCTCAGTAAAACCAATAATCATGGGTTTTTTGGTCAAAATTAAATGTTGAAGTGTTGTAAATGTTATAAAATTCCTAATCCCTTGCAAATTACAAAAGATAACTTTCATTGATTAAGGGATTAAAATAATTGAGAATATGGAATAAGAGAGAGTCATGTATTTCTTAAGAGGATAAATAAATGGTCTTCTAAGGATTATATGATTATAAGTTAATTAATTTATTAATTCTATTTAAATTTTTAAAAAACTTATAGGTGGTCACCAGGTACCCTCCTAATCACCATTGGGTTTACAAGGACAATAAGTTATATAACACCCTATATTTTTATGTTTTATTTTTTTTAATAAATTAAAATTATTTTATGGATTTTATTACATGATACACCATATTAAGAATCATTTATAAAAAAATATAATCATTCACTACACACAAAAATGAATTTATATTTTGGAATATGTAACACTAATTTTTTATTTTGTTAGATACAATATTGAGTTCTTTTGATAGCTTGCATTGTACGTAAGACCACTTTTTTACCAAACTAAAAAATACTATTATTATTATTATTTAATATGATAGTTGTCACCTAGATATTGGAATGGATTTTATGGTTATGTTTAAATAAATTATGAAATTTTTTAACATATTTTTATATAATTAATTATTTTTGACCAATTAAACAAAAATTAAAAAAATCCATTTTTACATAAAATGAAGCATTTCTATGAAAAACTATTTTTATACACACAAGTTTATTTTACAACAATAAATTAACGAAATAACTTTTGTTAAATTATTTTATTGTAATTTATAAATTATATATTCATTCATATTTTTATCATTCATCGTATGTTTTTTATAGATAAGAGATAAAAATAAATCTAATTTTACTCTTAAAAATTATATTTTTCTAAAAAGCGGGTTTACCCACTAATAATGGTGAAATTATTTTATAACAAAATTTTGATAATTTTAAAAATTAAATTTTACAAAATAAACCTTTTTTAAATAATAACATCAAAATTATCTTAGGGTGATTTTTGTTATTTTTAGAAAAGTTTCATTTCCTAAGAATAGTGAAAACTACATGATTTTAATTGAAAACAATGTTTTTATATTAATTTTTTATATAGTTAAATTATATTTAAATTAAAATTTAAAGTATAATTAAAACAAATATAAATATATTAACCCAATATAGATCATTAGAGTTAATTTCACATTTAATTTGGATATATAAACCTTTCAATATTTTGAAATTGTTTCACATTAAAACCCACTTATTTTATCCTGTCTGTGAGATTAATTTTATATTAATTCCTCCTAATTATATGAATTGAATTTGAAAAAATGGATTAATTATTTTAATCAAAAAAATATATAATTTCTAATGTCTAAAACATTATTTTTCATGATAATTATTTGTGAAAATATTTAACAATAATTGGGGCAATTATGAGAAAATTGAGTTTACTAAAGAACTAAACATTAAACTTAAGAGGTCCAAATGACTTAGAACATTTCCAAAAACACGTTTTATAACCATATTTAGACTATATAACAACTTTTATAGAACATTTTTTCATTATTGGTGGCACATGATTAAAGGGAGACCTCCAAATAGTATTTACAATAATGCCACTCCTCCTCCACTATAAAGGGGCACTTACTGCCCTCACTTATTCAGATATATAAATCCATTTTTTCCTTCAAAAACTATCCAAATTAACTTATAAAATTTCCTAATATCAACTTTGAATCCTTAATTTGGGAATAAATCCTACCCTGTAAGTCCCTTGGTTCAAAACAAAAGGAGATACCTCATGAAGAGGTAATCTTAATCAATAAACATTTATTCCTAAAAAACAATTCAATTATTTTTATATAATTTTAATATAATAACCTAATTATATTAAATATAAATAATTTTTTTATTAAGGTTAATAACTAAAAATACAAACACTTCCATCAATTGAGATACACAATCATCATTCATGTGTACGACAGACTACCTCCTCACGAACCATTGTCGTTTGTTCTTCCATCACCACTTTTGATGGTTGGTAATAATGATGTATTTATAGTTTATATGTGGTATTTGTGATATTTATGATGTTATTATGGATTTTTAATTTTTATATAACACATACCTTCCTGCTTTCCATTTTTTGGGAACATGATAACATCTTTCATCCCTACCGCAGACTACCACCTCATGATGCGATGTGATTCGTTCAAGATTTATATGGAATGTATTAAGGAAGAATTACATAGAAATATGTGATATGTAAAACATAAAAAATCTACTATAATGTTAATATATATATATATATAATTTACACTTATTTATTTCAATATGTTATGAAAATGAAAACAATGTTCACGTGTACCTAGAACCTACTTTCTCCTTGAAGGATGTATTTCATTTCTATTTCTATATTTTATAGATTGTTATTAAATATATATTGAATATATATTATCTTTATATCATGGTTTTAATTATTCAAATTATTAAATATTGATCAAATTAAGAGATCTAAAAATAATAAATCAAATATTATATGAAAAACAAAATTACTATTACCCAAAATGTGAATTTAACCTAGCCCAAATGGCATGAAGGCCTTCATTTTTATTGATTTTTTATAACCCCCTTTCAAGGGATGAGGGGGAACCCATACAAGGCCCATAGTCGTATTTATTACATGTCCCATAGGCCTAAGAGACATTACATGACTTGAAGGTCATAGGAAATTCAACCATACTATATCTACAAGGAACTGCCTCTCCCCAGTATCTTCATAGTGATGGTAGCTCTCCTCATTCACATGGCCATCTGGCTAAGCTTCCCGTGCAAGCATAGGTTGGTCCCAATTGAATATCCATATCCTCTAATTATTTTAAATCCATTGGTTCTGCTTTGCTGAGTGCACCTGCTTTGAATACTCCTCTAGAGATACTCCTTTTTGTAGAGTCTGTCTGGGAAACTACATGTGGCTCAAAGGCCTTGAGGTGGCCCGAAGGCCTTAAAGGTATCGCAAAATCCCTACTGAATATGGTTATGTTATATAGCTATAATAATCATATATTTATTATATTTGATATTTGAACATGTATGATGTAATATGAGCCTTATGGTAAGGGATTTTCGTCTAACTTTATACTCTCATAAGACACATGTTATATTCTTCACAAATTTTTTATTTGTGGTTTATATAATTCACAGTAATTTATTTTATGATGATTATATTAAAATTTATTATTATTTACATATACATTTTGGGATCTCTCCTTCATGGGGTTTATGGTTGAAATGTTACCAAATAACTAAAGGAATTTTTCTCAATTTAACTACTTTGAGTCACATGTTATGTTATACACCAATATTATTTTACAATCTATATCTACTTCCCCTTTTACATTTTATATCATGAATCTCATTTTTTAAAAAATTTAATCTTCATTTAATTTTAATATTTCATGGGGATTATAATTCATTGTTCCCAAAATCATTAGTTTTTATTTCTACAATCTCACTATCAATCGGGATTGGTTATGATTATGCTTCCGTTGATGAAATTTTTTAATCCATATCTCAAGAATTCTCATGAATTTTATTATCATATAGTTATTAATGATATATTATTTTAATGGTAATATTTTTATAACCTTTGGTGCGATCAGATAATTAAAAAAAGTTTTTAATAAAATATGACATTATTTATCATTTCAGTGGGAAAACTTTTTTTCTACCAAACCCATTTTTTCTAAAGTAGTTTTCAAAAAAAAATTCAATGATATTTTAAGATAAATTTCATGGAAAAGTATTTTTAAAATGTGTTATGTTTTAAGAAGTGTTTCTAAAGTTTCTTTATAAGTTTCAAAGATTATATTCAATGAAAATGATTTTTAAAATGTCTTATATTATAAAAAATTTTAAATGATATTTATATATTTCTTTATAAGCATAAAATATTATTTTAAAAGAATAGGATTGAAAAAAAAAATCATGTTTGAAAATAATTTTAAATGGGTTTCAATGAAACCTTTATAATGTTTCCTAGTTATTTTCAAATAAAATGGTTATCCAAGTATTTTATGTTTTAAATGAATGTATTTTTATAGAAAAAAGTGTATTTTCTACAAGAAATGTTTTAAATGAATTTTAAAAAAATTTATTTATAAGTTTAAAATGTCATTTATTATTAAAAGGATTTGAAAAATGTTTTATTAAAATGATTTTTAATGAACGGCTATTTTCTGTAACAATTTTTCTATGTTATCTATCAAAATCCTTCACCATAAAAGATGACATCCCTTGATATTTTTTATACACTAATATGTATATGATTCATGGAAACAATTATTATTATTTATTTTAATAGTTTATGTTGAATATAAAAATTGGTTTATGAAAGTTATTTCTATTCCATGGTCGATACCATGATAAAATTCTTATGAACCCCACGTCTTTTCATAGGTTATGCTATGATGAAATGATTATAAAAACTTTTTCATTTCCACAAGTTATGATATGATGTAATTTTTATGATACCCTTTTAATTTCATGATTTATGATATGATTAATACTTATGATCATGTGGAACACAAATGTATGATTTCATTATGTTATGGGTTAGATATGTATATCTCTTAAATGCATTCATTAAAGATTTATATATCTCTTCAAATATAAATGGATGGTATGGGGAGTGAACATAGTATAGTAAGACATGGATTCAACTAGGGTTGGTGGTGTGTCCTACATAGAAGGTGTAAAAGCATATCTACAAACCTGATTACATGTTCAAAATATTGTTGATAAACCAAATCAAATGTTCACAATGTTATTCATGAACCTTATTACATGTTCAATATATTTTTCTTTTACTGAGTTTCTTGTCCATATGTTTATGTGGGGGAATAATATCATTCCCTTAATATAATGAGTAAATCGGTTTTCTTTTATACATGTTTAATGTGTTATTTGCTGATGTGTTTGAATTAATTCTATTTCATATGAAAATGTAATTCTCTCATGACACATGGTTTTTCATTCTGATTCATGTCTTATGAACTACCAATATTTATTATATGATTCATATTTGGGATCTTTGATATATGAGGTATGGTTTTAAAATGTTTTCCTCATGATCTCATAACCTTATTTTTATTTCATTCTTTAGTATCTTCCTTATTTTTCCATACTAGGAATTTTAGCTAACTTGTTCTTATGTTTCCTTTACCTAGGTTATGAAGAAAGGTTTTAAGTAGGTTAGGATGTGTAAGTATACTAAAGGGGACGATCATTATGGTATATGTTGATAATATTTCTCCAGGTTAGATAATTTTGTTTATTTGTTTCCATAGGATCTAAGAAAGTATGATTGTTGGGTATGTGTTTGTATAATGTGTTGAATATTTATATGAAAAGATTTAATATCAATGTATGTTAATACTGGATCACTATAGTTGGTATAAGAATAAAGGTTTAGTCATCCATTGGAAAATAATATGATAAAAATTTAGGGAGATTCCTGGTATATTTTTATGAAAATATATGGGGTTTTCTCAATGGATAAGTCTAGAGATGAATTAAAGTATAGGAACATATCCTAAAATTTTGGTAAAATATTGAGAGAGTGGATTCCTAGAAATAAATCCCTATCTAGATACTGCATGTGGACGTGGATCTAGAAAATATGGACCTTGGGGTAACAAATCCAAAAACATGATATTGAGCTATACTCAATCGAGAACTGGTTCACAAGAATGGTTCATGTTTCACACATGGATTCACACTCCAGGGGGATAAGATTTGGAAATTAACAAACACTTTAAAAAATATCCTGAAGAATTTAAATAGTATAGGACTAAAAATAACATAGTATAATCCTAAAGTTTCATACATTAAAGAATAAAGGGTATTGATTTATACATCCTATAAGTTATTTATTATTATTATTTAATTCACCACAATGATTAGTGTTACTCAAAATATGTTTTTATTTTTATTTAATGGATGGAATTGGAAGAATCCATGTTAATGATGAATGTAATGAACAATTCAATTATTTTCCTCCTAGGAAACCAAATGTTTCAGAGAGGGAATAAAAACCCTCATTTCAATGATCACATAAATTTCTCAAGATATGAATCATGGTGAACATCCCAACAAGAAAGGTAGGAAACAAAATTATTTTGAGTCCCTCATGAGGTATATACCACCTTATTTCATTGTTTTTTATAACCCATCATTTTTTAGAAATAAATTAGTAATAATAGAATTATATTTTCAGTTATCCATTGACTAAATAATTAAAATGTCACTGGGGTTTTATATCATCTAGAAGGTGAGGCATTTAAATGGTGGAATCCTATTAAGAATTTGAGGAAACTATAATCTATTCACCACATGAAGTGGTATGATTTTAAAATATTATTTTTTAATAATTACTTTACTTGTATTCTTTATAAAAAAATATAGATGAAATTCTTATAGCTTAAATTGATGGATGATAAATCTATGGGTACCTAAGATGAAAATTTTACAAGACCTTTGAGGTACTCTTCTGGTATTATAATTCATCCTAAAATTAAGGTTGAACAATTCTTCATTGTCTTGAAACCAAATCTATGAAGGGCATTATCCATAATGTACTTTGGATACCATAAATAATTCATTCAACATGAACTAAATTCGAAGTTGGAAGCTAGAAACCTTCTTGGTTCTAGTGATAATAAAAGGAAAATGGGTTTTTATTATAAATCCAATGATACGTTACATGGTGGGAAGAAAGTGTTTCAAACTCATATATTCCAAAACATTGAGAATGAGCAGTTATGTGAGTTCCTGAATTGAACAAGAAGGTTTTTTACATGTTAAAGGGATTTTCACTGAGAAAAATAATATCAATGTGATGTAATGATGCTAATAAAAGAAAGTACTAGAGATATATCTCAATAGAATTCACCACCCACACTTTAGTGTTTCGTGTGCAAGAATTTTATGGATTATGAAAATAAATGACTCAATCCAAGGGATAATATAGATGATAATACAAAACAACCTCCAAAGAAAAATAAAAAATGGAATCATTATGTGATTATAATGGATAAAGTAAATTGTGATTCTTAGGGAACACATATCCTCCCCTCCTTAGTTGGGAAATTAATATTTTATTTGGTATGAATAATCCATATGAAAATATTATTGTTCATCCTTCGGTAAATATTTCAGGTGACTAACAACATAGATTATAGAATAATGAAATCACATATTCTATCTATATAAGGATGAATTAAATATTCCAATAAGAATGTTTTTATAAGATAAGAGATTATATAAGGAATGAAGAATCATGTGTATTTTCAACTTCTTTTTATGCTAATTCATATTATTAACTTGTTTTAAGAAAATACTTGATGAAGGCATTGACATATTTTGTATGGGATGAGAAAAAACAACTTTATGATGTATGGGGGTTCAATGAAAAGCTAATTTTGATAAATTTATTAACCTTATTTCAAATTTTTTGTATTTTCATCTTTCAAAAGTGTCAAAAGTATTAGCATTTATGAAATTATTTATTTTGAAATTTTACTTGGTTTTTGAAGATTAATATACTATTTTGTCACATGAATATTTATTCATCCTATACAACATGTTTTAACAATTCTATTATGAAGATAAATAAAGATATAAATAATTATTTATCATTTTATTTATGGATCTTATGATCCATTAGTGATTCAGACACAAAAAAATCACCATTATTTCATAGATTAAAATATTGAGTGGAAATTGATCAAGGCACAACCACAGGGTGGGATTTTTCTTATGGAATGGAATGAAATCAAGTAATCACATCTTCTTGTTAAAATTATTATCTTCAGTAAAATTATCTTGAAACAAAAAAATTATCCTAGTGCCTTCATTTCTAATGAATCAAATGGTCCCTTAGATCATTATAGAATTGTGGTTTTGTGATCATTAAAATTCACTGGATCACCCAATTTATTATAACCATATATCACTATCACCCTTTAAAATTATTCAAACTCTTCTTCTATGTCTGAATCATCTCTCTCCACCCATGTTTCCCTATGTAAAAACATATTTATGAGCTACTTTTGGTAACCATTATGTTTCCAAAATTATTTTTCAAATGATGTTTTAGTATTCATGTATAAGATGCCAGTTTATATTAATTTAAAATTCAAGTATTAAACCATTTTTGACATAGATAATTTCAAGTGAAAAAATCATTTTAAGGGGGTATAATGTAACACCTTGAGTTATAATTTTTTTCTATTAAATTAAAATTCTTTGATGGATTTTTTTTCATGCTACACCATGTTAGTTTTGATTTATTTCTAAAAAAGATAATATTATGGTAGGTTGAATAGTTATTTTATCTTTTGGTACAAAAAAATATGCTTGGCTTATTTTAGCCACAATTTCGAGTACCTTTGATATCTTCAATTACATAACGGACCAATTTTTACCGAACTATAACATACTATAAATATTATTATTTAATATGATAGTTGTCACATAGCCTTTGGAATAGAATTTATGAATAATTTTATCTAAATTATGAAAATATATTATACAAAAGTTGATCTAATGAATTATTTGGCTACCAATTTATTATAAATGAAAATAAAATCCTTTTTAAATTAAAGGAAACCATTCAATGAAAAATTATTTTTATACGCACAAGTGTGTTTTATAACAATAAATTATCCATATAATTGATTAATTATATTAATGTAATTTTTATATTATATATTCAATAAAAATTTTAAAATTCATATTATATTTTTCTAGATAATAGATAAGTATAAATCCAATTTTAGGCTTAATAACTCCAATTTTTTAAAAAAAGAGTTTTACATCCATTTAATGGCACACTTATTTTAAATATTTTAAAAACATTATGAATTATATTTGGAAAAATAAACTTCATTTTTAAAATTATAATTTCAAAATTATATTTGGGTGAATTTTGGGTATTTTCAAAAAAGATTGATTTTTTTTTAAATAGTGAAAATATAGAATTTTAATTTAAAACTTCATTCTACTTTTAATTATTTTTGTAGTAAAATTATAATTGAAATTATTTTTAAATTATATTTAATTTAATTATAAATATATTAATACAATTTATGGGATTTTAGTCAATTTAACATTAAAATTTGATATAAAAACATTTCAAATTTTTTAATATTTTTCCCTTTAAATCCTCGTTGTTTCGTCCCATTTACAGGATTAATTTATATTAATTTTATGAAAAATTGGATGAATATTATTTGGAAAAATTGATTGAATATATGGAATCATAATAATTTATTATTTATTATTTATTATAATGAAAAATTAATTTTTGACTAAAATAATTTGTAAAAATAGTTTTATTTGGTCACGACGATTAACGGAAAAATAAGTGTACTAAAGGACTAAACATTAATCTTAAGGGGTAAAATTATCTATAAAGTTGTAGAAAAAAAATTTATGGTAATATATATACCTTATAAATTATTTTATAAAATTATTCATTATTTTAGGATCATTATATATAGGGGACCTCTCAATAGTGTTTGCCTTTTGGTATTTATTAAAATACCACAACTCCTCCACTATAATTGGGAACTCACCACCTAACTTAATCACACAGATTAATTCATTTTGATCATTAAAAACCTACCCAATTAACCTGTTGTATTTTCTAATCTCATCCTGGAATCCTTAATTTGGGAATAAATCTAACCAATGAAGTCCTTCGGTGCACAACAAAAGGAGATGCCCAAAAAGAGGCAATGTTCATCAATAAATGTTTTTGTTTTAATTATTCCTCAGAACATTTAAATTATTTTTATATAATGATTATATAGTTACATCAGTATATTATATATATTAATATTTTCTTATATTAATGTTATTTCCTACAAATTCACACACTTCTATAAAATGGGATATACAATCATCGTTCATGTGTATGGCGGACTACTGCCTCACGAACCAATGTCATTCGTTCTTCCATTAACACCATTCATGGTTGAAAACAATGAGGGATTTATTGTTTTTATATGTTATTTATAATTTTATTATTATTATTATTGAATTTTAATATAACACATAACTTCAGGTATTCCATTTTTTGAGTATACGATAACATCATTCATGTGTACTGTGGACTCTTTCCTCAAGAAGTGATGTGATTCATTCAAACAATAAATAAGATGTATTCAGGATTAGTTTAATAGAAATATTTGAAATATAAAACATAAAAATTATAATTTAATGATAATATATAAATATATATCCTTTAATTTTCTTTATTCAAATAATATAATAAAATGGAAACAATGATCATGCATATGTATGACCAACCGTCTTTATGAACGATGTATTTCATTTCAAATTTCTATCATTTACAGATTATTATAAATATATATATACTAAATATATATGATATATACGTATATATGTATCATTTTTTACATTCTATAAATGAGGAAATCATGATCAAAGTAAGCGGACCAAAAACAACAAATCAAATTTTATATGAAAAACAAATCAATTATTACCTGAAACATAAATTTAACATTGTATTGTTAATAAAAGGGGTATATAAAGGTCATAAGAAAACAACATATGGTATTATATATATTAATATTGTTATTTATGGGATTTATAATGTAATTATATTTATTATACATGAGGTTTTAATGTGTTTGAAATAATTCAAGACATAAGGTAAGTGATTTCTATATCATTCTCTAATTTTGTGAGACATGAGCTATATTGCTGATGTATTTATTCTATACAGTGTATATAATTACTTATAATTTATTTTATAATGATTATAAAAAAATTATTGTTATTCACACATCTATTTTAGGATCTCACGTTTAAGGGGTTTTTGGTTCAACAGTTACCAAATCAGTAGAAGAATTTTGCCTCTATTTTTCTTCTTTGAGACATATATTATGTTATGAACCTATATTATTTTACAAGGTGTATATACAACCAATTTTAAATGTTATATCATGAATATAATTGTTTTTAATTGAATTTTAATATTCATTTAATGTTATTATTTCCTGTGGATTATGATTCAATGTTACCAAAGGATTAAGATTTTATTGTTATAATCTAATCATCTATCGGGATTGTTTATGATTATTCTTTAATTGATAAAATTTTATGATCAATATCTCAAGAAATATCATGTGCTTTTATATAAAATAGTAATTATTTATATATTCTATTAATGGCGCCATATTTACATTCTTGGGTACTTTATATAAATATTATTTTATTAATAAAATATGACATAAATTTCTTTTTTGGTCGAAAAAATGATTTCTTCGAAAACCATATTTTCAAAAAAATTAAAAAATGTTTTTAAATGTTATTTGAGGATAATTATTAATGAAAATTATTTTCAAAAAATTTTAGTTTTTAAAAAATTTTATCCAAAGAATTCTTTTTAAATTTCATATGTAATTTTAGAGGAATTTTTTTTAAATGTTTTATGTTTTAAATAGTATTTTAAATTATTTTCAAAGCTACATTTATTAGTTTCAAATGTTATTTTAGAAGAGAAGGATTTAAATTTTTTATGATTTAAAAGTATTTTAGATTTTTTTCAAAGAATTATTTATAAGTTTTCAAGTTTATTTTAATATAAAATTGTTCTCAAAAGGTTTGACATTTAAAAATAGTCTTTCAAATAAAAAAGTATATTTTCATAAAGAAATGTTTTAAATGAATTTTAAAAAGCATTATTTATAATTTTTTAATGTAATTTTCTATTAAAAATATTTGGAGAATGTTTTATGAATGTGATTTTCAAATAATGGCTTTTTCCTTAAGAAATTTTCAAAGTGATATTTCAAAATCCTCCCCCACCCCCTAAGATGATATCCTTTGATATAGATTTTGATTTTATAGGGATATGATGCCATGACACAATTATTTTTATTTATTTGAATATTTTATGTTTTAGATAAATCATTATAGTGAAACACATTTCTCTTCCATGAGTTATACCATGATAAAATATTTGGTAAAACCTCTTCTTTTCAAGGGTTATACAATGATTAAATGATTATGAAACCTATCTTTTTTTCATAGGTTCGGATATGATGAAATTTTTATGCTACCCATTTAATTTCATGGGTTTTGATATGATTAATGTTTATGATCTTATAGAACACATGTGTATGATTTAATTATTTGATAGGTGGGACCTATATCTTCCTCAAATGCATTGGGTAAATATTTATATATCTCATGAGATAGACCTAGCTTGAATGATGAGTTAACCTAATAAATTAAGATGTGTATACCACTATTTATGGTGGTGTGTCATACCTAGGAGGTGTAGGCACGTGTTCATGAAATTGATAACATCTTCACAATGTTATGCATGAAACTGATTATATGATTCACAATGTTATGAGTGGACCTAATCTCATGTTCACAGTGTTATGCTTGGACCTAGTTTAATGTCCATAAGTTTATGTGAGGGCCTAAATTCATTTACTTACCTTAATGAGTGAACTTATTTCTAGTTACACATCTTCACAATGTAGTAATATGAAATGTATTCCCCAAGTCTATGTCTTATGAAAATGTTATTCTCTCATGACTCTTGTTTTTTTCATATGATTCATGTCTTATGAACTGTCAATATTTATTCCATTATTCATGTTTATGCTCTCTTATATGAATGGTATGGTTTTCCAATGTTTTTATCCTGATCTCATACCCTTATGCTTATATCATGCTTTTGTAACTTCCTTGATTCCACTCACATAGCATTTGAGCTCGTCCTTTATTATGTGTCCTTTCCCTAGGCTATAAAGAGAGGTTTTAAGTAGGGCATGCTTATGAAGATTACTAAATAGTAATATCTTTATGGGAAATGTTGATGATATTTCACCGTGTTGGATGATTATGTTTCCATGTATCCAAATACACTAAACTATTATGGTCATCAAACATATTTTTTGTAATGTATTGAATATTCATATAAAAAGATGTAATATCCATGAATGTTAATATTAGGTGTCTATAGTTGGTATCAAAGGGAAGGTTTATTCAAACTTTGGAAACTAGGATAATAAAAATTTAGTGATATCCCTTGGGATATTTTCAAGGATGTGACTCAGAATGTCTCTAAGGATAAGTCTATAGATGATTCAAATTATAGGAATAATTCATAGAATTTTGGTAAATGATTGAGATAGTGGTTTCCTAGAAATACATCACTATCGTGATAATATAAGGGGATGTGGATCTAAAACATAAGTAACTATAGGTAACAAACCTGAAATCACTATATTGAGCTAGAATTAATCAGGAACTGGTGCATAATAATGGGCCTTACTAAACACCCAGTTTGGTACTCTCAGTGGATGAGCATTGGAAATTCAAAAACTTTTTTTGAACCATCATGAAGGATTTAAATAAGATTTTACTATGAACAAATTGGCATAAACCTTAGATTACATAGATTAAAGAAGAATTTTCCATGATTTATAAATTCTATAAGTGATTTTTTATGATTATTTGGATCCCCATTATGATTTCTATTGCTCACAATATGTTATCGTTTTATACAACGGATGGAACCAATATGAGCTATGTTATTGAGAAATGTTATTGAAAATAAAATGATTTTCCTTCTGTCTAAATTAATGTTATATGATAGGGAATGAAAAAACACATTGTTATGTTCATAAACAATTATCAAGCTATGAATCGTGGTTAACATACAAATGAAAAAAGAATATAAAAACATTATTTTAAGAAATTTAGGAGGAAAAAACCACATTCTTTTAGTCATTCTTTAGACCCTTAAGTTTCTGAGTAATGGATCAATACCACTGAAAAAGATATTTTCTATTCTCACGTGTTTAGAGCATGAAAAAATCACTATGGATATCTACCATCTACAAGGTGAGGCCGATCAATAGAGGAATCTTATTGTGAATATGAAGCAATAATAAGAAATTGACTTCATGAAATGGAATGCATTTTAAATATTATTTTATAATAAATAAATTAGTATTATTCCTTATAAAAACTAGAAAATGAATTCCTAGAGCTTTAGAAGAAGGATGATGAGTCAATTGATTCCTATAAAAAAATTACAAGACATTCAAGGTACTCTTGTGGTATTATAATTCATCCTAAACATAAGGTGGACTGATTCTTCAGTGGTTTGAAATAAAATATATAAAGGGAGTTAGCCATAAGAGACTATGGATTCAAAATAAAAATCATTTGATATAAACTAAAAGTAGAGATGTATGCTAGAAATGCACTTGGTTCTAGTGATAATAAATGGAAAATGAGGTTCCATGGAAAATCCAATGATATTTCACCTAGAGAAAAGAAAGATATTCAAACTTCTACTTTTTGAAATAATGGGAAGGAGAAATTAATTGATTGACTAAAAGGGATAAGAATATGTTTCAAGTGTGTTAGGATAGGTCTTAAAGAAAAATAACATATAAGTGATATAAAAAACCAATAAATGAGACGACTAGAGAGAGAGATCAACATAATGCACCACCCACACTTTAGTATCTCAGGTGAAAGGATTTTTGGAATTAAGAAAATAAATACCTCAATCCAAGGTCTAATATGTATTATAAGACACAAAAAACAATAAAGAAAATGTAAAAATGAAAATATTCTGGAATCACAATGGAAGAAGTGAATCCTGGTAATTTGGGCATACTTATCCTACCCTTCATAGTTGTTAATTTCATATTTGATTTAGTATGAGAAATACATATGAAAATATTATTGTTCATACATTGGAAAAATTTCATGTTATTACCTACATGGATTTTTCAATAATAAAATCACATTTTCTATTAGTATAAGGATGAACCCAACTTCCAAGGAATTTTTTGAATAATATTATAACTTATATAAGGAATGAAGAATCATTTATTCTTTCAATAATATTTTATAGTAATTTAGGTTATTACAATGATTCAGGAGAATACAAGATGAAGGTATTCACATGTTTGGTATGTGAAAATAAAGAGCTAGCTTATGATATATGGGGGATCAATGATAATCTTATTTTCAGAAATTTAGTGACCATATTTCTAAAGTTTCTTATTTTCATCTTTTAGAAGGGTCAAAATATTAATCGTTTATGAAATTTTTTATAATTAACATTGATATGGGTTTTAGATAATAATGTATGATTTCATCCAATGATGATTTATGCATATTAGATAACTAGTTCTTACCATTCGGTTGTGATGATAACTAAATATATACAAAATGAGTTATCATTATATTAATGGATCTTATGCTCCATTAGTTATTATAACATAAAAAATTTACCTTCATTTCATAGAGTAATATAAAAAGTGGAAATTTATCAAGTCATAAAAACTTGCTGAGATTGTTCTTACGAAGAGGAATTAAATAAATTAAGTATATATTCTTGTGAAAAAATTCAAATTTATGAAAAATATATTAAAACAAAAATTTTATCTTAATAATGAATTTTTTAGGAATCGAATGGTACCTTAGATCATAATAGATTTATATACTAGTGATATTCAACATTCTTTTGATAACCCACTTTATTGTGATCAGTGATCTCGGTCACTCTCTATAATTATTTAAACTTTTCTTAAATTTCATAATCTTCACTTACCACCTGTTATCTTATATGTGGAAACCTAGATATGAGTTAGTTTTGTTGATTTCTTTGTTTCTAAATTTAACTATTTAAAGGAAGTTTTAGTATTCATTTCAATGATGTGGGTTTAAATGGATAGAACTTACAAGTATTAAACATTTGATGATCGAGACAAATTTTTAAGGAAAATTCGTTTTATAAAGGGTAGGATGTGAACCATGAGTTTTTTTGATTTATTATATTTGAATAAATTAAAATACTTTGATGGATTGTTTTTCGCTCGACAAAAAGTTAATCATGATTTCTACAAAACAAAAAAGTTAATATTTCACTACAGAAAACACTGAGTTTATCTTGTGGTACATGTATCACTAAGTTTGGATTATGTCAAACACAATATCAAGTTCCTTTGATTGCTTTAATTGTATGCAAGACCAAGTTTTACCGATGTATAATAATATATTATTATTATTAAATATGATATTTTTCACTTATCCATTAGAATAGAAGTTACCAACCAGATTCACTAAATTATGAAAATATGGTTTAAAAAACTTTTATATAAAAAATTATTTGGTGACTACTTAGTTTTAGATAAAAATAAAAACTTTTTAAAATAAAAAAAAACCTTTCTCTGAAAAAACTATTCTTATACGCAAAAGTGTATTTTATAAGAATAAATTAACCAAATCACTTTTTGTGTAGGATTTTAATTGAATGTATATATTATTTATTGAATCAAATGTTCAAAATTCGTCTTATATATTTTCTACATAAGAGATAAAAATAAATCTAATTTTATGCATAAAATGTTTTTTTCTAAATAATGGTTTAAAAAACTTTTAATGGAACACTTATTTTAATAATAATTTGTAAAAATTTTAAAATTTATATTTGAAAAAATATTTAATTTTTAAATAGGAATTTAAAAATTATATTATTGTGATGTTTTGGTATTTTTCATAAAATATTCTTGTCTTTATAAATAGTGAAAATACTGAATTTTAATTCAAAAGTTCCTTTTCTATTTGAATTATTTATATAGTTAAATTATATTTTAAATAATATATAAATTATTATTAGATCATGTATAAATATATTAATCCAATTTATGCCATTGAAATAAATTTCACAATGAAATTGGATATAAAAATATTTCAATCTTTTAAAAAAATTCACTTTAAAAACATGTTGTTTTGTCCCATCTACGAGATTAATTTTAAATTAATTTCTTCCCATTAGGTGAATTTAATATTGAAAATATTGTTCCATATATTTATTAACAGTAATTTATAATTTATAATTAAGAAAAAATTAATTTTTGACGAATATTATTATTTAATATAGTGAAAATTAATCACCGTGATTAAGAGAAAAATGGGTTTACTAATGAATAAATATTAAACTTAGGGGGAAAATGAAATATAAACTTGTCCAAAACCCATTATATGACCATATTTAAATCAAATATAATATTTTATAAAAAAAATGGTTTTTTAATTTTGGCACATGATGTAAGGGAGACCTCCCAATAGTGTTTACCTTTTGGTGTTTACAAGAATGTCACTCCACCTATACTATAAAAGGGAACTCACCCCCATCACTTATTCACACATCTCAAGCCATTGGGATCAACAAAAATCTGACAAATTAACTTATAAAATTCCATAATCACAAACTAAATGACTGAAAACTAATATACCATAATCTCAAACTATATTCCTCACTACAGGCATAAATCCAACCAAGGAAGTCCTTTGGTGAAAACCAAAAGGAGATACCCAAAGAAAAGGTAATGTCCATCAACAAAAAATTTTGTTTTATTTCATATTAAACCATATTAAACAATTTTATATCATTATTATATAGTAATATATATATATATATTAAATATTCTTATATTTTTTTATGGTTATAACCAAAAACATCACTCACTTCCATCAAATGGAATACATATTCATAGTTCGTGTGTACGGGGGACTACTGCCTCACGAACTGATGTCTTTCTTTCTTACAATGACACATTTAATGGTTGGGAATAATGATGGATTTATATTTTATATATTATATTTATGATACTTATGATGTTATTATTATTATTTAATTTTCATATAACACATACCTTTATGATTTCCATTTTATGGGAATACGATAACGTACTTCATGTGTACGATAGACCATCTCCATGTGAAGCAATGTGATTCATTCACACTTTATATGGAATATATTATGGATGATTTTAATAGAAATATGTGATATATAAAATATGAAAAATATAATTCAATGATAATATTTATATATATATATATATATATCGTTTAATCGTATTTTTTCAATACAATAAGGAAATGGAAAAATTATTCATGCATTGGTACGACCTACCATATTGATAAATAGTGTATTCCATTTCCTATTTATATATTTCATATATTAATATAGATATGTATATACTAAATATATTTGATACTAGAGTTATTAATTTTGAATGTATTAAACGCATGGATAGGTAGTAGTATAATAAATAATTTTGAAAGAGTCGGTAAAGAGATTAACTCTTCTTTGACGATCTCCCTCTAGATCTCCTCTTAGGGACACTAGAGTTGGTCTTTTGAGAAGACCAGAACCTCTAGAATGTTACTATGTAATTTTATATGGGAAATTTATAGGATATTGATGATATTTAAGGCTAAATTTGTTGTTAAAAGTGAGGTAGGATGTGCCCTTTTATAATTGAGGAGAGGGGAACTCATAGAAACTCTCAAAATATTAAATTAATATAAATTGGATTTCGATTTCAAATATCTCCAAGGTTGGTAATTTATAATATAGGATGCGTATTCATCTAAATAAAATCATCCAATAAAAATTATACATGTTGTGATTACTTTTTAATCCTTATCTTTTTGTTTTAACCCTTATTTTACCATTTTAATTCTTACCATGATATCATGAAATTTACACTTGGTGTGTTATTATAATTACCATAATATTACAAAAAACAAATGAATGAGTCATTTATTTCAATTTAAGTACTAAAACAACAATTGTGTCAATGTTTTATTTTATATGAATTTTGTATCATTTAATAAAATATTATTTATCTTAAAATATCAATAAAGAAAATTTTTTACACTATTCATCACTTGACTTTTAAAAATGTCATTACAAAATTTTAAATTATAAAAAACTAATTTATAAAATATAAAACATTCCAAATTTTCTAAAAAGTTCATGTATTACATTACTCATCTTTATTTATATTTATTTTAGTATTATTATTATCATTTATTTGATTCCTCCATTAATTAAATAATTACCTCATCACCATTGTGTCACCATTTAAGGTAATTATTATGTCACTAAAATTTATAAATACATTACAATTATGTAGATAAATATTTTATCTTTAAAATTACTATTTATAGTCAATCATTCCATCTATATATCCTCATATTAAAAATATTTTTTTTGTTAAAAATAAAAGAGTAAAAAAATTGGATTTTCTTTAAATATAATATTAAAAATACATTAATGTCATCAATGTGGCTCCATGTGGTCAAAAAATTGACCTAGTTATGATTTTATTTGAAAAAATCATAAAATTAAATTATTATAAGTGCTAGTATAATGAACCGACCCATGTTTCACTCAAACCTAACACCCGACCTGATCCCCCACACACCAGAACGGCGTTCCTTCTCCCCATGGGATGGAGACTAGCACCTGGGAATCAAATGAATAACGAGAGGGAATGATTTATCCCTACCTAAAAAAGAAAACACTTGGAATATATATACATGAATCAAACAATAAATCCAATAGATACATGTTATATCTGTGTGAAAGGCAATTAAAACAATCGACTGTAAAAGTATCCATAACACCAAGGGGCATGCCCAACTACAATGGAAAAAACCAAAAAAGATACTCAATGTGATGGAATGGAAGAAATACCACAATTTCACCACTAGATAACCAACTTAGATAACAAGAAACCTCATCACCTCACTATGGCGCCTTTCCTTTCCCTGCATTGGAAGACATACAAAGGTCTACACACCATCGCAGAAAAGCACAGTGTGTAAGCTGACAGGCTGAATAGGATTCCACCTCGGTGTTCCCTAGAAACTCTAGATATAAAAATTCATGTATTATATTTTTAAATAAAACATGGATTGATAAGAAGAAAATTATTTTTATATAAATCATGGTAAATATTTCCCTTTTATCACATTTCTAAAACAAAAATAGTTATATCAATAACAATGTACATTTTTCCATATCAACTTTCACAAGAATCAAAGTGCATGTTAAGGTTAAAATAGTATAATGCCAAGAAATACAAAAAAAGTATCATTACAGGAATCACAATACCAAGGAATACAAAAGGACATGCACCAGACTACTCCGACCCAAATTCTATAAACAATGCACTGTATTACCTAAAGAAAATGATCTATAATCTAGGACTAGGGAGACACCCCAAAATGTGAAACCCCAACATCATATACATACCTAGATCCAATAATCTACACTCTAGGATTAGAGGAACGCCCCAAAAAGAAAACCCCCACAATTGATGATGGCCTAAAGCTAGAATTCCCACCTAGTACCCAAGGTAACCCATGTGTTCATTTTCACAATCATCTCAATGTTTTAAAAATCATTTAAAAACCATTTAACAAATCCATTTATGTTATTTGAAAATAGACATTTTATTTCCATTATATTACAATCATGGGAAAACTATTTTTCATTAAAAACTCTTTTAAACACACACAAATCAATCATTCTAATTCCTTGTATAAATTTTTTTATAAAGCAGGAACAATAAGGTTCATTGTCATAAACTAGAGAAAAAACTACCTACCTCAAAACTCGGGTCGTACACACCCATAATGTGATTGACCAAAAATGAAACCCCAGAATGTTCTATGAAGGCCTCTGAATCAAATCCATATCACAATATTAAACCAATTTAGAAAATAAGGGGTCGGATGAAAGGAGGAAACCCATATAACTCAGCAATGAATAGCCACCACACCACGACCAACAAAGTAATGGACTTAGGAACTAGATCACACGGAAAATATAGAATAATTCATTAAGAAACACAAACATAGAACAATATATCATATAATTAAACCCAAGGGCACTACCACAATCAAAGACAATGATGAAGTGGAAAGATCGCTAACCAGGAGAGAGGCACCGTAATCACAATAAAGATCAAATATCAATAAGATCATTCTACAATGATAAAAGTCTCCAAAAATCACATGGTAATTTCCATTGGCCTAAATAAAGGTGGTATGGGAAATGAATTGAAACAAAATAGCTACATTCCTATTTTAAAAACTATACACATTACATGATGTGTAACTCGTTTAGACAACATGTAACCGTAAAAGTCCCACAAATACTAGAAAACCCATCACCTCAAGTTGAAATACATTATTTAAAGCATTCATGAAGTGAAAAATATCTTCACATTTTGTAACCTTTCACAGCATGAATCCTTTCATGACTTGCATCCAATAACTCTTACAAGTGGTGTAACATAGTTACACGGCATGAAATCATCCTACAACCTGTAGAAAAAACCTATTTTTTCTAAGAGCCTAGAAAATCTCAAACATCACTATTATAGGCATCCTATCAATTCCTTATTGGCCCTATAAATACAATGAGAAAAGGAAAAGCATGATCAGTTTAAAGACGTACCTACTAGATTAGAAACTGAATGTTACGAACTCACCATTATAAAGACTTTCCATCCCTAGGAAGTCATGTGGAAGATGTAGTCCCTAGAAAAAGATGATGACGCTGCTCCCTCAACATCAACTCATATTTCCAAGTCTCATGAGAATATGATCCAAGTTTCCATAGAAATATTTCCAACTAAATCAACTTCCTATGAAAGAGTTTCACTTGAGGGTGAATGATCTCAATTGATTTCTCGATGATTGAAACATCTGTCTCTAACTCAATTTCTTCCCAACTCTGAATATGAGTTGGATTAGGATGGAACTTCATGATCTGAGATATGTGGAAAAAATCATGAACACCTATCAACTAAATTCAAATTTATAACTGACAGGAAAAAAATTGAGATGCTTAGTGACCTCAAATTGTTAAACATATCTCATAGCCAACTTTCCCTATTTTCCAAGTCGACATCACATGGAACAAACTTGTTCCAACCAACGATACTTCACCCACCCCATCCCAACAAATAGGTTATTATCATGGGTGACCATAAAAAACATAAAATGGGTCCATTATTATCGAAGAATGATAACTATTGTTTTATAAAAACTCAACCAATCATAGATAGCTATCCCATGATCCACTGAAATCCAAGACATAGGCATGAAAAATATCCTCCTAGATCTGAATCACATGATTCTTTTGGACTTTTCTCTGTGTATGGTAAGATGTTCTCTACTTTACTTGAGTTCCCATCACCTCTTGTAGACTAATCCAGAATATCGATCCAAACCTAGGGTCCATATCTAAAAAAACGAAAAAGGAATCGGATTATACCTCACAATATCTTGCACATATAGCATACCCATTTCTTTAACCTTAGTGGTATCCTTGATTGGAATGAAATGAGAAAACATAATAAATCGATCAATAACCACCTAGATAGTATTCCTCCCTTGAGGTTTATATGGTAATATAACAATAAAATCCATATATACCTTGTTCCATTTCCTGACTGACACCAGAAGATTATAATGAAAACCAAAATGGCTTCAAGTACTCTGCCTTTATTTTTTTGTAGGTTTAATAGTGGGACAAAAAATTTACAATGTAACACTTCATATATCTGATCGGTCCATTTCTCTAGTATGAAGTCCTCATGTTCCCACATATCCTTTTAAACTTTACTATTCTTCCACAGTTCCAAGACAAAATGAATACATTTGCCATGATAAATATTCTCTTATCAGTCCAAAATATATATTAGTGCATGGATAAGTGTATTATACAACTAAATATAAATGTGATCCCATTGGATTACATGGTGAAGGTCAAGTTTATACATATTTAGGTGATATAAATAAAAAAATTATATACAAAACTACACACTGGTGGTAATTCCAATAGATAAGATTCATCAACAATCTATTAAAGTTTCTCAAAAGGTCAAACATACAGAGGATAGAACTTCCATTATTTACCCCAATTACAATTCTCTATCCTTATATTGGATTAATAAAAAATATATTACCACGTATAAAATGATAAAAGGAATAAATGACGATTCATATATTACTTTTGATGACTCTAGGATATTTCCATTTTTTTCTTAATCATATGAATATTCTCCATTTTCTCATGTATAAAGATATGTCTAATTAGTGCAGTATCACCTATCTATACCCAAAAAAAGTGGAGAGCAACATTGATGGAAAAATAATGATTTGAGTATATCCATATGTTCATGGCTTGATAAATATTTTTATATAATAAGTCTAATATTGGTAAAATATACTCTTATAATCCTCATAATCTATAAAATAATCTCTACGAATATCTTCTAATTTATGGATCATATATTAAGGATACCTATCCATTTAAGGATGATTTACCACGATCCTGGTAAACTAGGTTCCATGGGAATAGTGTAGGGATCACCAGAACTGAGTGGTAAACATCAGGTCACAATTATATATGATCAAAACTAGTACATCATATAGCTTCACTACTTATGAGATATAATTCTTTGTTAGGTATTTTACCATATTTAGTTTGAAAATTAGAATTAAGTGGGATGACATTGTGAGTTGGTCCAAAACCACCTAGATGACATCTTTGTTATGAATTATTTTCATTATACCGATAAAAATATTTCATCATAAGTTTTATGTATTACTGCATCAGTATAGGTAAGAATTGAAACTTATTATCTCATCATTGATTTTAAACCTTAACCAAATGATAGGTAATACATTTTGAAACATAATCATTTACTCTTAGTTTAATACCTGACCACAAAAATGGGTCATCTATTCCTTTTAAATATTTTATATGTCTAGATAAAAATCCCATTTTGAATACTGATAGAAAGAATAAATACATTCCTGATAACATGTAGAAACTAATATCTAATCTTTAAAATTAAAGATCAAGTTCCCATATTCTATCTATCTATAAATATTCTCCCCACTATTGAGATTCAACCTCATGTTTAGACCATTAGAGTAAATCATTGATTATCTATGACCAACTCAACCATACAAGGAATAAGTGACACTAGGAAGAAGACTACAAGAGAATCATGCTCAGTGTAATCCAGATTCATGTTGGAAATCAGAACCATTAACTAAAAGTGATCAAAGGATTCTTTAGGGAACTAATTATATGGATTTTGAATTATATCATCAGCCAAAATATTCAATTTACTAAGTGTATACACATATTCAAATTGAAAAATCTCAAGATATTCTATCCATCGCCACTACCTAAGGTTTAAATATCTTAATGAAAATATATGTTTCAAAAAAATTGATCTGTAAAAATAATGAAATTTTGACCAAGAGAAAATGATTCCAAGTCTTAAAATCATTGAATTCCATTAATAGTTTCAAATCATTCATTAGATATTTGTTTTCATGTATATTAATTTTCCTGATCCAAAAGATGTGACATGATCCCATTTCATGAGAACACATCCTAAATAATTTCCTAATATATTGCAATATAACACATGACCATTTATTAGTTATGTAAAACAAAGGATATGTGACATAGAGATTGTTTTTTTAATATCCTTAAATGATTTTTGATGCTCAATTATCCATTGTAATGGAACACATTTACTCATCATATCTGTAATCAGATAAGAAATATGATAGATAATAAGCAAATTGATAATAATAACCTTATAACCTGATAAAGAATCATATCTCAAAGAAATTATTGGGTGGTTTCCAAGAGATAAAATTTTTTATCTTTTCAAGATATATCAATACATTATTATCAAATATAAAAATACTTCACATTTAGATAATTTATCATAAATAAGATATTCTTTAAGTTTTCTCAATACAATCTCATTGTTTTTTACATGGTCACTTTTAGTTCGATAATACACTATGATATAATTAAAAAATAATACAATAAAGTATTCAAGGTACATTTTAAATCTATTATTAATCAATATATTAAATGATTATAGTGAAATTAAGAGGCCAAATGGAATAAAATGGTATTCATGTTGACCATAATGACATATAAAATCCATATCTTGGAAGTCCTACTTTCAAACATAGAGTTGGTGATAAAATGATAATAAATATTTATTATGGATCAATTTAGTTCCCTATAATTGATCAAAAAGAATATCAATTCATGAAATAGGATATATATTGTTCATAATAACCTTATTTAGATTACAATAATCAATGTAAATTAGAAGGGAACTATATTAATTCTTAAGGAAGAGAACCAGAGCAATCCAAGTAGATTCACTAGGTCTTAAAAAATCTTTACTTTCGAACTATTCCAACTAGACCTTCAATTTTTTTGGTTTCATATTTTAAGATGGAAATGAAATTATATTTGTACCAGGTTGTAGATCAATTGAAAACTTATCTTCCCTTCCATATAGAAATTTTAACATCTCAAAAATTAAATTAAAAATATACAAGTATTGATATCATTTTTAATACACAACATTGATCTTTAAGTAAACTATGATATACTATAAAAATCTTATCTAAATGTGACCATTATAAGATAGCTGTTAAATTGGTGGTATGAATAAAAATAAAATATATAAAAAAAATTATAAATTTTCTATATAATGTAAATATATTTATTGATACATAACAAATAAGTACTCAAATTCCAATAAAGTCATTTTATTCTTATGAAATATTTTCTTAAAAAATACAATTTTTGAGTTTTGTGCATAGAAATTATAATTATATTCTATCATTTTTATAAATTTAATTTTATGAAATGAATATAATTTCAAAAATAAGTTTTTTAATATTACCTTATAGTAAATCTTTTGTATTTTTCTAAAAAGATGTACTTTTTAATTGAATGGTGAAAATACTATTTCTTGTAAATATGTCATTTATTTTCATTAAATAATGTAATTTAAAATCCACATTATGATTTTAATTTTATCTCAAAATAAAATTAGTATCCATTAATTACAACCAATATAATTAATTACATAGTAATCAACATTAAATTTTATTTTGGTATAAGTTCATTTTTTCAATTAAAAACAAATTTTTCTAAAAAAAATATGCAAATAATGTGTTTTTCTCATAATTAATTTAAGAAATTGTTATTAATTAATTATGATAATGAAATATATAAATTATATATTTAATTAATTTTGTTAATATTCATCTAATAATTTTTAAAAATCATGGAATGGAAGTAAATTTTGTTTAATCCTTAAAAATTAATTTTTTTAAAGTGATTTCTATTGCGCTTTACGCACTTATTTTAAAGTGAATTTATGAAACTTATATAAATTCAATCATTTAAAATTTATTCCATAATTTTAATCATTATAATTAAAATAATTTAATATTTTCAACTTAATTTTTTTCATAATGAATAATAATAATATATTTTTTATTTGATTATGGTTAATGTTGTTTTACTATGAGGGTTAAACTAAGATACAAGAGTAATTACACCACATAAAATTAGATAATTATTATTATTTGAGGATATTTAGAACTTATAATGTCCTAAATTTTAATTATTGTCTATTTTTATCCACATTCACATGAATGTGACCATATATTAATGATATTTTTTATGTAATTCCATGTGTGTCCCTCCCCTCACATATAAAAGGGAGCATATTATACTGCTTTATTCACAGAATTAGATCCTTCAATATCTTGCATGACCTACCTAAAAATCCTAAAATAACATTTATCTTCATCCTAGATCCATTTTTCTTCTCCTAAGAATAAAATTTTATGTATTAAGGGATATGCCAAATGAGGTCTTCCAAAGAAGTGGTGTAAATCATATCAAAGATCATTAAAAAAAATTTATGAATTTTCATCATATAAAAATATTTTAATAATGATAAAACTATTAATAAAGTATCATAAATATTCTTATATTTTATTATTATTATGTAAAAACAATTTTCCATTACATTTCCATCATATAGTAAATGAAAGTATTTCTCATGTGTACGTGTGGACTAACACCTCTGTGTAGCGATGTGATTCAGTTTACACCACCACCTCACATAGATGGATATAATGATGGATTTAATTAGTATATATGGTATTTTTTATATAATTATAAACCTATAATTATAAAATAATATTTATCTTTTATTTATTCTTTTTTTATAAAATGAAAAAAACATTCAAGCATACGTACGAACTACCATCTCAAAAAATGATGTTATTAATTTTTATATATATAACATTTATATAATGTTATAAATATGTATATAATGAATATTATATATATATATGTATATAACTATTGACATTGTGGATTTTATATTACCATGAACAAGATGCAGGGATCATAAGATACGAATTGAACCAAACATTAAATAAGAAACAATTAACACACATAAATGAGGATTTTAATAACATTCTATTTGTAAATGGGTGTAAAAATTTTATAAGTGGATCATATGTTATATTATAATTATTTAAATGGTAATTTTCTAGAATTATAATAAATATAAATTTATTATAATGGAGTTTATAATTCTTACCAACTAAGTTGGACATAAGGTGTGGATTCTTCATCTCAATATTGTTCTACTGAGACATGTTTGATGAAATGAACCTATTTATTTTTATGAGGTGTATATACTAAAACAATTAAATTTGATATCATATATCCTTATTAATTAATGGTATTTAATGTTACGATTTAAATTATTTTATCTAAGGGTATTTACTCAAATGATACCAAAGTGGTAAGGGTTTATCATGTCAAATTTTCTTCTTTAAGACATATGTTATATTATACACATATATGATTTATGTGGTTTATCTGTAGAACCATAGATATGTTATATTTGGAATATCATTATATTCATGTAATTTAAATATTCATTTGAATTTATTTCATTCTTAGTAGTTAAGATTCAAATGTAACCAAAGCTATAATGGTTTTACATTACAATATTATTTTTACCAGGATTATTTAAACATAAATTTATAATGATGATGTTTTGTGATATATCTATCATAAATATTATTTTTCTATTATCTGAAGATTTTTTAAAAAACAAGATCTACTTTCATTTTAATCTCTATAATTACTCAAAATTTTGAAATAAATTTTTTAATGAAAAGAAACTCTCTTTTTATCTTTTTTTGGGAATATATTTTACATATTTTTAAATTATCTAAAACATTTTCATTATTTCTTTACCATTATACAATTATTTATTAAATTATTTTTCATTCATGTTTGAATTTCCATAAAAAAATTAAAAGTAATATTATTTTCATTTTCTGAATAAGGTACACCATACCAAATGTGTGAAAGAAATATTTATTTTAACATACACTAAATGAACATATTTTCCCACCGTCGTCAATCATTTTTCATTGAATATTACTCTAAAATTATCAATTTTTACTTTATAAAAAATTCTTTAAAATTTTGTAATTTTTTTATTATAAATAACTAGATTAAAAATGAAAAGGGTTTTTTCTCAAGAAATGTTCCAGTATTATTTTCAATTAATTATTCATATATAAAAACATCCATTGATGTTATTATGATTCATTTATGATATTATTGTTTTATACGATTCTTATTATCTCTTTGTGTGGTTTTTGATTATGATCGTGAAATTTTAATGAAACTTGTTTTCTATTCTACAGGTTAAGATATGATCAAATGAAAAATGTTTTCAGGATCTTTCAGAATACATATGAATGGATTATGATAAAGTTATGTGTGGGACAATTTAAATCCCTCAAATTCATTATATAAAAATTAACGTTACATGAGATCAAAGGGTGGATGGAAGCTTATCACATACCCGAAAGGGGGTACATAAAATGTTATCCCAGGAACAAGGAAGGTATAAATGTGGTTATCCGAATCCTAATATGGGATAATGGTATTGGTGGTTATCCATAACCTAATATTTTTATGATTATTATTACACCACAATTTATTCCACTATTTTATTAAATTATATTCTTCCAATGTTATGCTTTCATAGATCATGTTCTTTGATTTCTTTAAAATTCAATCCTTATAAACTTCCAAGATTTATTTAACAACCCATAATTATGATCTATGAATTTCTAAATATGATTTTAAAATTTTAAGCTCATTTTTTTATAACTTTATAATCCTATTATGATTAAAAATTATTATTGATCTATGTGTAACTTGTTTACCCTTACTGTGCATCTTTGTTCACCTATTTTTATGTTTTGTTTTCCCAAGGTTATTAAAAACGATTTTAATTGGGAAATGTCATATAAGGGTTCTAGTTGGGATGAACTAAGTGATAGATGATGTTGATATTTTTTAACAATTTTTGTTATATATAAATGTTTTAAAAAACAATAAACCTTTACATTTCTGGTGTAGATAATAATTATATATAATCATTATACATCTAAAAATAAGTCTTTTATATATGAAATTCTCGGGTTTCTATAATTTTTATTAGATCAAGGTTTATTTTTTTGGAATCAAGGATGATAAAACTTTAGTGATAACCCTTTTCTATGAATAATTATAGGAGAACATGTGATATTATTATAAAAAAGGTGTGTGTTTTCCTAGAATATTAATCACTTTCTAGATACATTCATGTGAATGTAGCTGTATCAAATATGATCTTAAGGGTAACAACTCTAAAAGGGTATATTTTTTATCAACATGATTCTTAATGGTGTTTGATGAGTGGGACTAAGAGTAAAAACTGGGTTAGACACTCCCAATGGGTATTATTAGGTTAATTAAATTGTTCATTTTGAACTATTATAATGGATTTGAATAGAAGATGACCATAGATGAACTAGTTTAAAACAACTATTTCATTAATGTAAAATATGGTGTCATGATTTTTAAATCCTATAAATTTATTTTAATGATTATATGTATTGTCACACTTATTATTATTACCCACACTATATTTTTTTCAATGGATATTATAAGGAGGAATAATGTTAACACTGAATGTGTTAAATGATGTACTGATTATACTAATTAGATACCAAATTAAATGGGAAATGAAATACAAAATCATGTGATTATTCCTATCCATCCATCTTGATATATGACTAACAAAATTAACCTAGGTGAGTTTATGAATGAACTAAATAAGATAAAAATAGCATATCATGAATCTCATGGAATAATAAAGATTCAACTTCTTATACATACAAAATATAGAAAGTAACTTGAAACTGAATATCTCAAAGGAACACAAAAATGTTTTATGTGTGAAAAATAGGGGCATAAATTAGTAAATTTTGAAGGAAAATGACAGACATTATATAATGATATATATGGGAATAATGGTTTACATAAGGTATCATATATAGTTAAATGTTTTAAATATAAAAATCGTGGGAATTATAAAAATTTATGTATTAGGGAGAAATATTGATAAGTGTATCGATAAAGTTTTATGATTTAATGTTTTAATATTGATAGTGAAGAGACTATGAATGACATATAGATGGTATGCATTATTTAAATATTATTTCTTATGTTAAAAGTAAGAAATATTATTAAATTGAGGTTGAAGAATCTAAAGATAAGTTTTATATGTCATATTGTAGGAAGTAAGTATTAAATAATAAGGTAACACAGCATAAGGAATTGTTTAAGAGTGATGTGGAATAATTAAAGTGTTTATGTAATAGGAATCTGGAATTATGCTATACAAGTTTTTTTCAATGATATCCAGATCATAAGATTCAAAAAACATCAAAGGATTATTTTACAGTAGTTTTTACATAAATAATTAATGTGTCTTTATTTCATTACATTTTTTCAAATTTAATTTCTTGTGATTTTACTAACTTTTTAATGGGAAATGTTCACAAAACGGGGAAATATTAATTTTTTTAGATTTGTAGAAGAAAATTAAAATCATTGATTTCTATTATAAATATGATACAATTTTGAGCTTTAATGATGAAATATTCCAGTTTCAAATACAATTTAATTTTTTTATATTTTTAATTGGATTAATTTTTATGGTTTTTTTATTGAAATAAAAATTGAAATGGTTTTTAGGAATGTTTTATTCTTGTTTTTGGCCATGGAAATTAATTTAATCAGAACTCCATGTTTTCATTTTTAATTTTTTTTGGACTTTAATTTTGAATTACTAATATTTTAATTTCAATATATTATTTTTTAGTGATTTGAATTATTTCCTTTGAATTGATAATTTCCATTATCTTGAATTCTGTTGTAGAATTAGATCTATATATGAGGATGGATACATTTGTAAAATTTCAATACCTTGTTGGGTATCCATTTTCCCACATATCCAAATTCCAAGTGCCTCCACATAGATAGTTATATTCTGAGATTTAAAAAGGGGGAATTTTAAAGGAGGACACCTATCCAATTTTCCCTAGAGGAATTCTCGTTTCATAATTTTGAGTTGCAGATCCGCATATCCAATTTCACCAAAATTATAACCAAATCATGTAATCAAATTTCAAATGGATTTCATGTAGTATATTTCCACTACCTATTCATGTAGAAAAAATCTTAAAATCCCACAAATCTAAATGACCATGCAATATATACCAACATAGTTGAAATTTTTACACTATTCTGGGAGAATTAAGAGAAAATGATGAGACAAAAAGTCAATTGAGGAGGAATTCCTTGATCAAATAAAAACCTGAGAATTCATAAGAATTCAATATTGATTGAAGAATGTGTATGACCACTAAGATTGATAAGTATCATCTTGATGATGATAACATATCTAGGTTAATGAACCAAATTTATCAGGTTGGTAGTTTTTCTCACTAATGGAGAAGAACTACATCACACATGAACCGAGATGAAGCTCTATTGATGTTTACACCACGGAAAAAAATAATTAAACTTACTTATTTCAAAACTATGCATGAAATAGGGATAAATATTGATGAATACTGAAAAAAATGTCAAGTATGGATGGTTTATAATCATGATTTGTTTATTTTTCTCAAATAAAATTATGAACAATCAAAGATGAGGATGAAAAAATTAAAATCAAATAGTAGATGAGATTAACATGGTATTGAAACTATACCATGTTATATGTGTTTATTTACTCATGAAAAAATTAATTGATTTTGTGATCTTGAAATGGTTTGAATAATATCCCTCACTAGGAGACTATAAATTCATATTTATGGCTCTTGGATTATTTCACTTCAAGAACTATTAATCGGAAAAATATTTTGAACAAAACTCATTGGAATAGATCTCACCAATTGTTTTCGAAGTTTATAATTTCAAAATGATTGGCACAAAATCAATTTTAGTGATTACAAAATTGATCTCACCAATAAATATTGGAATAATAAAGTAACATAGAAGATAAATGAGTACAACCAATTATTATTTAAACCCCCAAGAAACAAATAAATTACCAAACAATCATGTTCTATTCAAATGGAAATTATTATAGTATGATAATGATAAAAGAAATATATGGGAAAAAGAGATCTCCCTGAAAAAAATGTGAAGTTTTCTTCCTCTGACTTATTCATGAATCTATCTCTTGCCCATGCTTGGTGGGTCTCTCATAATGTCCCGAGTGAAAATGATTTAATCCCCCCTTTCTATTGTTTTCCTCTATATATTCAAATTACATAATTGTCTACTATTGGTCACCCATTGTGCACGCCTACTCAGGTTAGTGTTCTCTTTTTCACCGTCCACATATTGTAACCTCCTATTGTACCTATGAATTGATAAAAATACCTATAACAACATTCTCTTCTCATTTCTTTACAAACATAGACGTCAATTTGACTTCTGAGTGAATCTGCATAACATAAAATAGAGCAGAAATAATACATTAAAATATTTAATTAAATATTTTCTTATTTAATTAATTATTATTAAAATTAATAGACTAAATTAAATATTAAATATTAAATTTATATTTATATATAAATTTGAATATTATTATTTTATGAAAAATATAATTTATTTTTATATTTTGTATAAAAAATTTATTAATTATTATTATTAATTAAACTATTTTTAATTATAAGGATTATAATTATTATATTTAAATTACAATATAAATCTTATTAAGTTATATTTAATTATTCAATTATATAATTGTATTTTAATTATTAATTTTATTAATTATTAATACTTATTATTATTATAGTTTCATTTATTTTATTGAGATTTTTTGTTTTTAATTTAATTTTTTTATTTTTTATTTCTCTTTTTACTACTTATTTAAGAGGCACCCTAGCGGGGTTTCCTTCCCTAGGTAGCTAGGCCTTCCCCATAAATCGAGTGGAGAAGCCCCATCGTCCCACAATGGCATGCTACGGTGATAGAAGATTGTTTTGATTTTAGTGGCTTGCATCGACTCATCATCTTCCCATTATGGTGTGTTGCGGCTTGGTTTTGTCCACTCCTCCAAGAATTGTGATAAAAAATAGCATTACTTTGATTCAATAGATTCGGCGATAATGGATTCACCAACTCGGTTGGAGCTTTGGATGACAACATTGAATGGTTAGAAATTAGTGACTGCGGCTACCTGTAGTGATATATGGATTTCCAGATCTAAAAATAATTTTAAGAACTATGGTAATGATGAGTAGATCTAGTAAAAATGTTTCATTTATGGTTATATATGTGGCAGTGATGGTGTTTTGAGGTTGACGGTTAGTGGTATTTATGTTTCAAATGATGTCTGGTTTGCGACAGAAGATCAATCTAGGTAGTGTCTCATTTACAGAAAAAGAAATATTCCAGTGGTAACTCAATTTTTTTGCAGCTAGAAATTTCTTATGTGACACTGTTGGCTCTATTAAATGATGAAAATCGAAACCATGAAAAACTTAATTCAATAAATAAATAAATAAAACATAAATTAAATAATAAATTAAAAAAATTAAAACAATTAACTATTTATGAAATTCAAAACATGAAACTAAAAATTAAAAACTAAACTAAAAGTTAAATTAAAGACTATCTAAAATTAAAGCAAAGAAAATATGAATAATTTTGAAAGTCAAAAATTAAATTAATTAAAGACATTAAATTTAAAAGAGTTATATTAATTAATAATATCAAATTAATTAATTTAATTTTAAATTAAATTTAAATTATACCTAAATAAAACTGAAATGAAAATAAATATTATGAAAATAAAATTAATACGTGATGAAATATTGTTTATTTAATAAAAAACCCTCACAAGAAATTAAAAATGTGAAGCAGAATTAGAATTTGAAAAAGTAAATAGAAAAATTAAATAAAGTGAAAAATATGTAAAAGAAAATTAATGATTTTAAAGGCTAAAAATACCATGTTATTTTTAAAAATTATTTAATTGATAAATTATACTATAAAATTAAAAACGGGTAATTATTTAATAAAATAATATTAATTAATTAATTAAATTATTAAAAAATTGATAAAAATATTTGTAAAATTGGTATATTTTAAGGCCACATCATATTCCCCCACACTTAAGCATTGTTTCTACTCAATCAATTCCATGCTTTATTTTCTTTTTAAAATAGATTTATTTCATCATTAATATCGAAAATAAGAAAATTAATCCATTTAAGAATAGTGGAAGAAAAATTACGTATTAGACTTTAAATGGAATGTTCCAAAACAAATATTTCCCAAATCAAACACTCATCTGGTGATCAAGGATATATGGAATCATTTACTTCAGAGGATGTCATAACTCATATATGAAGCATCCTGTTGACTAACTTCAATTTAAAACCATATTTGAAAGGTAAGAGTGAAAAAATTTTAAAATTAAGTGGAATTAAAAGCTTAAAAAGGCACTTTATAAATTGAAATTATCCTAGGTTCTAAAAGGGAAAACTTATTTTTTTTAATCACCTAATTGATACAAATTTAATGGTTACATTAAAATGAAATATCTCCTTCTCCATCTAGCATTCATAATTAACCTAACTTTAATAGACTTGTTTCTGACAACAAGGGACTTTATTTTTTTATTTTTTTAATTTTACCTAGCCATGTAACTTGTACATAGCATTGTGCATATGCACTTAGTTAATTTTTAAATAGGTATTACTCCCAAAAACTTTTCCTAGTGTCTAAAAAATTTATTTTGGGTTCATAAATTCACATTTTACTCTAGTTTTAATAAATTTAAATGAATACCATTTAAATTGTATCACTCAGATGATTAATTTTTCATGAAATAAAAACATTAGTCCCCTAGGTTGAAGTTAAAATTTCAATTTTCCTAAGGTTATGATAATAACTCATCATATAGGTATCCTAAATCACCCAAAACCTTTGTTTTTAAATATAATATTAATAAAAAATTAAACAAATTCACTCAACAATCATTCATCTTAAAAAAATATAGATTTAAAAAAACTATTAACTACCTGTATGTAATTATTCTTAGGAAATACTGATTTGAAATGTAGAATAAAGCCTAAATAACCTATGATTGAAAAATAATTTAAAAAAATTGATGATTATTTCGAAAAACATAAATGATATAGGCATTTTATGGGCTTCTATTAAAGAATATATTAGCATAGAATAAAAATAAAACCTCTCACACACTTAAAACGCAAATTTATCACCAATGTTGAATTCAAATAGGGAGAAAAACAATTAGACTTTCAAATTTCAAAATAGATTTTTATTAAAGAAGATTAAAGGCATATTTAAGGGTCATATTGAAACTAAAGCAAAAATATTTTTCATAATAAGTATTTTAAAATACTAAGGGTTCACTTGAATTTTCGTTAAATATAGTGAATAATTGTTTTCTAATTAATCTCAAACAAAAGCATGTATAAAATGTCAGATCATAGTGAGTAAGTTATAATAATTTTCCAGAATATTATTTAAACAAATTTTTAATATAATAATGAAAGGTATTCTAAAAATCATATGATGAACAACTAAATTAACAATAAATATCCAGCCTAATTATACCCCCCAGACATAATTTCATAAAGTGGATATATTTTAAATCAATGGAACTCAATTTTCAGAAAACAAGAACATGTAGAAAAATTTTACCAGCAACATCAAACAACATCAAAGTAATAAAGAAGGAGAAAAATGGGGATATTAAAATAAGGAAATTCCTTGATTAAATTTAATCTAGTGAGGATCCACTAAGAATATCCTCATGATATGAAAACAAAAAGGTAATTTTTATCCTTTTTTAACACAAAAAACAACAAGCTTATCTAAATACACTGAGTAGGATGACTCATAACTCATATCGAGTAGAAAATGAATAATAAACAAAGAAAAATAAATCTTATTCAAAACAAAAATACAAGTGAAAATATGAAAAACCGTGGATTGACTATTATAAAGCACTGAATTTTAACTCTTCGGTTTGAATTTATTGAAAATTAGTTCTTAAGCATAGTGAAGGAATCCAAGACCTTTGGCTTCCCTTAAAATGGAGTTTGAATCTTTTACCATTAACAAGAATAGGCTTGTTTTCCTCTCATACCATTCAAAAATCTTCATTATTTATAACTATAAATTTATTAAATGGTCCAGACCACATAGATTTTAGTTTACTAGGAAAGATCTTAATTATGGAATTAAAGAGAAGTACCTTCTATCCAGGTTTAAACTCTCAATTTTTTATGATAAAATCATTAAAAAACATGGACATCCTTCTATATATCCTAGATTTATCATTTGAATATATTGATCTCATATAACTCACCCAACTCAACTAGAATTCTCTCTCCATCACTCTTAAAATAAAAATTAAGAGACTTAACTTCCCAACATGACTTATTCTACAACTCAATAAGAAAATATAATGATTTACCAAATAACATCCTGTATAGAGACATAACAATTGGGGATTTGAAATCTATTTGGTATTCCCATAAATCCTCATCTAACATAAGTGAAAAATCTTTCCTAGAGTTGAGACAGTTTTATCTATGATTTTTTCCAACTCCCTGTTTGATATTTCAACCTATCCACTATATTGTGTATGGTATTCAGTACAAGTCCTATCAGTGATACTATATTTTTCCATTAAGGCATTAAATTTATAAATCTTAGAGTTGGTTTCATTATTTTTCATAAAGGTTATTGGTACCCCAAATCTAGAAAGTATGTTCTTTCTGGAAAAATGTATTTCAATATTGGATTGATTTTTATGTAGTGATATTGCCTCAACCCACTTAAAAATATAGTCAATAATGACTAAGTTATACTCAATCAAATGAGATGATGGAAATGGTCCCCTAAAATAAAATCCCAAAACATTAAAAATTTCCACTTCCTAAATACCATTATGTACTAACTCATGATTCCACCCAACATTTCCAATCCTTTGGCATCAATCACAGCCTAAAACATAACTCCTCGAATACTTGGATAAGTTGGGATAATAAAATCCAACTTGAATGAGCTTTTGAGCTATCCTCTCTCCTTTTTGATGTACTTCCAAGGGTGAGAATTAATAAATGTCTATTATAGGTAGCATCTCTTCTTATAGAACATATCTTTTTAGGATCCCATTAGTACATCTCTTAAATAAAATGGGATCTTCCCAAAGTTAATACATAAGCTAAGAAATGTATTTCTTAATTTAGTTTTTTTAAATATCCTTAAGAATGACTCTAGCTTCCATTAAATTAGAAAAATATAAAATCCATGCAGATGACCTAATGGAGACATTGATTAACTTATCCTAATGAAAGGAAGAGTTTATCTTTATGGGATATTTATAATGGGTATTAGGAATCATATTAAAGTGGTTTGCAACTAAAATAGCAGCTCCTTGTCTATCCCTAATCTCTATATCAAAATATTGTAACAATAGAATCCATATAATGAGTTTGGGTTTGGCCTCCTTTTTAGAAAAAAAAATTATTTTAAGGAAGAATGATTAGTGAAGATAATTACATTGGAACCTAAGAGGTACTACTTAAATTTATAAAGAGTAAACATAGTATCTAACATATCCTTCCCATTAGTGGTGTAATTTCTTTTTTCCACATATAGCAGTCTCCTGGCACAATAGACCACGTGAAACTTCTTATATCTCCTATATCATAAACCAGCTCCATCAACCATGTCACTTGCATCACACATTAATTCAAAGGGTAATTTCCAATCAGGTGTAGTTATTATAGGTGATCAATAGAGTATTTTATTAAGTAAATTAAAATATTCCATATAGTTTTGATCAAAATTGAAGGGTATATCTTTAACAAACAAATAACACAAGGGATTTTTTATTTATTAGAAGTCTTCCATAATCATATGGGGAAAATTGAAATTCCCTAAGAAAAATCTAATACCCTTAACATGTTCGGTGGGTGGTAGATTTTTGATAACATAGACTTTTGTGTTGTTAACCTCCAAACCCCGCTTAGATACCTTATATCCTAGATATAACCCTTTGGTGACCATAAAATTGAATTTTCCCAATTAATAACTTGGTAGGTCTCTATGTATCTTTCTAAAACAAACTCTAAATTTCTTAAAAAAAGTCTAAAATGGGATACCCAAAATGGAAAAATCATCCATGAAAACCTATATTATCTTCAATATCATTTAAGAAAATACAACCTTCATATGCCTTTGAAAATTTGATGGATCCCCACATAGTTCAAAGTGAATCCATTGGTAAGAAAAAGTCCCAAAGGTTAATGTGAAGGTAGTTTTGTCCTTATCATCTAGAGCAATTGGAATCTAGTTGTAATAATAATATCCATTGATAAAATAGAATAATTTATTCTCAGCAATCCTTTAAATCATCTTATCAAGGAATGACATTAGAAAATGGACCTTCCTAGTGGATGAATTAAGATTCTTATAGTTTATACAAACTCTCCTTCTTATGCTCTTCCTCAGTTATGTTTCTTAATTCTTTTCATTAATGAAAATAGTGAAACCTCCTTTTTGGGGAAAAATTATACCAAAATAACACATGTAGTTTCATATATGGGATAGATAATCCCAGTGTGTAAAGGATTAATAACTTCTTCTCTCATAACTTTGTTAATATTATGATTCAATATTCTTTAAGATTCTTCTCTAGGTTTGTGTTCTAGTTTCATAGGGATTTTGTATATGCATAAAGAAGGTATAATCACATTAATATCAGATATCGTCTAACATATGTTAGATTTCAATTTCATCAAAATACCAAATATATTTTCTTCTTGATCAACATTTGGTTTAGTATATATTATAGCAGGAAGTGTATAATTATCTCCTAAAAATGACTATTTAAAATGTGTAGGGAGAGTTTTATTCTCAAAGATGGTTGATTTTCCACTTGAAGGAAGAATCTTGGGCCAAATAGGTCAAAGTTATTCAACGTTTCATATTTATGGAGTTTGAAATGTGGAATGATTTTCTATTTCATAACCAGAAATATGTTTTTCCTCACTATTGTCCAAAGTGGACATATCAGTCTCAAAGCATCTCATTTAAGAATTCATGAAATTTAATAAAGTTGAAGCATCAATTTATTCAATCAGATATCTATCCAATTTGTTAAATTTTTAGAACAGTTATTAATAGTAGAAACATCCACACGTTACCTTGAGGATTATTAAATTTCAGAAACAGACAGAACATCTCCAGTAGATAACGAAACTGGACTGTTGTCTAGTTCTAGGAAATTTTATAGATTTTTAGTTTGATAAAATTCATCAAAATATGGTAGGTCATTTTTATCTTCCATGTTTATTTCTTTATCAAAGGATTTATATTCATATTCTTCTAGAATTTAAATAAAATTTCAAGCTTCTAAAAATTCTATCATAGAACAGTTTTCATAAAATTTTGGTCCCTTTATATTTTAAAAGATGTGTAATTCTTCTTGTTTCCCCAAAATTTTAAAAATCAATTAACCCTTAGATACATCTATAAAAACTCCTCTAGTGTATAAGAAGGGACTACCTAGAATGATAGGAACCTCATCACCACACTCCATATATAAGACTAAGAAACCACTAGGAAAAAATAATATGCCTACACCAACTAGAAGAACATATACCCTTCCCACATGATGTGTGAATAAGTAGTTAGCTATCTGTAGGATGCCTGTAGTGGGTGGAAGATCACCTAATATCAACTATTATAATAGTGAAAATGAGATCATTTTGATCCTAGAACCTAAGTCATAGTGTAAATTGAGTTGACCACTATTCCCTAAATTGTAGGGAGTAACAAAGATACCTGGTTCATTGAGCTTGGGAGGTATTTTTTTGAGTACAACACTACACTATTCAATGATGTTGCGTATAGGAAATTATTCAAGTGTATTTTTTTTGGAAATAATTTTTTTATGATATTTCAAATAAGATGAAATTTTAATTAAGGCTTAAATATAAAAAATATTCACATGGAGCTTGGTAAAAATCGCAAGGAATATAATAATTTCATCCTTATTGTTACATATTGGTTTTAACATTTCTGGGAAAGGGATGGGTGGGGAAAAGTTCATAATAATAGTAGTTATATACCATAATTCTTAAACATATTTATTCTTTTCATTATTCTACCTTAGTTTAAAAAAAATTAACTTGTGTTTCAAGTGACAGACTTAAATTTTCTTCATCTAAAGCATTTTTATATTGATTTCTAGGTTGTGTGCCTAGAAGATTTTTAATTCTATATTAATTTAATTTTTCATTTTTTACATTTCTAAAGTCTTCTTATGGTTCATTTTGAGTTCTAAGACCAATACTAATGAAAAAAACCCACGAAATTATACATAAGGTTGAATTTAGTAGTGATAGGTAGTCCACCTTTTTCCCTCTAATTTATACCCCTAGAAAGTTTTCCTAGTCGAGTTTCCATAATTTTAATTATAGCATCTAATTTAATATTATCATAATCATATTGTGAATGTTGTTTTTTTTAGTTTATTCTTAAATCTTTCTTCTTGAGAGTCCATTATATTTAATATTTTATCTATATTAGATAACATTTAACCCTAAAAATTTCATTTTGAATTAGTAAAATCACCCCTTAGTTGATTTTGAGGTTGTTTTCTTGGTTGGTTTTGGTAAATAGGGGTTATGGTTTTCTTTATAATGTCTTGTTCATTCCTGTAAAAATTAATATGGTTCATATATCTCTGGTTATAATTATTTTAAAAGGATCGTATTTGGAAGGCATCATGGGACTATAGTTAAAAAAGTCTTAAGTTTTTTTTGGGGGTGGAATGACAAATCTTGGTAGTAGTTATCAGTGTTCCCAAACATGCCACACCGAGAACACTGCTTCCTAAGATATTGGTTTGGATTTTTAAAGTCCACTTTTTTAACAATTTTATTAGAGTTTTAGTTCATTATATTTTTTATTTTGTTTTTATTTAAGTCTGTTGAGATTGAAGATATACTACTAAACCATTTTAATTTCCACTTCTGTTAATTATTTTCCATATAGAATCTTTATGTTAAGAGTTAAAAGGAAATTTGTAGTAAATTTTTCTTAACTCATCATCTCTCTTACAATTATACTTACACCCATCAGACTGTTTATCCATATTTTTAATAGAAGATGAAGAAACATTATAGAAGGTTCCCATGAAAACATGATATGGTAGTTAATAAAGGGTACACAACCTAAGGTGGTCCCTGAATCTATCCCAACCCTCATGAAATGATTCTCCATCATCAAGATAGAAACTAGTGATTTTGGTTCTTAAAACGCATTTTAATATTTGGGGATAAAATTTCATGAAATAATAATTATATACTTTTCCCCATTCCTCAAATATTTTATTATCTAGACTCATAAACTAATACCTTGATTTATCATTAATTAAAAGTGAAATACTCCCATTATTAGCTCATTTTATGTGAGTACTAGAAGTGGATTTTGTTTCACAGTGTTGTAGAAATATATAATGTAAGTCTAGAGAGTCCTCATTAGAGATTCCATTGAATAAAATAATTAGTGACTAGTGATATTGTTCAAATTAATATTGTATGGCTCTAGGTGAATGTCTAATGGATGAAGGGTTACATGAAACTTGATGGAGTTGAAACCCCCTCATCCTAGGCATATCATTTTCTTCTAAGAGTTCTGGGTGAATGTTTGGTTGATTATTAGGTGTAGGAAACCACTCTCTTATGTTATCCATTTCAGTTTTTGTTTCTCTTTCTATAGAAGTTAAATGTCTATAAATTTCAAGGTATATGGACTCTAATCTATCAAAATATGGCCTTGTGCTCATATAATGGGTAATAAAATATAAAATTCGGTATAAAAATATTAAGTAGTAAGAAACAGTGAATGAAAATTAAAAATAATAGAAAATTTCTAAAATAATAGAAACATGAAATAATTTAATAAATTGTAATTTTTTTAAGAAACAGTTTTCAATTTTCAATGTTTTTTGAAATTTTTTATGTGTGACTTTTTTTGAAAAGTGTTTTTAGAATTGAAAACTTTTCCCTCGAAGCCTTCCACTGAAACAGTTCCAATTTTGATAGGGTTTGAGGTCGTCATGACCCTCAAAAATATTATTCTAAACCTACACTAGTATCGTATTGAAGGGCCAAACCCAAGGGAATGCTAAAAAGGTTTTTGAGTGGCCTATTTTTCAATAAAAACCCCACTATTGAAATGATTGGGTAAAAATATTTATTTATTTTTTTTAAATCCTTTCTATTTGAATTTATGAATGATTTGGGGATAATAATTTTTTTATTGAACATGATGTTTCTAAAACAAGAATTGGTAGGGTTGACCGAAAAATTAATAGGAGAAAAGAACCCAGATATTAAAATCAAATTATAGATGAAATTCAAGGGCTATTTTATTCTATATTGTTTTAAAAGTGTATCTTTAATCCTGAAAAACTAAATTGATTTTGTGATATTTAAAATTGTTTGAATAACATCCCTCTTTATGAGACTATAACTAAATATTGATGGATCTTGGATTTCTCCACATCAAGAACCACTAATCTAAAAATATTGAAGAAATGTAATTAGAATTGATCTCACCGGACATTTTAGATGATTATATTTTAAAAATGAGGGGTTCAGAAGAAATTTTAATGATTTCAAAATTGATCTCCCTGATCAATCTTGAAATAAAAGGAGTAAGAGATAAAATAAATGTGTACCACAAAATGTTATTTAGACCCCTAATAAATAAAACATTTACCCAACAATCATGTTCTATTCAAATGGAAATTATTATTGTATGATATGGATAATAGAAAAACATCAGAAAAAAATATCTCCCTAAAAATTTAGTGAAGTTTTATTCCCACTTCTTATTAACAAATTTCTCTCAGACTCCTGCTTGGTGGGTCTCCCAAAATGTCCCGAGTGAAAATGATTGAATTCCCCCCTTTCTATTTTCTACCTCTATATATTTAAAGTATTTCATTATATACTATTGTTCACCCCCATTGTGCACCGACTCAAGTTGGTGTTCTTCTTTTCACCATCCATGTACAGTAACATCCTATAGTACTTGTGACCTTAACAGAACCCCTATAACAACCTCCACTCTAATGTTCTTTATGAACTTGGATATCAATCTGACTTCTAATTGAATCTGCTCAACATAAAATAGAGAAAAAATAATACATTAAAAGATTTAACTAATTATTCACTTATCTAATTAATTATGAATACAATTAATTTAATAAAGTAAATATTAAAAATTAAATTTATATTTATATGTAAATATTATTATTATTTTTGACAAATATTATTTATTATATTATTTAATTTAATTTTTTTATTAATTATTATTAATTAATTAAATTTTGTTTAATTATAAATATTATAAATATTAGATTTAGATTAAAATATTAAGGTTATTAGTTTATATTTATTTATTCAGTTATATTATATTATTTGAATTATTAATTTTATTAATTATTAATTATTAATTATTATTATATTATAATTTAATTTAACTTATTAAAAAAAATTATATTAGTTTATTTTTAATTAATTGTTTAATCCATTTATACGAGGCACTTGGGGGTTCTTCCTTCCCTAGGAAGTTGCGTCTTCCCCCTTAGTTGAGTGACAATGCCCCTTCTTACCATAACAATTCACTGCAGCTCGGTTTCAACCACTCTTACTTCTAAAATAGTGAGCGGTGGCGATGTTTCTTTGATTCAACAACTTCAGCAGTAATGGATTCACCAACTCATGTAAAGCTTATGATGGTTGATCAGATGGGTCGGAATTCGTGAATGCGACTACTGGTCATGAGATCTGGATTTATGGATCTTAACTTGATTTTTAGAACTCTGGTAATGTTGAGTAGATTTGGTAAAAATGTTTTATTTATGGTTTGATATGTGGTGGTGATGGATTTTTGAGGTTGAGGATTGGCGGTATGTGTGGGTAAAATGGTATCTAGTTTTCAAGGGAAGATTGAGCTTGGCGGTGTGGTGATTCAAACAGAAGAAAAATTCCAATGATGTCTCAATTTTGTGAAGTTCGCAATATCTTATGTGACACTATTGGCTCTACTGAATAATGAAATTTGAAAATGTGAAAAACATAATGCAATTAATTAAAGAAATAAAACTTATATTAAAAAATTATTTAGAACAAATTAAAACAATTAAGTAATTAAGAAATTCAAAACATAAAACTACAAATTAAAAACTAATGTTACACTTAAATTAAAGACTATCTAAAATTAAAAAGAAATAAAAAAGAATAATTTCAAAATTAAAAAATTTAATCGATTTAATAAATTAAATTTAAAATAGATAATTTAATATGTAAATCAAATTAATTTATTTATCTTTAAATTAAAGTGAAATTATATATAAAGAAAGACACAAATGAAAACAAATATTATATTAATTAAATAAAAACATGATGAAATAATATTTAATAAAAAAAACAAACCTGACATGAAATTGAAATGTGATGTAGAACTAAAATTTGAAAATTGAATAGAAAAATTAAATAAAGAGGAAAATAATTAAAACACAATTAATGGTTTTAAATGCTAAAGATACAAGATTAATTATAAAAATTAGATAATTGTTAAATTAAACTATAAAATTACAAAAGTGTAATTATTTAACAAAATCACCATAAATAATTAATTAAATGTTTAAATATTTGGATCATAAATATGTGGCATATCACTATATTTCAAGGTCATGTCAACCTACGTTGCAGAGAACACTAAGCTTGAACAAACTCCAAAATATTTTTAGGTTAACATGAACATTATAAACTAGACATTAAATTAATGGGAATGAATGGTATTAAAAATATTATGAAGTATATAATTTTCAAACTCATTTTTAATGTTTTAATTAATTCATTTTTAATATGGACATAATTTTTAGTAAAGTAATTTTGTTCTTTAAATATATGATTTCGTCAAAAAGTGATTTTTATTTTTTTCTAAGAGAAAATAAATATAATTAATTTTTAAAGATTTTAGATAATTTATTTGTCGAAATGAACATAATTTTTGGATTCATCCTTTCATAACTATCTTAAAAATAATTATGATAATTTTATGAAAAATTTAATTTTATTAGTGAATAGTAAAAAATACCATTTTTTATAAAACCCTAATCTTATTTATATTTAAAATACATTTTATCATTTTAAATTATCAAAGTAAATTAATTAATTTTTATTTATATATAATATAATTAATTAAATTTTGATAATAATTATACCTTATTTTGGTATAAGTATATTTTTGGGATTTAAAACACATTTTTCCAAAAAAAAATGTTCTTCATTTTGTTTTGGTAGTTGAATTCGGAAATATAGTTTTTCGATTTTTTTATTTTGAGTTTTAAGAAATGAAATACTTATTTAAAATCAATATTTCCAAAATATTTTATAAGTTAATATATATTTTTAGGCGTAAAAAGTTACCATGGTAAAAAAAATATTTACTGTAGTATAGGTAAAATAATGTAGCGTGTTAAAGTTAAATGGTAGAAGATTAAAATACCTTTAAACTAAAAAATTAAATGGGTGGTTGATGTGTTGATATAAAATAAAAATTTATTAAACATTAATTACCAATAAATTTTTTTGGAATTATTTCCACCCAAATGTGGTTGTCTTTAAATATAAAATAATTAGTATTTAATAAGAAAATACCACCCCTCAAGTAAAAATATCACTCCTCACTGCACCCTTTCCTCTCAAAAGCCTTAAATATCTTAAACACTCTACTGAATATTATCCAACCTACTATCCTCATTAACATTTTTTTCCCTTCACACCCAATTACCAATTCCATATTCCTTGAGGGGTCATTGAAGGAGGTGATATTCAAGAGGTAACTTTCTTAAACAACCAAACTTAATTTATTTATATTTTATAACATCACCTACCCTCCATCATAAATCAAGCAATAATAACTCTAGTATCATGTATATAATTTAATTTTATGTTTGTAATGGAATTTATTATATCATTCCCTTTTATTACCTCCACTTATTCAATGAAATGAAACCATTTTCCAAATTCTAGTGGTTCATCATCTCCGTGAATAATAATTTTTTATTTTCCAATACCGTCATCAATGATCATAATAAAAATATTATTATGGTTAAATAAGATTTTAAAAGTTATATTCAAACCTATTTCATGTTATGGAACTAAAATATATACATAATATTAAATAAAATTAAACCAGTTCATGACGGTTGTAAAAAATTCAAAAATAAACTAAACATTTATCATTACCATTTTATCAAAAGCACCTTCGTCATTATAGAAATAAAAATGATATATGGGAACATTTAAAATTTTTGAAGTTAATGAATTTTATTTTATTTCACTTTTGAATTTTTCTTTCCAATTTAAAAGAAAACCCATTATTCTATACAAATGAAATAATCAAGAAACTATTAAAGGAACATATATGAAACAATGAAAATAATGAAATATTATTAATTAATGGTTGTTAAAATGTTATAAAAGTATCACATAAGGTGTTATAAATATGATTATTGTAATGTAATAATTTAGAAATATTATTTAAATCTACATATAGAAGGTCAGATTTGGAAAAAACTAAATAGAAGCATGAGGTAAGTGTTTGTCGTCTCACTTTTACTTCTATGAGATACATGCCTTATTCACCACTTATTTTTTATGGGTGGTGTATATACTACCCTTTGATGTATTATATCATTAATATCATTATCATAATGTTAATCAAGGTTTAATTTCATAATTATTACTTATATGGGGCATATGATTTGACTAATTACAAAGTGGCAAGGGAATTCTTAACCCAATTTCTATTCTTTGGGATAAACTTCTAATTCATTGATTATGTCATGCAAAGATTATATTTGGAATTACTTATGATTATATTATTTTTATTATTTTCTCTTTTTTAGGTGTATTTATAGTTAATATGCATAATCTATTAGTTTTATTAATGTTTACTTTAATGATATGATATTTATAATAGGCATTCTTCTAAAAATTATTTTTTAAAAAGTTACCCTTAAAACACACTTTTTTATTCTTTCATGTGTTTTCTAAAATTTTTACTCAATAATTTTCCTATTATATTTGTATTATTAATGTCATTTTTACTCATGTTTTACTTTTTACAGAATGGTTTGAAATGATTCATTTTTTTCTAAATGATTCTATTTGTGACTTTTATAACAAAAATAACAAAGGAATGATTTTTTAACTTATACAACATGGGTATATATTCCCATTATAATGAAAATTTAATGACTTTATGTCTGGTTTATTATATTACATGTTTATTTCCAAATAATTTTTTTTCTTTATAATTTCAAATCATATTAAAAATAATTGATTTTAAAATGGAAATGTTATATTTCAATAATTATTTCAATTGTTTCTTAAAAATTACTTTCAATATAAGAGAGAATAATTTTATGTTACATATTATTTAAAAGGGATATTATTTAAGGATAATATCATTATTTTTTTTAAGGATGATTTATGTGTATGATGGAATGATATTTATGAAACCCATTTCTTTTCAATGGGTTATGCTATAATGAATGGTTTGTTAAACCCAATCTATTTTCATGGGTTTTTATATGATTCATGTTCTTCTAGGACAAATATTTTTGGTTTTAATTATGTGATGGTAGTTAAATTATATCCAGGGATGGTTGTTTGTTTATAACCAAGGACGGTTGTTATATTATAACCAATGAAATATTGGCCATATATCTCCCTATAATGAATTGGGTAATGATTTATATATAATGAGATATATATGACTAAAATAATATTTGAACTTGGTTTAGTACAACAATACTAGAATGGGGATTGAACTCAGTTTAGTAAAATAGGACTAGAATGAGGATTGAACTCGCTTCAATAAGATCGAATTGGAACGAGAAGTGAAACTAGTTCAGTAAGGGTCCTTGTCCACCATGATAGTCTTGGCAGAGAACCTTGACTACCATAATGGTATGGGTAGTAACCCCATTCCACTATGATAGTCTTGGAAAAGATCATTTAATACTAAGGAAACTATTTTCTATGCTTATGTACATTCCAAAATTCCATTTATAATTCCGATGTTATTCTCTTCCGATTAATGTATTATAAATATCAATGATTTATTCCATGACTCTAGATTATGTTCTTTGATATGTTGGTCATAATCTTTAAATGATATGATAATGTTTTTATCCATAATTATTATGTAATGATTGATATCTCCTTTTTTACCCATATAGATAATCTGATCTTACCCTTTTATTGTGTATTTTTTCCAGGATAAGAACAGAGGTATAAAGTATGATATGTCAAAAAGACTTCTAATTATAAATAAATAAGAGAGATAAGATGTATATGTTTTATAAAAAACATTATTTATGTTTCCAATTTTCAAAATAAACTAAACCCATACGGTTTAGTTTGGTGTTTTTATCTTATGTAATTAATATTCATTTATATAGACGTACTAAATATATATAAAAAGAGTGGGTCATTGTATATAAGGTACTTTCCCCTACCCACGAGACACTTGCTGCATCATGTAGAGCCATCGCTTTATTTATATTCCTTAGATATAAGTCTTGGTAGCCTACACAAATTCCGAAAAATGACCTCCTAAGTCTCATCAATTACTCAATAACTCAAAAACAACTATAATACATGATGTTTGGTGAAACAAAAAATGGGTTCAAACCATGAAAAGAACATTGGTGTTACAACCTTCTGACCATATGGTTTCTCATCCTTGAGCTATATCTTTGGTAATTACTGAGCATCTATGATTAATAGGTTTTTCCACTACTCCCTTATATCATACTCCAACTCCCATATCTCATCATAAATATGTTCATTCTTCCATTAAACTCATCTCTTCAAAATCTTATTCTTATAAATATTCTTCTCACCCCAACCAAAAATATGAATAGGCCTATCCTAATAAGATACCTTAGCCTCTAGCTTGATGCCATTTGAATAGATCACATGGAATGATTCATTAAGATATCACAAAATCTATGATATATGAAATAATTTTTGAATGAACTGAAAATATTGAAGAAGATAAAAATGTTATATCAATATAATGATCATATTTCTTATATCAAATAAACCCATGAACCATGGTGCTATCTTCCACTTACTTTTAATAAAAATGATTACCAAATATAAGAGACACCCATAGAAATACCCATTTACCCACCTCAACCTCAAGAGGGTTATGTCATCAGTTATTATAAGAATGTTTCCTATTATGGTAAATCTCTAGCAAAATCTGGATGAGATGGACATGATTTCACTTATCATACAGGTGAATTGGCATGATAAGAAATGAATCTCATCACCTTTAATTAATTTTGATGTTATTAGTAATTCATTAAATATAAATCCTTGTAGGTAATAATATAAATAGTGTTATTATATTATTGTTTTAGGTAAAATCACCTAAAGAAACATTAATCACACAAAAACCTCTAAAATTAAGAATGAAGTCCCATAATATTTCCTTTTTTATATGGGACATGGGTTCAAACTGATCATCTATTTGATAATATTATCTAGTGAATATGGGAACCTGTATATCAAACAACTTTAATAGTTCCCACTAGAATAAAATTTTAAGTATAGTATCTCGAAATGATATAATGATCCCTAGATCCTTGGTATGATTTTAACATCCCCAAAAATAGAGTTTTTATAAATAATTTTTATAGAAGTTCTATCAAATTAGTAGGAAATTGGATACCTTGGTTAACTGGTACATAATAACCCATAAAAAATCACTGTCTTTGGGATTACTTAAAAACCTCACCATAATGTTGATGGTTACATCATCCCACTTTCAATCTAGAAAGGGTAAAGACTAAATAAGAACCATGGGTCACTAGTTCTCAGCCTTAACCATTTTATTAGTAGAGAAACTTCTTAAAAGCAATATAAACATATTCATCCTAATCCACCTATTCTATATATGAATGTCATGGTTCATCTTAGAAATTCATGGTTAAAAAACCTACATTAAATCATGATAATCCCACATCAGATCCTCAAGAACTCTCATAGGGATCACATCATTTATATAGACATAGAAAAACTCATTAGGTTATAGGGACCAATCATGTAACATCTCCCCGCCATATATACAAACTTTTATCACTATACTCTCAAAATTTGATATTCGTCTCACCTTCACCCACTCAAGGAGTGAAGAGGCACGATCATTAATTTTTTATGTCACCCCAACCAGTTATATTTTTACATCAAGACATATCAATTAAGAGGACCATAATCATCCAATAAATGTTCCTTTTTTCACCACCTAAGATAAATTATTCATACTCAGTATATTAGTGAGTATGTCCCCGATCATGGTGTATAAGATAACACAATATCAAACAACTGATGATACTTAATCCACATACCTAGAAAAATGTTTAGTTAATGATATTAATGAAAATATAATTTATGATCTTATGATATTTGTACATCATGAACCTCTATCACAGTAGTTAGTAATTCCAATTCCTTAAAGCATGCACCACCACCACTAATTACAAATTGTTATTCCAAATGTTCTGCTCATGCAGCCTCAACTTCCTCGATCCATAGGAAACCACACACCCATCCAATATCAAAAATTATACTCATGGGATGAATCCTCATTCATTATAATACATAATATACTCTATACCCTGACTAGTTATGGTCAAGATAAATGTATTCCTCAGCTACCCTTTCAGCTCCTATAAGACCCTCTCATAAGATTCCAACCACTCTAATTTCTTCCCCTTTCTGGTTTGGGTCATTATAAATATTTATAACAATGATATTTGACATATGAAACTATATTATTTATTTATAAACCTTAGGAAACTAGTAATATTAAAAAATAATTCATGGTATACTTCAATGAAAACCTAACCTCAAAATTCTTGGTGTCTATTGATATACCTTCCCATAAAATCACATTCCCCGTGAAATACACCTCACTGATCCAAAAATGGAATTTTGAGAGATTAAAATGATGTCTATTCTCCCATATTGTTCCTAAAAAAATTCCCAGATTCTAAGTGTTTTCTTTTTGTGACCATAAGTATACAAGAATATAATCCATGAACATAACCACAAAATAATATAAATTAAAATTTTATTCCAAATTTATCAGTTCTATAAACACATCATATGTATTTATCAAATCTGATGACATCATAACGTGTACATATAGTTCATACTGGATCATAATACATGTAATCATGATATCAGAAGACATCACAAATAGCTGATGATAACCAATCCTGAATTCAACTTTAGAAAACACCATGGAACCTATCAGTTGATCAAATATTTCATCAATGTGAGGTAAAGGATACATGTTATTTATTGTCTCCTAGTTGAACTTTATATAATATACACATAACCAAAATAAAATATCTACCTAATTAGTGAACAATAAAAGAGTAAACCATTCAGATCAATTTTTTTAAGATGGTTGTTTTATTTTGTGTAGGATCAAATTGGAATTAATAAAGGGGTTTTTATTCTCTATTTTATTATCTTTAAAAATTGGTTGCAACAAACACCATATCCTTGTTGATTTACTTGTGATGATTTTTGATGATTTTTTTGTTAATCGAGGTTTGAGCGATCATGTGAGGTTGAGTGAACCAAGATACTCATTATGGTTGAATAACATGAGAATCACAAGGTTAGCTGATTAAATTATAATAATTTATCACTAATCTTGGTCAAGGTTGTTTGGGAATGGATATAAAATCTTATTTTGGTGTTTTATGGTGTAAAATAAACTTGATGAAATCAAAGATACAAGTTAAAACATCAATGAAAAAATAATAAATAAAATAAAATAACTATTGTTTTGAAATTGATAATGATTTCTATGATAAGGATAGAACATAGATGAAAGGTTCATAGGAAATAAATTTTTTGATTGACACTAACATGTGAATTTTATAAGGGTATCATTTAATGATTGATAATTAAATAAAGCTATCAATTAATGTTGTTTAGAGATATAAATTATGTAGTCTTATTCAGTGGAATATAGAATTGAATTTAATTTATTCTACCGGTGAAGCCTCTGGAATCTCACAAGTGAAGCTCCCTTAGTCTGAACTATATATTTGATGGTTTTTAGATCTATCATTCATGGACCTAAATCTTATGCATGTGGTAGGAGTGAAATCATTTAAGGATTAATGTTGTGGTCAATGGAGTAGTTTTGTGTGAAGATAAATTCCAACCATAGAGTGTGCCATGTGGAAAATATTGTTGTTTATATAGTCTTATAAATAGTTTTTTATTTACTGTTTAAAACAAAAATGGATCCATAATCTTTAAGGAATTCAAATCCTAATTCAATATCCAAATATTTCTCCTCTCTTATTTATCACTTATGGGTTTGTTTCTCAGTTTTTAAATAAAATTATGCATTGTTAATTTTCTCTCTATTTTGTGTATGAACATAAACCTCTAATATTGGAGGACTAATTTTCAAATAAAGTTCTAGGATATGAATCTATGATTGTTCTTGGATATCAAATAGCATGTTGATCATTATTTCCTTCTTCATTATTAGTAGATTATGAATGTGAATCGGGGTAATGTGACAACACACCCATTTATAGTAATTGTTTACAAATTCACCTTCTACATATTTTTCCTCTTCTTAATTTTTATATTTTGATAGAGTGAATTTATTTGAGGAAGTTTGGTGAGAATAATCTCATGGAGATCACTTCTACATGAAATATATTTTGTGCAAGGTGGTTTGATCATGTGTTTCTTTTAATAGTTTGGAGATTTATCACGTATTGGAAGGCATTCCATGAATGATCATTATTTCTTTGGTGAGGGAGTGGTGAATTGAGTCGATACATCGATTATTTACATAGATAAATTGAGTTTCTATGACTTTATTATTTTTAGGTCAGTGATAGGAAATAGAAAGGTCAACAAACCTGGAATGGTTTTCTTCTCTCTGAATTTTCTTATCGACTATTTCTTCCATTTTTCTATTTTGTTTATTTTTTGTTCATATTTTTATTTTATTTTTTTATTCATGAATTTTTCATTTTTACTTTACTACATTCATGATAGACCAAAATAAAAATAATATTTTAGAATTATCACTAGGGTAAACCCACTTCTCCCTTGAGATAATCCCTTAAGTTTGACATTGTGATATATCTAGGGTAATATAAATATATCTTTGATAGTTTAGATTATAGGATATAAAAATTTAATGAATATAATAAATGGTAAAAATAACATAGAAATGTGATTTAGTTGTAAGGTGATATTTTTGGAAAACACATGATTGAGGGATTAAAAAACCTCAATATGTTCTTAATATCTAGATAATAATGTTATGTCAAGAGGAAGAAAATATTGATATCAATAAATTAAATTAGATAATAATTGTGACCATGAAATTAATTATAGATTTTGTGAAAAGTTGATTTATTCTATATTTAATGAGGTTTATTACATTTTTAGAATTGTGGAATATATTAGATAATATGTTATTTTATTTTTAGAATAAGGATATAGTTAATTTTTAGATGTGTATATTTTTTTATTAAGTATTTATGGTGATTTAGATCATTATCTTGTTTTAAGAGAATATATAGTCAATCTATAAATGTGCTTGGATTGTGACTTTATGAGATAATTTATTTTTGTTTAGATGTTAAACTTAAATTTATTTTTAAAATTTTTCTACCTATTTTTTGTTTGATTTTTTTTTGTATTATTATTGAAGTCATTGAGATTAATTGTTCCAAATAATGACTATTCATATTATTTATATTATCATGAGCCTTAAATTTCGTGTTTCAATAACAAAATAGAGACAATAGGGGTATCTTATCATCATTTTTTATATCTTATGATCTATTATAAGTTTATTTTATTTTTTCAAGTAGAAAAAATTTATTTTTTAATTCATCATTGGAATAAGTGATGAATAAATGGGGAAAATAATTGAAACTCACAAACATAGTATTTAATTATTTTTATGAATTTTAAAAAATCAAGTAAGTATATTTTTTTGTATTTCATGGTAAAATAATTCCATAACTCTAGGAAAAAGATTCATAAAAATGAAATTGTTTTCTTTATTAAAATTATTTCTTAAGTATTTATGGTCCCCCATTGATTTATGGAATTTTAGTCATTAACTTTCTCATGACTATGTTATTAGTCACTATCTGTTATAATTTAGACTGTATATTTCTCCTCTATATACATTACTTCACTTCCTAATAATTTAATTCATATATGGGTACCTGATCATGTGTTATTTTAGGTATCCTTTGTGTTTCCAAATTTCCCTTTTTTTAAAGGATGTTTTAGTATTCTATTTTAAAATGTTGATTTAAAAAAATGTGGTTTCAAATATTAAACCTTTTATTACCAAAAGAAACATTATGGGTAAACCATTTATATAGTGGGGGAATGTATCACTCTATAAGTTTAATTTAAATTTACACTATTCCATATATATTTCTTAACACTTCACAACAATCTTTAAGCAAATTGAGATATACTATAAAATTATTATTTAATTGTAATCATTATACCCAAGCCATAAAATTGGTGGTGTAATTGATAATAAACATGTTATTAAATATATTTATATGTGTTTTATATAATTAAAATTTATTTATTAATGTATAATAAATAAGAACTCAATTTTGATTAGTCATTTTATGCGTCAAAAATATGTTTTTTAAAAAAAAATTATTAAATTTACTATATGGAAATTATAATTAATTTATACCATTATTATAAACTATAATTATGAAATATAATAAAAAATTTAAAAATATCATGTAAATTTTATTTTAAGGTTAATTTTTGGTATTTTTCTAAAATGATTTATTTTTACTCGAACTTTGAAAATACCAATTTTTTTTAAAACTTTCATTTCTTGTCATTAAAAAAAGTTATTTAAAATACCCACAATGTTTTTAATTTTATATCAAATTAATATATGTATACATAAATTATAAATAACCAAATTAATTTTTTAGTAATCAACAATATTATTGATTTTTTTGTAATTCCATTTTGTTCTTAAAAACACATTTTTCTAAGAACTATTTTAATGTGATCAATGTATTTTTATCTTAGTTAATCAAATAAATAACTAATGATTCATTATGTTAATTAAATATACAGAATTTATATTCAATTATATTTTGTAATACTCAATCAGTTATTTTTACAACTAAAGGAATTAAATTAAATTCAGTTTTATGCTGAAAACATATTTTTTCTAAAAAAAGTGAAATTGTTGCATTTTGTGAACTTATTTTAAAGTGAATTTATGCCACATATAGAAATTGAGTCCTATAAAATCTATTTCATCTTTTTAATTATAATAATTAATATAAATTAATATGTTTAACATAATTTTTTTTCATAATGAATAGTAAAATTTTTAAAATGTTGTTACCATCGTTAATTTTAAAATAAGTTTAGTGGTGGTAATCTAAAAGAAAAGGGTAAGAATGAAACATGAAATTTAATAATTATTATGGTTTGAATATATTTATACCTTATATTTTCCTACATTTTAATTCATCTTAATTTGGATCCACTTTCACTTGAATGTGACCTTATATTATTGAAATCATTAATGTATTTCCATGTGTGTCCCTCCCCTGACTTATAAAATGGAACTTCTCATACTACACTATTAATATAATTGTATAATTATAGATCTTCTATGAACTACCCCAAATCCTTACTAGATTTATTCCATTTAACCTATATCCCTAATAATTCTCATAAGACTAATCATTTAAGGATAATGGTGAAAGTCAAAAGAAGTATTCTAAGGAATAGGTATAAATATTAACCTATATCTTTCAATTTTATTTACTCTTCCACCATAATTAAAAAAATTATCCATAATAACATTATTATTTTACTATAATAAATATTTTTGGATGTTTTTATTAGAATATAACAACCATTTTCCTCATATTTTCATCAAATAGGAAATGAAAGTATTAGTCATGTGTACGTGCAGACTACCGCCTCCATGTAGTAATATAATTCATTTTCAATCACTAAATCAAATTTATATATATATATAATAATGGATTTTATAAATATATATATTATATTTTTTATATAATTATTATTATTTAATCATAATATATTTTTTATCGTTCTTTCATTATCTTTATTAGGAAATGAAAATATTGTTCATGATGATATATTGACTTCCATATCCATAAAAGATTTAATTCATTTTATTCCATATACCATTAAAATATGGTTATAAAAAATTTTATATTGAATACATATTATATTTATATAATTATTGAAATTATGGAGTCTATGGAACTATGACCAAGATGAAAGGACTTTTACAGCTAAATCAAATCATACTTGAAAAATGAAATAGTTAACACCTAGAAACCATGATTCTGATAAAAATTATTAATAATTGGATATTCAAACATTATAAGTGTATAATATATGATATTTTAAGTTTTAAAAGTTTTCTAAAATATAATTATTATATATATGAATTTATTATATAGGACTATAGAGTTTATATGAATCAAGTGAGGCATAAAGTAATGTTTCTTCATTTCAATATTTTTTCATTGAGGCATGTTTTATGGTATGATTCTATTTCTATTTATTAGGTTTTTATAATACCCTTTATATATTTAATACCATGGATCTTTATTAATTATTATTTTTATGTTAAAATTAAAATAATTTTTTCCAGGGTGTTTTTATTTGAAATATACTAAAGTGGTAAGATTTTATCACATCTAATTTAATTCTTTGGGAAATATATTATATTATTCACCTATCATATTTTATGATGTGTATCTACTATGAATTTTATTTTTTATATTAAATGTATATTTATATTCATGGTATATAAGGTTTTGTTTTATGTTATTTCTTTTATATGGGATATGATTCTAAAGTTACCAAACCTGTTGGGGGTATTACGTTACAATCTCATTTTTATAAGATTTTTTATGTTTAAATTTATGATGATGAAGTTATAAAATATAAATATAATAAATATTATTTCATTTCTTATCCTTTGGTTATTTTTTTAAATCACAAGTTTTTCATTCATTTTCCTATAATGAAGTACTCAAAAGTTTGAATAAATGATGTAAAGGAAAATTGAATATGTTTTTCTATTTAGATATGAATCATTTCTTATATGCCCAGATTTTCTAAAAAATATTTTCTAGAATGATTTTAATATTGTTAAATTGTTTTTTAAGGTTATTTTTACACATGATTGACTTTACATCAAATGGTTTAAAAGTAATATTCTTGTCTTTTTTTCAAATAAGGATATTTTTTCTAATGTTTTCAAACAAAAATTTGTTTTAATGTACACCGTATGGAAAAAAAATATTCCAGAGTCATAATTAATCATTTATTTTAATATTACTTTACATGTTTCTATGGTTATTTTATATGAGAATTATTTTATTAATATTTTTTTATATTTCTTATTTTAAATACATTATTTCAAATTGAAAAGGGAATTATCCTCAAGAAATATTTCAGTGATATTTTAAAGGAATTATTTATCTAAGATAACATCCTTTGATATTACTTATGCTTCAATGGGGATATGGTCTAGTGATACAATACTTATTATTTATCTCTAAAGTTTTTTATTATGATGATGAAATATTTATAAAATCCATTTTCTATTACATGGGATAAGATATGGTGAGATGATAAACATTTTTATTATATTATATTATACATATGAAAGGATTGTGATTATGTCACAGGTGGTTTCATTATATTCATATAATTAATTGGGTAAATATCATTGTTTTATGTGATTATTGTGTACCCAAGGGGTCATCCTAAGCTCAAAAGTGGATACACTTAAGGTTATCCCAATCCCAAAGAAGTTACAGAAGTGGTTATCCCAAGCCTAACATGCGATGATTAACTTCGTGGGTATCCTTAACATGACATTTCTATGATTATGATAATTCCACATTTAATGTCACCCTTTTGTTACATGATATTATTCCAATGTTATCCACTCATGGATCATTTTGTTTAATTACTTTATGATTCATGTATTATGAACTGTAATATTTATTATATGACTCAAGATTGTGATCTATAAATTCATGGGTCATTATTTTCAAATGTGAAGTCAAATGTTATCATACCCATATAACCATGTTATTATTAAAAGTGATAATTTATTGATATATCCCTTATTTGCCATTGTTGATCATTTGAGGTCACCTTTTTTATTTTTTATTTTTCCTAGATTATGAATAATGGTTTTAAGTATGATATATCCATGATAATAGTTAGTTTTGAAAAAAATAGTGGTAGATGTAGTAGATATTTTATATATTGATTGTTTATGTATCCAGGTTTCAATATACACTAAACCTTTATGTATTTTTCATATATCATAATGAAATATAATGACTATTTTCCAAACCAGATATAATATTTATTTTCTAAATTCTTATGTTGATATATAAATGCATTGAAATTTTTATGTAAAACTTTAGGATATTAATCTATGATGGATGTAAAATCTATTTTATTGATTTTATCAATATTTTCTCATGTTATTTCCACCAAGTAAAAAAATAGATAGTCTCAACCAATAGTTCATAGTGTCAAACTCAACAACTAGTTTGATCCTGATCTCCCTTAAAGATATATAACATTATTTTCAAGGATTTAAAATGTACTTTACATGTACAAAAATCAATGTGTGCTTTAAAAACTATCAACCAATACATTATTAGATTTAGATCAGCAATTTGCATCTCTAAAATGGAAAAAATCCAAACAAAATGACCCCCATCAATAGATATAAAACATGTTACACATTTGAACACTATATACTCCCATTTCCCAATAGGTGTTTTGATGTTTATTACATGAAGCATGATTTACACATGCAACCTTATATGATTTATCACATAATAAGAAATAAAATAGTGGGATGCACATGAATTAATCAAAAATTTCATAAAATATATGATTATAATGATGGTACCTCACACTATTAAAAGATGTTATAGATTTTCAATAGATATTTTCCATACACCCTACATATTATTACAAGGTCCTATCATATAATTGTTTCACCTCTGTTATTGTTTTTGTGGCAGCGGAGTCAAGGTCTTCCTAGAATCACCTTTACTTTCTCAATTTTGGTGTCAAGAACTATTATTAGAAGACATACCCATCTGAGTATAAGATAAATGCAATACATTGTATCTATTTTATCTAGTTTTACTTAGGGTTATGGTACAATATCCTATATCATTTCCCATTGACTAAAATTTTTTACACATTGGATATTGTTTTTTTAGAGTCCTTTTTCTTATGATCCAACAATCTACATTGAAAAAAAACCTAATATGGTGCTCTAACTTGAAGGAAAAGTAAATGATCTAGTCAATTGGTTCTCTAGTTCAGTTCTTTATTAATAATAATTTTCCCTTTTCAAATTATTTACAACATTGGAGTTCCCACTTGTACCCATATGGGTTCAAGTTTTTCTCCCATCATAGGTTCCAACAATGTCTTTTTCTACCATAAACACTCTATTGACCATTTTAGTATAGTAATAAATATAATAATATAACTACTTTAGAAAAAAAATCTATTAACAGTCTCACCTCAATTATATGTTCTCTTAGGTAATCTCTAACTATGAACTCTAGAGAAAATTGAGTTAAATTCATGAGCATATCTACATAATCCATGTTAAATATATTTTAATTCTTGAGAGAAAATAAATTCATTATCTTTGTGATCTTGAAGTTATGTGAGAGGAACTATTTGTTTGAAAATTCCTCAAACCCTTTCCTAGTAAGTTATTTTTTATGTTTAATATAAATGACTATATCCCACCAATTCCTAAAAAATAATATATAATGTATACAACTATCCTTACAATGATACTTGTTAGGGATTCTAGAGAATTAATGATTCTATTAATCTGGCCAAGTCATAAATCATTATTTTCTGTTCGTGAATCCCCTAAATATATTAGTGAATTTTTATTCTTAAATTATAATTATTTATTATCATGGTATGGTAGTTGAATCTATTTTCTCTCATCAACACCATATAAGGCTTTAACCATACTCAGGATGAGTTTTTAATTCACATATGGTTCAAGTTGAATCAAATTTTCAGCCACATCCCCCTATTGATTTCCCAATCATTGTACTAGTTCAATCTCTCAATAACCATATCCAATTACTATTAGTCACTACATTACTACTAAACTAATGAATTATGATATTTCAAATAATAAAAAAAGTTGAAAAAAAAAATCTACATGCATCAAACATAACATGGATAATGAAGTCCTAGTGGGAAGTCTCTATACAAATGCTTGATACTACACACTCATCAGCTAAACCATTGATAAAGAGATTATTATATGATTAAAGTTGTGTTTGAATTACTTTTGTACATTAATTAAACTGGTAACTTGAATCTCATTATAAATATTTTAGTTTTTCCTTTTTATAATCAAAAATTCGTTTTCCAACACATCATATATCTAGAACTATCGTCCTAATAGACAAAATACACCAAACTAATAACATTAGTAACATAAATCCCCTAAACCAATGTAATAAGATGAGGAGAAGTTGTAACTGACCATAAGTGATTTCCCTAAGACACTAAAGGGTGATAATAAATCCCCCGAAATTACTATATATTTGTGGGATGATTTTCAATTTAACACTAATAACTTTTAAATAAAAATAATATAAACAAAACCAAGATATTATATGATCCATTATAGTAAACATGAAAACTTAAAATCCAGGGAAAAAAGATCAATAAGATTATCACCATAAGGTAAGATACGATATTATGAAAAAAATAATACACCCTTATGCATTGAAACCAGTTTGGAATCACTCCAAAAATCCAATGTGAATATCTTGAAGCTCTAAACATAATTAAAAATTCCATAGAATCAAGATTCCAAAAAAGTAAAATATGAAATATTCCATTTAACAATTTCATTAAATAATGCCTACATACGAGCCAAGGTTCGCGTGTAAGTTTGAGTATATCAACTTGGTAATAAATCTTATACAAGCTTCCCACATAGGTCACTAAGTAAAGATAAATTTTTCACAATTTATATAAAACAATTATTAATAAAAAAATTTGTCATGAAAATTTTATATTAAAGAGAAAAATTGAAATATAAAACCTATTTATATCAAATCATAATTAAACCTGATTTCATTTATTAACTAATTCAATAAACAAGTAATTTTATGAGTAATATATCCATTATTTATTCTTGGTATACCCATACCAAATACTAACACACACATGCAAGAATCAAAGTTTATTGTCCCAATACTCGTGAGAGGAAACTCATCTTTTATAGTGAGTCATCACTTGGTTGTACACCCATACATACAAATTTGTGTGGGAAAAAATTAAGAATCCAACGACGCCATGGTTTCAACCTTCCCAATTGACATCATGTAACATCCCAAGTAAGTAATGAATAATATATATTCTTATCTATGTCTATTTATAAATTAGATAGTGGTTTTAGAGGCTTAAAATTAGAATAAATCCAATCTTAAGCATAAAATTCTCTAATATTTTTAAAAGATTATTTTACCACCTTTTAATGGAGAACCATTTTTAAATCTATATTTTGACAATTTTATAAGCTCTATTTTTCAAAATAAATTAATTATTTATGATTAGGACATTTAAATTTACTTTGGATAAATTTTTGGTATTTTTCTGACCATGTTCATTTTTTAATGAATAGTGAAAAATACTGCATTTTACATCAAAACTGCATTTTCATCAAATTTAATTATATGGTTAAATTATCTTTTTAATTGGTTTTAAAGTGTAATTAGAATATATTTTTACCATTTAATCCAATGGTGTTCATTATAATTAATTTCACTATGGAGTTGGGCATAAACAAGTGCCAAAATTTTCATAGATATTGTTTCAAAAAAAACCGCTATTTGTTTGGACAACAGGGATTATTTTTAAATTAATTATTGCAATATCTATGTTTGGAATTTGGTATAATTGATTCCATATTTGGAATCAGAAGGTCTAAATTATGTAATTAAGACACTTTTTTTTTGGACATTATGAATAGTAACGACGGTAATTATCTTTAATTATCTTGATTAATTAGTAATCAGGTAGTTAAGGATAATAAAATAATATCATAATAATAAAAAAATGACCCCAACATGTGTCCTAATGCTACTGGTTGTGTGATGACCAACCATGGGATGCTTTTTTCCAAACTTAGGGACCCCATGGAATCACTTTTGGGTGAAAGTGACACTTTATCTTTTTATTTTTAAAGAAAGGAGAATATCACTAAAGAATGTATCACCTGAGTAAAAAAATTTAATTTTGTCTACATAAATGATATATTGGACTATAAATAGTCATTGTAAATATAAAAAGATTTCCTACATCATAGTATTTTTTTATAATTTTTAGACATTAAATAAATTAAATTATTTATGACATCATGATGATGCAGCGATTACCTCATTAATGAATGATTTAAATAAAATGAAAATATAATGTTAAATCTAAGACATAAACTTGTCAAATACCTATTGGATGAGTATATTTCGAACCCTTATAACCTTTTCCTTGAAATATATCAATGTGAGACCTTTAAAATCCGATTCTCATTTTAATATAAAGTAACATTTTATAACTTTCCAAGAGTGCCCCTCCTCTCCTCTTATAAAAGGCCCCCACCTCTACCTCCTTACCCAAACATCTCAAGACTTTGGTTCGGCCAATATCTACTCATTTTATCTCTCCACATCCCTTTCTTAATCATATAATCCTTACCTTAGGCATAAATCTCCTTAAGAAACCCTTTTGGTTCAAACCAAGAGGAGTTACCCGATTTAAAGATAAAGTCTTCTTTAATGTTCTTTTGTTTTATTTTGCTTCTCCAACCCCCTAAAATATTTTTATTCATTTATTTTATAACAAAACGAGTATATTAAATATACTAGGATTTTTGTATAAGAATTATTAGATCTAAACTTACACACATCTACATCTAATGGTTAAAGAGCATACTGTTTTCGTGGATGGCGAATTTCTGCCTCACGAAACGATGATTACTCAACATTCTTCTAACACCTTAAAAGGTTAAAATTAAGATTTCACTATATTTATATAAGATATATAATATGTTTATGTTTTCTTTAAGATTCTGTATTTTTCATTCATGGAATACCTTTATGGTTTCCATTATGGGTAAATGTGATATCTTCATTTTAGGAAGTGCGGACTACCGCCCCCTCAAAGTGATTTGATTTTTTAATTCCATATGTGGGATGTATAAAGGATGGAGTTAATGATATTATATGTTATATTATACTGGAATTATAATATACCATTATATCATTATGATTCCATTCCATAAAATACGAAATAGAAATGAAAGTAGTGTTCATGCGTACGTACAGCTTACTGTCTCCATGAATGGTGCATTTCATTTCTTACCTCTAAATGTTATATAATATTATAAATTCATGTATATAATGGATATATTTGATATATATGATATCTAAATCATGAATATAACTCATGATATAATGGATACATTAAAAACTTGTAATTATAAAGAGTTTATTTTTGACTCAAGTACCAATGATCGACAAAACGACCATTATTAAATTAAATAATTACATAGTGTTCATAACATGTTAATAAGTGATATAAAAAAGAATAATGAACTTGAAAAAGGTTCTTAACCAAGTAGAAATTAACTCAAGTTTATTATTCAGGAGGTTAAAGAACGATCAAGTCAAGTTGAACCCGAGGTAAAGGACTCGTCTCAATCTCCTTTCATTGAGGAATATTTTGTTTTATACACAACTTTCTTTTATATGGTTTATAAACCCCTTTTACTTTTACGTTTATTAAAAAGGAATCTTTTTTATACGAATTTCTTACTAAATGACAAAAGGGAATGTTTTTCTGTCGTACGTATGCGGCGGCAACGACTTCTCTGCCGTCGTGACCATTATTTGAGTTTCGGCTTCCTCTAGAAGCCATAACATTTTTTAAATTGAAAATAAATACCATGTTTTAATTTTCTTTTATTTTGGTATTGAAAATGGTTTTGATAATGTTTTTATTATGTCAATGTGTTGTATTAATATCTTGTGATTGAAATGTGGAAATGTTATGTTTCCTTTATGCATGTTTTATGTGATACGATTATGTTATGGTTTTTGGGAATTGTTATGAAGATGGGTGGTTCTGTGATAAACTAAGGGTGGGTGAGCCCGATATAGCTCTCCAATGCATTGGGTAACGCGAAGGGGTTAAACGTTATGGTTTCTCCGAAGAGATTTAGGGAATATACTGTGATGGGTATTCCAAACATAACCATGAGGGTTACTCCCTACGTAAGAATGTTATGAATTCCTCAAGTTACCTTTATGTCTTATGATTTATATGAGTTATTAATAAATCTTATGATTTCATGAGGTATGTTAACATGCTTATGTTTTATGAGTAATGTAATATTTCATTGATTCTTATGTATACATGTACTAATGTTTACTTTCCGTATTTTTATATCCCTTACTGAGATTTTTATGCTCATCCCAAGTTTTTTAAATGTTTTTCACAGGTCAAGGGAAAGGTACATGATATGATGATAGTGTCGAGGAAGTTTCAAGAAAGAATCCATGTTTTATTTTAAATATGTTTCTGTTGATGGGAAAAATGAATACTATATTTTATGTAACCGCTTTGTTTAAATGTGGAATGTAATGAATGATTTATGATCTAATTCTCTAAAACTCTAAACCTGAAAAGATCCTCAATGTGTATTCTTGAAATAACTCAAGAATAAGTAATGTTTAAGGTTGGGGCCTTATAGTTGGTATCATAGGTCGGTTTAGATAACTTTAGGAGTTATAATTCTATTAAATGATTTTCCAAAAATATTTTTTTTGTGGTCAAATTGAAATTATATGGAATTTGAAGATTACCATGTTGCTTCATCTAAGACATGTTTGTTTAGAATGGTTTTCCGCAGAGGAAACATAGATGGAATACTAGGAACACATACAGAAGGAAATGACCTTCCGAATCATCATCCTCAGATGGTTGGAATTGGAACTGAATAGTTTGTTGCAGTAATGACGCAGTTTACTCAAGCGATAAATGGTGGTGGTATCCATGAACGAGATCATCCAGATCAACCGCAGAGGAACATGTCATTGGTGGAACATTTCATGAGGCAACATCCCCCGTCATTCAGAGGATCATCTGACACTGTGCTATTTGAAGGGTGGATTAAAGCACTAGAGATGATTTTCGATGTCATGGGGTGTTCAGACAATCAAAAGGTAAGTCTTGCTATTTACCGTTTGGAGGGTGAAGAAGATCAGTGGTGGTCGATGGTTAAAAATATCAGGTACACTGATGATATTGATGCTCTCTACTGGGATGAATTCAAAGGTATGTTTCTTGAGAAGTATTTTCCTAAGGCTGTTCGACTTAGGATGGAAAAACAATTCTTGGAATTGAGGAAAGAGGATGACTCAGTGGTTGCTTATGAAGAGAGGTTCACTCGATTGGCAAGGTACGCTCCAAATTTTATCATAGACATTGATAGTAAAATCAATCATTTTTACTCAGGATTAAATCCAAAATATCGAGAGGCATTAGCTTCTCGTGAGTTCAAAAGTTATGAAAATCTTGTTCGGTGTGCTGCGAAGGTGGAAATGGAGTTTTTCGGTGATCAAGTGTCCTATAAAAACCAATAGAAGAAGAGACCGAGGTGGCAGGAGAAAGGGAAAAATTCTTTAAAAAGGTCTGATGGTAAGAAAACTAAGTTTCTAGTTTGTGATAAATTTGGTAAAAGGCATGTTGTGGAATGTCTTCTAAATTCTGGAAAGTGCTACCGATGTGGTAAGATGGGACATAAGGCTCGTGATTTCACTGAAAAAGATTAGGGTGATGGTAAGACCAAATTTGATTTACAGTTAGTGAAATGTTTTAAGTGCAATGAGATGGGTCACTATGCAAATGAGTGTCCGACAAAGAGCTCGAGTGATGGGAAGTGGTTATACTACAAGCAGAAAGGGGTGGTGAAATCCTTTGCAACTACTTCAGCTGATGTTGGGCCATCAAATGAAGTGGTATATGGTACTTTGTTTGTTTTTTCAGATTATGCCAGTGTGTTGTTTGATTCGGGGTCTACACATTCTTTCATCTCTGAAAACATTTCTAGTAAAATGGGAATACCATCTCAAGATATTACTCTTGAACTTGTGGTAAAAACACCTGGGGGAAATGTTGTGGCAAAAAGAATTTATAAGAATCTTCCTATCCTTTTCCGTGGAAAGAACCTACTTGAAAACCTTATTGTTTTACCTCTAGTAGAGTTTGATGTTATCCTGGGTATGGATTGTCTCTCTATTTACCATGCTAAGATTGATTGTATAGCTAAAGAAGTTTCTTTTCAGAAATACTTTCAGTTTGTGTACAAGAATGAACCCTTACTGTTGATAACATATCAAGAGGTTGAGAAACTTGTAAAAGATGGAAATGAATGTTACCTTGAACATATTTTTGAAAACAAAGAAACTGTTCAGATTAATGATGTGTCAGTGGTAAATGAGTATCCTGATGTTTTTCCTGGTGATTTTCCTTAAATAATACTAGATCAGGAAGTTGAATTTACTGTTGACCTAGTTCCCGATGCCAATCCAATTTCAAAACCCCCTTATCGAATGGATCAAATTGAACTTTTACAGTTGAATTAGCAATTGAAATATTTATTAGATAAAGGTTTCATTCGACCTAGCACATCACCATGGGGTGCACCTTTTTTATTTGTTAAAAAGAAATATGGTTCAATGAGACTTTGCATTGATTATAGATGTAACACCCCGAGATTTTATGAAAAATATTATTTTTAATTTCATTAATGTCTTGTGTCTTACGATACACCTAAAAGAGCTTTCACAACACGCATCCTTGACTTTCCTTTCATTACATGCAATCGCGACCTTCCTCGATAGCGCGTGTAGTACGCAATACCGAGTTTCACTAAACAATGATATTCTAGTTAAATATTATTAAAACTAGCCATTATGAATAGTAATAAACACTTTTTGAAATTTTGTAAATTTATTTTTCAAAATGGACTTTATTTTTGGATTCGGAATATCGAAATTAGCTTAGGGTGAAATTTTGGTACTTTTCGGATAACTTTCATTTTCTGATGAATAGTGAAAATTACTAAATTTTAATTAAAAACGTCCTTTTTAATCGAAATAATTTATAGTTATAAATTAATAATTTGAGAGGTTTTAAAGTATATTTAGAATATATTTTCACAATTTAATACAATTTTGGTCATTGGATTTATTTCACATTTAAACCAGACATAAACAAGTGTCAATCTTTTGATAGTTATTATCTCTTGAGAACACGCTATTTGTTTAGACGACGGGAATTAATTTTTAAATTAATTAATGAAACTGATATGTTTTGAATTTGGTAAAATAGACATCATTTTTGAGTTCATAATATCAAATATAGCTTAGGCCTAATTTTTGGTATTTTTCTGGAAACTTTTATTTTTTGATGAATAGTGAAACCACTAAGTGGTAGTTAAAAAAATGAATTTTTCATAAAACATAATTTTACCGCTTCTGTGAGTGGAATTTCAAAACTCCGAGAGACACGGTTTATGTCAGTAAGTAAAATGTGGTTCAATGAGATGAAAATATTTTTTGGTGAATAGTAACTTTTTACTTTTTTACCACGGTTAAAAGTAAATAGTGTAATTAAGGGTAAAAATGATATTATTATTACCCTAACACATGTACTAATTCTATTGGATAAGTGTAATTCGACCAAAAACAACCTTAGGAATAAAATATGACCATTTAAGCCCACTTGGATTAGATTAGGACATTTATTATTAATTTATTTAAAGAAGGGTTAAAATAGTTAAAATCAAAGTTTAATAAGTAAATCATTTTTAATATGGGGTTATACATACGATAAATTTGACTATAAATATTAATTATAAAGATAAAAATATTTCCTACATAATCGTATTTTATTTTTAATTTTTAGACATTAAATAATTTAATTTATTTATGACACAAAGATGATGCAGTAATTATCTTATTAATGAAATATTGACATAATTGATGTTATAAATACCCAAATAAATGTAATTTGAGACTTTTTATGAAATAAAATAATTTTATAGGTTAATATGACATGTTATTATTGATTTAATTAACTTTTTTGGAACAAATAATTCTGTTATGATTTTCAAAAAAATCAATTACAAAATAGTGTCAAAATTGACATAAAATAGTTTTTAAAACAAATATTATATTATTAATTGTTATTTTATTCCTAAAAATCTAAGGTTAGTCCAAATGACTTATATAAGGATATATATATATTAATAATAAACAACTTTGGGTTTGTTTGACTTCTTATAGTAATTTTATTAACCTTATAGTGTAAGAACACAAGAAGACACGGTAAAAGTAAAATTATTTTACTTAATGTTAAATCTAAATGATAAGGTTAAAATAGGAACCTAAACTTGTCTAAATTCTATTTGATGAGAGGATTTCTACCAATACCCACCTTAGATTCGAAATAAATCAATTTGGAGCTATTTAAAACCGAATTTGACTTTATAATAAAATAATAGTTTTAGTTATTCCAAAGGTGCCCCTCTCCTCCCTTATAAAAGGGAACCTCCCCCCTCTCTTCCTCACCCTACTTTGAGCCTTCAAGATCGGACAAACCCTTCCAAATTCTCTTCTCCACTTCTCTAGAAACATCCTAGAGGTTCTGGTCTTCTTCAAAGACCAATTTTAGTGCCCTAAAAGCAGATCTCATAGAGGCGCTTCAAAGAAGAGGTAATGTCCGTTACCAATTATTTCAACTTTATTTCTTCTTCCACTTCTTCTTATTAGGTTGTTTCATTATGAAGTAATAACATCAGTATCACTCATATACTGATATGTTATTATAAGTATGAAACAACCCTATTTCACCATCTATCCATCCTATAGAAAACGAAATCACCGCGCGTGCGTACGTACAGAATACCGTCTCCACACCGTGGTGTAATCTATTTTCCACCACCACCATACTTGGATGGGTATAATGGTGTACATAATAACTATATATGATTATTTTAAAGTAATAGTGATTCTGAAATAGTATACATACACTCCAATACAATTCCACGGTCATGAGAACGATATCATCGCTCATGCGTACATACGGACTACCGTCTCCACGATGCGATGAGATTCATTCTCCACGTTAACCATTCATGAATGATTATACAGTATATATAATAAGTAATCATGAAATATATGACATAATAATGATACTTGATTTATGTGTATATATATGTATCTCATCTACTTAATTCCATTCAACTCAATAAGGAAACGAAAACAGCGTTCATGCGTACGTACGGCCTACCGTCTTCATGAACGGTGTATTTCTTTCCATTTACTGATCTATTATATATATGTATATTCTGAATATATATTATACATAAATAATGTTTTATATTCTGGAATTAAGTAATCATTATCTAAGTAATCATATGAATAATTACAAGTCAAAACACGGACGACAAATAAAACGATTTTACCCAAAACGCTCTTTAACATGGAATTTACAAAAGAACGGGTAAAATAAAGTCATAAGTGAACCATATATGAGTATGCTTCTGGAATAAGTCAATTACATTATTTAAATCATTATACAGGAGGTTCGGACACTTACGAAGCAAATCGGACCTAAGGTAAGGGAAATATCACAATCTCATTTTTATCCGAGATTGTTTATGCTTTGGTATTTACCGGGGTGTATTTTATCATCCACATCCATGTTTCCTCAATATGTAATATGATTTCCATCCACTTATAATTGTTTAAATCTAATTTTACCCTTAGGTGAGTTTTGATTAAAAGATATGAAAGGAATATTTTGTTGTTTTTCGTACGAGGTACCCTTTTGACTTTTCCGAAAAAAGTACGAGAAGAATGTTTTTTTGAACTTATACGGCATGAATTGATTTTTAAAACAATATTTCCAAGAATCTTCCTTTAAAAGTTTTCATGTTTATTTTTAATCAAATTCTTTTAGTTTAGAATTGTATGACATATTAAGAAAGGAAAAGTGTTTTTGAAGTAGAAAGGATATTTTCCTCAAGAATGGAGTACAAGTGTTTTATCAAAATTATTTTCCATCTACGATAATAAAGGGTTCTGTTTTTATCCCTATTATAACATTTATTTGATTATGTTGTGATGGAATTATTTTTATGAAATCCTTTATCTTATATGAATTGTTTTATGATGTCATGTTGTTTAAGAATCCCATTTTTATTACATGGGTTATGCAATGATGTATGATTTATGATTTTGTGGCACACATAAGAATGGTATCATTATGAGATTGGTGGTACCTATATCTCCCTCCAATGCATTGGGTAAAGATTTTATATCTCATGAGATAGACATGGCTGGAACAGCAGGTTAAACCGGTTCAGTGAAACAGGACAGAAACGAGGAGTGAACTCGGTTCAGAAATGGGCTTGGTCCACTAAGATAGTCTTGTCAATGAGTCTTGACTAATAAGAAATTATTCTCTATTATTATGTGTGTGTTCCACAAAGTTTCATGTTTTATGTTATGATTATTGGGATTACATTTCACTACTATAACTTATCCCATGTTATGATATTATGATCTCTTTTGCAGGTTAAGATTTCCAAAATGTTATGTTCTTATTAATATGATGTGATTGATATTTCTTTTGATTACCCTTACTGAGCATTTTATCTCACCCTTTTATGTTTCTTTTCCCCAGGATATAAAGAAAGATTTTAGGTAAAAAAAAGGGAAGATCTTTACAGGAGATGTTGAAGATCTTTCACCATGATTTGAAGATTATATTCCGCATTTCCAAAGACACTAAACTATTACAGTCCTTGTGTGTGTGTTTCTTTTATGTACTAAGTATTCCGCAAAAGTATTGTAATGTCCATCTACGTTAAGCTTCGGGTCTCTAAAGTTGGTATCATAGGGAAGGTTTAGTCAACCTTTGGAAACTAGGACGCGAGAACTTTAGTGAGATCCCTAGAGATATGTCTATGGTATATCTAAGGATGTCCCTAAGTTTAAGTATACGTATAGGTTATAGTCCTTGAATTGCGCTAACGATCTTAGAATTTAACCTATGATGTTAGATATTGAGGGTACTCCCCCTTTACTATGTTGTTTTCCCTAGCATGATTTTTTCCTCTCACACTATTCTTTTTTGGTTTTCTAAAATGGCTGGAAACAGGAACATTCACGATAATGGAGGATATGACGGAAAATGGAATGATATTCTTCATGAGCAACCAAATGAAATGGGATTTGGAAGTCCAAACATCATTATTATGCCTAATCAGAAATCTCATAATATGTTCAACAATCTCAACTTTGGTAAGTTTCCCAACTCAGATAATAAGAGAAAGATGGAGTTTCATGATGATCATAGAGGAAAGAAAGTTCAATTTCCCTCATGTAAATCATGTGGGAAGAGGCATCGAGGATATTGTTTCAAGGGAACTGGAAGATGCTTTGGGTGTGGAAAAGAAGGAAACAAAGCCAGTAAGTGCAAAGGAAAAGGTTCAGTTAACACCATGGATGAGGATAATGGTATTTCTACGACCTCAATAATGGTTAAATGTTTTAAATTTTGAATGTATGGGCATTATGCAAACCAATTCCCTAATGGAATGTCTCATGAAGAGAATCAGTAAGGCCGTATGGGTAGTATTTATGTTGATGATGATGAAGAGACTGCAAATGATATGTGAGATGAAAGAATTGTTGAAGCTCGGTCAATGGTTTAAGAAGGTAGTGGGATGATTACATGTTTATCAAGTGTAATGTTGTATAAGTAATCTCATGGTACTATGGAATAAAGAGACATCAAAGGATTGTTACATTGTTGTCTTTCCTTGAGTTTTGAAAGTGTATGATTAATGGTACCAGTATCCATTAAAGGTTATTCAGATATTTTTGGAATATAGATGATATGAGCTTAATGAAGGGATAAGGAGAAAATTAAATGTTTGATAGTATTCATGATCTCATGACTGATATAAGGAGAATGTTATATCATGGTTTGAGTATATAGAATTTTTGGATTTTGGTATGTGGAAAGAGTTAACTTTTGACAGCATTAATGTTTTCACTAAGGTTCAATGGGTATTCATTCTTCAATAGAATACATGATTAAGGTATTCACATGTTTGTAATTTTACCAACAAGATATATCTTATGATATATGGGGGATAAATTATGGCATTCACATGATTGTTATTTGACATTTCAAGTAATCATTTTCTTTATACTATGAGCTTGGACCGAAGTATTTTAGATAAGCCTAAAGATTGGAATGGATTATGTTGGACATAAGTTAGTATTGTTTAAGGATAGAACTTTTTTTATATTATTTATGGGATGTTATAGTAATGTAGTTTTAGAAAAAGGACAAACTGCAGGACGAGAGACAACCCATCGCATCGGACAAGGCTGTGGGATTCGAACCCACAACCGAAGTGCGACTGGCCTTTATCGCCTACCACTGGCCTACAGGAAGTCCTTGTTTATTAGAAACTAGTTTTATTATATTAATCAGTATGATATATGAATTATAAGTCCATTTTAGGAACCATATATGATTAATCTCACTATAGATGGACTTAGGTATTTTTTGATAACTTTTCTAACCTTTTGTTTGAGATAGATGGAATGACCCATCATTCTATCACATGATCTGCTAACACATCACGAATGACAAATTCAACTTCATTTATTTAAGAGATAAAGTGGAAATTGTCCAAAGAACGACTAACGATGAGACTATACCAAAATCACGAAAGTATTTATTCTAATTCCAATTTCATCAACTTTAGGGAAATGATCTTGAAAACCAAAAATGTTGTCCTAGTGCTCTTATATCTGATGAATTAGATGGTACCTTAGATCGTCACAAATTTATGGCTTTGTGATTTCTGGATTTTCCATAGCCATGTTCTCTACCACTCTCCATCAGAACATGATGGTTAGATTTCTCTTCCATATCCATATTTTCTCCAATGTGGAAACCCAATGATTAGTTTATTTGGGTAAATGTTACGTTTCATACATTTGTTTTTAAAGATTGGTTTTGCTATTCGTTTTTACTATGTGGGTTTCTATTAAAGAAGATTTTGAGTAGTAAACCATTTATAAACCCGACGAATTTTGAGGGCGAAATTCATTTTAAGGGGGGTAGAATGTAACACCCCGAGATTTTATGAAAAATATTCTTTTTAATTTCATTAATGTCTTTTGTTGTACACTACACCTAAAGGAGCATTCACAACATGCATCCTTTACTTTCCTTTCATTACACATAATCGCGACCTTCCTCGATAGCGCGTGTAGTACGTAATACCGAGTTTCACTAAACAACGATATAATATTTAAATATTATTAAAACTAGCCGTTATGAATAGTAATAACAAATTTTTGAAATTTTGTACATTTATTTTTCAAAATGGACTTCATTTTTGGATTTGTAATATCGAAATTAGCTTAGGGTGAAATTTTGGTACTTTTCGGATAACTTTCATTTTCTGATGAATAGTGAAAATTACTAAATTTTAATTAAAAACATCCTTTTCAATCGAAATAATTAATAGTGATAAATTATTAATTTGAGTGGTTTTAAAGTATATTTAGAATATATTTTTACAATTTAATACAATGTTTTTCATTGTATGTAATTTCACATTTAAACCAGACATAAACAAGTGTCAATGTTTTGATAGTTATTATCTCTTAAGAACATGCTATTTGTTTAGACGATGGGAATTAATTTTTAAATTAATTAATGCAACTGATATGTTTTGAATTTGGTAAAATAGACATCATTTTTGAGTTAATAATATCAAATATAGCTTCGGCCTAATTTTTGGTATTTTTCTGGAAACTTTCATTTTTTGATGAATAGTGAAACCACTAAGTGGTAGTTAAAAAAATGATTTTTTCATAAAACGTAATTTTAACGCTTCTGTGAGTGGAATTTCAAAAATCTGAGAGACACAGTTTATTTTAGAATGTAAAATGTGGTTCAATGAGAGGAAAATAATTTTTGGTGAATAGTAACTTTTTACTTTTTTTACCACGGTTAAAAGTAAATGGTGTAATTAAGGGTAAAAATGATATTATTATTACCCTAACACATGTCCTAATTCTATTGGATAAGTTTAATTCGACCAAAAAAAACCTTTTGAATAAAATATGACCATTTAGACCCACTTGGATTAGATTAGGACATTTATTATTAATTTATTTAAAGAAGGGTTAAAATAGATAAAATCAAATTTTAATAAGTAAATAATTTTTAATATAGGGTTATACATCAGATAAATTCGACTATAAATATTAATTATAAAGATAAAAATATTTCCTACATAATGGTATTTTATTTGTAATTTTTATACATTAAATAATTTAATTTATTTACGACACAAAGATGATGCAGTAATTATCTTATTAATGAAATATTGACATAATTGATCTTATAAACACCCAAATAAATATAATTTGAGACTTTTTCTGAAATAAACTAATTTTATATGTTAATATTACATGTTATTATTTATTTAATTAACTTTTTTAGAACTAATAATTCTGTTATGATTTTCAAAAAAATCAATTACAAAATAGTGTCAAAATTGACATAAAATAGTTTTTAAAACAAATGTTATATTATTAATTGTTATTTTATTCCTAAAAATCTAACGTTCATCCAAATGACTTAGATAAGGTTATATATATTAATAATAAATATCTTGGGGTTCTTTTTTCTTCTTATAGTAAGTTTATTAACCTTATAGTGTAAGAACACAAGAAGACACGGTAAAAGTAAAATTATTTTACTTAATGTTAAATCTAAATAATAAGGTTAAAATAGGAACCTAAACTTTTCTAAATTCTATTGGATGATATGATTTAGACCCATCCACACCTTAGCTTCGAAATAAATCAATTTGGAGCTATTTAAAACCGAATTTGAATTTATAATAAAATAATAGTTTTAGTTATTCCAAAGGTGCCCCTCTTCTCCCTTATTAAAGGGCACCTCCTCCCTCTCTTACTCACACCACATTGAGCCTTCAAGCTCATACAACCCCTGAAAAATTCTCTTCTTAGCTTCCCTAGAAACATCCTAGAGGTTCTGGTATTCTTTAAAGACCAATTTTAGTGCCCTAAAAGGAGATCTCAAAGAGGCGCTTCAAAGAAGAGGTAATGTCCGTTACCAATTCTTTCAACTTTATTTCTTCTTCCAATTATTCTTCTTAGATTGTTTCCTTAGGAAGTAATAAAATAAGTATCACTCATATACTGATATGTTATTATAAGTATGAAACAACCATATTTCACCATCTATCCATCCTACGGAAAATGAAATCATCGCGCGTGTGTACGTACGGAATACCGTCTCCACGTCGTGGTGTAATCTATTTTCCACCACCACCTTACTTGGATGGGTATAATGGTGTACATAATAACTATATATGATTATTTTAAAGTGATATTGATTCTTAAATAGTACACATACACTCCAATACAATTCCACGATCATGAGAACGATATCATCGCTCGTGCGTACGTACGGACTACCGTCTCCACGACGTGATGAGATTCATTCTCCACGTTAACCATTCATGAATCATTATATAGTATATATAATAAGTAATCATGAAATATATGACATAATAATGATACTGGATTTATGTGTATATATATGTATGTCATCTACTTAATTCCATTCAACTCAATAAGGAAACGAAAACAGCGTTCATGCGTACGTACGACCTACTATCTCCATGAACGGTGTATTTATTTCCATTTACTAATCTATTATATATATGTATATTCTGAATATATATTATACATAAATCATGTTTTATATTCTGGAATTAAGTAATCATATGAATAATTACAAGTCAAAACACGGACGACAAATAAAATGATTTTACCCAAAACGCTCTTTAACATGGAATTTACAAAAGAACGGGTAAAATAAAGTCATAAGTGAACCATATATGAGTATGATTCTGGAATAAGTCAATGAAATTATTTAAATCATTATACAGGAGGTTCGGACACTTACGAAGAAAATCGGACCTACGGTAAGGGAAATATCACAATCTCATTTTTATCCGAGATTCTTTATGCTTTGGTATTTACTGGGGTGTATTTTATCATCCACATCCATGTTTCCTCAATATGTAATATTATTTCCATAAACCTAAAATTGATTAAATCCAATTTTACCCTTAGTTGATTTTTGAGTAAAAGATATGAAATGAATCTTTTGTCGTTTTTTGTACGAGGTACCCTTTTGACTTTTCCGAAAAAAGTACGAGAAGAATGTTTTTTTTAACTTATACGGCATGAATGGATTTTTAAAACAATATTTCCAAGAATATTACTTTACAAGTTTTCAAGTTTATTTTTAATCAACTTCTTTTAGTTTAGAATTGTATGACATATTAATAAAGGAAAAGTGTTTTTCAAGTAGAAAGGATATTTTCCTCAAGAATGGAGTTCAATTGTTTTATCAAAATTATTTTCCATCTAAGATAATAAAGGGTTATATTTTTATCCCTATTATTAAATTTATTTGATTATGTTGTGATGGAATTATTTTTATGAAATCCTTTATCTTATATGAATTGTTTTATGATGTCATGTTTTTTAAGAATCCCATTTTTATTACATGGGTTATGCAATGATGTATGATTTATGATTTTGTGGAACACATAAGAATGGTATCATTATGAGATGGGTGGGACCTATTTCTCCCTCCAATGCATTGGGTAAAGATTTTATATCTCATGAGATAGACATGGCTGGAACAGCAGGTTAAATCGGTTCAGTGAAACCGGACTGAAACGAGGAGTGAACTCAGTTCAGAAATGTGCTTTGTCCACAAAGATAGTCTTGGCAATGAGTCTTGACTAATAAGAAATGATTCTCTATGATTATGTGTGTATGCCACAAAGTTTCATGTTTTACGTTATGATTATTGGGATTACATTTCACTACTATGACTTATCCCATGTTATGATATTATGATCTCTTTTGCAGGTTAAGATTTCCAAAATATTATGTTCTTATGAATATGATGTGATTGATATTTCTTTTATTTACCCTTAATGAGAATTTGAGATCACCCTTTTATGTTTTCTTTTCCCCGGGATATAAAGAATGCTTTTAGGTAAAAAAAAAGGGAAGATCTTTATGGGAGATGTTGAAGATCTTTCACCATGATTAGAAGATTATATTCCGAGTTTCCAAAGACACTAAACTATTACGGTTCTTGTGTGTTTGTTTCTGTTATGTACTAAGAATTCCACAAAAGTAGTGTAATTTCCATGTATTTTAAGATTCAGGTCTCTACAATAGAGCCCTGAATAACATCACTGTTAAGAACAAATATCATTTTCCTCATATCGATGATTTGTTGGATCAGCTCCACGGAGCTAAGTATTTTTCAAAGATTGACCTGAGATCGGGGTACCATCAGTTGAAGGTAAAGGAAGATGATATTCTGAAGACCGTGTTTCGTACAAGATATAACCATTATGAATTTATAGTTATGCCTTTTGGGCTAACCAATGCACCTGCTGTATTCATGGACTTATTGAATAGAATTTTCCATGAGTTCTTGGATAAGTTTATGGTTGTTTTCATTGATGATATTTTATTGTTTTCTAAAAGTAAAGAAGAGCATGAAAGTAATTTAAGGGTTATTTTTCAAACCTTAAAAGAAAATAAATTTTATGGGAAATTCAGCAAGTGTGAGTTTTGGTTGCAACAAATTTCTTTCCTTGGTCATATTGTTTCTAAAGATGGAATAACTGTTGATCCTGCAAAAACAAAGGTTTTTTAAGAATGGCCAAGACCCACAACTGTAAGAGAGATTCGTAGCTTCCTTTTTTTGGTAGGATATTACCGAAGGTTTGTTAGAAAATTTTCACGGTTATCTAGTCCAATGACTAAGCTAACTCAGAAGGGTTTTAAGTTTATCTGGACAAAAGAATGTGATGATTGTTTTTAGGAACTGAAAAGAAGATTGATGAAATCTCCAGTTTTGGCACTACCTTCCAGGAATGGGGAGTTTGTTATCTACAGTGATGCTTCATTGAAAGAAATTGGTTGCGTCCTAATGCAGAATCATTAGGTAATTGCTTATGCTTCACATCAGTTGAAAACTCATGAGGTAAATTACCCTACACATGATTTGGAATTAGCTGTTGTTGTTTTCATTTTAAAAATTTTGAGGCATCATTTGTATGGTGTAAAGTGTGAAATATATACTGATCACAAAAGTTTAAAGAATATATTCACTCAGAAAGAATTTAACATGAGACAGAGGAGATGGCTAGAATTAATCAAGGATTATTATTGTACAATTCATTACCATCCGGGAAAATCAAGTAAAGTGGCTGATGCTTTGAGTCAAAAAAGTAATGCTTCATTAACAATGTTGAATTTGGAACGTGATCCTTTGGTTAAGGATTTGATGAACTTTGGCATTGAAGTTGTTGGTTCAGGATGTCCTTCTATTTTGTTTCAGGTATCAGTGAAATCATCTATATCAGACAGAATTAAGCAAGCAAAGAAGCAAGATAGTGAGTTGCAAAAAAAGGTAGAGTTGGTTTAGAAGGGTAAGATTCCTGAATTCAACATTAATAATGATTTTTTTTTTTGAGATTTGGGAAGATATTGTGTGTGCCTCATGATTCATAGTTGAAGAGAGAGTTGTTATGTGAAGCTCATAGTTCTCCGTTTTCAGTTCATCCAGGCAGTACTAAGATGTATAGAGATCTTCGAGAGTATTACTGGTGGGACGGAATGAAAAGAGATATTGCTGATTTTACTGTGAAGTGTTTGACTTGTCAATAGGTTAAAGCAGAGTGGAAGTTACCAAAAGGGATTCTTCAGCCTTTACCAGTTTCAGAGTGGAAATAGGAGAATATATCCATGGAATTCATTGTGGGATTGCCGAAGACACCTCGAGGTAATAATGCAATCTGGGTTATTGTTGATTTCTTGACTAAATCTACTCATTTCCTTGATATACGAGATAATTTTTTTCAAGATCAACTTTCCCGTTTGTATATTAAAGAGATAGTCATGTTACATGGAGTTCATCTCTCCATTGTATCTGACCGTGATCCCAGGTTCACTTCTAACTTTTGGAAAGGCCTTCAGAAGTCATTGGGTACTGAATTAAATTTTAGTACATCTTTTCATCCTCAATCAGATGGGTAGTCAGAATGAATGATTCAGACTTTGGAAGATATGCTACGTTCTTGTTCGATGGATTATCAAGGAAGTTGGGACTAACATCTTTCTTTGGTTGAGTTTTCTTATAATAATAGTTTTCATTCCTGTATACAGATGGAACCATTTGAGGCATTATTTGGGAAGCGGTGTCGAACTCCAGCTTTCTGGGATGAAGTGGGTGAAAGGAAGTTGATGGGACCGGAATTGGTAGAAGAGTTGGCAGAAAAAGTTCAGCCAATACAGAGACACATGAGAACAGCTCAGAACAGGCAGAAGAGTTATGCAGGCAACAGGAGGAAGGGTCACTCTTTTGAGGTAGGCGATCATGTTTTTCTCAAAGTATCACCATGGAAAACTGTGATGCGATTTGGTAAGAAATGAAATTTGAGTCCAAGGTTCATTGGACCATAAGAAATTCTGGAGAGAGTTGGATCAGTTTCATAACAAGTGGATTTACCTCCAAGTTTATCTCAGGTACACAATTTGTTTCATATTTCAATGTTAAGGAAGTACAAGCCAGATCCATCTCATGTTTTGAGTCCAGAGGTAGTTCAGCTGGAATAGAATCTATCTTATAAGGAACAAACAGTCCAGATTCTTGACCACAGGGAGAAAGTTTTACAGAATAAGGTGATTCTTCAAGTAATGTTTTTGTGGAAATACCACATGATTTAAGAGGCAACATGGGAATCTGAAAATGGAATGAGGGATAAATACCCCCACTTATTCGATAAGTAAATAAATTGTGGGGATGAAATTTTATAAATGGGGGAAGGATGTAACATCCCAAGTAAGTAATTAGTAATATATATTCTTATCTATGTCTATTTATGAATTAGATAGTGGTTTTAGAGGCTTAAAATGAGAATAAATCCAATCTTAAGCATAGAATTCTCTAATATTTTTAAAAGATTGTTTTATCGCCTTTTGATGGAGAACCATTTTTAAATATATATTTTGACAATTTTATAATCTCTATTTGTCAAAATAAACTTATTCTTTATGATTAGCACATTGAAATTTACTTTGGATAAATTTTTGGTATTTTTCTGACCATGTTCATTTTTTAATGAATAGTGAAAAATACTGCATTTTACATCAAAACTGCATTTTCATCTAATTTAATTGTATGGTTAGATTATCTTTTTAATGGTTTTTGAAGTGTAATTAGAATATATTTTTACCATTTAATCCAATGGTGTTCATTATAATTAATTTCACTTTGGAATTGGGCATAAACAAGTGCCAAACTTTTCATAGATATTGTTTCAAAAAAACCCGCTATTTGTTTTGACAATGGGAATTATTTTTAAATTCATTATTGAAATTTATATGTCTGTAATTTGGTAAAATTGATTCCATATTTGTAATCATAAGTTCCAAATTATTTAATTAATACTCTTTTGTTTTTGGACATTATGAATAGTAACGTCGGTATTTATCTTTAATTATCTTGATTAATTAGTAATCGGGTAGTTATGGATAATAAAATAATATAATAATAAAAAAATGACCCCAACATGTATCCTAATGCTACTGTTTGTGTCATGGCCAACCCTGGGATTCCTTTTTCCAAACTTAGGGACCCCATGGAATCACTCTTGGGTGAAAGTGACACTTTATCTTTTTATTTTTAAAGAAAGGAGAATATCACTAAAGAATGTATCACCTGAGTAAAAAAAATTAATTTTGTCTACATAGATGATCTCTTGGACTATAAATAGTCATTGGAAATCTAAAAATATTTCCTACATCATAGTATTTTTTTATAGTTTTTTGACATTAAATAAATTAAATTATTTGTGACATCATGATGATGCAGCGATTACCTCATTAATGAACGATTTAAATAAAATGAAAAGATAATGTAAAATCTAAGACTTACACTTGTCAAAGACCTATTGGATGAGTATATTTATAACCATTATCACCTTATACTTTAAATATATCAATGTGGGAACTTTAAAATCCGAAAATCATTTTAATATAAAGAAACATTTTATAACTTTCCAAGAGTGCCCCTCCTCTCCTCTTATAAAAGGCCCCCACCTATACCTCCTTACCCACACTTCTCAAGCCTTTGGATCAGCCACGATATGCTCCTTTTATCTCTCCACATCCCTCTATTCATTCTAGAAGCCTTACCTTAGGCATAAATCTCTTTAAGAAACCCTATTGGTTCAAACCAAGAGGAGTTACCCGATTTAAAGGTAAAGTCTTCTCTAATGTTCTTTTGTTTTATTTTTCTTCTCCAACCCCCTAAACTCTTTTTATTCATTTATTTTGTAACAAAACCAGTATATTAAATATACTAGGATGTTTTTATAGGAATTATTTGAGCTACACTTACACACACCTACATCTAATGTTTAAAGAGCATATTGTTTCCGTGGATGGCGAATTTCTGTCTCACGAAACGATGATTTCTCAATATTCTTCTAACACCTTCAATGGTGGCCATTAAGATGTCACTATATTTATATATGATATATAATATGTTTATGTTTTCCTTAAGCTTATTTATTTTTCATTTCATCCATACCTTTATGGTTTCCATTATGGGTAAATGCGATATCTTCATTTTAGGAAGTGCGGACTACCGCCCCCTCAAAGTGATTTGATTCGTTAATGCCATATGTGAGATGTATAAACGATGGACTTAATGATATTATATATGATATTATACTGGAATTATAATATACCTTTATATAATTATGATTCCATTCCATAAAATACGAAATAGAAATGGAATTAGCGTTCATGCATACGTACGGCTTACTGTCTCCATGAATGGTGCATTTCATTTCCTACCTCTAAATGTTATGTAATATTATAAAGGCATGTATATACTGGATATATATGATATATATGATATATAAATCATTAATATAACCCTGGATATAATGGATACATGAACAAATTGTAATTATAAAGAGTTTATTTTTTACTCAAGTACCAATGATCGACAAAATGACTATTATTAACTTAAATAATTACATAGTGTTCATAACATGGTAATAAGTGTTATAAAAAAAGAATAATTAACTTGATAAAGGTTCCTAAGAAAGTAGAAATTAACTCAAGTTTATTATTCAGGAGGTTAAAGAACGATCAAGTTAAGTCGGACCCGAGGTAAGGGACTTCGTCTCAATCTCTTCTCATAGAGGCATATTTTGTTTTATACACAACATTCTTTTATACTGTGTATAAACCCCTATGAATTTTATGTTTATTCAAAAGGAATATTTTTTATACGAATCATTTAATAAAAGTCAAAAGGGAATGATTTTTTTGTCGTACGTATGCGGTGACAACGACTTCTCCGCCGTCGTGACCATTATATGAGTTTCGGCTACCTCTACAAGCCATGACTTTTTTTTAATGAAAAATAAATACCATGTTTTACTTTTCTTTTATTTTGGTATTGAAAATGGTTTTTATAATGTTTTTATTATATCATTGTGTTGTATTGATATCTTGTGATTTAAATGTGGAAATGTTATGTTTCCTTTATGCATGTTTTACGTCAAATGATTATGTTATGGTTCTTGGGCATTGTTATGAAGACGGGTGGTTCCATGATAAACTAATGGCGGGTGAGCCCGATATAGCTCTCCAATGCATTGGGTAACGCAAAGGGGTTAAACTTTAAGGTTTCTCTGAAGAGATTTAGAGAATATACTTTGATGGGTATTCCAAACGTAACCATGAGGGTTACTCCCTACGTAAGAATGTTATGAGTGCCTCAAGTTACCTTTATGTCTTATGATTTCTATGAGTTATTCATAAATCTTATGATTTCATGAGGTATGTTAACGTGATTATGTTTTATAAATAAAGTAAGATTTCATTGATTCTTATGTATACATGTACTAATGTTTCCTTTCCATATTTCTATATCCCTTACTGAGCTTTTTAGGCTCATCCCAAGTTTTTTAAATGTTTTTCAGAGGTCAAGGGAAAGGTACACGATATGATGATAGTGTCAAGGAAGTGTCAAGAAAGAATCCATGTTTTATTTTAAATATGTTTCCATTGATGGTAAAAATGAATACTGTCTTTTATGTAACCGCTTTGTTTAAATGTGGAATGTAATGCATGATTTATGAATTAATTCTCTAAAACTCTAAACCTGAAAATATCCTCTACGTGTATTCTTGAAATAACTCAAGAATAAGTAATGTTTAAGGTCGAGGCTTTATACATCGAATAAAAAGTTGCATACTATCTTGAAAATTCTATGTCATAGCTTCCTTATCCCCATCATAAATTAGGTAGAAGTGCTAAAGTTGTGTAAATTGTGTCACATACATTATATATGACATACCCCTGTGGGGAGATGCATTAATTTTCAAGCCCCATCATATATCGATGCATGGGGAAGAAATTATCATAGAAAAATATCTAAATTTCATTCTAAGATAATTAAACATGAAATTTAAAATACCATATCCCCAGTATCCCAGATTCATGGTTACTTTATTAAAATGCTTGTAGAAACAAGATATCACCTACCAATGGACTGAATTGTTTAATAGTTTTGGGAAAATATATAAAAACATGAATTTAACATTAAATTTGATAACTTAAAATTCAATAATTTATTTGTTTAATAAAACCACTATTCTGTTTATTATAAACATATATATTGATCATAATACACTTCTTGGAATCATAGGGAAATGAAATATAATATAGAGGTGATCTCAGATTCTCGATAAGGGTATGCATATTGTGGAGTCTATCATCACGTAAATAAAACATGAATAATATATCCAAGATAGTAATAAAATATTCCTCATGATTAATATCATAAATAGGAAACCTAATCCATGGATAATATGACAACATAAATAATCACACGGATAATAATTACTAGTTTTATAATTATTTGAATGAATAATGTTGGATATCATAAATATACCATAATGGCTTCATGTGAAGAAATAATACATAAATGGGTAACATCTCATCCAAATACCCAAACTAGTTTGCCTTATTAGACCTATTGATTCATCAAGGGGTTATATTTAGCCGCTTCCATCACTTAATATATCCATTAAATTCATCATATGGAAGGGGTGAAACATAATCAATGTAAATATTCATATTGAAGAACTATCATAAGAAAATTTAATAATTCCCCAAATCAATAAACATAATCATAACCCATCCAGAGTAGTATGGTGAATGGTATATAAATAGTATATCTGTAGTAAATCATAATGTTGGCCAATGAATATTGATATAGAAGAATATACTTTAAAAGTTCATTGGAAAAATTATTGAGGAAAAACACCCTTTTCACTTTTAAATATATTTTATAAAGTTGAAAATACTTTCAAAATATACAAAGAAAAAATTTTCTTTGAAATGAAACATGTAAGATTTTAAGGTATGCTTCGTGTCATTGAGGGGTAATGACGACAGGTAATTCTATGCATGTCCTTTAAAAAACATCCTGTTAATACTATTATAAAAGGTCAAAATGGGTAAAAATGTATTTAATAATTCAATGTATAATTATACAAACAAAATTTTAATTATTTTAGGGAAAATATTGGCATATAAGAAAATGATTTTAGACCAAGTAGAAAAACAATGTTGTTTTTCCTTAGTAAAACATTATTTTGGTATCGTGAGTAATTAAAGAGAGGAAAATGAAAGGAAAATGTTAATATATTAGAATAACTAGATGATATGAAAATATATAAGGTTTAATTTAGAGTTATCAATCAACTCCCCTGATAGACATAAACATAAGATATTCCAAATAATGATGAGATTGTGAAATAAACTCTAACCTTCGATCCAACTTCCCTTATATGTGTTCAAACCTCTAGTATAATAAATATATTTAATTATTATAAATGTAGTCTATAACCATAATCATATATATCAAACTATATATGACTTATTTATAATCTTATATCCCTTGTTTAATAACAACTAGTACTCACTCGTGTGTACGCACGACGATATGTAATAATTTTTTTTAATAAAATAGTACAATTTGTAATAGTTGGGAAGAAACAACAATGTTAAATGTATTTTAATCGCAAAGTGGTGAATAATTTTGAAATAGATGATTAATATATTTTAATCTCAAAGTGGTGAATAATTTTTAAATAGAAGTGACTCTAATATAAAGACAAAAATATAATAGTTTAAATAGGATGCATTAATTTTAAAGTGAAACAATTTTTCATGTTACTCAAAATTCAATATTGTAGTAAAAATGAGAAAGTATATGTGATAAGAAATGGCAATATATTGTCAACATAGAGAAATAAAATATAAGTATCATTTAGATAAAATAAGAAAAATAAATACAAACAGTGCAACATTCAAATTGAAACCACAGTTGTATCAGAGTTGATTTTGAGTTGAACACATGGAAATAAAAATGGATAGTTTGGATAGATGGTCTATTTAGAAAAAAAGTGGGTGCAAAATATTAGAGAAACTGAATACATTAACAGCAGATAGTGTCTCCCTTGGAGTCAAACTAAATTCAACAAACTGAGCTAGTAAAAACCTTCAAGAAGTGGGTTCATATGGTCTGTCTTCTGCGTGATATTCATCATATTCCCACCAACATTTCTCTCTAAGAAACAGTACCCTGGGTGAAAATGAAAATGACATGAGTTGTAAGCATCATTATAATGGGTTCACTCTTTAATTTAAGCCACATACAGTTTTCATTTTCATCATAACCTTCAATAAACTGAAATAATAAAAAATTAATAAGATTAATTTGAAAATATTTCTAGGCATGAAATAAAGCCTTTGATGATCAACTAATGCATGTAAAGAAGTTGCACTAAACTGAGTTAATATGAACCATGCATGTCACAACAGTAATAAAATTGCATGATAATAAAACTTCACAATTTATACCTGTTTTAAGGTAAATGGGAATGTTTTATTGTTCATAACAGTACCTAGAAAGGAGATTCCAACCTTCATCTTTGTCTGTTCAAAGGAAACAAATCAACTTATGGTATTTAAAACAGTAATCATTTATGTGTATATTCTGGGAATGGGAGAGATACATAACAAAAATTATTATAAAAAGAATCCACAAACTGATGCAATGATATACAAACTAAATCAAGGGAGGAGGAGAAATCTAAATATTTTTTCAAAAAATAAACTTGGAATAAATTCTAATCCATGTCAAGAAAATAGTTAGGAAATGTGAATACCTATTTTTTTTCTTATTCAGAAAAAATATACTACAATAATATTCTTTAAAAGAAAATAAAAAATACAAGCAGCAACTACTCTCATATGAACATGAAATCAAATACAACATTTCTACCAGAAGTTCTCTACAACCAGAGGAATCTTCATCTAAGAGAAAACAACTACAGCATGCTTACCATGGATGAAATATAAATACGATTATTTTACCAGGAGTACCCCGCAACCAGAGGAAGCTTCAATGTCATGTTTCCCTGTAAGATATACAAAGACAACACCCATGGTCTTGTAAATGATAGTATGGAAAATAAATATGCAAATATTACATTTTTAGGACATTATTTATATTTAATATAAAACTATTAGAATGTTTGATTTGAAATTATGAGATCCACAATGAAGAAACTATGTGTAACTGGAAAGCAGAAAATAAAATTCAATAAAAGCAAATGAAAACCATTTCTATGATAAATCATTCATAATAAAATGAAATAGGCTCTATATAAGGGTTGAGATACCTATGGAAGAGTGGTTTGTTGTTAATGATTTCTTGAAGACAAATAGGGGTTAAGACCTGATGAGACCCGATGAAACCTGATGCAAAATAATATAGTATATATCAAGAGTTGAATTGTCACAATATGTCTAAAATTCTATAAAATAGGTGACAAATGCACATGAAGACTTCCATTGTTTTTATTTTTTCACTTAACAACTGGACTTCAACACCAATATCATGTTTCCATGTAAGAAATACAAAAACATCACCTCATGGGTCAAAACTGACGGGAAAATGGAATTTGTAATGCCCTGCTGATGGGATAGCAGGGCATCTGATGAGATTAACATGTACAATCTCCAAGGGATACACATATCAAAACTCTCAAAAAATTGGATCAATCATTACGATGATACATGTTTTGTACCTATAACTAGTTTGATCCAGCAATAGAAACTAAATAAAATACGATAAAAAATCGTTATAACCTATTATGTTTCAGCTTTCTGGTGTTTTTTGAAAATGCAAAGGTAAACATTTTCCAAAACAAAATAGAGACCAATATATGAGAAAAAAATAATTATAACATCCTATAACATAATGATGCCTTTTCCAAGAATTCAAGGAGGATCTGAAATCCTTACCTATGTTAATAAAGTTAGAAAGGCCAAAATATATGAGCTTAATATCAGCTTATTTATTTATAGATGTGAAAAGGAAGTTCTATTAAACAACAAAGAAAACAGTTACAATAAGAAAAATATAAAACTAGATATTAAATATGAGTTTTGTTACTACTTTTCATCCCTGTTGCATGATCGCAGTAAAATCATTTCTAGAAACAGACTAAAAAAATGGCAGACTAACCCCTCAGATGAATATCATCAAACCAAAACGGAAATCTGAATACATATTCATCATAGAGACTCGGAAGAATTTGGAAATAAATCATTCCAAATGAACCAATTGTAATGAATATCAATGTACAAAACCACAAAGAAATTAATATAAGTTGAAGGTCATAACCAAAAACTTACCATAGTTGAAGTTTATCAATGGGTATTTCATGAAAAAGCTACAGCTTAAACATCACCTGAAATTCCTCATTGGTCGCAACTTAAGGGAAAAATGGAAGATGTAATGCCCTGATGTTTGTATATAAGGGAATTAGAAGAGATTATCATGTCCAATCTCTAAGGTATATGCATATCAAAACTCTAAATCCATTGGATCAATCATTGTGATGATACATGTTTTTACCTACAACTAGTTTGATCCAGCAATAGAAACTGAATAAAATATGATAAAAAATATTTATAACATTTTGTGTTTCTGCTTTCCTGTATTTTTTGAAAATTAAAGGTGAAAAATTTTCCAAAACCAAAAACAGACCAATAAATGAGAAACAAATCTTTAAAACATCCTATAACATAATGATGCATCGTCCAAGAAGTTTAGGTGAATCACTAATTATTACCTGGCTTAATAATGTTAGAAAGGCCAAAATGTATGAGCTTCATATCAGCTTCTTCATTTATAGATGTGAAAATGAAGGTTTGATAAACAATAAAGACAATAGTTACAATAAGAAAAATATAAAACTAAATAAAAAAGTAGCATTTCGGTTTCGTTAATTCTTACCTCTGGCTTTTGGTCACGGTGCTCAACACGTAAATTCTTCACAACAATGGATCGAGAGAAGGATGGGAAGATGAGAGATGTCACTATAATGCAAGAAAAAGTGTAAATTGACACATGTCATGTATGAAGAATAAATAATGAAAATATTATTTTTGCACAAATGAAATTGAAAATTCGTTACCGCGGATCATCCCCATTGCATGATCTCTGTGAAATCATTTTCAGAAACACACTAATAAAAATGGTAGACAAACACTTCAAATTAATACAATCAAAATAGAGACACCACTAATGACAAATATATTTTATATTTTCATTATTGAAATGAATATAAAAACATAAAAGTATTTTGTAGTTGAATAATCATAAATTATAATGAAACTATTTAAGGTCCCATGAATTCTTCATTAAATCAATGTTCTACAGGTCACTAAACCAAAGAAAACTAGATTTTTTTTAATTTTCTAGATTTTTCAATTTGTGATAATATATAAAATAGAAAATCTAATTCAATGCTCAAGGTGAGACATACCGCATTGTTTCCTCACCAAGAGAAGAAAAAGATGTTGCAGGATATGAATGGTTATTCAAAGTATAGAATTCACGAAGACTAACCTGAACAAGTCCATTGACAGTCCAAGATGCGCATATATGAGGAATTTTAGTCGTGAATGTATAATAATGACAAATACATCATGTGAAACTTTGCAAAACAATTCATTCACATAGAAGTGGTAAAGAGATAGCTAATAGTTGACACATGGAAAAGGTGACACATGAAAGATAGAATTTTCATTGAATTGTATATAAAAAAAGTGAATCGATCAAAACAAAAGGTAACCTTAAAAACTAGGACCTTAGATCTGCATTGCTCTTCCTATTCATCATCTTCATGACTATCATATAGACATCCAAAGTGATATTTGAATCATATTTCTTTTGAATCAATGAAAAGAGAGCAATACAGAACAAAAACATGTGATTCATGAATGTATATGAATGACAAATCATTCATGTGAAACCATGAAAAACTATTCAGGTGCATAGAAGTGGTAAAGATATAACTAATAGTTGACATAAGAAAATGATGAAACAAGAAAGATATAACTTGGATTGAAATGTAAATAAAAAAAATGTGAATCGATCAAAACAAAAGGTAACCTACACAACTGGGGTTTGAGATCTACGCTTCTCTTCCTCTTTATCATCATCATCACTGTCATAGAGATATCCAAGGTGATATTTGAAACATATGTCCATTGAATCAATGAAAATACAACTATATAGATAAAAACATGCAATATTTTGTAAATCTTGGTTGACTAATATCTTAACAGAAAACAACATCCTTGAAAGAATTTTTAATGTTATACCAGTTTACAAATTTACACATATTAAAATTCAAAAATGTAAATAACTTATGAAATGTCTCATGTTAACCAATTTGGATTTTGTAAAACTCAACTCCTAAATCACAGCTGGATGCTCTTGTCACAAATGTGAAAGAAACCCTGTATGTTTGAATTATATATAAAAAATAGTGAATTGATCATAAAAAAAAGGTAACCATCAAAACTGGGACCTTAGATCTGCATTGATCTTCCTATTCATCATCTTCATGAATATCATATAGACATACAAAATGATATTTGAATCATATTTCCATTTAATCAATGAAAAGATAGCAATACAGAACAAAAACATGTGATTCATGAATGTATATGAAAGAAAAATAATTCATGTGAAACCATGAAAAAATTTTCAGGCACATAGAAGTGGTAAAGAGATAAATAATAGTTGACAAAAGGAAATGATCACACAAGAAAGATATAACTTGGATTGAAATGTAAATAAAAAAATTGTGAATCGATCAAAAAAAATGTAACCTGCACAACTGGGGTTTGAGATCCGCACTGCTCTTCCTCTCCGTCATCATCATCACTGTCATAGAGATATCCAAAGTGATATTTGAAACATATGTCCATTGAATAGATGAAAATACACCTATATAGATAAAAAAACATGCAATATTGTGTAAAGCTTGGTTGACTAATCTTTTAACGGAAAACAACATCCTTGAAAGAATTTTTAATGTTATACTAGTTTACGAATTTACACGTATTAAAATTAAAAAAAGTAAATAACTTATGAAATGTCTCATGTTAACAAATTTGTATTTTTTACAACTCATCTCCAAAAGAATAGCTGGATTCTCTTGTCACAAATGTCAAAGAAACCCTATATGTTTGAGTAGATAAATTGGTGATCCTATCGTTCACATAGATACTAATATACCAATCTTTAAAAAGGTAAATCAATTTTTATGGTTTCATATACCTAAAACGATAAGAAACATCAGCGCATCCGTTTTTCAATTTATTTAGAGATATCTGTGGAAGTGGGGTATTCGTCTGCATTTTGATAAGCTATAATGCCACTGAAAATTTATATTTGCATTATTGAAATTAATATATAAACATAAAAGTATCATATACTTGAATAGACAGTTTCTCATAAAATAAATATTTTGTGGGTTGATAAACCCAGGAAAAATAGATTTATTTTCATTTTATTGATTTTTTCATTTGGGATAATCTATAACATAGACAGAAAAGATGTTTCGGGATATGAAAGATTGTTCAAAGTATAGAATTTACCAAGACTAACCTACGCAATTCCATTTTTAGCCAATGATGTGCATATATGGGGACTTTGAGTCATGAACATAAACGATTGACACATCCTTCATGTGAAACCTTGAGAAAATGGTCATGCTCATAGAAGTTGTAAAGAGATAGATCATAGTTGAGACAAAGAAATATTGAAGCAAGAAATATATTATCTATATTGAAATGTAAATAAAAAATTTGAAAATCCATCAAATTAAAATTTAACCTGTAATAACATGGTCAGAGATCTTCTATGCTCCTCTTTGTCATCTTCATCACTTCTATAGCAACCAATTTCAGAGCCATTAGCAGTAGATTTATTTTTCACAACATCATGCCTTTTCCTAGAAATGTTTGATAGCTTAAATAGCCCAACTAAGTTCTTAGAGGCTCCTTCTTTATTTCAGATGGTGATTGTAATGCTATGGATCAAAAAAATTGCATTCACCATGTTTGCACACATATTTGGAATTGGGAAACGCATATCGTAGATGATGGAAATCGGATAATGGAAATCAGAGCATGTAAATCGGAAAAATCATACCCTAGAAAACTGAAATATTAGGGAGACCGAGCCAAAATAAGTGGAGGGGTAGCAGGGAACGGAGCATGTTGAGGGTTAGCGATGCAGAGAAGGAAGATTCGAAGAAACATGAGTTGGATTAGGCGGAGGTGAAGGAGCTGAATGCGGATCAGCCTGAGGTGAAGGATCTGGGGGTGGAGCACCGAAGGAGTAGGATCCAGAGGCGGAGTACTCAGAGACACATCAACCGGAGGTGGAGGAGCCTAACGCAGATCATATGGAAGCGGAGGAGGAAAATGATGAGCATACGGAGGAGGAGAAGGAGGAGACAGAGAAGGAAGAGGAGAGGGTAGTGGATGAGGTACCAAAATAGGGATGACACAGGCAGTGGTCTATGGAAAACCTAGCTCGATGCTAGGTCGGGGGGTATGCGTATGTCGGAGATGAAAACGGAGTGGTAATGCATGGGTGCCAACGAATAGTGGAGGGGTTAATGGTAATTGGGTATAGGATTTTTTGTGACGTGGTGCATTGAGGAGGTGACACATAAGAATGGAAATACCCAAATTTAGTAGATATAGTAGATATTTTGTTAAAATTGTTGTTATGGGTAATAACTACTTCATTTTTCTTAATTGTTTTGGTTTACTAGTTTAGGTATTTATAGTTTGAACATGGTTAAATAATATCCATAATATTAATAATGATACTAATATCATATATATTCCTTATAATGTATTTATATTCTTCAAAAAAATTATATTGTAAAATAAATTACATCATTCATGGAGACGGCAGGATGTATGTACACATTCAAACTGTTTTCATTTCTCAAAGGATAGAATAAAATAAAGGTTAATAGAAATTAAACTTTCTAGAATAATTATAATATAATATATATCAAATATATTAAAAAAATACTTTCTTATTACAATCTATGAAAATAAGAAATGAAAAATGAATCACATCACTTCATGGAGGTGGTAGTTTGTACGTTTGAACTAGCAACATTATAATTTTCCTAATAGCTAGATGGAAAGACGCTAGATCCAATAGTATAATTACAGAAGTATAATTACATCAAAAATATCATATATATTCACTAAATACATCATTATATATATGTGTGAGAGGTGAATATAGAAGAAAAATTACATTGGTTCGCAAGGCCGTAGTCCGTCATACATGTGATCAACAATTTTGTTTCATATTGGCAGAATGAGGGGATTGGATATAGGTTATGAAATTAATATAATAACTTCTATGTATATAGAATATACTGGTGTTATTATTTTATAAATTTGATAGATTATTTTAATTGTTTATAGTAATAAATAAAATAATGATGCATGGTTAAGAACTACAGCTCTTCTTCGGATGAACTCTTAATCTTTATACAGAAATCCTTCCTAGGATGGTTTTCTAACAAATCTATAGACTACATGTCATGGGAATGAATTTAATGAAGATATATGGTCATGTATTTTCTGAACCAAAAGGTTCTTGAAGTGTAGAGAGGAGTGGATAGGGATGTCCTTTTATAAGTGGGGGAGGGGACCCAAATGAAAATTTCCTCAAATAATATAAAATGATAATGTTATTCCCAAGAAAAATGATTATATATATATATATTCAAATTTTGAAGAGTATAAGGTAAAAATATAGCTATCCAAATGGATTTATATATGTTTAATTGGAACATTTACCCTTATTTTTTGTTTAACCCTTGGGGTAAACCCTTTTAAACCTTAACTACGGTAATTAAATTTTACTATTTTTACTATTCATTATAACTAAAAATTAATTTTACCTTATTAAATATTATTAATTATGATGATTCAAAATATGGAACCTATTTTACTAAATTAAATTCAAATAATTGGTATTATTTAATTTAATATCAATCTCGCATGCGTGAAGAAATTCAGATTTCCAAAAAAACATTTTCTTATGTACAAAAAAAATATTTAAAAATTAATCAAAAAATTGTTTCAAATGAAATAAATTGGATTAAAAATAATAATTTAATTTAAAAAATTTTAATTTTAAAACCATTTAAATTTAAATGAAACTCTATAAAATTTTTAAATTAAAAATAAAATTTTAATAAAAAAATTGTTTTCATTATTCTTTAAAAAATTAATATTTTCAAAAAAATAGAAAAAAATAACTTGAATAATATTTTGAAAATATAATTTAAAAAATGGAAGTCATTTTTTCAAATAACATTTATAAAAATATAGAAAATTAATTATAAAATAAGTTCTCAAAATGAAATAAAACTTCTTTTTATAAAAATACAGTTTTAAGCATAAAAATGAATTTATTTTTATCTTATTGTCAGAAACAATATCTCAGGAATGATAAAAAAATATGAATTATTATATAATATATAACGTTCAAAAAAATCACCAATAGTATTTAATTTTTTTGTTAAGATAAAAACATATTGCATACACAAAATTGTTTCTCTGAAAAACATTATTTTACTTACAAATGATTTTTATTTTCATTTCTAATCTGTGGATTACCAATGAATTTTTTTTTGACTTGTTTAAATCATATATTTTTTATAATTTATTTATTTTTACTCATATCAACTAATTTAACGGTTATGTTATAATGATATACTATATAACGGTTTATTTAGACTTGGGGTTGTGTGCATCACATGTTATCAAAGCGATTAAATTTAAAGAAATATATCATAAAATATCAGGTTATTACATTCTTCTTTACATTAAAAAAAATTCATTCTAGAAATTTCAACAATTTAAACTCATCAAATTATTTGGGTAGTTATTCATCATAATTTTTTTAGGTTCCCACATTGCCCCTTCTATATTATGATTTCTCCAAGGTACCTTTACCATCTAAATCATCCAATTATTCAACACTTGTTCTATAGTGTCCATAATTTGGATAGTCTCTTCATGGTATGATATATTAGGTTATAATTTCATTTCATCATAGGGGAACACATGAATTGAGACTGGGATGTACTTCATTGAAAATGATATATTGAACACAAAATGCAATTTAGAGAGACTTGGTGGAATTTTTGAATAGTAATCCACAACTCCAATTCAATATAGAATTTGAAATTGTCTGATGTACTTAAGGCTTGGTTTTACTTTCTTAATAAACATTATAACCCTATAAATGGAGATAAATTCATGAAAATGTGATCTCTCACTTGAAATTCAAACTCTTTCCTCCAGTTATCAGTATAATGATTTTTCCTAGTTTGGGATGTTTTGATATGGTTTTGAATAGTTCTTACCTTTTCTCTTTTCCCCTCAAAAAGTAATGGTCCTACAACCATTCCTTCAAAAACAACATCCCAAAATGAAAGAGTATGATATCTATTTATATATAATGCTTTATATGGTGATATTGATCTACTTTAATGGAAGCTATTATTATAGGAGAAATCTACCAAAGATAAATACTGATCCTACATACATTTAAAGACAAGATAGCATGATGTAAACATGTCTTTTAATGTTTTAATAGTCTTTCTTGACTGTCCATTGATTTTAGGATGATAAGCAGTGATCAAATGAATCTATTTATTAATAGGCTTATGAATAATTTCGATGTAAATATCAGGTCACGATCTTACACAATTGAAATAGGTACACTATGAAGTCTTACGACATCATTAATATAGTTTATTTTAAGGCCCTCAATAGGTAAATCTTCTTTTATAGTGAGGAAATGTATATATTTGGAAATGTGATAAAAAATTACCCATATTGTATCAGTAATTCTAGAATTCTTTTGTAATCTAAGGAAAAAATAATAGTAATGTGACCACATCTCCACATAGGAATAGGTATAGGTTTCATGAATACTATAGGATGATATTTCTCAACATTCACCTATTAAAAACCAAACATCTTGACACATAATTAGAAATTTCTTACATCATGTTATCCCATAAAAAATGTTTCTTCAACTCCATATAAATCTTAGTGAAATCATGGTATATCATTAAATTTGAGATATGTGCATCATCCAACAACACCCTCTTCATATCAGGTATATATGGAACACATAGTCTCTTTAAAAAAAATTTGATACCATCTTCAAAAAATAAATATACCTACTTTCCATCATTCATAACATTGATTTTATTTTGGGAATTCTCATCATCAAGTGAATACATTTTTATATATATTAAAAAATATACGTTTGAAATTACTAGAAAAATTAGTGATGCATCACCTTCCTTAATAATTCCATATCCATCATTACTAGATCCACTAACATATACCCACTGTTGAGCCACTTTTTGATTAAAAATCCATGATTATTCCTACTCAACACACCTGTTAACTTATTTTCCTTCTAGGGGTGGTAGTGTTTTGAGAAATCATAATCCTTGAGTAGCTAAAATCATCGGGTTTTTTCACATGTTGATATATTTATTTGAAAATATATATTTCACATTCTTATAGTCTATGTTTATCTCTCATATGTCCCTATATATATAATGTCTTTATATCTTCAATGGAATGATTATAGATTCCAAAAAAATCTCATGGTTTGTATAGAAATATTTATAAATATTTAACAACCTTGAATTATAGGTAATAAATTATTCATTTTGTATAATGAAAAAATATTTTCCTTATTCAATTAATAACTATATAATAGAATTTATTATTTAATGATGGTAGATTCAAAATGAGATTATTCACCAATATATTTCTAAATTATTCAAAACATTAATTAGATTCCTTTATCCATATAAACTTAACCCCTTTATCTGTACGTTTCGTTAACGAGTTAGCTCATAGGGAAATTTTTTGAACAAATCACTTATAGTAACCTTCTAAAAATGAAACTATATACATAAATTATATTCATTGGTGTAGGAAATTTATGGACATCCTTTTCCTTCAAAAGATCAACTGAGATTCCATACTTAGAGAAAATATTTCCCAAAAAGAAACATTCTGAATCCATAATCCCCAAATTCTCAATTAACCATAAAACTCTTATTTTCTAAGAGTCTCAAAAATAATCTGCAAGAAATTATCATGGACCATATATATTTTATAATAATCTAAAATATCATTAATAAATGAAACAAAGAACATAAAGTTGTTCCTTGAGTACTATATTCACTTGATCCATAAATATAGAGTGTTTATTGGTAAATCTAAATGGAATTATTGTATTCTCATTATGTAAAAAACTCATTTGAAATATTGTATTCGGAATATCTACCTCATTTACTCATAATTGATGATACTCAGAACAAGGTAAAAATTTTAAAATTATTGATCTCTATGATGTTGATCAAATAATTCATCTATAAAAGGTAAATGATTATTTTTTTATTATAGTATCATTAATTTACCTAAATTAGGAACATCATCATAGATCCATAATTCTTATTAAGAAAAAATATAGATGCTCTACAAAGTGAAACACTAGGGAAAATGAATCCCTTACTATACAACTAATCTTGTTGTTTCTTCAATTCCATCAATTCTATAGTGACGAATTTGTAGGGATTATTTAAAATTGGTATTTCATTAGGGTTTAAATCAATGGGAAACTCAACTTCACGCAATCATGGATTTCTATGTAATTATTATGAAAATAAAAAAATGTATTTATCCATAATAGGCACATCATAAATATGAGGATTTAATTTTCCTTCTATATAATGTGATTCCTCTTCTTTCCTAAGGATCTCATTAAAAAGAGCTATTGGGGGTTGATCTATACATGAATCTGATGATGAAGTCTCCTCTATAAAGATATGAAATTCTAAATCTTCAATATAAATTATAAGTTCCTTATTTTTACATTAATATTTTTCTTTATATTTATAAATATAATCGATATCAAGGATTATATAAAAATAAATCATCAACATAATGATAAGGTTACAAAATAGTGTAGTTTTATGTTTTATAATGGGAACTGATTGAAACATACTTATTATAGTGAGACTTATCCATAGAGTCTTGAAAGAAAACTCTCATATTAAGGTTCTTGGGAAATATCTAATTTTCATAGAAAGATTAAAATAAATAAATGTTTGTGAAGATCCAAAATAAAATTAATCACTAGGTTAATTTATTTATATTATTAAATTACATGCCGCCACATATTCTGGAACATCATCCCCATATGTTGTGTTTGTATATGTTTGGCCTTCCACACTTGGAATTTTCTGGGGAAAATTATCTTGATTCCATGGAAAAAAATTTATAGTGCCCTGTCTCCTTAAAAATTAAGCATTTCACATTGGTGTCTTCTTTATTTCCCTTTCAATCAAGAGTTCAATGTACTTTCTCTCAATACATAATGTAAAATCACATTCCTAGAAAGTATGTTCCATGGTGTTTCTTTTCACATTTATCTCTAGTAGAAAATTACATCCCACCCCAACCCCCATGTCCCCCTATTTATTTTTTCCATATTGTTTTCGATAGTTTGTAATATCCCTTTACTTATATTTATTTCCTTCAAAGTCATAGGAATTATAAAACTATTTCTCTATATTTACATAACATGGTATTATTCCCCATATGATAAGAAGGTTTCAGATACTAGTGGCCATAGAGGGATTGACATTATCCCATAAAAAAATTATGAAAATTAATATTTTGAGTATATATACAATCTAAAACATGCCTTGTTATCCTAGTATAATTGGATTCATACATAGAAATAATTTTATCTTCTTTCTTTATTAGACATAAGAATTTTCTATCCATATCTTCTCATTACACTCTTGGAAAATATTTTTCAATGAATAGGAACTTAAAATACATCCATTAAATTATCACTATTTCCTCCTCATCCTTAGTGGTTTGAATTGATGACCACCTTTGATCTACATCTCTTGAAAACTCATAAACATGCATGGCATCCTTCTCTCTTTCATTGCATCCCATAGTAAGAAATATATTTTCTAAGGAAATGATCCATTGCTCAACTATAAATAGATTTGTATAATCATTAAATAATAGAGTTTTATGACACATGAAATGGTATAGAATTGTTATAAAACATTTTGGATCAAAATACATATCCATATAGGCAAGGTTATTGGTGATAACCTGAGTCTTCTTCCCCAATATCGTTATAATTTTTCATGCTCCAGCTACAGCTCCAGTTTCATCTTCATTATATTTCCTATAAGGTAAATACATACATGGTTTACATGCATTGATACAGTTCCCATTCTTTCCACTATGATCCAATTCTAAACAATTAAATACAATATATTAGATTAGAACATTAAGAAATATAATATATAATACTAAAACTATTGAAACTGTTAACATATGTTAAAAAATTTATGCATATATACTCTCAAAATCATAAACATATTTACTTTGGGAATGTTTTCAAATAATAAAAATATTTTAAAATATATCATAATTATTTGTAAATAAAATGAAATTTAACCCAATCATATAAGTTAGGAGTGTCAAACCAGGTGCATAGTAATGGGACACTCATTGTGCACCAGAATAATGTATATGATATACTCAAACCAACACTTTTTTCAGTTATTACCCCTAGATTCATGTTTTACAAAACCAAATTCACATTTAGTATCTAGATAAGGATGTATTTATAGAAAAAAATTAATGTTTACCATATAAAAACTTTAGGATGATGTCTTATACTGAGACTTATCCTCAAGGTCAGTAAAAGCATTATATTCCCTAATCAATGCTACCCAAAATCTAGTTCCACGATTTATAATTAACTTACTCTGATTCAAACTATAAATACCCCAACCCTAGTAGCCTAGAGTTAGTGGTTACATTTTTTACATTGGCACTAGATACAAGAAATATAATCCCAATGTACCGAATAGTTTTGAAGTATTAAAAAACTAGATACATCATTTAATTTAACATTACATTTGAAAACATAAAATAAAACATATTATTTTCTTTGATAAATTACTATTCACTTTATAATATTTCTTTATATCAATAAAAATATTGTTCTTAGCATTTTATGGAATGGAAACATAAGAAAGGGGTGAGCTTAGAAGCTTTGTAAGGGTATGTGTACTATGGAAGCTATCATCATGTAAATTAAACATGAATAATATAATCAAGATAAAAAATAAAATATGCCACAAGAATGATAACATAAAATATTGTAATAAATCCATGTATAAAATAACAACATAAATAATCACAAGGATAATAATAACTAGTTTTACAATGATTTATTTCATATTGTCAAACACCATAAACTTACCATTAAGGACTCATTCTAAGACATAATACATAAATGGGTAATGCATTGGCCAAATACCCATAATAGTTTTCTCGTGGGACCTACCAATTAAACTTCGGTCTATATATGGTTTTATCTATCATTTACTATTTCCAATGAATTCATCATATGAAAGGGGTGAAACAAAATCAACAGAAACTTTCATATAGAAAAACTTGTGTACAAACTATTAAAAATTTCCCAAATAATTAAACATAATCATAATCCATAAAAATATAATTTTTATAATTGTATCAAAGTCGTATACCTCCATTAATTCATTATATTAACCAATTAATTCTAACAATGATAAATTTACATTAAAAAACCACTTAAAAATTTCTTAAAGAAAAATAACCTTTTAACATTGAAATGACTTATCTAAAGTCTAAAATACTTCCCAAATATTAAGTAAAACATTTTATTGGAATATAACCATGAAATTTTTTAAAATATAACTTAAATAAATGTGGGATCATGAAGGTAGTTAATTCTTTACATGTCGTTAAAAATATCCTTTCACACTGTTGTAAAAAGGTCAAAGAATTCCTTATTTAGAATGTGAAAAGAATATTATTCTTAAACCATTTTGTAAGAAGTAAATAATGGGTAAAAAATTATTTAATAAATAATTTTATAATGTTAAAAAAAATTAAAAAATTTATGGAAAATAAAGATAGATAAGATAAATATTCCCAATAGAGTAGAAAAACAATATCAATTTTCCTTAAAGAACTTTGGTATCTTGGGTACATAAAGAGATAAAATTCATATGAAAAAAATTAATTTATATTAATAAAAATATAAGAATAAAATATTTTATTTTCATGATATAAATATCAATCAATTCCCCTAGAATAGGATTAATCCTAAAAAATCTTGAATAATGATGATATTGTGAAATAAACACTTACCTCGGGTCCAAATTCATTCATAAGTGTTAGAAACTCAATTATAATAAATATATATTTATAATAAATGTAATATAAAACTATAATAATATATATCAAACTAGATATTATTTAATTTTAATCATTGATCGCCTATTTAGGGATAATTCATTGTTAAAATAATTATTTCGGTTAATAATTGCTTCATTTTTCAAGTATGTTTTGGTTTGATATTTCCAGTATTTTTAGTTTTATTGTGAAATACTTATATTTAGAATGTTATAAATGATATAAATATCATATATATTTATTATATATTTATTTTTATTCATCCATAAAACTTATAGATTGAAAAATTAATAACACTGTTTATGGAGACGGTAGACCAAACATACGCTTGCACGTTGTTTTCATTTCTCAAAGTATAGAAAAAAGTAAAGGCAAATAGTAATTAAAAATTAAAGAAAAATTATTATATTATATATATCATATATATTCCAAAAATATATCATTATTAAAATACATTAAAAATATATATGAAAACAAATCACATCTCTTTGTAGAGGCGGTAATCCACACAAACACACGAGAAGCATTATCGTTTTCCAATAGATTGGAAGGTAAAAAGGTATATATGATATTATAATCCCATAAGTATATTTATTTCATAATTATAATATATATAAATTACATACATCAATATATATAACCATGATATGTGGTAATGGAAAATAATTACATCAGTTTGTGAGGCCGTAGTATATCGTACACTCGATCGATGGGTTCGTCTCCCATTTGATGGAAGAGGGGAAGGATATAGGTTATGAAATTAACATAATAAAATATAATTATATTTAATATAATATTTTTATTATTTTATCATATATTAATTATATTTTTTGGGTTTATATGGAGAATTAAACCAAAGAATAATGGTCAAGAACTATACATCGTCTTCGAAGAACCTCTTTTGGTTTATACATGAAGACTTACTAGGATTATTTTAATATCAAACCCGAGAATATTGGTCATGTGGATGGATTTAAGGAATTTATTTGGTAAATTATTTTTCCAAACCAAATGTATATTTAATTGTGGATTAGAGAGGGGATGGGCTATCCTTTTATAAGTGGGGAGTGGACCCACCTGGAAATTTTCTAAAAGAATACAAAATGATAAAGTATTTCCCCTAAAACATTCTTCCAAATATACTTATATCAAAATATTAAAAATTTTAAAGATTAAATAATTCCATATAATATTATTTATATATTTTTAATTCCAAACATACCCTTATATTTTTCTTTAATCCGCTGATAAACGCGTATTAATGTCGATCGTGGTAAGAAATTCTTACTGTTTTAACAATTAATTATGAAAAAAAGTAAGTTAAATTTATTTCCTAGTTTTAATTACGTGGATAAAAAATATATAATACATTTAAAAAATGGATTCACATAATTTGTTGAATTTAATTTAAAATAAATCCTACAAGCGTGATAAGATGCAATTATTTAAATAATTATTTTTTCTTAAGTACCAAAAAATAATATATAAAAATTAAACCTAAAATTGATTCTAATAATATAAATTAGATTAATTATAAAATAATTGAAGGAATTTTATTTTTTAAAATAATTAAAATTATATTTAACTTTTCAAATTCTTTAGACAATAATAATTTTTTTATGAAAAATATGTATTTTTTTACTATTCATTGAAAAAATAAATTTTTTCAGAAAAATCTAAAAAATTCACTCAAAGATAATTTTTAAATGTTGTCAAAAAAATGAATATCATTATGTAAAATAATTTTTTCTAAAGTGGAAAAAATTAATTTTAAAATAAGTTTATAAAATGATATGGAACAACTTTTAAGAGAAATACATTCTTATGAATAAAACTACAGTTATTCTTATGACATGAATAGAAAAAATATTATATGAATGAGTTTTTTTTACAAAATATAAATTATTATAATTTTGAAATATATCAAAATTAATTATTAATTTAATTTATTAGTATGAAAATTCATTTCGCATAAAAAAATTCATAAAAAACATTTACTTTTCATTAAAATAATTTGTATTTCCATTTATAAGAAATTGATTATTAGTTAATTTAATTTATAAATTTTTAAAACATACACTTTTCATAACTTATTTATTAATATTAATGGACACAAATTTGATGGCTAGGTTATAACATTATATGATATTTTCATTAATTTAGACACAAGGTTGTGTGTATCACAAAATATCGAAGAGAATATATTTAAATAACAATATTATTAAATTTCAGGGCATTATAACAAGTAAATATGAATATGGAAATGTCACATATGTTTATCTGGTCTTCATAGCATATCATTCACTATCTTCACCCTAATATCAGGGGGTATCTCAAGATGATCAAATGTTGTTTTCATTAACAATGAACATATCCCATTAGCCTTGGGGTGCCCTCTCCCATGAATTTGGGTGGATGTTATATCTAGGACTCACACATCATATCAAACACATAAGATTAAAATCACAATGTCTCCATATCCATCAATTGACCCACTTGTAAAATTATCCCTTATTGATGCTCTTCCATAGTGGGTTCTGATGTAATGTGTGGTCATAGTTAAACAACCAGTGGGTCATGCTCTTCCCTACACTATTGAAAAGTTTCTTAAGGTTAACATACTGTAATGTTACCTCTATAAAAAACATAAGACTTATAACAAATTTATCATAGTTATAGATATCTTATTTTAAGTTATGTAATAATAGGAATAACATCCCTATACTCTCTCTATATATATTTTACATCAGAAAATATCTAAAAATTTGATAACTCTCTTAATCCTATTATACCCACACTCAAGGTAAGAAATATATTGAAGATCCACCTAGTCAATCAACATATAATATTTTAAAAAATATATATAATTAATTGATTCGATAATACGCCACTACACTATTATATGGTAAAAGGCTATAAAAGTAACCATTAAAAATTAAATAACTAACCACTATATCATTATCAAAATAACCAATCATAGTAAAACACATGAATGTCACATGAATCTTATGTACCTAATATGATGCATGAACACGTGATCAACTTCCACCTTGTTCCATGAGTAATAATATATATACCATAAATTGACATCATAGAATATAAAATAATAAAATCATAATGTTCCAAATTGAATCACAATTATACCATCCCTATAAACCTATTATTTCAAGATATGTAGGTTTGTTATATCGATAAATAAGGTTTGTATCGGGTTTTGAAATTTTCCTAAATCATCTCTACCATATCTTAAATAGTAATATATTGGAAAAAAAATTCTCTAGTGCCAATTTGTAACATCCTTAACATTGTCCACCACTGTTATGACAAAATTGGAGTGTTATATTCCTCAATAATACCTCCCCAAACACTAGATTTTTCTGAATAAAAATGAGGGTTTATGAATTATCATGGGGGATACTAAACCCTCAGGTTTACAAAACCATAAATATAAGTTTAAACAATAAAAATAATGGTCAACACAATAAAAAAAGATGAAAGATAACATAATAAGGATATAACATAAAAGTAAATACCATAAATAATTCTATAACAATGTAAAAAAGTGAACATGTCAGACTTGTAACACATGAATAAAAAAGAAATCCAATGGGTAGTTTATATATAGTATATCCTAAAACAAACCAAAATTTAATAAAAACTGAAGACAACTATAAACTAGACCCAATCACAGGCCTTGTCCAATCTCCCAAATCAAACTTAGCTACCCATATCAACCCCCCAAACATTGTGACCTTGCCCTTATCTACACTTGGAAACATGAAGTCTTCCCGAATACATATTGAATATGGACTGGGTGGGGGTACCAATCAGTGGGCCACCACCAATGGATTTCTTAATCATATCAAGTGTGTAATAGTTCATGCTGATGTAATATCATATAGAGTATAAAATTATGATAAAATAAATTATATTTGATCCTCAATTTCCTTTATGATCCTCGTGAGATATTATTCCTTCCTTGAACAATCTTAGTGTCATGTTCGAGCATGTCACATGATGGGGCTCATTTTTAATGCAATTTTTCACATCTTTTATTGTTTTTCATGTACTTTAAATGTCAAAATAATGTATTCTAATTAATAATTATTAATTATTTTCAATTTTTTACATTGTTTCGTAAAATAATCATTTTTGTGACAATTATTTATTTTAGTTTTTTTTTATTTCTAAATAATTTTAAAATTAACAATTCAATCATCTTAAATATTTTTTTCATTTAAATTATAAATTTTATTTGTTTTTATTTTTTCAGTATTTCTATTCTTTAATTATTATATTTCCCTTTTTTAAAAAAAAATTATGTTATCGAATATTTAATGAAATTAATTATTTATTTTTAACTGTAAATAAATATATTTTAACTTTTCTTTTTGATAATTTGATTAATTAAAATAATTTTTATAATTCTATTTTTTTATTTAATCTTTTAAAAAATTTGTTTTAATTTAAATCTCTGATTTTATTAATTAATTTAATTAAGTAATTAATTAATTAGTTTTAGAATGATGAATTTATTTATTATTTTTTTGTTCTAAATTAATTTAATTGTTAACAAATTGTAATTATGATATTTGTTGAATATGTAATAATTAAGATAATTTAATAAAAATTACATTCTATTTTATAAATGTTAAATTGTTATGTTTTAATATTTCATTCATTAATTGATTAATTTGTTTATTGATTTTTTTAGTTGAATTAATTTATTTCTTTTCAATTTTTGTTTTACAGGTGTAGCAATAATGCACGGCTAGGAAGGCTAGTGGTGTCTCTCTGTTTTCTTCTTTTCCTCCCACCACTAGGACCTGCTTCCATCAACCCTCTCCCAATTTATGAAATACCTCTAGAACCCTAATAGTGTCACCCACTTCACCTATTTTCACACCGCCAGCCCTTTGCTGCCGATGACTCCCACTTCACACTACCAACGAGTTTTTTTTTATATTTTAAAAAAAAATTAAAGAAAATGGTTAGGAAAAAAATTCAAAGTGCACCGCAAAGGCGGCATCGTGGATGTCGCCTTTGCACTGCCGGCGAAAGGCGGCACCGCGGGTGCCACCTTTTCCTCTACACCCTAAAAAAGGGCAGCTTCCCCCTCCCCTTCTCCTCACTTCCAAACACCCATTTACCTCTCATTTTCTCTCTTTTTCGGCGAAGTTTGTTGTTTGAAATTTTTCAAAAGCTTTTAGAGGTATGGTTTTTATTTTAATGTTTTTTATTTCATTGAATTGTTTTGAGTTAAATATTTTTTAAAATTTAATGTTTTTTATTTAGTTGAATTTTTTATAGTTAAATATTTTAATTCTTTAGTAGTTTAGTTAGTTTTAAATTTTTTTGTTTATTAGATTGGTTAATTAGTTATATATATTTAGGAATTATAATTATCATTAGTATAAATTAATTTAGGATTCTTTTAATGAAATTTTGGTTGCATAAAGACTATGTTATCTAAGCAATCAAATCCTTGTCTGGATATAAACAAGTGAATGTGGCTCTGGTATAGATGTACCTAGGGGTAAAACCCAAAAACAACAATTTGAGCTAGGCTCGAACGGGAACTAGTGCATGACAACGGGCCTTGCTGCATTCTGGTTTGACACCCCCGGGGGATATGCTTAAGATATGCATATTTATTTATAAACTACTAAAATATCTAAGATAAGAATTGATAAATTGATAATTTAGTAATGATGTTGATAGTTATTATTAGTAATGACTAATTAGAAATTAATTAATAAGTAACATAGAGTTAAAAATAATACTACAGTTCAAATGATATTCAATAACATGGAGTTAAAAAATAAAATGGAGTTAAAAAATAACATGGAGTTAGAAAACAACATGGAGTTAAAAAACAACATGGACTTAAAAAACAACATGGAGTTAAAAAACAACATGGAGTTAAAAAACAACATGGATTGAAAGTGAAAAAATAAATAACATGGAGTTAAAATATAAATAACATAGAGTTAAAAAATAAATAACACCATGTTTCAAAATTCTGGCCTTTATTTCACTGAATTGGATATCAAAATTTGAGAAAACCCATGTGACAACGGGTTTTCGGAAATTTGGATATCCAACTCACTGCAATAAAGGCGAGAAGCTCGAAACATGGTGTTATTTATTTTTTAACTCTATGTTATTTATATTTTAACTCTACTATGTTATTGAATAACAAATTAAAAATATAGTAAGGAATAACTTATGATTGAAGAATTATTAACTAATTAAAAAGTGTACTAATAAATATCCTAGTTTAAGACATAAGATCTTTTAAAATTTAAGTATCATAAATATTATATTGGTAACCATCATTATGAATATCACTTACATTATCAAAATCTTTATCAGAAAACTTTTTTTACGTAGAGAGTAATTTTTTCCTATGTGTACTGCTATGGGGAGGTTATTCAAAATGAGCAAGGTGCTTCCTATAGTACACAACCAATAACAGTGGTTAATAAAAATGATTTTGTAAACTTAAGTGACCTTCAAGACATAATTCATGGCTTATTAAATCTAGGACCCAATCAAAATATCAAGTCAATGAGTTACAGACATTTTCAGTTCCTATCAACATTGTGGCATCTAGCTTGTCCATTATTTGATGATGCACAATGGATCCAAATAATTAATTTTTTTTCTCAACGGTCGGATGGTACCATGATGGAATTATATGTTGATTTTTATACTGTACGACAACAACATCCAATTGTATAGATACGTAGACTTACAAAAGTCATTGAAGATAGTCCGCCCCATAAAGTTGAGACTATTCCAAATGATTTAGAAGATGACAACCTACTTGATCTCCCATATATACATGTTAACCTGACATCTAATGAGGAGTTTTGTAATAACTAAACAGATGGTGATAATAGTGCTGATGAGGAAGGAACAACGGAAGTTTCGAGAAATTCATTAGTTGTACAGCAGGATCGACCTACAATAAATCATCCACCGCTCTTTGCATCTTGGTCAGAAGCAATGAAACGTGTGCCTGAATTTGAAGATAATGTTCTCACACTAGCAACTGAGTTTCTCGGAGTTATACGAGATAGGTTTAGTGAGATGGAAAAAACTTTATATGTTGGAAGGAATTTTCCAAGTAAAGATGCATTAAAAAGTATGCTAAAGGGGTTTCACATTGAGAGGCATTGTAGCTATGTAGTTTATGAATCAGACCATAGAAAATATTTCATACGGTGTGTAAAGTATGGGGATGATTGTAGATTTCGATTGAGGGTGATTCTGGACATTGCATTTGGAGGTTGGAGAATCTCGAGGATGGAGGGAGCTCATACTTTCATTCAACCAAGCCTGACACAAGATCATACTTAATTGGATGCATAATTTGTGTCATCCATTTTTGTTGAGATGATTATGACTTTTCAAGATGTTCTGATAGCCCTTGTTCAAGAGAGGATACAACAGACATTTGGTTATAAGATTTCGTATAATAAGGCATGGATGGAAAAACAGAAGGCAATTGTGAAGGTCTATGGTGATTGGGATGACTCATATCGAGTATTGCCACAATTTCTAGCTATACTGAGTCATCATAACCAAGTTTTATTCCATCTTGATACAGACGAATATGTGTCTCATGATAACAGACTTGGTCCGTATCGTGTTCAATTTCATCGATAGTTTTGGGAATTCCTCCCATGTATCTCCGCATTTCGTTTTAGAAAACACTTCATTCAGATTGATGGAACGTTTCTATACAAAAAATATAAGGGCGTATTGTTGATTGTGGAAACCTAAGATGGAAATGGTTCACCTTTTTTTCTTGCCTTTTCCATTGTATAGAATGAAAACTATAAATTATGGAGTTAGTTTTTGGCATGTATCAACAACCATTTCCCCAACATTCAGGGTGTTTGTTTGATATTTGATCAGCATTGGGAAATTAATGAGGCAATCAATGTGGATCCTGATACATGGAGTTACCCAAATGCACATCATTGGTTCTGCATTAGACACGTTGCTAGAAACTTGCATAAAAAATTCCACAACGAACCGATGAAGAAGGAAATAACCAGACTTGGTACGCATTGTATTTGTTATATTTTTCTATATAAACGTAAATATAAATTCAAAATATATGAAATATAATCTATTTTTTGTAGCATATGAGTCAGATCAATGATCATTTGAAGAACCTTTCGAACAAATCCATCAAGTTAATGAAGAAGTTTACAATTATATGATGTGAATTCCAAAAGAAAAATGGACATTGGCATATGATGGGGGGAAGTGGTACGGACACATGACCACCAACATTTTAGAGTGCATCAATGGTGTCTTCAAACATGTTCATAGGCTACCTATAACTACCCTAGTTCAGGAGACATTATATCTTTTCATGAAGTACTTTGTTGATAGACAAAAACTATCATCGGATGGAATACATCTGGGGCTAACATACAGAAGACATTTTCAACGAGAGATTGAAAAGAATATTAAAGAAGATTCTGGTTATCATGTCTGCCTATTTCGACGAGAAGACTCTATATATTAAGTTCAAGAGAAGTCGAACCCCATCACAAATAGCATTGGTGAAAAATAGTGGTGTTATAAGAAACGAGGCAACGTCAATGTGGAAACTTTCAGGCCTTACGGTTTCCATACTCACACGCCATCACAGCATGTGCCTCTGTTAACATATCATGGGAAGCATATGTTGATCCAGTGTACTAGATGAACACCATTTCGAACTTTTATGCAGCACCATGGACACCTATTGGTGAGTTTCTTTATTTCCCAATGCCCAAAGGTCAGCCGATAGTGGTACCTTATATGAATCGATTGCGTCCCCATGGGAGACCGAAGGACAATAGCATGTGAAATGAGATGGACTAGACTCAAGAACAAAGACAAAGTTTGAGATGCACCATATGTCATCAAGAAGGTCATAATCGAAAACTATGACCTAACATTGTTGGGTTGAGTTCACACTCTAAGCCACGATGATGTATTTTTTATATTGGGAGATTCTTATATTGTAAATTTTATGTTTTTATCTCTTCCTTTTACCTCGGTTTTCATACCCCCAAAACTGAAAATCATAACAGTAAACCCAAAAACATCTTTTGTATACTGTAATCCTAACATTCTAAACCATAATCCTGAAAATATTTTCTCAAATCATTAACTTAAACCGTAAAACATTAAAAAATCATGAAGCCTAGATCCAAAAGGAAAAATGTGAAACCATAATCTCTAAATCCTAAAATCGAAAAGATAAACCGCAAACCCAAAAACATCTTTCCTTTCCATCAGTTTTCAAAACATTATGTGATTGAGAAAATAATCATGAAACATACAATCATATGGAAAATCATATATAAATTATAAATCACATCCTTTTCTAATAAAAATATATATAACAAAGACAAATGATTTATATATATAAATATATAAAACCATATCTTACAAAACAACCAATTCTAGGTAAAAGAATATCTTAAAAAACTTTAGTAATATGCTTTGAAAAACATGAATACATGCCCCTTTATTTTGGTAAAAAAATCATCATAAAACATTTTGAATAAACATGACATGTATTGCATTCTAAAAATCATAATATTTTACTGATCATGATGTAATATTTACAGTTTACACTTACAACTCATTTAATTTGTTTATATGCAGACGAATGACACCATACTACTCAGCCAGCAGGCTACCCATTGTTCACAGGTTGTGATTGATGGTGGTCCAGATCGATTGATCAGGGTGCGTCAAGCGCACCATTTTCATCACACAGAGCCTCCTCCTTCCATTATACCATATCTGTGTCATTCTGGCTTCTATGGTATTTCGGTATCATATTTTACATTTGTAGACCATCACCAGCTAGCTGCACTTGTGAAGAGGTGGAGACCAGAGACACACACATTCCACCTGGCTGAGGGAGAGATAACCATTACCCTTTAGGATGTCGTTGTGCTTCATGGTATTCTTATCCATGGGAGACCCGTTATTGGATCCACTCATGCATCTTGTCCTGACCTTCCTCAGCGCTTGTTAGGCGTTGACATTTTTTCCGATCGTAGTGCTATCGATGGAGCATCGATATCCATACCTTGGCTGGAGTCACATATTCCACTTTTAGCTGATGATGCTGATGAGAAGACGGTGATGTGTTATGAACGTGCATATATGTTATTACTTATTGGAGGGACCATGTGTATGGATCATTTAGGGATGTACATGAACATGATGTATCTACCCCTGATAGAGGACTTTGATCGGGAAGGGACGTATAGTTGGGGATCCGCATGCATGGCATACACATTCAGAGCAATATGTAGGATATCCGACAGGCGGCGCACAAGTCTCGGGGAATGTGTCATCCTTATTCAGATGTGGGCATGTGAGCACATCCCCTCATTCTGCCCTGATCTTGCTGGTCTGTCGGTCGAGATGGCGGTGCTGCATAATGCTCCGCGTGGATGCTGGTATGATCACTCATTTCTATCATTTGCTGATGCTACTACAAGTTATTGACTTTAATTTCTCATTGTGTATCCCTATCGATGTTGTATTTTATAGGTGGTTTCAGCGACACAATTTCAATGCGGTTCTGAGACACGATTTGGCTCTATACTGCACGGTTGCTCTTGACGATGTTACGGCTGTAGTTCCACTCGTTCACTTTCATATTGTTGAGTGGCACCAGCCTGACAGAGTCATGCGTCAGTTTCTCTTGACTCAGCGGAATCCATTACCACTGAGGCAGACAGATCAGCTTCATGGGATGAAGCTGACTGGGAGGCTGGATGACAACTGGGGTCAAGTACAAGTTGTATTTCTCGATTGTTGGCACAGACGCGCAGAGTTTCATATCCAGGGAGTTCCTATGATGTAGTTCTCTCTTTCAGCACAACACGAGTATGAGTCATGGTATAGACTAAAGTCTATATTGTATCTTACCCAGGCCGGTAGAGAGATTCATATGATTGTAAGTCAATTAAATTATATTACTTTGTTTATTGAATTATTTTCTAATTCATTTTAAATCTGTTTATAGGAGAGTCGCACAAATAGTCTTATTCATATGAGTGATGAGGTTTAGGATAAAGTCTTCATCCAAGAAGCTGTTTATGATCAAGCGTTGGAGCTGAGGTCATATGTCCATGCGTTTTCCAAGATCCTCTTCGAGTGTCCGGCACGGAGACAACAGGTTCCTACCATAGAGGAAGATCTTACAACAGCTGCTGGTGCTGAGGAGCCATGACCACAGCGACGTAGACAGTGTTGTCATGTATGTGAGGCCTCACCAGTTCCACAGGCAGAGGTCCGCCCTCTAGTAGTCCAGTCTGATCCGGTGTAGGATGTGCCTTATCTATCATGGGATCCATCTTTTTTGATGGGATATCCTCAGTTCTCTCCATCGTGGGGTCCATATAGATTGCAGCCTTTGTGTCCAGAGTCATCGCAGCCTTGTGGTCCAGACCCATCGCAGAGTTGGGGTATAATTCAACCACATGATTTGTTCCCCACTACGATGATGTCGGGTCCTTCTCCCACCAAAGTGGGAGAATAATCAGGAGTGCGGTACAAGGTGGAGTTGACATTTTTTCCACTGGCACAGAGGTTGAGGATCTGACAGTCGACGTTCCAGTGCCCGAGTATCAGCCCTCTATAGGTCACCAAACTCCCCAGATATCTCGCCGCAGACATCCTATTATTAGACCACCATGTGGGACAAGATCTCCTCACTGTAGACATAGACATAGATGGTTTATGTTCATTTATATGTTTTATGTCTATGGAAATGGAAAAAATTATAATCTTTCAAAACCGCCTACTTGAAAGTTAAAAATGTTTCAAGTACGTGACTTCAAAAGACTATAAAATATAAACCCTAAGACCAATATAAACGAAACATTAAACATTCGTTAAACATATAAGAAATTGTTGAAAACAAATATCATTTCATGAAAAATGTTCATGAAAAATAATTTATAATCTTTCAAAACCGCCTACTTGAAATATAAAAATTTTCAAGTACGTGAATTTGAAAGACTATAAAATATAAACCATAAGACCAATATAAATGAAACATTAAACATTGATTAAACATATAAGAAATTGTTCAAAAAAATCATTTCATAAAAAATTTTCATGAAAAATAATTTATAAGCTTTTAAAACCTCCTACTTGAAAGTAAAAAATGTTTCAAGTATGTGACTTTGAAAGACTATAAAATATAAACCATAAGACCAATATAAACGAAACATTAAACATTGATTAAACATATAGTAGTCAACCCCCCATCAATATGATGCACGGTTGAATCCTATATTTTTAATCAATGTTTAAAGTTTCTTTTATATTGGTCTTATGATTTATATTTTATATTCTTTCAAAGTCACGTACTTGAAACATTTTTAACTTCCAAGTAGACGGTTTTGAAAGCTTATAAATTATTTTTCATGAACATTTTTTATGAAATGATTTTTGTTTTTAACAATTTCTTATATTTTTAATCAATGTTTAAATTTTCGTTTATATTGTTCTTTTGGTTTATATTTTATTGTCTTTCAAAGTCACGTACTTGAAACATTTTTAAGTTTCAAGTAGGCAGTTTTGAAAGCTTATAAATTATTTTTCATGAAAATTTTTTATAAAATAATTTTATTTAAACAATTTCTTATATTTTTAATGAATTTTTAAAGTTTAGTTCATATTGGTCTTATGGTTTATATTTTATAGTCTTTCAATGTCATGTACTTGAAACATTTTTAAGTTTCATGTAGGCGGTTTTGAAAGCTTATAAATTATTTTTCAAGAACATTTTTTATGAAATGATTTTTGTTTTCCGCAATTTATTATATGTTTAATGAATGTTTAAAGTTTCGTTTATATTGGTCTTACGGTTTATATTTTATAGTCTTTCAAAGTCACGTACTTGAAACATTTTTAACTTTCAAGTAGGTGGTTTTGAAAGCATATAAATTATTTTTCCTGAACAATTTTCATGAATTATATATATAAATAAATATATAAACAAAACAAAACAAAAAAAAATTCAAAAAAGATAATTTTTACATTTTTTTTGAATTATATATATAAATAAAAATATAAACAAAACAAAACAAAAAATTAAAACAAAATTTTAAAAAATAATAAATTTTTTTGTTAGGTGAAAGGCGGCATTCTCTTGAACATTTTTTATGAATTATATATATATAAATATATAAACAAAACATAAAAAAAATAATTTTTTTTGTTAGCGGAAAGGAAGCATCGCGGGTGCAGCCTTTCAGCCGCAGTGCAAAGGCGGCAGCCGTGATGTCGTCTTTTAGCTGAAATTTAAAGGTGGCATCGCGGATGCCGCCTTTACTATGCATTTTGAAAAAAAAATACCCTAATCATTTTCTGTAAAAAAAATTCAAAATGTATAAAAATAAAAACTCCACCACCAATCCTCTAGTGGTGGTGCCTCAGCGACATACCTCTACAACACCATCCCGCCTCTCCTTCACACCACTAGTTTTCATCTCTGGTGGTCTCTCCCTTTGACATCATCACCTCCCATCTCTACTCACTATTTTCCGCTTTCCACCAGTTCCACCTCCCACTACACACTGTCAGCCCTTCGGTTGTAGTGTCTCCCCTCACACCGTTATCCACTCCTTCCGTCACCCTAATTCAACTCACACCACCATCATTACCTCTCTCACTGCCAAACATCCCACTCTCTACCACCTTCTATTCCTCTCCTCCAATGGTAACTAAAGACATTGTTCCGTCTCATCCACCGTCGATCACATCACCAGGTTCTCTGGAGGTGTCGACATTGACACCTCATGCATCAATGCCACCAACACCACAATGAACAACAACACAAGTAATATCAATAACAGCAGCGGCAGTTAAAATTCACATTGAGCAAAAGAAAAATTCAGGCCAATAGCAGATGAAAAGGAACATAAGGGAAAACAAAAGACAATTTTTCTCATGGTAAATAATTGAACAGAGATTTCAAAATCACTAATTACATTGATTTATATAGATCTGATGAAATTTGAACCACTGGAGAAGTGGAAGGCCGCTGCTCAATATTCTGAACTTCCCTACCGCTGTCGTCGGTCTCCTTGTCGAACCACTACTGTGGATCTGCCGCCCGGCACTGCCCGCAGCCACCGAACACCCTCCACCCAACCACTGTGTGCTGCTCGAGTTCACCATTACGAACCCCACACAACCAAATCTTATACCAAACCACCATCCACCAATGTCTTCACCTCATGGACCCGCCTCTACCACGAGCTACAAGCTCCTACTCCTCTCACCTACACCGCCATGAAGTCCTCGTCCTCTGCTCTTTTTTGTGACCCGCCTTCCCCCCACTCACCTCTGCCTGCTCACAAACCCACCCCTCCCCCTCCATTTCTTCTCTTCTTATTAATTTTTATATAATATATAATGATATAAAATTTATAATATATAATAATATATATATATATATATTAAAGATAATAAATATATATATTTTTAAAATAATATAAATAAAAACATAATAATAATAATTGATAATTATAACATATATATTTATTAATATTATATAGTATTGTAATTATTATAATAAAGTTATTATAAATTGATTAATTATAATAGAATATATTTTTATAATTACAATTAGTGTTGTATATATTTAATTTCAATTTTAATTCTATTTACTTATTTATACATTTTTCTAATATTTATCTAAAAATAAGTATACAAAAATAATTTTTATTTTCATAATTAACACTTGTTTTTAAATATTGTAATTGTTTTATTTTACATATATATTAAAATATTTATATTTTGATTTATTAATTTAATTCTAATTATTATTTAATTTTGGTTGTTTGTTTTCTATTTCAAGGGGAGTTCATGTCACGCTGCAGGACTTGAATTCAGTTAGGGAACTTAAGCTTCAATGACAGTTGAGGAGGATGGAGTATTGTGAAATTTGAACATGGAGGCTATCAAAGTCATCAACTTGCTATGACAGACGCTCATGAAAAGAATTAAAAAATTCCAGAATCATAAGAGGCAAAAAGTAAATGTTTCATTCATTTCTTGCACATTGGAGAGAATTGAATGTGCAAGGATGAGGAAAACATGACCCCTTCCACAAAATCCAAATCCAAAAACCACCACTTCCACAACTTTTAGGAGTAGATCAAAAGAGCACCACTTCCAGATTCTTAGAGAGGGAGATCTGGAGAACTCGATCCCATTCGGAAAGAGAAAATCTCGAGAGATAACAAAGTTAGAGATTTCTAGAGATCAAGGAGGGAGGCAAAACACTTTTATCCTTAATCTATTTTTGTGAATTTCTCTTCGATATGAACATATTTATTTTAATATTTTCCAATATATCGAATTTAATTAGGATGCTTGGATAATATCATTCAGGGGAATGGGTTGATCTAGTTAAGACTGGGTTTTCCATGTTCATGTGTGTTCTTCTACTGGACAGCCTCTCTCTCTCTCACCCTTCAGACGATCATTTTTTAGAAAACCTCAAGAATCAGAAAAAACTGATCTTGATTGGAATTAAATTTTAATTTTCATTAATATAAGGATTCTACTGAAAAGTGAATTATTCTCAAAAGAGAGAGGCAACACGAATCTCAACCGACATTTTTAACTCAGTTCTTTACTGATTGGTTATTAATTGATGATCAAATCACTTTTGTAGTTAATGAATTGTATAAGTCACTTAGTCAAAATATGATCTGATGCCACAATTGGTCAACCCCTTTTAATCAGCTCTAGATGTTTACATGAACAAGGGAAACATGTATTGAAGCTGACCAACTGACTTCCCCCTACTCATCAATTAATAGTTTCAATTTCTTGTTTTTCTGCTTATCTACTTTTTCATTTTCTCTGCTCACACAATCACTTCCACACACAAAAATATTCATTCACATCACAATTACATCATCACCACCATTATTTCACCTTATTTTGTTTCAGTTCTTATTTGTTTCAATTTTTATTTTGTTTTGTTTTATCTTTTGTCTTAAACAAAAATTCAGTCCTTCCATGTGGTTCGAACCTATCTCACATTTGTATTATGTTGTAATTAGGTTTTATAAATTCAAATTTGCATGTTCTCAATGTCGTGCGATGTGAAAAGTTTCCACCATTTTCGGGGAGGTTGCATTCAACTAATTATATAAAAAAACAAAACAAAAATTCATATATAAAAAATTTACAAAACATAAAACACAAAAAAATTAATAAAACAGAAAAAATTAATAAAATCCAAAAAAATAACAAATAAAAAACTGTTAAAAAATAAATTTAGTAAATTTTAAAAAACCCAAAAATTAAAAATCCTTAACAACTGTATAAAAAAATTCACCAAAAAGTTAAAAAAAAATTAAAATTGTTGTTGTATGCAAACTAGGTCTATGTTTGAAACCTTAAAACATACCCTTCTTGATATTGAGAAGCATGTTATAGGATTCAAAAAGAACAAAGAGATCATTAAAATTGAATACAATTGGGAAGATGAAATTCATAACAAGAATAATAATCCGCTGACTTTTAATGTGAACCAGCCAGGAAATGAAATAGTAGAGGGGAACAATTTGAGAGAGTTTCTACTGCCTTCCATGTCTAGTAACCATTCGTGCATTAGGATCTCTCTTAGGTCTAGAAACTATGAAATCAAGTAATCCATGTTGTCCCAGCTACTGACCTTCATTGGGATATGAAGTGGAGATAATTTTTACATCATTAGCAGTTTCTATTGTATTGTCCAGCAGCTACGACTTAGGGGACTTAGTGAGGAAGAGCTAATGTTCAGAGTTTCCCCTTCTTCCACAAGTGAGATACTAGTAACTTGTCCAATAATTATAGGAGTATATCTTTGTCACTTGTGATCAAGTGTACAATGATACTAGCATGATATTTTATCCTAGGGTAATGAAAATGATATTAGGCACATTATCATTGGGTTTTTACATGATAATGGGGAGCTATTTCATAAATCCTGGGATAGGTTTAGAGGATTACATAGGTAGTGTTCAAATAACCAATTCACCCCCCAGTTCCTCTTGGACACATTCTACAATATCCTCACCCCTTACCACCAAACCATGGGGGATCAATCTACTGGAGGGGAATTTAGTTATAGGACAACTGAGAAGCATAAAGATATTTTCAACCCTTTAGTACAAAAATCCCAGCACAAGTGCTCTAGAAGAAGAACCATTTTTAGGAAGGAAACCACTCTTTCCCCTCATGATGAATCCCAAGTTTGTGGGGTTTTTAATAACAACACTCATAATACCCTTAAGAATCAATTCAACCACTTTGGCATGTATGGTCACTCAAAAACTTACTGTACAAACATTTATATTCCCACCCAAGCACCCAAGAATGCATATTTTGTTGGGTATGGTCCTAGTAATCAGGCTAGGAACAGTCATTTTTCTAATACCTATAACCAGGGGTATAGAAACCACATGAAACTTTCTTGTAAGGAGAAGGGATCCCTTCAAACTCCTATCCCTCTTGGATTCCAATATCCTACTAGGAAGCAGTTCCAAACCCAAGACCAACCCAAGGCTGAGTGATACAATTCAAATGATGATGAGAGTGATATGTTTCAACATTTGATAGAGATATTTAATGAAAAAAGGTGAAAAAAATTACTTTAATAATGATCAAATGGACTCAAGAATGAAAAATAAATAAATTCAAATGGGCAGTTGGCTAGGGATTTGGGTAGTAGAGACAAAGGCAGGCTACTCAGTACCACTAGTGCCAACCCACGATAAAATTAGATGATTGTGACCTCTAGAAGTGGTATCCAAACCCATATAAGACCAACTAAAGAACCTAAAAATACTCTATATAAAAACTTCATTAAATCTAAAAAATAAAATCTGAAGAAAAAAAATGATTCTAGAAATATGGACAACATCACTGGGAACCCATTGGTTACATCTATTCCAGAAAAAAAATCATGAAAAAATATTTAATAAAGGGAAGAAAAATCTGGAAGAGTAAGTTTATAGGGATGCACCCAATTATTAAAAACATTTCCCTGGTGATCCATTTTACATAATGAATAAAAAACAAACTTTTAATCCTGAGATGCTGATGTTTCTCATTGTTGCGAAAAAGATGAACATTGATATTCCCTACCTCGAAGACTTATTTAAAATCCCATTATATTTAAAGTCACTCAAGAAAATCTGCTCAAATAAAAAGTCCCTAGAGGAGTTTCCCACTTACATTCTGACAGAGAAGTGTACTACTATTTTTCAAAATAGGATACCTTTTATGCTCTTGGACCTAGGGAGATTTGGCATCCTCTACACCTTTGGGGATAGAGGATGTAAGTTAAACTATTTTTGTGATTTGGGTGATATAATTAATTTGATCCCTCAGACACTTTTTCTACACTTGAGACTAGGAGTTCCCCAAACCACCAAGTGGGTGTTACATCATGCAAATATATCCATTACACATCAAGTGGGTAGGTTTAATGATTTTATAGTGGGAGTAGGTAATCTCTTTTTTCTTAGTGATTGTCAAATTCTTAATATTGAGTGTGATTAGGAGGTTCCTATCATCCTTTTTCGGCCTTTCATGGTCACATGTGGAGCTATGATAGATGTTTTAAGTGTAAGTTAATTTTCAAATAGGGTGATCGAAAATAGGAATTCAATGTTATTATGACAATCAGTGAAACCACCCACAAATTCTTTCCCAATGATGAGTTGCTAGTAGTTGAGGGTACTATTGATGAGGAAGAAGAGGGGTTCTTGAGGATTCTAGAGGAGATCAATAGTGAACCTGAGATCCTTTCTTCCACTTTCATGGGGATCATATTAATAAGTAAATAGAACATGCTGATGAGTTTGAGGGATAATTTTTGGAACAATTATATGAGTAGTCTATGGAGTATGTTTTGTCCCCCAGAGAAGAGTCTAAGTGTGAGGTAAATCTGTCTAGAATTAATAGTGGTGTGGAGGAAGCCTTCTATACTACCTTCTTCAAGAAAATACATGAATACCTTATCCCAACCAAGCCCAAGTGTCTTCCCACAAGACAATCATGAACCATTCTTGAGCTGAAACCCCCTTTCCACATCTAAAATATTTCTTTTTATGAGAGTGTTCCAAACTAACTGTGATAATTTCATCAAATATTGAGGTAAGTCAAGAGGATAACCTATTTAGTGTTTTTAGGAAGTACAAGTCTATAATGGTATGTAAAATTGCAGATATAAGTGGGATAATTCCAGCCTTCTGCATGAAAAACAAATCACATAGAACTTGAGTACCGTCCAAGAGTAGAATCCCAAAGGAGACTCAACCAAAACCTGAAGGAATTATTTATGGAAGAATTTATCTGGATAATGGATATCAGGATCATCTTTCCCATTTATGATAATCCTTAAGTATATCCTGTTTAGGTTTTCCCCAAAAAAAATTGGTGTGATAGTGGTAAAAAATGAGAGGAATGAGAAAATTCATTCAAGAGTTTTGAATAAATGGATGGATTTTAATGATTATACGAAACATAATGTTTTCATAAGAAGATATCACTTTTCCATGCCATTTTTTGGATAAATGTTGGATAGGATGGTAGGAAATGAGTTTTTCTATTTTATATGTCGTTATTCTAGTTACAAACACGTTTCAATTTCACCCGAGGATAAATAGAAAACCACCTTCACTTTTCTATTTGGGACATTATCCTATAGGAATATTCCCTTTAGCATGTGTTGTATGCCGACCACCTTTCAAAGATTCATGATGGACTTTTTCTTTGATATTATTGAAAGTAAAATTGAAGTTTTCTTGGATGATTTTTTAATAGTGGGAATCAATTTTGGGAACTACCTAAAAAATTTAGAAGTTTTGTTGGAGATATGTTAGGAGACAAATGCGGTTTTCAACTGGAATAAGTGATAATTCATGGATACTAATGTAATTGTGTTTGGAAACATGGTTTCTAATAATGGGATGGAGGTTTATAATTCGAAGGATGAGTTCATCCAAAAGTTTTCCAACCTGAAAATGTCAAGGGGATCATAATTTTCTAAGTCATGTTGGGTTCAATATGAGGTATATTTAGTACTATTATAAAATCACTATAATCATGTTATCAGTTATAAGTAAGTAAACCCCCTTTTTTATGAGAATTGTATAGAGTCATTTAACTTTCTCACGGAGAAGTTTCCAACCTCACCTATGATCGCATCCCCTAACTAGAAAATCCTTTTTTAGGACATGTGTGATGCATGTAGTGTTGTAGTAGGTTATATTTTGGAGAAGAGTATAGATAATAATTTTCATGTCATTTATTATGCTATAAATCTTCTAGATTTTTTCCAAAAGAATTATTCCACCACCGAATAGGAGTTAGATGCGATGATGTTTGCTTTGGAAAAATTCAGACAGTACTTGATAGGTTCCGTAGTTATTATTTTCATTGATCATGAAACCCTTATATATTTGATTGATAATAAACATTCAAAACATCGGCTAATGAAGTTGAGATTGTATTTGTAAGAGTTTGATCTGGTTATTAAGGAAAAAAGTGGGCATAGAATGTTGTGCCAGATCACTTGTCTAGGATTCCAAACACCCAAAGTGAAGAGACAAGAGAGGTAAACAACTCATTCCCTGATGAATAGTTGTTTTATATTTAGTTTCAATACTTTTACAATTTTTTGGAAGTTGGTTTCATACTCGAGGACCTCTCAGACAACCAAATAAATAGGTTAATTTTTGAATTCAAATATTATTTTTTGGATGATCCAGTTATCTTTAGGAGGTGTGTTGATATTATTTTGAGGAGATGTGTTTTTAAGTAAGAGTTTATTTTATAAACTATATCTTCCATAAATCACCTTGGGGTGGCCACCATAGAGGATAAAGAACTTCTCAGAAGGTTCTACAGGTTGTTTTCAACTAGCCAACGTTTTTCAAAGATTCTAGGAGTTTTTCATTGGTTATGACAAGTTTAAAATTCTATGTAATATATAAGGAAGGAAAGATCTACCTTAAAAATGAATTATATATTTATATGTTTTTTATGTATAGGTCTTGGAATTCCTGGGACCATTCTCATCCTCTTATAGGAATGAGTACATTTTGGTGGTTATAGACTATGTGTCCAAATGGGATGAGGTAGTGGATCTGCCAAACAATTCTGCTGCTAGTGCTGTGAAATTAATCAAGGAAAATATTTTTTCAAGGTTTGTTGTGCCTAGAGAATTTATCACTGACAATGGTACTCACTTCAAAAATTATAAGTTCAGGAGTTTTGTGGAGAAGTATGGATGATCTCATATGACCTTTACCACCTACCACCCATAGTATAGTGGGTAGAAAAAATTTCTAAAAAAGAGATTGAGCAGATCTTGGAGAATATAGTATCAAGAACTAGGAAGGATTGGTCAGTTAAGTGGGATGAGGCTTTTTGGTCCTTCTGAACTACTTAGAAGACTCCTATAGGGATTTATCCATACATGATGTTTTTTGGTTAGACTTTTCATCTACCTGTTGAAATGAAGAAAAAAATATATTTGGGATCTGAAGGACCTAAACATTGATATCAAGTCAGCTGATGATTGAAAATAATTAGAATTGAGTGAGATGGAGGAGATAAGGAGGAAATATTCTGAGAATGATGAAATTTACAAAGAGATAACAAGGGCCTTTTATGAATAAATCATTCAAAATTGGGATTTTAAGGTTCTTCATAGGGTCTAAATGTTTATATATAGGTTGAAAATTTTTGTAGGTAAGTTGAATACTAAGTGGTTAAGACCCTTTACCATTTTGAGAGTTTTAGTCAACAGTGTTTTGGAGCTAGTTGGGGAAGAGATGATACCATTTCTTTTTAAATGGTCATGGGATCAAGCATTTCATTGAAGGAAAATCAAAGGGCCTGGATAAAATTTCTCTATAGGATGAATGATGATGTCTATAGTCAAACTGAGGACTATAAACTCAGTGTTTCATGGGAAATAACTCATGGTCTTTAAGGTATTTCCTTTTTTCTATTTTTCATTTCTATTTTTCAATAAAGTAAACTCTTACTGATTGTTTCTCCCGTTTGAATTATTGTCTATTTAATAGTGTCTCATGACCTACTACTGCTAGAGAGTGTTGTTTCATCCAGAAACATAGCAAAGGAAAACCATGGGAGCTTCAAATAGTATCATATGACTAACATTTCATCCACTAATTCCTTGGTTGGATTTTATTTTCTTTAAATTATAGATTCTTATGTTCATTTTCTTAACCTGTATGTAATAGAGTTTAACGAATAGAGAAATTTTCATAGTGTTACATAAGAGGATATTTTCAATGAAATTGAATGGTCAAAGCTCAAATATCAAGTGAAGTGTTGTTTTGTGTTTCAAATTTTTATTTTTTGATCCTATTTTATTACCTCTTTCATGGTGCTATGTGTGGTGGAGTACTTTCTAAGTTCTTTTTATGTTGAAATTATTCTTTATAGAATAGTTTCTATAATCTAATGAGTTGAAAAACTATTTAAGCTAAAATGTGGAACCTTCTCACACCATTGTATTAACATTTATTAAACTGCTACTACTCACACTTTTCATTTCATTCTACTACTAGAACATACAAAAAAATATAAAAAACGCTTTTTGTGTGGTGATCTGTAGTTTTTATTTTTTATATATGTTTCTTTTCTTTTCTTTTTAGCATGACAAACAATTATATTTTAAAATTATTGTCTCCCATAAAAATATCTTTTAAAGATTTTAATTCTATATCCTTCCAGGACAATTATCATTGGGAATAATTTTGAGCTTTATGTGTATGAGAGAGAGGTCATTATAGTGTCACTTCAAATTTCCCATTATAGTTTGTAAAAAAAGGACAATTTTTTTTCAATTTTTTTTCAAAAGTTCTAAATCACTACAAAATATAGAAGTGCCTCATCAACACACATCCAACTTCCCAGCTTTTTTATTTTTCTAAACATCCTCACCTTATGGTGTGGCATTTCTCACCTCCAACCCTCCACTCTATTTTCCATCACATTTCACATAAATTCTTTTCTGCCTAGTGGATAACAACTTCTAGTGATTGAGGGTTCCACTTTGTCGAAAATTATTAGGGATAAAATACTCTTGAATGGAGTTGTCCACCATTTTATGGATTTTCTGGTTAATAATTTAATAAGTAAGGGTTCAAGTCTAATTTTTATTGAATTAGGTTCATGAAATTAGGAAACGAGAAATTTTTACGAGAACTTAGGGGACTCACTTTTGGTAAAAACATTATTCACTTTAGGAATTCTACGTAAAAGATAATTATTAAAGTCCTTTATAATTGGATTAAAATTGGAAAATGCGATCCTACAATGAGTTTTTAATACAAGGTGAACTGGGTGCATTTTTTTTAATAAATAAAATCCATATTCCATTTTAATAAGTGCTATGAATAGTGATATGCACTAGAAATATGGTTGGGAAAAAATTAGAATAAAGTGACCTATCAAAATTGAACTCATTATGTGAGGTAAATTTTGTACCCAAATGATTAAGAGAACAATTGACTTAAATAAAAAATATTAGAGTCGAGTCGATAATGTGAGGAAATAACAGGACATTAATTTTTGGGACCTAGGAGAAAGTGATAATTGAAGGTACCTTTGGTCAAGGTTTTAACTGCATTTGACTTAACATGTTTACACTTCTTGTATTGGATCTTGAATTGGAATTGAAGTGGTATAGTTAGTGTTTTAAAATAGGGGGCATGACATTCTCAATAGTGGATGTGTTCGTATTGCCTTTGATATCAAGTGTATTTTTGAAACTATGTGGGACCACTTTTGTGAAAACTTTCTTTGAAAAGTCCTCTTATAGATTCTTTGCCTCTATTCCTAAAGTCTAGAAATACAGTTATGGAACTGACTATAAAATAATTACTTATATTTTTCAAAGTCAAAATTTGGAATTTGTTTGAGTAAAAACAAAGATTTAAGTATGGGGGAGTTTTATGTGACTCATTTTTAATTCAATTTGCCACATATTCTATTATTTTTTTAGTGTACTTTAAATATAAAAATAATGAATCTTAATTAATAATTAATAATTGTTGTCAATTTTGTACACTTTTTCTTAAAAAAAATTTTTTGTAAAAATCATATATTTTGGTTACTATTTTTTGTATTTTTAAATAATTTAAAATTAACAATTAATTATGCTTTAATATTTTGTTCTCATTAAAATTATATGTTTTATTTCTTTTTATTCTTTCAGGACTTCTGTTATTTCATTATTTCATTTTATTTTTTTTCAAAATAATTATTTTATTTATTATTTAATTTAATTAATCAATATTTTTTAACTATAAATAAATATTTTTTCTTTTTTCTTTTTGATACATTAAATAATTTAAATAATTTTAACAATTATATTTTATTATTTAATATTTTTAATACATTATTTTAATTTAAATATTTGATTTTATTAATTCATTTAATTAAGTTAACATTTAATTAATTTTCTCAGACTATTTTATTATTATCATTATTATTTTATTATAAATTAATTTAATTGTTAATAAATTCTAAATAATATATTTTTTGAATAAGTAATAATTAATACAATTTAATAAAATTAACATTATGTTTTATAAATCATAAAGTGTTATGTTTTAATATTTATTAATTAAATTTATTAATTTGTTTATTGGTGTTTGTTAGTTGAATTAATTTATTTATTTATTTTTTGTTTTGTAGGTGTAGCACTGACATCACCAGGTAGGTTAGTGGTGTCTCTCCCTTGGACATTTTTTAACTCCCACCACTAGGACCTTCTTCTGTCATCTCTCCCCTGTTTATCTCACACCGCGAGAACCCTAGCTGTGTCTCCCACTACACCTCTTTTCACTCCACCAGAACCTTTGCTGGCGGTGCCTCCCACTTCACACAAACAACCCTATACTGGTGTTGTATTATACACACTCCATTATACCTCTACTGGTGGTTCCTCTGCGACATACTGAAAGCCCTCTATTGGTGGTGCCTCAATGACATTCTACCCAAACCCCTACCAGCCTCTCCTTCACACTATCAGTTTCCATCTTAGGCGGGGTCACCATTTGACACCGTCACCTACTAGATCCATTGAAACTCCCCGACCTCAGTTACCTAGAGTCTGTGCATTATTACATAACATTGTCCTGATACAAGGAATCATGACCTAAAATACAGATCAGTTTAGTAGCCTTGAAAGTACTAGATACATTCATAATTTTTACATTACATCATGAAATAAAACATCAACAGCATTTTATCCCCACTGACCACACATATATCCGTAACCTATCCTTGTAGGTCAACCATTAAATATTTCTTCACATCCAAGGAAAAATGAAATATAGAAAGGGGTGAGATCAGAAGCTCAGTAAGGATAACAATATAGCAGAAACTTTCATAAATAATCATAAACATTTAAGGCAATGTATAAGACTAAAACAAAATCCTTTTAAACTTAAAATTATGCATAATATGGAAAATATAAAATCAAATAATGTCATTTAATTATTCACATAGATATTTTACTAGTCGAATAATCACATGCCATATCAATAGCCACTTTCATAATGATGGAATGCATAATGCCAGACTTCATAACCACATAGTCAAGGCCTTGTGCCAAGACTAAAAATTAGATTTTGTCAAGGCCATGTGCCGAGACACTAGTTTGTCTCATGAGACCTTCTGATTCATCGAGGATCTATAGCGGGCTCCACCCATCGCTTACTAAGTCCAATTCATTCCTCATATGAAAATTTTTAAACATAACAAAAACATTCGTATTAAAAATAGCATATGAAATGTCAATACTTTATCTATAAACCATGAATGGTGTTAAAATTACACATCCACAGTCAAACATATCACAAAACCTTCAATACAGTATGAAAGATTTTTATCATAATAAATCAACTTCAAACACGTTTAAAATCATTCAAAAGATGTTGACATAGATGAAATTAAAACTATTTGAAATAAATACCTCTTTCTATTTTGAAATCATTTAAAAGTCACATAATTATAGAATAAATCATTTATTTTGAAAATATTATTATAATCATGTTTGAGAAGCTTCAAAAATGATATAATGGTGGAAAATAGCCACACCCGCTGTATAAGTTAAAAATTACAATCTTACCTTAATTTTGTCGAAAAGGTCATAAAGTACCTTGTTTGGAAAATGACGAAAATATTCCTTTCAAACCATTTTATAAAAATTAAAACAAGGGTATAAATTAATTTAAACCATAGTCTAGTAAATAGTAAAAAAAATTGGAATAAATCTTTAAGAAACATTGATGTGGATGATAAAGAAGTCCCTGTAGATACTTACGTAAAAACAACCTCAGATAATAAAGAGATTGTGAAATTAACCCTTACCTTGTAATTTTCCTTAGTCAATGGTATGTTAACCTCCTTTATAATAGTTAAAACATTATTATTAAATTATACAAGAATAATATACATAAATATTATATCATATATGATCTTATAATATTTCTTTGTTAATAATATTTTAGTAGTATCATTGTTTTGGGTGTTAACTGATTCTTTTTCCTTTGTATGATTGGTTAGGTAAGTAATGTTTGTTATGTATAGGATGTATTTGATTCATATACATAATTATATTATGTTTATAAACATTATTTGTAATCATAAAATTGAAATTATTCTTGAATTATTACGATGGGGAATGAATCACATCGCATTCATGGAGACGGTAATTCGTACGTACGCACGAGCGATAATATCATTATATTGATGGTGAAATCGTATTTCATTGGATGGTATATCATATATAAAGAATTATTAACATGTTATATTTATTATTTACATCATTTATACTCATTATTATACCCATCCAAATAATGAAGTGTTTGAATAACAAACTACACCACGACGTGGAGACGGTATGTCGTACGTATGCATGTATGGTGACTTTTTCATTCATATGATGGATAGAATAATGAATATGGTTTTAAAATTTTTATAATAACATCATATTATATAGAAGATACTGAATTTATTATTTTAGAATGGAAACAACAAAGAAAGAGGAAGTGTAAGAAGAAATGAACTTGAAAGAGGTGATGAAATATTTACCTCTTCTTCGGGTTCTTCCATTTGATTTGATCAAAAGGGCTCCATAGGTTGGCTTTATTACCAAAATAAGGCCTCTAGGATTATGGAATGAAATTTGGGAGGATATTTGGGTAGGGTTTGGCCAAGTCAAATGGCTTTGGTGGCATGAAATTAAGATAAGGGGAGGTACCCTTTTATAAGAGAGGTGAGGGTCACTTTAGGAAAAGATTAAACTTTTATTTTATAATAAAATAATTTTCAGTTTATAATGGCTCCAAAATAATTTATTTCTTGGATAAGGTTGGGATGGGTCGAAAAAATCTCAACCAATAGATTTAGTATAGGTTTAGGTCACCATATTACCCTCATCTTTTAGATTTAACTCTTAGTTAAATAGTTTGACATTTACCATGTCTCTTTGTATTTTTATATTATATGGTTAATAAACTTACTATAACAAGCCAAGAGAACCCCATGTGCTTAATTATTAATATATATAACTTTATCTATGTTCTTTGGATGATCCTTAGATTTTTAGGAAAATTATATCAATTAATAATATAGTATTTCTTTTAAAAACTCAATTGTGTCAATTTTGACACTATTTAGTATTTGATTTTTTTGAAAGCCATAAAAACATTATCACTTTGAAGAAAATTTATTTAAAAAACTATAACATGTCATATTAACCATTAAAATTAGTTTAATTCATCAGAAGTCTCAATTTACATTTATTTGGATATTTATAATATCAATTATTTTAATATTTCATTATTAATGTAATTATTGCATCATCATTGTGTCATAAATAAATTAAATTATTTAATGTCTAAAAATTATAAATAAAATAAAATTATGTAGGAAGTCATTTTATATTTCTAATGAATATTTATAGTCAAATTTATATTGTTTGTAAACCATTATTAAAAATGGTTTCATTATTAAACTTTGAATTTAACTCTTTTTAACTCTTCTTTAAACAAAATAATAATAAACGTACGAATATAATCCAAGTGGGCCAAAAGGATCATATTTTATTCCTATGGTTGTTTTTTTCTGAATTACACTTATCCAATAGAATTAGGACATGTTTTTGGGTAATTATAATATCATTTTTACCCTTAATTACCCAATTTACTTTTAACCATGGTAAATAAAAGTCAAAAGTTACTATTCAGAAAAAATTAATTTCATCTTATTTGTAACACCCGAGATTTTTATGAGTAATATTTTGTTTTTATATCATCAAAGTAATCTTTCACTACACACTTGCTTGGCTTACTTTACACGCAATCACGACCTTCCTCGATAGCTTGCGTCGTACGCAATACCGAGTTTCACTAAACAACGATATGCTATTAAAATATTATTAAAACTAGCCGTTATGAATAGTAATAACCACTTTTTGAAATTTTATAAATTTTATTTTTCAAAATGGACTTCATTTTTGGATTCGGAATACCGAAATTAGCCTAGGGTGAAATTTTGGTAATTTTCTGAAAACTTTCAATTTTTGATGAATAGTGAAACCACTAAGTGGTAGGTTAAAAACTGAATTTTGCATAAAACTTAATATTACCACTTCTGTGAATGGAATTTCGAAAATCCGACAGACACGGTTGATATCAGTAAGTAAAATGTGGTTCAATGAGATAAAAATAATTTTTTGGTGAATAGTAACTTTTTACTTTTTTTATCGTGGTTAATAGTAAATAGGGTAACTAAGGGTAAATATGATATTACTAATACCCTAACACATGTCCTAATTCTATTGTATAAGTGTAATTAGACAAAAAACAAACTTAGGAATAAAATATGACCATTTAGGCCCACTTGGATTAGATTAGGACATTTATTATTAATTTATTTAAAGAAGGGTTAAAATAGTTAAAATCAAAGTTTAATAAGTAAATCATTTTTAATATGGGGTTATACATAAGATAAATTAGACTATAAATATTCATTATAAATCTAAAAATATTTCCTGCATAATGGTATTTTATTTATAATTTTTAGACATTAAATAATTTAATTTATTTATGACACAATTATGATGCAGTAATTATCTTATTTATGAAATATTGACATAATTGATGTTATAAACACCAAAATAAATGTAATTTGAGACTTTTTATGAATTACACAAAATTTATAGGTTACTATGATATATTAGTGTTGATTTAATCAACTTGGTTCGAACATATAATTATGTTATGACTTTCACAAAAATCATATATCAAATAGTGTCAAAATTGACACAAAATAGTTTTTAAATCAAATATTATATTATTAATTGTTATTTTATTCCTAAAAATATAATTTTCGGCCAAATGACTTAGATAAGGATATATATATTAATAATAAACAATTTGGTGTTCGTTTGGCATGTCATAGTAAGTGTATTAACCATATGGTGAAAGAAAACAAAAAGACATGGTAAAAGTTAAATTATTTAACTTAGAGTTAAATCTAATTGATAAGGTTAAAATAACACCCTAAACTTGTCTAAATCCTATTGGTTGATAGTATTTAGACCCTTCCCCACTTTAGCTTCAAAATAAGACCCTTTGGAACCATTATAAACCGATTTTGACTTTAATATAAAATAATATTTTGAGGTATTCCTAAGGTGCCCCTCTCCTCCCTTATAAAAGGGCTCCTCCTCCCCCTCCTCCTCACACCAAATTGAGCACTCAAGCTCGGCCAACGCCTGCCATTTTCTCCTCTCCACTTCCCTAGAATAATCCTAGAGCTCCTGGTCTTCTTCCAAGACCAATATTAGTTCCCTAAGTGGAGGATTAAAAGAAGAGTTCCAAAGAAGAGGTAATATCCATTACCGATCTTTTCAATTTCTTTCTTCTTCAACTTCTTCTTCTTTAGTTGTTTCATAATAAAGTAATAACATCAGTATTACTTACATACTGATATGTTATTATAAATATGAAACAACCCTAATTCACCTTCTATCCATCCTACGGAAAAATGAAATCACCGCGCATGCGTACGTACGGAATACCGTCTCCACGCCGTGGTGTAATCTATTTTCCACCACCACCTTACAAGGATGGGTATAATGGTGTAATGAGTAACTATTTATGATTATTATAAATTAATATTGATACTGAAATAATATATATATACTCCAATACAATTCTACGATCATAGGAACGATATCATCACTCGTGCGTACGTACGGAATACCGTCTCCACGATGTGATGTGACTTGTTCTACATGATCATCATTACATAGTAATTATATAAATGAATTGAATGAATAAATATGATATATTTTACACTAATACCATTCTGGATATAAGGTATCTATAACCTTAAAATAAGAATAATAATTTATTCGGCAAAACACGCATAAGAACAAAAGGCAATAAAGACCCGAGTAACAAGTAACAATGAAATATTACTAACAAGAAGCTAAGAATATGACCATATATGATATCATATCAATATGTATGATTCTGGAATAAGTCAATAACATTATTTAAACCATTATATAGGAGCTTCGGACACGTACAAAGCAAATCGGACCTAAGGTAAGGGAAATATCACAATCTCATTTTTATCCGAGATTGTTTATTCGTAAGTATTTACTGGGGTGTATTTTATCATCCACATCCATGTTTCATCAATATATAATATTATTTCCATCCACCTAAAATTGTTTAAATCCATTTTTACCCTTCGGTGAGTTTTTAGTAATATGTATGAAAGGAATCTTTTGTCGTTTTTCGTATGAGGTACTTTTTGACTTTTCCGACAAAAGTACGAAGAATGTTTTTTTTAACTTATACGGCATGAATGGATTTTTAAAACATTATTTCCAAGAATCTTCCTTTATAAGTTTTCAAGTTTATTTTTAATCAACTTCTTTATTTTATAATTCTATGACATGTTAAGAAAGGAAAAGTGTTTTTGAAGTAGAAAGGATATTTTCCTCAAGAATGAAGTTCAAGTATTTTATCGAAATTAATTTCCATCTAAGATAATAAAAGGGTTCTGTTTTTATCCCTATTATTACATGGATTTGATTATGTTGTGATGGAAATATTTTTTATGAATTCCTTTATCTTATATGAATTGTTTTATGATGTCATGTTGTTTAAGAATCCCATTTTTATTACACGGGTTACGCTATGATGTATGGTTTATGATTATGTGGCACACATAAGAAAGGATTCATTATAAGATGGGTGGGACCTATATCTCCCTCCAATGCATTGGGTAAAGATTTTATATCTCATGAGATAGACATGGATGGAACGGAAGGTTATTTCGGTTCAGTGAAACAGGACTGAAACGAGGAGTGAACTTGGTTCAGAAATGGACTTTTTCCGTTAAGATAGTCTTGGAAATGAGTCATGACTAACAAGAAATGATTTTCCATGACTATGTGTGCATGCCACAAAGTTTCAAGTTTCATGTTATGATTATGGGGATCTCATTTTCACTTCTATGATTTATTCCATGTTAAGATATTATGATCTCTTTTGCAGGTTATGATTTTCAAAAAGATATGATATGATTTTTATTTCCTTTATTTGCCCTTGCTGAGCATTTGAGCTCACCCTTTTATGTTTTCTTTTCCCCAGGTCAGGAAGATGGATATTAAGTAGAATATGCTAAAAGGGACCCTAGATATGATGAAATAAATGGGAGACACTGTAGTAGATTTATGAACCAGTTGTTTATGTTTCCCAGTTTCTAAAGACACTATACCTATACGGTCCTTTGTGGTTTTGTCATATGTTGTAATAAGTGTGCTTCAATTTTGAAGTATTAACAATGTATGTAAAGTATGGGTCATTATAGTTGGTATCAGAGGAAAGTTATAGTCAACCTTTGGAAACTAGGATGTGAAAGTCTTAGTAAGAACCCTAAGGATAAGTCTAAGAATAGAACACAATCTTAGTGTTTTAGAAATGGCCATGAATACCATAGGATAAGACCTCAAGTGTGAAATTTTATTCTTGATTATGTGGTTTTCCTATTATAATTAGTGTTGCTCACACTATTCTTCTTGGTTTTAGTCAATGGCTGGAACCCGAAGGAACCGTGTTAATGCGGAATTCGATGGGAAATGCAATGATTGTCCCCCTGAGCAACCCAACGATATGGGAGCTGGAATGCAAAATCTTGTATCCATACTCACACAAATTTCTCAAGCTATGAATCATGCAGGACTTCCAAACGAGAAAAGGAAGGAGCAACATTCTGTTGAATCCTTCATGAGGCAGCGTCCACCTTCTTTCAGCGGGTCTACTGATCCATTAGTTGCTGAACAATGGATTAGTACTACTGAAAAGATATTTTCAGTTCTTCAATGTTCTGAACATGATAAAGTCATCCTAGCAGTGTATCGTTTGGAAGGAGATGTTGATCAATGGTGGAATCTTATTAAGAATACGAGGCAAAGGGATGAAATTGAGTCTATGGAATGGGACGAGTTCAAGAACTTATTTTTCAATAAGTACTTCCCTCGTATTCTCCGAACAAAGATGGAGAAAGAGTTTCTTGAACTGAAGCAAAGGGATGATTAATCTGTTGGTACATATGAATCAAATTTTACAAGACTTGCAAGGTACGCTACTGGTATTATTATCCAACCTGAGAGTAAGATCGATCGATTCTTTAGTGGATTAAAACCAAGTCTTCGAAGGGCGTTAGCCATAAGGGACTTCAATAGCTACGAGGAAATCGTTCGATGTGCTCTCAAAGTCAAGATGAATATTGGAGTAACCCATCAGTCACATGGGTTTGATAAGAAGAGGAAGATGGAATTCAAAGAAAAATCTAAAGAGCACACTGAAAAGAAGATGATCTTTCCCTTATGCTCAAAGTATGGAAAGAAACATGGAGGGAGTTGTCTTAAAGGGACAAGTAAATGTTTCAAATGTGGAAAGGAAGGTCATCGGGCATTTGAATGCCGCGACAATGGGAAGAAGATGTCTAATGATGCAAACAAAGGAAGGGATACACAGAATGAACCTACTACACTTCAATGTTTCAAGTGCAAGGAGATGGGGCATTATTCCAATCAATGCCCAAATCCAAGGGTTGATGATGATGGTCGACGTCAACAAAATATTAAGGCTAAAGACAAAGGAAAGTCACATGCAATTTCTATCAGCGATGTGGAGTACGATAACGAAGTGGTGAAAGGTACACTTACCATCCACTCTAAAGTAGCAAATGTTTTATTTGATTCTGGATCCTCCCACTCTTTTATTTCTGAAAAATTTTCTAAGGGTATCACCATACTACCTCAACAATTAGATGTTGAGTTAGCTGTGACAACACCTAATGGCACAACAATCGCATCAAAAGTTTATAATTCTTCTCCGATCGAAGTTTGTGGGAAAGTGCTTCCTGCAAATCTTGTGATCCTTCCTTTAGTAGAATTTGATGTGATTCTTGGCATGGATTGGCTTTCTATACATGGATCTCATATCAATTTCCAAAGAAGGGAAGTCACATTTCATATTCCAGATCAATCTACGATCGTCTATCAATGCAAGGATGAACATAACCTTCTAGTGGAAATTTCTTCCATCTTATGGGTATTGATTCCACTAAATGAAGGTTATTTATCTCAAATGGTTGGTGAGAAACTTATGATTAAGAATATGCCCATCGTACGGGAGTTTGATGATGTCTTTCCGGAGGAATTACCGGGTCTTCCACCAAATCGTGAAGTTGAGTTTTCAATAGAACTCGTACCGGGTGCTTTACCTATTTCAAAGACACCTAATAGAATTGCCCCAATTGAGTTGCAGGAATTGAAGAAGCAACTCCAAGAGAATCTTGATAAGGGATTCATACGCCCTAGTGCATCACCTTGGGGAGCACCTGTTCTATTTGTTAAGAAGAAAGATGGATCAATGGGACTCTGCATTGATTATCGAGAACTTAACAAGATCACTATCAAGAACAGATATCCTCTCCCACGCATTGATGACTTATTTGACCAACTACGCGGAGCTCAATACTTTTCCAAGATTGATATTTGTTCAGGGTATCATTAATTAAGGGTCAAAAGGGAGGATACACCAAAGACGGCTTTCCGTACAAGGTATGGACACTATGAATTTATAGTGATGTCATTTGGTCTTACTAATGCCCCTGCTATCTTCATGGATCTAATGAATAGAGTCTTTAGAGACTATCTTGATCAATTTGTGGTAGTCTTTATAGACGATATTCTTGTCTATTCAAAGAGAAAGGAAGAGCATGAAGATCACTTGAGAATTATATTGAAGACCCTGAGAAAGGAAAAGCTTTGTGCCAAATTTACCAAGTGTGAATTTTGGCTTCAAAAAGTTGCATTTTTGGGTCACATAATCTCAAAAGAGGGGATATCTGTGGATCCAGCAAAAACAGAGGTTATCGAAAGATGGTCGAGACCAACAACAGTAACTGAGATTCGAAGTTTTCTTGGTTTGGCTGGATATTATCGACGTTTTGTAAAAGATTTTTCACGATTATCTAATCCACTCACCAAGTTGACTCGGAAAGGAGTTAAGTTTGTTTGGACAGAGGAATGTGAAGAGAATTTCAAGGAGTTGAAAAGAAGTTTATCCAGTGCACCTGTGCTCACACTGCCTTGTAGTGGAGAAAGGATTGTGATCTACAGTGATGCATCCAAGAAGGTATTGGGGTGTTTTCTTATGCAAAATTATATGGTGATAGCTTATGCCTCACGCAGTTGAAAATCCATGAGCAAAATTACCCAACACATGATTTGGAGTTGGCTGCGGTAATCTTTGCATTAAAGATTTGGAGGCATTACCTTTATGGTGAAAGGTGTGATATTTATACTGATCATAAAAGTTTAAAGTATATTTTCACACAAAAGGAGTTGAATATGCGTCAAAGAAGATGGTTGGAGCTGATTAAGGATTATGGCTACTCAATCCATTACCACCTTGGGAAAGCAAACAAGGTGGAAGATGCATTAAGTCGACAAGACCATGCTAGTTTATCCATGATGAGGATCACAAAGGATCCAATATTTATGGATTTAGAAAAGATGGATCTTGGAATTATAATGGAAGGGGGAAAATCTTATCTTTCTCAAATGAATGTTCAACCATCTATACATGAGAAGATTAAGGAGGCACAGAAAGAAGATGTCGAGTTACAAAAGAAGGTGAGAAATGTTCCTGAATTCAACCTTGATTGTGATGGGATAATAAAGTTCAGGAATCGGGTTTGTGTTCCTCCCATCCCCGAATTAAAGAAGGATCTGCTGGATGAGGCTCATAGTTCTTCATTCTCTATTCATCCTGGAAGCACGAAGATGTATAGGGACCTGAAAGAGTACTTCTGGTGGGATGGCATGAAAAGAGATGTTTCTGAATATGTCTCTCGATGCTTGGTTTTTCAACAAGTTAAAGCTGAGAGACAGAAGTCTAAGGGGATGTTACAACCATTACCCATACCTGAATGGAAATGGGAAAAAATCACTATGGACTTTGTCACAGGACTTCCTAAAACATCCAAAGGCAATAATGCTATTTGGGTCATAGTTGATCGTCTTACAAAGTCTGCACACTTCATTGCTATTAGAGAGGATTTCTCTCTAGATCAGCTTGCCAGGATATATGTAAAGGAAGTGGTAAGATTGCATGGAGTACCACTTTCTATTATATCTGACCGGGATCCGAGATTTACCTCGAAGTTCTGGCGAAGTCTTCAGCATACTCTGGATACAGAGTTGAGTTTCAGCACTGCTTATCATCCCCAGACAGACGGTCAGTCTGAGAGAACAATTCAAACCCTAGAAGATATGTTGAGAGATTTCTCTATGGATTTCAAAGGAGGTTGGGATCAACACCTACCTTTGGTGGAATTTTCTTATAATAATAGCTTTCACTCCAGTATTCAGATGGCTCCTTATGAAGCTCTCTATGGAAAGAAATGCAGGACTCCAACTTGCTGGGATGAAGTTGGGGAAATAAAGCTATTAGGACCTGATCTCGTTGATGAAATGGCAGAAAAGGTCAGATCTATTCAACAACACATAAGAGCAGCTCAGAGTCGACAGAAAATTTATGCCGACAACCGAAGAAAAGACCTAGAGTTTGAAGTGGGCGATAAAGTGTTCTTACGAATATCTCCCTGGAAGAGGGTTATGAGATTTGGAAAGAAGGGGAAGTTGAGACCTAGATATATCGGTCCTTTCGAAATACTGGATCGTGTTGGGAAGGTAGCTTACCGATTGGCGCTTCCACCGAATCTCTCTAAAGTTCACGATGTGTTCCATGTATCTCTCCTGAGAAAGTACATACCAGATCCTTCACATGTACTCAGCTCAGAAGTTGTACTGCTGGAGAAAGATCTTTCTTATGAAGAACAGCCGATAGTGATTCTGGATCATAGCGAAAAAGTCCTACGAAACAAGACCACTCGATTGGTGAAAGTTTTATGGAGGAACCACCAACTTGAAGAAGCTACATGGGAGCTTGAGGATATGATGAGGGATAAGTATCCTCATCTGTTTGTTACAAAGTGACGAATTTCGAGGGAGAAATTCTTTTTAAGGGGGGTAGAATGTAACACCCGAGATTTTTATGAGTAATATTTTGTTTTTATATCATCAAAGGAATCTTTCACTACACACTTGCTTGGCTTACTTTACACGCAATCACGACCTTCCTCGATAGCTTGCGTCGTACACAATACCGAGTTTCACTAAACAACGATATGCTATTAAAATATTATTAAAACTAGCCGTTATGAATAGTAATAACCACTTTTTGAAATTTTATAAATTTTATTTTTCAAAATGGACTTCATTTTTGGATTCGGAATACCGAAATTAGCCTAGGGTGAAATTTTGGTATTTTTCTGAAAACTTTCAATTTTTGATGAATAGTGAAACCACTAAGTGGTAGGTTAAAAACTGAATTTTGCATAAAACTTAATTTTACCACTTCTGTGAATGGAATTTCGAAAATCCGACAGACACGGTTGATATCAGTAAGTAAAATGTGGTTCAATGAGATAAAAATAATTTTTTGGTGAATAGTAACTTTTTACTTTTTTACCGCGGTTAATAGTAAATAGGGTAACTAAGGGTAAATATGATATTACTATTACCCTAACACATGTCCTAATTCTATTGGATAAGTGTAATTCAACCAAAAACAAACTTAGGAATAAAATATGACCATTTAGGCCCACTTGGATTAGATTAGGACATTTATTATTAATTTATTTAAAGAAGGGTTAAAATAGTTAAAATCAAAGTTTAATAAGTAAATCATTTTTAATATGGGGTTATACATAAGATAAATTAGACTATAAATATTCATTAGAAATATAAAAAGATTTCCTACATAATTGTATTTTATTTATAATTTTTAGACATTAAATAATTTAATTTATTTATGACACAATTATGATGCAGTAATTATCTTATTTATGAAATATTGACATAATTGATGTTATAAACACCGAAATAAATGTAATTTGAGACTTTTTATGAATTAAACAAATTTTCTAGGTTACTATTATATATTAGTGTTGATTTAATCAACTTTTTTCGAACATATAATTCTGTTATGACTTTCACAAAAATCATATATCAAATAGTGTCAAAATTGACACAAAATAGTTTTTAAATCAAATATTATATTATTAATTGTTATTTTATTCCTAAAAATCTAAGGTTCGGCAAAATGACTTAGATAAGGATATATATATTAATAATAAACAATTTGGGGTTCTTTTGGCATGTTATAGTATGTGTATTAACCATATGGTGAAAGAAAACAAAAAGACATGGTAAAAGTTAAATTATTTAACTTGGAGTTAAATCTAATTGATAAGGTTAAAATAACACCCTAAACTTGTCTAAATCCTATTGGTTGATAGGATTTCGACCATTCCCCACTTTAGCTTCGAAATAAGACCCTTTGGAACCATTATAAACCGATTTTGACTTTAATATAAAATAATATTTTGAGGTATTCCTAAGGTGCCCCTCTCCTCCCTTATAAAAGGGCACATCCTCCCCCTCCTCCTCACACCAAATTGAGCACTCAAGATCGGCCAACCCCTGCCATGTTCTCCTCTCCACTTCCCTAGAATAATCCTTGAGGTCCTGGTCTTCTTCAAAGACCAATATTAGTTCCCTAAGTGGAGGATTCAAAGAAGAGTTCCAAAGAAGAGGTAATATCCATTACCGATCTTTTCAATTTCTTTCTTCTTCAACTTCTTCTTCTTTAGTTGTTTCATAATAAAGTAATAACATCAGTATTACTTACATACTTATATGTTATTATAAATATGAAACAACCCTAATTCACCTTCTATCCATCCTACGGAAAAATGAAATCACCGCGCGTGCGTACGTACGGAATACCGTCTCCACGCCGTGGTGTAATCTATTTTCCACCACCACCTTACAAGGATGGGTATAATGGTGTAATGAGTAACTATTTATGATTATTATAAATTAATATTGATACTGAAATAATATATATATACTCCAATACAATTCCACGATCATAGGAACGATATCATCACTCGTGCGTACGTACGGAATACCGTCTCCACGATGTGATGCGACTCGTTCTACATGATCATCATTACATAGTAATTATATAAATGAATTTAATGAATAAATATGATATATGTTACACTAATACCATTCTGTATATAAGGTATCTATAACCTTAAAAAAAGAATAAGAATTTATTCGGCAAAACACGCATAAGAACAAAAGGCAATAAAGACCCGAGTAACAAGTAACAATGAAATATTACTAACAAGAAGCTAAGAATATGACCATATATGATATCATATCAATATGTATGATTCTGGAATAAGTCAATAACATTATTTAAACCATTATACAGGAGCTTCGGACACGTACAAAGCAAATCGGACCTAAGGTAAGGGAAATATCACAATCTCATTTTTATCCGAGATTGTTTATTCGTAAGTATTTACTGGGGTGTATTTTATCATCCACATCCATGTTTCATCAATATGTAATATTATTTCCATCCACCTACAATTTTTTAAATCCATTTTTACCCTTCGGTGAGTTTTTAGTAATATGTATGAAAGGAATCTTTTGTCGTTTTTCATACGAGGTACTTTTTGACTTTTCCGACAAAAGTATGAAGAATGTTTTTTTTAACTTATACGGCATGAATGGATTTTTAAAACATTATTTCCAAGAATCATCCTTTATAAGTTTTCAAGTTTATTTTTAATCAACTTCTTTATTTTATAATTGTATGACATGTTAAGAAAGGAAAAGTGTTTTTGAAGTAGAAAGGATATTTTCCTCAAGAATGAAGTTCAAGTATTTTATCGAAATTATTTTCCATCTAAGATAATAAAAGGGTTCTATTTTTATCCCTATTATTACATGGATTTGATTATGTTGTGATGGAAATATTTTTTATGAATTCCTTTATCTTATATGAATTGTTTTATGATGTCATGTTGTTTAAGAATCCCATTTTTATTACATGGGTTACGCTATGATGTATGGTTTATGATTATGTGGAACACATAAGAAATGATTCATTATAAGATGGGTGGGACCTATATCTCCATCCAATGCATTGGGTAAAGATTTTATATCTCATGAGATAGACATGGCTGGAACGGAAGGTTATTTCGGTTCAGTGAAACAGGACTGAAACGAGGAGTGAACTCGGTTCAGAAATGGACTTTGTCTGTTAAGATAGTCTTGACAATGAGTCATGACTAACAAGAAATGATTTTCCATGACTATGTGTGCATGCCACAAAGTTTCAAGTTTCATGTTATGATTATGGGGATCTCATTTTCACTTCTATGATTTATTCCATGTTAAGATATTATGATCTCTTTTGCAGGTTATGATTTTCAAAAATATGTGATATGATTTTTATTTCCTTTATTTTCCCTTGCTGAGCATTTGAGCTCACCCTTTTATGTTTTCTTTTCCCCAGGTCAGGAAGATGGATATTAAGTAGAATATGCTAAAAGGGACCCTAGATATGATGAAATAAATGGGATACACTATAGAAGATTTATGAACCAGTTGTTTATGTTTCCCAGTTTCTAAAGACACTATACCTATACGGTCCTTTGTGGTTTTGTCATATGTTGTAATAAGTGTGCTTCAATTTTGAAGTATTAACAATGTATGTAAAGTATGGGTCGTTATATTATTGAACAAAATTTTACTTACTGATGTCAACTGTGTCTCTAGGATTTTTGAAATTCAACACACATAAGTAGTAAAAGTAAGTTTTATGCAAATTTGTAAATGCTCCTACAAGTTGGGTAAAAGATGGTAAAAATTTCGATAAAATTTTATATATCTAAACATATTATAAAATGACTCCAATGAATTACATTTAAAATTCATAGGTATTATGTATATATTTTGACCTAAAATATATTAAAATAACATAACTAATTATTTAAATAAAAAGTTAGTTTTAAACAATAATGTAATGTTTTTCATTATTCATCAAAAATTGAAAATTTTCAGAAAAATAAAAAAGTTCACCCTAAGATAATTTCGATATTCTGAATTAAAAAATGAAGTCCATTTTGAAAAATAAATTTTATAAAATTTCAAAAAGTGAGTATAACTATTCATAATGGCTAGTTTAATTGGTCATGGTGTGTTAAAACTCCAAGTTTCTTACAATGCAAGCTACTGAATTATTCAAAGGGAAACGTACCGTGGAAGCTTGGGATAATACATTCTACCCTCCTTAAAATAATTTTTTCCTCGAAATTTATAGAATATCACTACATAAAAATATTCATGTGGTTCTTCATAAAAAGTTACTTGGGTTCCCATGTTGCCTCTTCCATCTTATGGTTTCTCCATAGAACTTTTACCAGACGAGTCGTTCGGTTTCTCAGCACTTTTTCTCTGGTATCAATAATCTTGACAGGACCTTCACAATAAGATAGATCAGGTTCCAGTTCAATTTCATCATAGGTGAGTAGATGTGTTGGGTTAGACGTGTATTTTCTCAACAGTGATACATGGAACATATCAGGATCTTTGGAGATGATTGGTAGCATAGACAAACAGTAAGCTACATCCCCAATTCGTTCTAGAATTTTGAAAGTTCCGATGTACCTGGGACTCAATTTACCCTTCTTACCGAACCTTATAACACCCTTCCATGGAGATACCTTCAAGAATATATGATCTCCTACTTGAAATTCCAAATACTTCATCTGATTATCAGTATAGCTCTTTTGCCTACTTTGAGCTGATTTGATGTGGGTTTGGATAATCTTCACCTTTTTCATTGTTTCCTCAACATGTTCTTGGACTACAAGTTTTCTTTCACCAATATCATCCCAAAAAGTTTGTGTGTGACATCTCTTTCTATATAATGCTTCATATGGTGTCATCTGAATACTTGAATGGAAGCTATTGTTATAGGAAAATTCTACTAGAGGTAAATATTGTTCCCACATACCTTGAAATTCAAGTGAGAAAGATCTCAACATGTCTTATAAGGTTTGAATAGTCTATTCTAATTGTCCATCTGTTTGAGGGTGGTTGGTAGTGCTCAAACTAAGTTCAGTATCCAAGGCCTTCTGAAGACTTTTCCAAAATCTTGATGTAAAATAGGGATCGCGATCAGAAACAATCAATAGGGGTACACCATGGAGTCTTAAAACTTCATTAATATATAGTCTTTCTAGACTTTCAAGTGGTAGATCTTCTCTTATAGAAATAAAATGCGATGACTTGGTAATACGATCAAAAATGACTCATATTGCATCATTACTTTTAGGATTCTTTGGTAGACCCATGATAAAGTACATCTTAATATTATCCCATTTCCACTTAGGTATTGGAAGAGGTTGCATGAATCTTTCAGGTCGTTGCCTTCCATATTTCACTTATCGAAAAACCATACATCTTAACATAAAATCAGCAATCTCCCTATTCATGTTGTCCCACCAAAAAAGTTCCATCAAATATCTATACATTTTGGTGCTCCTAGGGTGTATAGAGAAATTGGAGCTATGAGTATCATCCAGCAATTCCCTTTTTAGATCATGTATGTTAGGAACACAATGTCTCTTCCCAAATTTCAAAATTATATCTTCATATATGAAGTTACTCAATCTCCCATCATTCACAACTATAATCTTCTTTTGAAACTCCTCATCATCAGTCTGAGAACTCTTTATCCTTTCTAGTAAAGATGGTTTAGAAACCATTTGAAAAAGTATTGATTTTTTACCTTCTATGGTTATTCCCATATCCATCATTACTAGATCCATGAAAATATAATCCCTTTCAACTCTCATCTTGTTCAAAACTCCATGATAATTTATACTCAAAGAATCTTCTACCTTATTTGCCTTCCTCGGGTGGTAGAGTATAGTGCAATCATAATCCCTGAGTAGTTAAATCCATATCTTTTGCCTCATGTTGAGTTTTTTTTGTGAGAAAATATACTTCAAACTCTTGTGATCAGTATAGATATCACATTTTTCACTATAAAGATTATGTCTCCATATCTATAGAGTAAATATTATAGTTGCTAACTCAATATCATGAGTGTGATAGTTTTTCTATTCAATTTTTAGCTATCGTGATGCATAAGTAATAACACTATCATTCTACATAAGGACAAAACCAAATACTTTATTTGAAGAATCATTATAAATAACAAAACCATCATTCTCTGATGGTAGAGTCAAGATAAGAGCAATGACTAATATTTTCATTAGATATTCAAAACATTCTTCACACTGTTTTTTCCAAATAAATTTAACCCCTTTACTTGTGATCTTGGTTAATGGGTTAGCCAACTGGAAAAAATTATGGATGAAACGTCGATAATAACCTGCTAATCCAATAAAATTTCATACCTCAGTTATACTCATAGGTGCTTGCCATTATTGGATTACCTTGTTCTTTGAAGGATCAACAGAGATTCCATCCTTAGAGATGATATGTCCAAGAAAAGAAATATCTTGAATCTAGAATTCACACTTTCTAAACTTCCCATATAATTCATTTCTTTTGAGGGTGTTTAGAATAGTGCGCAAGTGATTTTCATGATTTTTGTAGCTTTTTTATTATACCAAGATATAATCAACAAATAGCACTACAAAGTCATCATGATATTCCTTGAAAACTCTATTCATTAAATCCATGAAGACAGAGGGTGCATTAGTCAATCCAAAAGGCATTACTATAAACTCTTAATGCCCGTACTTGGTTCGAAATGCTGTTTTTGTAATGTCTTATTCCGTCACACACAACTGATGATATCCAGATCGAAGGTCAATATTTGAAAATTTTTGAGCTCCATGAAGTTGGTCAAATAAATCATCAATGCAAGGTAGGGGATACTTGTTCATTATTGTAATAGTATCGATCTCTCTGTAGTCAATGCACAACCTAATAGATCCATCTTTCTTCTTAACAAAAAGGACAGGGGATCCCCATGGAGAAACACTAGGGCGAATAAATCTCTTATTACTCAATTCCACTAGTTGTTTCTTTAGTTCCACTAATTATATAGTGGTCATTATATAAGGGGTCTTTGATATGGTCCTTGAACCAAAAATTAAATCAATGGAAAACTCAATTTCTAATTTTAGAGGATGTGTAGGTAAATCCTCTGTAAACACATCAACATATTTTTTCACAATAGGTACGTCCTCTATTCGAACATTGTTTTCCTCACCCATAATTATTTCATTCTCTACCTCCAGAATAATTGAATTTAGTAAAGCTACTGGGGGTGGATCTAGATAAGAATCAGGTGGTGACATTTCTTCTATAATGATAAGGTACTCTTTATCATCATTGAAAATTGTAACCCCCTTCTTCTTACAATAAATTTTTCCATCATGGTCTAAAAGCCAATCCATTTCGAGGATTATATCAAATTAAATCATGGGTATGATGATGAGATCAACCAATAAAGAACATTTCTATGCCCTAATGGGAACTGATTCACAAAAATTTGTTGCAATGGTACTTTCCTTAGGAGTTTTTACTGAAAACTCCCTTGTTAAGTCAAATTGAAAATATCTAATTTTCTTAGAAAACTGGGAAGATATGAAAAAATGTGATGATACAGAATCAAATAAAACTTTGGATAAACTTTTGTAAACCATTAAATTACATGCCACCATGTCTTTCAGAGCTTCAACCTCAGCAGTAGTGATCGCATAAGAATAGATTTTCTTCCTTGGCCTTTTCTTTGGTAAGTTCCCTTGGAGCTTAGGACATTCATTTGCATAATGTCCTTTTTCTATACAATTGTAGCATTAAACATTGACAACCTCTTTCTTTCCCTTGCAATCACGAGCTTGGTGGCCTTTTTCACCACAATTGTAACAGACTTCCCTGCCCTTCAAGAAAGTACCAGGGTGTTTCTTCCCACATTTACCACAGTATGGATATTAAACTTTTCCCTTATTCCCCCTTATTTCCATTTCTAGAGTGATCAGCAGATCTCTTCTTATATTTCTTTTCATTGAAGTCATAAGACATAGAGAATTCCTTTTCTATCTTGATAATGCATGAGACAATATCTTAATATGATGAAAAGGATCGTAAGAGTAATTCTCAATGGAGAATTAGTTTTAACCCATCAAAGAATTAATCAATCTTACTCCTTGGGTTACGTATATAATATGCTGCAAGCCTTGCTAACCTTGTAAAGTTTGCCTCATACTTTTCGACATTCTCATCCTCCTTTTGCCTCAGACTCAGAAATTGTCTTTCCATATCCGCATGATTGTCATGAGGAAATTATTTTTATAAGAAAATATATTTAAACTCTCTCCATTCCATGTTAGATACTTCTTCATCTTCCTTTGTTTTTTGGATTAATGACCACCATTGATCTGCATCTCCCGTGAGGTGATAAACTACCATGACAACTTTTTCCCATTTACTACTTTCCAAAGCATAAAATATTTTTTCTAAGGAATTTATCCATTGCTTCGCTACTAATGGATTTGTACTACCAATGAATTTTGTTGGTTTTTTCCTCATGAAGTGGTCTAACATTGACCCTATGCATTGTGGATTAGGGTGTTCCATATGGTTAAGTTTATTATTCATAACCTAATTGAGTTGTCCCAGTATGGTGATAAGTTGATCAGCCCTAGTTTCATCACCATCTCCACTATAATTATCTAGAGTAGGAGGAAAATCCCTACATGTATTGCATGCATTGATATGGTTTCCATTCCTTCCACAAGTCTCCATTTCTAAACAATGGCATGCACTAGATTATTTTATGAATCGAAATAAATAATTCCAAACTTGTAAAACACTTAACATAGATTGAGAAATTTTATGGATATAATTCATAATCATAAAAAAAATGTTTTCTTTGAAGAGGTATATACTCATAAATCATTTATAATGGTTTGTAAAGAAAATTTGAATTATCCTAAGCATATCCTCTGGGAGTGTCCTTACCAAGAGTGCAGCAAGGCCCATTGTCGTGTACCAGTATACCACGAGTCAAGCCTGAAACTCCTTGTTGGAGTTTTTACTCCTAGGTATATCTGTGTCAGAGCCGCCTCTACCTGCTCATATCCAGATAGGTATTTATTTCTTAGAAAATACAAAAAATCTATACATTACCAATATTATAGGAAGTTCTTCTATACCAATCCCCAAATTCTATCTTAGGGTAATTTTCTCTGATTAGAGTTTATCTAAATCTAGTTTCCAAGGTTTGTACTAAACTTATTCTGATACCAAATGTAACGTCCCGACCCCAGATACCCAGATTTAGTGCATTATTATATAACATTGGAATGATACAAGAAATAATTTCTCGAAAAACCGATCAGTTTAGTAGCCTTATAAGTACTAGATACATTCATAAGATTTACATTACATCATGAAATAAAACATCAACAACATTTTTTCCCTAGTGACCACACTTATATCCTTAGCATATCCCTATAGGTCTACCCTAAAATATTTCTTCACATCCTAGGAAAAATAAAACATAGAAAGGGTGATCTCAGATGCTCAGTAAGGATAACAATATAGTGGAAACTTTCATAAATAAGCATAAACATTTAAGGAAATGTATAAGACTAAACCAAAAGCCTTTTAAACGTAAACTTCAGCATAATAAGGTGAAGATAAAATCAAATAATTTCATTAACTTATTCACATGAATATTCTACTAGTCGAATAATCACATGCAATATCAATATCCACTTTCATAATGATAGAATGCATAATGCCAGACTTCATAATCACATAGTCAAGGCCTTATTCCAAGACTAAAAATAAGATTTGGAAAGCTCTTGTTCCCAGACACTAGTTTGTCTCATGAGACCTACTGATGCATCGAGGATCTATAGTGGGCTCCACCCATCACTTACTAAGTCCAATGCATTCCTCATATGAAAAGGTTTAAACATAACATAAACATTCGTATTAAAACTAGCATTAGAAATGTCAATACTTTATCCATAATCCATGAATGGTGTTAAAATAACAAATCCATAGTAAAACATTTCACAAAACCATCAATACAATATGGTAGATTTGTATCATAATAAATCAACTTCAAACAAGTTTAAAATCCATCAAAGGATGTTGACATAGATGAAATGAAAATTATTTGAAATAAATACCTCTTTCTATTTTGAAATCATTTAAAAGTCGCATAATTATAAAAGAAAACATTTATTTTTAAATTTTTTTATAAGATTATATGGGAAACTTCGACGATGATTTAACAATAGAAAATATCCACACCTGCTGTATAAGTTAGAAAAAGACATTCTTACCTTAATTTTGTCGAAAAGGTCAAAAAGTACCTTGTTTGGAAAACAATGGAATGATTCCATTCAAACCATTTTATAAAAAGACAAAAAGGGTATAAATGAATTTAACACATAGTTTAGTAAATAGTAAAAATGTTTTGGAATACATTTTTATGAAAAATGGATGTGGATGATAAAGAGTTCCTAGTACATACTAACATAAAAACAACCTTGGATAATAAAGAGATTGTGAAATTAACCCTTACCTTATACTTTTACTTAGTAGATGGTATGTTAACCTCCTGTATAATAGTTAAAAAATTATTGAATTATACAAGAATAATATACATAAATATGATATCATATATGATCTTATAATATTTCTTTGTTAATACTATTTTAGTAGTATCATCATTTCAGGTGTTAACTGGTTCATTTTCCTTTATATTATTGGTTGTGTAAGTAATGTTTGTTATGGATAGGATGTATTTGATTCATATAAATAATGATATTATGTTCATAAAAATGTTTTGTAATCATAAAATGAAAATTATTCTTGAATGATTATGATGGGGAATGAATCTCATCGCGTTCGTGGATATGGTAATCTGTATATACGCACGTGCGATAATATAATTATATTGATGGTGAAGTTGTATGTAATTGGATGGTATATCATATATAAAGAATCATTACAATGTTATATTTATTATTTAAATCAGTTATACTCATTATTATACTCATTTAAATGATAAAGTGTTTGAATAAAAAACTACACCATGACGTGGAGACTGTAAGTCGTATGTACACATGTTTGGTGACTTTTTCATTCATATGATTGATAGAATAATTAATATGGTTGTACCATTTTTATAATAACATCACAGTATATATAATATACTAGAGTTATTATTTTAGAATGGAAACAACAAAGAACGAGAAATTGGAAAAATAAAAGAACTTGAAAGAGGTGATGAAATATTTACCTCTTCTTCGGGTTCTTCCTTTTGATTTGATCAAAATGGATCCTTAGGTTTGATTTATGACCAAAAGAAGGCCTCTAATATTAATGGAGGAAAGTTGGGATGATATTTGGGCAGATTTTGGCCAAGTAAAATGGCTTTGGAGGTGTGAAATTAAGATAAGGGGAAGTACCCTTTTATAAGAGAGGTGAGGGTCACCTTAGGAAAAGCTTGAAATATTATTTTATAATAAAATAATTTTTGGTTTCTAATGATCCAAAATGATTTATTTAGATTCTAAGGTTGTTATGTATCGAAATATTCTCGACCAATTGATTTTGGATAGGTTTAGGTCACCATATTAACCTTATCTTTTAGATTTAACTCTTAGTTAAATTGTTTGACATTTACCATGTCTCTTTGTATTCTTATATTATATAGTTAATAAACTTAATATAACAAGCCAAGTGAACCCCACGTGGTTAATTATTAATATATATATAACCTTATCTAATTATTTTGGCCGAATCATAGATTTTTAGCAATATTATATCAATTAATAATGAAGTATTTTTTTTTAAACTCAATTATGTCAATTTTGACACTATTTAGTATCTGATTTTTTTTAAAGCCATAAAAACTTTATCACTTCGAATAAAATTTATTTAATCAACCCTAACATGTCATATTAACCTATTAAATTATTTTAATTCATCATAAGTCTCAATTTACTTTTATTTGTATATTTATAATATCCATTATTTTAATATTTCATTATAAATGTAGTTACTACATCATCATTGTGTCATAAATAAATTAAATTATTTAATGTCTAAAAATTATAAATAAAATATAATTATGTAGGAAATATTTTTATATTTCTAATGAATATTTATAGCTGAATTTATATTGTGTGTAACCCTATATTAAAAATGGTTTAGTTATTAAACATTGAATTTAACTCTTTTAACTCTTCATTAAATAAAATAATAATAAATTTCCTAATCTAATCAAAGTGGACCAAAAGGATCATATTTTTTTCCTAAGGTTTTTTTGGTCTAATTACACTTATCCAATAGAATTAAATGTGTTAGGGTAATTATAATATCATTTTTACCCTTAATTACCCAATTTACTTTTAACCGTGGTAAATAAAAATCAAATGTTTCTATTCACCAAAACTTATTTTTAATATTATTGATCCATGTTTTACTTACGGATGTCAAATGTGTCTCTCATATGTTTTAAATTCAATTCACATAAGTGCTAAAATTATTTTTTATTCAAATTTGTAAATTCTCCTAGAAGTTGGGTAAAAGACGGTAAAAAGTTTAATAAATTTTATATATCTAACCTTATTATAAAATGAATCAATTGAATTACATTGAAAATATATAGGTATTATATATCTATTTTTACCTAAAATAAATTAAAATAATATAACTAATTACTTAAATAAAAATTCAGTTTTAAACAATAACGCTGTATTTTTCACTATTCATCAAAAATTGAAAGTTTTCAGAAAAATAACAAAAATTCACCCTACGCTAATTTCGATATTCCGAATTCATAAATAAAGTCCATTTTGAAAAATAAAATTTATAAAATTTCAAAAAGTGGGTATTACTATTCATAACGGCTTGTTTGATTGGTGGTGGTGTGTTAGAACTCCAAGTTGCGTACAACCCAAGCTACTGCATTATTCAAAAGGAAATGTATCGTGGAAGCTTGGGGTGTTACATCCATGCACCATAGTCCTCCTTCCGTAAGTTCCACCTCCCACCCCACACCACCATCCCTTCACTGGTAGTGTCTTCCCTCACATTACCATCCACTCCTTCTCTCTCCCTAATTCAATACACACCACCAGTATTACATATTGCATTACCAAACTTTACACCCTCTTCCACCTTCTATTCCTCTCCTCCAATGGTAAATTAAATCATTGTTCCATCTCCTTCACCACCAATCACACTGCCATGTTCTCTATCGGTGTATTCATTGACACCTCCTGCATCACCGCCACCAATACCACAACGAACAACATCACACATAAAATTAACAACAGCAGCAGAATTTGAAATTCACATAGAGAAGAAGAAAAATCCATGCCAACAGCCGTTGTAGAAGAATAGAATTGAAAAAAAAATACAATTATTCCTATTATAAATAATTGATCTTAGATTTCAAAATCACCAATTACACTGATTTATCCAAATCAGAAGAAATCTGAACCAATAGAGAAGGAAAAGGTCACTGATCATGATTCCAAACCACCCTGCAGCTATCACAAGTCACATACCCCCATTGTTTGATCCACTGAGGTGGATATGCCTCCTAACACTACCTACTTCCACCAAACACCATCCACCCAACCATCTTGCACTGTTTGGATTGTCATTACAAACCCCACATGGCCAGATATAGTATTGAACCTCCATCCAACAGTATCTTCACTTCATCGTACCAACTCCACTGTGAGCCGCAAGCTCTTGCTCCTCTCCCGTGCACCACCACAAAGTCCACCTCCTCTGCACCTTCACATGACCTTCCTTCCCCCACTCCCCCCTTCCTACTCACGAACCCACCGCTCCCCCTATATTTTTTCTCTTATTTTTAAACTTTATATAATATATATAATAATATAACAATTATAATATATAATATAATATATATAATAAAAATAATAAATATAAATATAATAATATTAATATAAATAAAATATAACAATGATAATTAATAATAATAACATATATAAATTTATTAATATAATATAATATAACAATTATTATAATAAATTTATTATAATTTTATTAATTATAATTGTATATATGTTTATAATTATGTTTAGTGTTGTTTATATTTAATATCAATTTTAATTCTTCTATCTTTTATGTACAATTTTATAATATTTAACTCAATATTAGTATATATAAATAATTTTTATTTTAATAATTAATGCTTCTTTGTAAATATTTTAATTTGTTTTATTTTCAATATATATTAAAAAAATTATATACTGATTTATTAGTTTATTTATAATTATTATTTAATTATTATTTTTTTTCTATTTAAGGGGGAGTTCATGTTGTGCTATAGGTCATGGTGGGGACTTGGATTCGGTAAAGGAACCTAAGCTTCAATGACAGTTGAGGCAGAACATGCATTCTGAAATGGCCATATGGAGGCCAGTGAAGTCTTCAACATGTTATGATAGGCACTAGGGACAACCAATAAAAAATTACAGAAGCAGTAGAGGCATGAAATGAAACTTTCATTCATTTCCTACACATTAGAGAGAATTTAAGAATAAAAGGAGGAGGACAACACGACCCCCACCACTACTTCCACTTCCAGAACCACCACTTCTACAACTTCGAGTAACAGATTAGCAGAGAACCACTTCTATATTCCCGTGGTGGGGGGTTGGGAAAACATGATTCCATTCGGTAGGAGTGGATCATATGAGATCACACAGTTGGAGATTTCTAGAGATCAACTAGGGAGGCATAACACTTTTCTCCATACTTTGTTTATATGATTTTCTCATAGGCATGAACTTTCTTATTTTAATATTTTTTAATATGTTGAATTTAATTATTTTTTTTGGATAATATCCTTTAGGGGAATAAGATAAGCCAGTTAAGTCTGGGTTTTCTTTTTTCATATATGTTCTTCTACTGGATAGCCCCTCTCTCTCTCACCCTTCAGACGATCATTTTTTATAAAAACTCAAGAATCAATGAAAAATAATATTGATTGGGATTAAATTTTAATTTTATTTAATCTCATGATACTACTGAAAAATGAATCTTTCTCAAAAAATAGAGGAAACACTGAGTTCAGTCATCATTTTGATCTCAGTTATTTTTTATTGGTTATTAATTGGTGATTGAATGAATTTTGAAGATGATAATGTGTAGAAATAACTTAGTCACAAGTTGATCTGACAACACATTTGGTCATCCTCTTTGAATCAACTCCATATATTTCAATTTATGTACATGAAGAAGAGAAAATAGTATTGAATTCATCCAACTGACTTCCCCTGCTCATAAATTTATAATTCCCACTGCTTGTTTTTCTGCTTGTCTATTTGACTGTTCTTCCTGCTCACACATTCACTTCATCACACAAAAACCTTAATTCACTTCACAATTACGTCACCACAACCATTGTTTCACCATGTTTTTTTTTGTTTATTTTTTTGTTTCAATTTTTTTTGTTTTTTTTTTGTCTTTTGTCTTAAGCACAAATTCATTCTTTCCCTGTGGTTTAACCCTATATTACCATAGTACATGGGAGAAAGTAGGTAATATAAATTCTAATTTTCAAGTACCCAATGACATGCATGCCATAACATAACCATAGAAAGTATTGACATTGATTCCGAAAAAAACACCATATCACGAAGCTCAGGAAACCCAGTCTCAAATATGCTCATCATATTCCATAATAACATCCTCTTGGTTGGAATGACACCTAACCCCAATTCATTCACCATTGATAATTGTCTTGAAACCCAACTCATCTTTTCCAGACATCCATGGTTTGTATGATTGTCATAAACTAACCCACATACCTTGGTACAACATCACTCGATCCAGCACTAACACAGCTAAAGGGAATTCTTGATCCCCACAGGCTACCAACTAGAACATAGGAATCAATAATAGGCCAGAAGGAACGATTTCACCATAAGGAGAAACAATCAATATATAAAAATTAAAGATAAATAAATGAATAGTCAGTATTCTAAACACTGCTCAAGGATAAGATATGATAACAAGATGGATTGAGTTCCCAAAATGGTAAATCAAATAATAAATGAAATAATATTCATCAAGATAAAGTCCCAAATATCTATGTAATGATTGTATTGTAGTTGCATCCATCACTGTCATCACCCAATGGCCTACTAGACATGGAGACTATCCACCTATATTTTTCTCATTCCCTTTTCTTGGACCTAACATAACATAATCTAGAAACTATCAATGAAAATGATAGAGTGTGAGAATAATAACCCAGAAGGATATCACTAAATATTTCATAATAAATTCAATAACAAATAAATAATTAATTCTTCAATTTAAATAAATAAAAGGAATGTAAAATTATTTTCATATTTTCAGAAAAAAAAATCTTTCAAAACAAGTAGATGGAAATTTTATAAAAAAACTGTCTTAAATGAACAGTTTCATAAAAAAGAAGGCCATGAAAAAGAGTGTTCAGTAATTATTGGAATGTAATAATCAAATCAAAAAATAATAATAAACTTAGTTATATGCCTTGAGGTTCACTAGTTCTTTGATCTAGGATCCTCACACTATTCAGTCATCAACCATGACTCAATGTGTGCACACATCTCTATGTATCTTTATTTTAGGAAAGTATCAATCAACACCACTAAGAGAAAATCAAGAAGAATTTTATTTAGTTATAATTATAATTATAAATCCATTTATAGGGGATTAGAGTACTGGTGTTCTTGTCATAGTCACCCACTAACTAATTTGGCTCATACTTTCTTTCAATCAATCAATCATCCAATCATGTGAAAAAAATAAATTGATCATTAAATGTTAAAATTCTCAATATCTGGTCTCAAAATACCATTTATGATTAAAAAACAAATGATAGGTTTTTATAAATTTATTTACTTTAAAAATAATATTTCATTAAATCCATCATTATCAATAATAAACATAAAATCTTTTCATAAAATTGGTTTTTTAGAAATATTTTCTCAAAATACACCCAATATTTTCAAAACATTGAGAATAGGGTTTTATTTAAAAATTGCATTACTTTTTTTTAAAAAAATATCCAAATATTCTAAAACCATGGTTAAAAAGTCAATTAAAATTAATTTTAAATCAAGCATGAAATTGAGGTTCCAAGTGTAGGGAAAGGCCTTATATAACAACTTAAATTTAGTCACATGATAAATCAATCACCCAAATTTAGAACCACTAATAGAGAGTTGAAGGTGAGTAAGATCAACTAAGAATACCCATAATTATAATTCATCAAATCAAGGTTATATTCCATCAACAATAAGAGGATAAACCAATCTTAAATGTAGGTGATAGAGGGTAAAATAGAATTTCAAATCAAAGAGGTTACACTTAATGGAGATGGATCAATTGAAACAATCATAATTTTGATCCAGGAAGAATAGTGATTGGAGGGGGGAAATAACCTCTAGAGAGCCCCCAAAAACCAAAGGGGATGATTCTATTTGATAGGAAGGATTTTATAATATATAGTGGAGGTTTTAGAATCTAAAATATATTTTTGAAAGGAATAATTTTCCACCACACAGTTTCCTATAATAGGATTCATGGTTGATACTAAAAATTTTCCAAATCCAGCTCTCATACTAGGATTATGGAAAGTCACACGGTTTGGATGCAACATTTGAAAAACCATGTTCCAACTGTAAAGTACCACCTAGGATACTGGAAATGGGTTCATTGTATGGAATAATTATTTCATAACAACACGCCAACCATGCACTCCCTACTCACCAATGCCACATGTTTTTAAGGGAAGGTTTCATGTTTTGAAATAACTATGTACTACCTCTATTACTCTATCATAAGGAACATATTTTCCAAGGATGACCTGCATAGTTTTCCCTTACCATGGACCAACTATGAACAAGCCTAGAAACTTTAAAAAAAATACATTCTCCAAAACATCTAAAAAAATATCCAAACAAAGGGTGATAAAATGGGTTATAAGTACCTGAATGATGGTAATATCATGTTACAATCATCCCACTATAAATTATTTTTATCCCCATGAATCCTATCAAGAAGATTACATATTAATGTGATGAGGACACTTCTCTATCACCATTTCCTTACTCTACAATGTGTCATTTAAATCATAAACATTCTACCAAAGAACTCTAAATATGTGTAAGAACATTCCCTAAAGAAAATTCATCTCAGAATAAAAAATAAAAAATGTCTACTTAGTTTTGGATAAATCAGGTTCCGCGTTTAGGTCCTCCTATCTCAAGATAGGATATGGCTTAGAGAGATACATTCTATGTTGACACACATGAAAAAAATTATGAATCAATGTAAAATGAGGTAGAAAAGACAAATATTATATCATATTATTTACTATATTCATAAAACCCTCAAATGGTCTCATATATCTAAGTGATAAATTTCCCTATTTTCTAACTCATCGGTGACCCAACCAAGGTGAAGCTATCAAAAACACCTAGTCACCATATAAAAACTCTAAATATCATTGATGATGATTAGCATATGATTTATATCAACTATGAGTCTTCATGATTCTCTGATTAATCAAATGAATCTTTTCCATCATTACATAGACCAAACTAGGTCCATCTAGGGGAGATCCACAAATCCCCAACCAACATAATGGAGATTTAAATGGTCATTCATACAAGGTATTGATGGGTCCATATTAATAGATGAATGGAAACTATTATTATTGAAATACATAACCAGAACCAAGTTTCTATCCCAAGCTCCACTAATATTGATAATCTAAGCACAAATCATGTGTTCTATGATTTATTTATCTCATTTTTTTTGCCAACTATTTTTAAACGAATTCACATTATAAAAGTTACCTAAGATCCCATAACCTCCTAGAGGACTTTCCAAAAATGATAAGTGAATCAAGGATCTATATGATAACTGATAACAGAAGAACCTCCATGTGATCTAATGATCTCTTACATAGAAATACATCCCTGGTCTTCTACTTTGGTAATATTGCTAATGGGAATAAGGTGAGATGTTTTTTTTCAGTTAATCAATCTCCACCTATATCACATTATTCTCTCTCGGGGAATGTGTAAACCTAACAAATGAATTTATATAAATCACATCCTAGATTCCATGTTTGAATAAAAAGGGGATGAAGAAATTATAAAGGTTTCTTATTATCAATATTGACCATTTGAGAGGTAAAATAATGAGAATAAAAATTTTAAATACCTCATCTCATATCTGGATACAATAATTATCACCACGTATCATAGAACATCTTCCTTTAGCTAGGGTGTATACCCACTATGATCTATGAAGATCTCCCATCATAGATTTTATTTTAATAAAATGTACGACATACTACCACTAGAAGCATAAGATACCTTCATAAGATAAAGGCCACTCATTGATGGTCTACCCACTATAGAGATATTCCCAAATTCCATGAAAATCATCGATAAGTTATTACTTATAAAGAATTATACCATGGATAAGTGATTATAATTGAATTATATCAAATTCAATAATGGGTATGATGATGAGATCAACCAATAAAGAACATTTCTATGCTCGAATGGGAACTGATTCCCAAAAATTTGTTATAATGGTACTTTCCTTTGGAGTTTTTACTGAAAACTCCCTTGTTAAGTCAAATTGAAAATATCTAATTTTCTTAGAAAACTGGGAAGATATGAAACAATGTGATGATACATAATCAAATAAAACATTGGATAAACTTTTTTAAACCATTAAATTACATGCCACCATGTCTTTCAGAGCTTCAACCTCAGTAGTAGTGATCGCATAAGAATAGACTTTCTTCATTGGCCTTTTCTTTGGTAAGTTCCCTTGGATCTTAGGAAATTCATTTACATAATGTCCTTTTTCTATACAATTGTAGCATTCAACATTGACAACCTCTTTCTTTCCCTTGCAATCACGAGCTTGGTGGCCTTTTTCGCCACACTTGTAACAGACTTCCATGCCCTTCAAGAAAGTACCAGGGTGTTTCTTCCCACATTTACCACAGTATGTATATAAAACTTTTCCCTTATTCCCCTTATTTCCATTTCTAGAGTGATCATCAGATCTCTTCTTATCTTTCTTTTCATTGAAGTCATAAGACATAGAGAATTCCTTTTCTGTCTTGATAATGCATGAGACAATATCTTAATATGATGAAAAGGATTGTAAGAGTAATTCTCAATGGAGAATTAGTTTTAACCCATCAAAGAATTAATCAATCTTACTCCTTGGGTTACGTATATAATATGCTGCAAGCCTTGCTAACCTTTTAAAGTTTACCTCATACTTTTCTACATTCTCATCCTCCTTTTTCCTTAGACTCAGAAATTGTCTTTCCATATCCGCATGATTGTCATGAGGAAATTATTTTTATAAGAAAATATATTTAAACTCTCTCCATTCCATGTTAGATACTTCTTCATCTTCCTTTTTGTTTTGGATTAATGACCACCATTGATCTGAATCTCCCATGAGGTGATAAACTACCATGAAAAATTTTTCCCTTTTACTACTTTCTGAAGCATAAAATATTTTTTCTAAGGAATTTATCCATTTCTCCGCTACTAATGGATTTCTACTCCCAATGAATTTTGGTGGTTTTTTCCTCATGAAGTGGTCTAACATTGACCCTATGCATTGTGGATCAGGGTGTTCCATATGGTTAAGTTTATTATTCATAACCTAATTGAGTTGTCTCAGTATGGTGATAAGTTGATCAGCCCTAGTTTCATCACCAGCTCCACTATAATTATCTAGAGTAGGAGGAAAATCCCTACATGGATTGCATGCATTGATATGGTTTCCATTCCTTCCACAAGTCTCCATTTCTAAACAATGGCATGCACTAGATTAGTTTATGAATCGAAATACATAATTCCAAACTTGTAAAACACTTAACATAGATTGAGAAATTTTATGGATATAATCCATAATCATAAAATAAATGTTTTCTTTGAAGAGGTATATACTCATAAATCATTTATAATGGTTTGTAAAGAAAATTTGAATTATCCTAAGCATATCCTCTGGGAGTGTCCTTACCAAGAGTGCAGCAAGGCCCATTGTCGTGTACCAGTATACCACGAGTCAAGCCTGAAACTCCTTGTTGGAGTTTTCACTCCTAGGTACATCTGTGTCAGAGCCGCCTCTACCTGCTCATATCCAGATAGGTATTTATTTCTTAGAAAATACAAAAAATCTATACATTACCAATATTATAGGAAGTTCTTCTATACCAATCCTCAAATTCTATCTTAGGGTAATGTTCTCTAATTAGAGTTTATCTAAATCTAGTTTCCAAGGTTTGTACTAAACTTATTCTGATACCAACTGTAACGTCCCGACCCCAGATACCCAGATTTAGTGCATTATTACATAACATTGTAATGATACAAGAAATAATGTCTCGAAAAACCGATCAGTTTAGTAGCCTTATAAGTACTAGATACATTCATAAGATTTACATTACATCATTAAATAAAACATCAACAACATTTTTTCCCTAGTGACCACACTTATATCCTTAGCATATCCCTATAGGTCTACCCTAAAATATTTCTTCACATCCTAGGAAAAATAAAACATAGAAAGGGTGATCTCAGATGCTCAGTAAGGATAACAATATAGTGGAAACTTTCATAAATAAGCATAAACATTTAAGGCAATGTATAAGACTAAACCAAAATCCTTTTGAACGTAAACTTCAACATAATACGGTGAAGATAAAATAAAATAATTTCATTAACTTATTCACATGAATATTCTACTAGTCGAATAATCACATGCAATATCAATATCCACTTTCATAATGATAGAATGCACAATGCCAGACTTCATAATCACATAGTCAAGGCCTTATTCCAAGACTAAAAATAAGATTTTGGAAAGACCTTGTGCCCAGACACTAGTTTGTATCATGAGACCTACTGATGCATCGAGGATCTATAGTGGGCTCCACCCATCACTTACTATGTCCAATGCATTCCTCATATGAACAGGTTTAAACATAACATAAACATTCGTATTAAAACTAGCATTAGAAATGTCAATACTTTATCCATAAACCATGAATGGTGTTAAAATAACAAATCCATAGTAAAACATTTCCCAAAACCATCAATACAATATGGTAGATTTGTATCATAATAAATCAACTTCAAACAAGTTTAAAATCCATAAAAGGATGTTGACATAGATGAAATGAAAATTATTTGAAATAAATACCTCTTTCTATTTTGAAATCATTTAAAAGTCGCATAATTATAAAAGAAAACATTTATTTTTAAAATTTTTTTATAAGATTATATGGGAAACTTCGACGATGATGTAACAATAGAAAATATCCACACCTGCTGTATAAGTTAGAAAAAGACATTCTTACCTTAATTTTGTCGAAAAGGTCAAAAAGTACCTCGTTTGGAAAACAACGGAATGATTCCTTTCAAACCATTTTATAAAAAGTCAAAAAGGGTATAAATGAATTTAACACATAGTTTAGTAAATAGTAAAAATGTTTTGGAATACATTTTTATGAAAAATGGATGTGGATGATAAAGAGTTCCTAGTAGATACTTACATAAAAACAACCTTGGATAATAAAGAGATTGTGAAATTAACCCTTACCTTATACTTTTACTTAGTAGATGGTATGTTAACCTCCTGTATAATAGTTAAAAAAATTATTGAATTATACAAGAATAATATACATAAATATGATATCATATATGATCTTATAATATTTCTTTGTTAATACTTTTTTAGCAGTATCATCATTTCAGGTGTTAACTGGTTCATTTTCCTTTATATTATTGGTTATGTAAGTAATGTTTGTTATGGATAGGATGTATTTGATTCATATAAAGAATGATATTATGTTCATAAAAATGTTTTGTAATCATAAAATGAAAATTATTCTTGAATGATTACGATGGGGAATGAATCTCATCGCGTTCGTGGATATGGTAATCTGTATATACGCACGTGCGATAATATAATTATATTGATGGTGAAGTTTTATGTAATTGGATGGTATATCATATATAGAGAATCATTAAAATGTTATATTTATTATTTAAATCAGTTATACTCATTATTATACTCATTTAAATGATAAAGTGTTTGAATAAAAAACTACACCATGACGTGGAGACTGTAAGTCGTATGTACGCATGTTTGGTGACTTTGTCATTCATATGATTGATAGAATAATTAATATGGTTGTACCATTTTTATAATAACATCACAGTATATATAATATACTAGAGTTATTATTTTAGAATGGAAACAACAAAGAACGAGAAAGTGGAAAAATAAAAGAACTTGAAAGAGGTGATGAAATATTTACCTCTTCTTCGGGTTCTTCCTTTTGATTTGATCAAAATGGATCCTTAGGTTTGATTTATGACCAAAAGAAGGCCTCTAATATTAATGGAGGAAAGTTGGGATGATATTTGGGCAGAGTTTGGCCAAGTCAAATGGCTTTGGAGGTGTGAAATTAAGATAAGGGGAAGTACCCTTTTATAAGAGAGGTGAGGGTCACTTTAGGAAAAGCTTGAAATATTATTTTATAATAAAATAATTTTTGGTTTCTAATGATCCAAAATGATTTATTTAGATTCTAAGGTTGTTATGTATCGAAATCTTCTCGACCAATTGATTTTGGATAGGTTTAGGTCACCATAGTAACCTTATCTTTTAGATTTAACTCTTAGTTAAATTGTTTGACATTTACCATGTCTCTTTGTATTCTTATATTATATAGTTAATAAACTTAATATAACAAGCCAAGTGAACCCCACGTGGTTAATTATTAATATATATATAACCTTATCTAATTATTTTGGCCGAATCATATATTTTTAGCAATATTATATCAATTAATAATAAAGTATTTTTTAAAACTCAATTATGTCAATTTTGACACTATTTAGTATCTGATTTTTTTTTAAGCCACAAAAACTTTATCACTTCGAATAAAATTTATTTAATCAACCCTAACATGTCATATTAACCTATTAAATTATTTTAATTCATCATAAGTCTCAATTTACTTTTATTTGTATATTTATAATATCCATTATTTTAATATTTAATTATAAATGTAGTTACTGCATCATCATTGTGTCATAAATAAATTAAATTATTTAATGTATAAAAATTATAAATAAAATATAATTATGTAGGAAATATTTTTATATTTCTAATGAATATTTATAGCTGAATTTGTATTGTGTGTAACCCTATATTAAAAATGGTTTAGTTATTAAACATTGAATTTAACTCTTTTAACTCTTCATTAAATAAAATAATAATAAATTTCCTAATCTAATCAAAGTGGACCAAAAGGATCATATTTTTTTCCTAAGGTTTTTTTGGTCGAATTACACTTATCCAATAGAATTAAATTTGTTAGGGTAATTATAATATCATTTTTACCCTTAATTACCCAATTTACTTTTAACTGTGGTAAATAAAAATCAAATGTTTCTATTCACCAAAAATTATTTTTAATCTTATTGATCCATATTTTACTTACGGATGTCAAATGTGCCTCTCATATGTTTTAAATTCAATTCACATAAGTGGTAAAATTATTTTTTATTCAAATTTGTAAATTCTCCTAGAAGTTGGGTAAAAGACGGTAAAAAGTTTAATAAATTTTATATATCTAACCTTATTATAAAATGATTCAATTGAATTAAATTGAAAATATATAGGTATTATATATCTATTTTTACCTAAAATAAATTAAAATAATATAACTAATTACTTAAATAAAAAGTCAGTTTTAAACAATAATGCTGTATTTTTCACTATTCATCAAAAATTGAAAGTTTTCAGAAAAATAACAAAAATTCACCCTACGCTAATTTCGATATTCCGAATTCATAAATAAAGTCCATTTTGAAAAATAAAATTTATAAAATTTCAAAAAGTGGGTATTACTATTCATAACGGCTAGTTTGATTGGTGGTGGTGTGTTAGAACTCCATGTTGCGTACAACACAAGCTATTGCATTATTCAGAGGGAAATGTATCGTGGAGGCTTGGGGTGTTACATCCATGCATCGTAGTCCTCCTTCCGTAAGTTCCACCTCCCACCCCACACCACCATCCCTTCACTGGTAGTGTCTTCCCTCACATTACCATCCACTCCTTCTCTCTCCCTAATTCAATACACAACCCCAGTATTACATATTGCATTACCAAACTTTACACCCTCTTCCACCTTCTATTCCTCTCCTCCAATGGTAAATTAAATCATTGTTCCATATCCTTCACCACCAATCACACTGCCATGTTCTCTATCGGTGTATTCATTGAAACCTCCTGCATCACCGCCACCAATACCACAACGAACAACATCACACAAAAAATTAACAACAGTAGCAGAATTCGAAATTCACATAGAGAAGAAGAAAAATCCATGCCAACAGCCGATGAAGAAGAATAGAATTGAAAAAAAATACAATTATTACTATTATAAATAATTGATCGTAGATTTCAAAATCACCAATTACACTGATTTATCCAAATCAGAAGAAATATGAACCAATAGATAAGGAAAAGGTCACTGCTCATGATTCCAAACCACCCTGCAGCTATCACAAGTCACATACCCCCATTGTTTGATCCACTGAGGTGGATATGCCTCCTAACACTACCTACTTCCACCAAACACCATCCACCCAACCATCTTGCACTGCTTGGATTGTCATTACAAACCCCACATGGCCAGATATAGTATTGAACCTCCATCCAACAGTATCTTCACTTCATCGTACCAACTCCACTGTGAGCCGCAAGCTCTTGCTCCTCTCCCCTGCACCACTACAAAGTCCACCTCCTATGCACCTTCACATGACCTGCCTTAACCCACTCCCCCCTTCCTACTCACGAACCCACCGCTCCCCCTATATTTTTTCTCTTATTTTTAAACTTTATATAATATATATAATAATATAACAATTATAATATATAATATAATATATATAATAAAAATAATAAATATAAATATAATAATATTAATATAAATAAAATATAACAATGATAATTAATAATAATAACATATATAAATTTATTAATATAATATAATATAACAATTATTATTATAATTATTATTATAATTTTATTAATTATAATTGTATATATGTTTATAATTATGTTTAGTGTTGTTTATATTTAATATCAATTTTAATTCTTCTAACTTTTATGTACAATTTTATAATATTTAACTCAATATTAGTATATATAAATAATTTTTATTTTAATAATTAATGCTTCTTTGTAAATATTTTAATTTGTTTTATTTTCAATATATATTAATAAAATTATATACTGATTTATTTATTTATTTATAATTATTATTTAATTTTTCTTTTTTTTCTATTTAAGGGGGAGTTCATGTTGTGCTATAGTTCATGGTGGGGACTTGGATTCGGTTAAAGAACCTAAGCTTCAATGACAGTTGAGGCAGAACAAGCATTCTGAAATGGCCATATGGAGGCCAGTGAAGTCTTCAACATGTTATGATAGGCACTAGGGACAACCAATAAAAAATTACAGAAGCAGTAGAGGCATGAAATGAAATTTTCATTCATTTCCTACACATTAGAGAGAATTTAAGAGTACAAGGAGGAGGACAACACGACCCCCACCACTACTTCCACTTCCAGAACCACCACTTCTACAACTTCGAGTAAGAGATTAGCAGATAACCACTTCTATATTCCCATGGTGGGGGGTTGGGAAAACATGATTCCATTCGGTAGGAGTGGATCATATGAGATCAAACAGTTATAGATTTATAGAGATCAACTAGGGAGGCATAGCACTTTTCTCCATACTTTGTTTATATGATTTTCTCATAGGAATGAACTTTCTTATTTTAATCTTTTTTAATATGTTGAATTTAATTATTATTTTTTGGATAATATCCTTTAGGGGAATAAGATAATCCAGTTAAGTCTGGGTTTTCTTTTTTCATATATGTTCTTCTACTGGATAGCCCCTCTCTCTCTCACCCTTCAGACGATCATTTTTTATAAAAACTCAAGAATCAATGAAAAATAATCTTGATTGGGATTAAATTTTAATTTTATTTAATCTCATGATACTACTGAAAAATGAATCTTGCTTAAAAAATAGAGGAAACACTGAGTTCAGTCATCATTTTGATCTTAGTGCTTTTTTATTGGTTATTAATTGGTGATTGAATGAATTTTGAAGATGATAATGTGTAGAAATAACTTAGTCACAAGTTGATCTGACAACACATTTGGTCATACTCTTTGAATCAACTCCATATATTTCAAATTATTTACATGAAGAAGACAAACTAGTATTGAATTCATCCAACTGACTTCCCCTGCTCATAAATTTATAATTCCCACTACTTGTTTTTCTGCTTGTCTATTTAACTGTTCTTCCTTCTCACACATTCACTTCATCACACAAAAACCTTAATTCACTTCACAATTACGTCACCACAACCATTGTTTCACCATGTTTTTTGTTTTTATTTTTTTGTTTCAATTTTTTTTGTTTTTTTGTCTTTTGTCTTAAGCACAAATTCATTCTTTTCCTGTGGTTTAACCCTATATTACCATAGTACATGGGAGAAAGTAGGTAATATAAATTCTAATTTTCAAGTACCCAATGACATGCATGCCATAACATAACCATAGAAAGTATTGACATTGATTCCGAACAAAACACTATATCACAAAGCTCAGGCAACCCAGTCTCAAATATGCTCATCATATTCCATAATAACATCCTCTTGGTTGGAATGACACCTAACCCCAATTCATTGACCATTGATAATTTTCTTGAAACCCAACTCATCTTTTCCAGACATCCATGGTTTGTATGATTGTCATAAACTAACCCAAATACCTTGGTACAACATCACTCGATCCAGCACTGACACAGCTAAAGGGAATTCTTGATCCCCACAGGCTACCAACTAGAACATAGGAATCAATAATGGGCCAGAAGGAACGATTTCACCATAAGGAAAAACAATCAATATATAAAAATTAAAGATAAATAAATGAATAGTCAGTATTCTAAACACTGCTAAAGGATAAGATATGATAACAAGATGGATGGAGTTCCCAAAATGGTAAATCAAATAATAAATGAAATAATATTCATCAAGATAAAGTCCCAAATATCTATGTAATGATTGGATTATAGTTGCATCCATCACTGTCATCACCCAAGGTCCTACTAGACATGCAGACTATCCACCTCTATTTTTCTCATTCCCTTTTCTTGGACCTAACATAACATAATCTAGAAACTATCAATGAAAATGATAGAGTGTGAGAATAATAACCCAGAAGGATATCACTAAATATTTCATAATAAATTCAATAACAAATAAATAATTAATTCTTCAATTTAAATAAATAAAAGGAATGTAAAATTATTTTCATATTTTCATAAAAAAAATCTTTCAAAACAAGTAGATGGAAATTTTATAAAACAAACTGTCTTAAATGAACTGTTTCATAAAATAGAAGGCCATGAAAATGAGTGTTCAGTAATTATTGGAATGTAATAATCAAATCAAAAAATAATAATAAACTTAGTCATATTCCTTGAGGTTCACTAGTTCTTTGATCTAGGATCCTCACACTATTCAATCATCAACCATGACTCAATGTGTGCACACATCTCTATGTATCTTTATTTTAGGAAAGTATCAATCAACACCACTAAGAGAAAATCAAGAAGAATTTTATTTAGTTATAATTATAATTATAAATCCATTTATAGGGGATTAGAGTACTGGTGTTCTTGTCATAGTCACCCACTAACTGATTTGGCTCATACTTTCTTTCAATCAATCAATCATCCAATCATGTGAAAAAAATAAATTGATCATTAAATGTTAAAATTCTCAATATCTGGTCTCAAAATACCATTTATGATTAAAAAACAAATGATAGGTTTTTATAAATTTATTTCCTTTAAAAATAATATTTCATTAAATCCATCATTATCAATAATAAACATAAAATCTTTTCATAAAATTGGTTTTTTAGACATATTTTCTCAAAATACACCCAATATTTTCAAAACATTGAGAATAGGGTTTTATTTTAAAATTGCATTACTTTTTTTAAAAACAATATCCAAATATTCTAAAACCATGGTTAAAAAGTCAATTAAAATTAATTTTAAATCAAGCATGAAATTGAGGTTCCAAGTGTAGGGAAAGGCCTTATAGAACAACCTAAATTTAGTCACATGATAAATCAATCATCCAAATTTAGAACCACTAATAGGGAGTTGAAGGTGAGTAAGATCAACTAAGAATACCCATAATTATAATTCATCAAATCAAGGTTATATTCCATCAACAATAAGAGGATAAACCAATCTTAAATGTAGTTGATAGAGGGTAAAATAGAATTTCAAATAAAAGAGGTTACACTTAATGGAGATGGATCAATTGAAACAATCATAATTTTGATCTAGGAAGAATAGTGATTGGAGGGGGGAAATAACCTCTAGAGAGCCCCCAAAAACCAAAGGGGATGATTCTATTTGATAGGAAGGATTTTATAATATATAGTGGAGGTTTTATAATCTAAAATATATTTTTGAAAGGAATAATTTCCCACCACACAGTTTCCTATAATAGGATTCATGGTTGATACTAAAAATTTTCCAAATCCAGCTCTCATACTAGGATTATGGAAAGTCACACGGTTTGGATGCAACATTTGAAAAACCATGTTCCAACTGTAAAGTACCACCTAGGATACTGGAAATGGATTCATGGTATGGAATAATTATTTCACAACAACACGCCAACCATGCACTCCCTACTCACCAATGCCCCATGTTTTTAAGGGAAGGTTTCATGTTTTGAAATAACTATGTACTACCTCTATAACTCTATCATAAGGAACATATTTTCCATGGATGACCTGCATAGTTTTCCTTTACCATGGACCAACTATGAACAAGCCTAGAAACTTTAAAAAAATACAGTCTCCAAAACGTCTAAAAAAATATCCAAACAAAGGGTGATAAAATGGGTTAGAAGTACCTGAATTATGGTAATATCATGTTACAATCATCCCACTATAAATTATTTTTATTCCCATGAATCCTATCAAGAAGATTACATATTAATGTTATGAGGACACTTCTCTATCACCATTTCCTTACTCTACCATGTGTCATTTAAATCATAAACATTCTACCAAAGAACTATAAATATGGGTAAGAACATTCCCTAAAGAAAATTCATCTCAGAATAAAAAATAAAAAATGTCTACTTAGTTATGGATAAATCAGGTTCCGCGTTTAGGTCCTCCTATCTCAAGATAGGATATGGCTTAGAGAGATACATTCTATGTTTACACACATGAAAAAAATTATGAATCAATGTAAAATGAGGTAGAAAAGAAAAATATTATATCATATTATTTACTATATTCATAAAACCCTCAAATGGTCTCATATATCTAAGTGATAAATTTCCCTATTTTCTAACTCATCGGTGACCCAACCAAGGTGAAGCTATCAAAAACACCTAGTCACCATAAAAAAACTCTAAATATCATTGCTGATTATTAGCATATGATTTATATCAACTATGAGTCTTCATGATTCTTTGATTAATCAAATGAATCTTTTCCATCATTACATAGACCAAACTAGGTCCATCTAGGGGAGATTCACAAATCCCCAACCAACATAATGGAGATTTAAATGGTCATTCATACAAGGTATTGATGGGTCCATATTAATAGATGAATGGAAACTATTATTATTGAAATACATAACCAGAACCAAGTTTCTATCCCAAGCTCCACTAATATTGATAATCTAAGCACAAAGCATGTGTTCTATGATTTATTTATCTCATTTTTTTGCCAACTATTTTTAAATGAATTCACATTATAAAAGTTACCTAAGATCCCATAACCACCTAGAGGACTTTCCAAAAATGATAAGTGAATCAAGGATCTCTATGATAACTGATAACAGAAGAACCTCCATGTGATCTAATGATCTCTTACATAGAAATACATCCCTGGTCTTCTACTTTGGTAATATTGCTAATGGGAATAAGGTGAGATGTTTTTTTCAGTTAATCAATATCCACCTATATCACATTATTCTCTCTCGAGGAATGTGTAAACCTAACAAACGAATTTATATAAATCACATCCTAGATTCCATGTTTGAATAAAAAGGGGATGAAGAAATTATAAAGGTTTCTGGTTATCAATCTTGACCATTTGAGAGGTGAAATAATGAGAATAAAAATTTGAAATACCTCATCTCATATCTGGATACAATAATTATCACCACGTATCATAGAACATCTTCCTTTAGCTAGGGTGTATACCCACTATGATCTATGAAGATCTCCCATCATAGATTTTATTTTAGTAAAATGTACGACATACTACCACTAGAAGCATAAGATACCTTCATAAGATAAAGGCCACTCATTGATGGTCTACCCACTATAGAGATATTCCCAAATTCCATGAAAATCATCGATAAGTTATGAATTATAAAGAATTATACCATGGATAAGTGATTATAATTGAATTATTTTTAGAACACTCTCAGTATCATCCTCCCAAACTCCCAAATGTATATGAGAAAATAAATACATAAAATTATATTCTTATGATCATTCATTTAGGGTCTATGTCATATGATTCCTACTCAAATCCTCAGCAAATAGATTCCCCATAACAGGGGTGTAGATAATGTTAATATCAAAATATTTCATCTACTCCACCCATTTCATCTGATAGAGATTCAAATAATTTTCTGAAAATATAAAAATTAGGATTTATAATAATTATCTTATGCATGATATCAAAATCACATATGTGATGCATCCACTTAAGATTTAGTGGAATTATATTTCCTTATCCAAATCTTGAATATGTTGTGTGGTTTTTCCCATATCACATAAGCTGCCACCTTTTCAGGATAAACTGAAATACCATGTTTCAGGACTAGTCGTGTTAATAATTTCACTTCTTGAATCTAAAAATTAAATCTTGATAGTTTGGTGTATATTTCATGATCTCTCAAAATTTATAGAAATGATCTTAGATGATGCACATGATTTTCCTTTATTTTAGTGTAAACTAATATTTCATCCAAAAATACCACCAATAAATAATTTAAACACATATGGAATATACTATTCATAAATACCATAAAAACTAAAATAACATTGGTTAGAAAAAAATGTATAACAAGGTACATGGAATGTCCATAACTACTATAAAATGTGGTATTAAAGATATAAAACTCTTTGATATTAAGATGGTGGTAACAATACCAATGATCAATCTTGTAGAACCAATTCAACTATATAAACATATCAAAATAATTGTCAATCCATGGAATAGGTGAAGGGTTCCATCATATTTCATTGAAAAAATAAGAGGAACCTACCAAGGAAACACACATGGGAGAATGATGTTGTATTCAATAATATATCTAAATGGGTCCTTAATTCCATCCATTAAACTCATTCCATATAGTAAGTGGGAATATAGATAGGTTGGTAACATAGTACCAAATCAATAGAAAACTCATCCTCCCTTTTCAGTGGTAAACCAGAGAAGGTAAATAGGAAGTGATTAGGAAACTTGATGACCTCTGAATGAAGATCACCACTTAAAGATTCCAGATATAGGTCAAAGTAAAATAAAGATATCAACTTTCTCAACTCTAGAATAGGGGGTCTGGATCTACTCGGTGTCAAGTCCCATTCTCCATTGAAATCATGGAATACCCCATATGGGGTAATAAAGTATAAATATCAAAGATAATAGTAAATCCGGTCTTTAAAGTAAATTATCTAATCCATCCTAATAATGATTTCTAAAGGTTTCATACCAAGAACTAAAAAATTCCAGATGATCTTGATCTCCGATAAAGATAAGGCATGTAAGGGTATTCAAGACCCTACTCTCACTTTTTTATGAGAGGCATAAAATTAATGATCACATAATACATAAGATATATTATAAGGATTAAAAGATTCACAATGAGAGTTGATATAAAAAAATGAGATACATACATATTAAATAAATTATTCACTAATGATGAATCTATAGTGATGGTCCTTGTCACTATTACAGACCTGCATCAGCTTCCCTTAGAGACTCATCCACTACATGAATAATATTCATTCTAGATGACCCATGCTATAACTCCTTAGTTCTTGAAGTATTTAATAGAACCTTAGTGACATACGGTGATGATGAGCTCATAACACTGCATGTTGTAGAATGGACATGAAAAAACTTCTACAGGTGCCCTAAGTGACCACATGAACCAAAAATATTTGGTTCCACTATACAAACTCAATTATAAAGCCTAATATTTACACATTAAAATAAATTTAATGATACTTTTCAAGATATTTTAGAAGTACTAGATTATTTATGATATCAATATTTGACCAGAGACTCTTCCCACTTTCTCTTTCCATTGAATGAACTAACTTTACTTCCAATGATAGGAGGGGGAATTCCCATCAACCCTGATTTACTAGCTAGGTAATTCTCATCCATAAATTCTCTTTCTAGAAAATCTTCATAAGAGGTGAGATTCATCATGAAAAAATGAGATAAAAAAATATTGAAGAATCCTCTTGATTTTTTTGGCCTCAATATTCTCATTGATTACTACTTATGGAGAAAAATAAACAAGTTCAACCAAGTGGGTTTAATACTGAGTAACAGTTCAATATTCGTGTTAGAGAATAGAAAATTCCATGGGATTTTCCAAAACTATTGAATTTGGATAGAACTTCTCTATGAAAAGAGATAAAAAATCTTTCCACTATAAGTCTTCATGTTTTTTTTTCATATCCATTGAATCCCACAATCCCATTATAGGACCTTCAAGATTTATGCTAAAAAATTTCACCATTATTGAATCTGAAATTTTTAAGAACTTACAAAGTAGTTCAATATTTTCAACCAATATTATGACTTCTGAGGAACATTCAATCATTGAAAATATATTCATTTCCATTGAAGAAACTCTTTAGAATTTTTTCTAGTTTCATCACTTGGAGGTTCCACTACCATTTCATAAACAGGAATGAGTGTGGACACTTATCCTAGAATTTGGACCACCCACACCACTATATCAAAAAGGTTCTAATAAACAGGTGGTTTTAATTTCAATGAATCGGTGATAACTCTTTCCCAATGTCCATTAAAATATCTTTTGGGGCGCATGATACCACATTACATCAACTAGTAACATGAATACATTAAAAAAGTTACTCATATCATTAACTCAATAAAGAGATACATGAATATAAATTCCATCATATATAATTAAAAAATTTATATTTCAAAATACTCAAAAAAATGTTTGGATAAATATTAGAATCAGACCAATTTATTCCTCAAATATGCTTTTCAAAAACACCCATGGTGACTCAAGGATTTATAAAATGAGAACTAGAAAATAGTCAGTTGTAAACTACCCATTAAGTCCTAAAAATCTTATATCCTATCTACCAAGATATCCCAGACTACATAAGGACATCATGGAATGATGAAAACCCACATTTGATACAATTTTTTCATTAAATAACTTCAATACCTTCGTACAATAGTATTTGAGTTTGCGTTGACATGGAACAAAGGGTATTGTTGATCCCTACGAGCTATTGATTAGTGCCTATGAATCACTAATCGATCAAAAGGAATTATATTTCCATAAGGATAAATAATAAATATAGAGAAATGAAAGATTAATCAATGAGAAGTAGGTATTCACAAAATTCTTCATGGAGTAAAATACCACAAGCCGAGTGATAAAGATCCAAAACTATTACATAATTTTATAAATTAAACTATATACATCAATACAATGTCCCAAAATCTTTTTGTAATGAGTGGATCAGAGCTCCACCAGTCACCACCAACACCCAAGGTTATGATAGTCAAGAACACCCGCTTCCTCCAAGTGATGATTTCCCCTTTTTGTATAGGGAATAAGTTAATCTAAAAATTCACAAAGGTAATGGCAAGGTGTGAGAAAAATATCCTTTTAGGGTATCCCTAAATGTTCTATAAGAAATACTATATAAATGAAATCATTTATGCTTAAATTTAGATTAATATTATGTATGGGAAATAAATTTCACATTTTTAGTCAAATAAGCTTTAAAATATGTTATAAGGAATGTATTTAAAAACTAAGGTTAAATTAAAATATTTATAAAATAGAATGACATGAATAAAATAATTTTGTAAGAACTGGAATATAACAATCAAATCAAATCAATGTACCATGGTCATAAAACCTAGGGTTTTTTAGTTCATAGTTCTAGGATTCAAAAACTACTAATTTAATGAATTGCATATCAATGTTTACACACATCTACAATGCTAAATCCAATATGACATAATAATTCAAAACCCTATTATTTAAATTCATAGAGAATTTAGTTTAGTTGGAATTAACAACCTCATTCCATTACATGGGGGTCAGTTTTTTGACATGCTTTTCCTAGTCTCCCAATAACTACTTAGGATCATATGTTCTTTCAACTAATCAATAAATAAATCCTAAAAATGAATTAAATTCATATTTCATATTTTTTTAATACCCAATTAAAGGGTTGAACATCCCATTTAAACATTAAAACCAAACCATATGCTTCTGTCATGTTTTTTTCCTTTCAAAATCAACTTTTGTAAAATCCATTTTTTCCAATAATAAACATCAAATCATTTTATCAAATAACATTTATTTTTAATCCAATTATCCTAAAAATACACCAAATATTTTCAATTCCTTTTTAGGAAGGTTTTGTTTCAAAATTCCAGGACTTTTTTAAAATAACCATAGAAATATTCTAAAATAACGGTCTAAAATCAAATTAAATAGTTTATTTAATTCAAGCATGAAATTATGGTTTCAAGTTTATGGAAAATATTTACAGAACCACCTAACTTTTGTCACATGAAAAATAAATCACACAAAGTGGGAATCATTAATGAATAGTTAAATTTAATGAAGATCAATGAAGAATCCCTAGAACCACAATTCATCAAATCAAGGTCCCAATCTAAAAATAATAATAGGATTCACCACTTTTCAAAGAAGGTGATAAATAATAATGAAAATTACCTATTTAAGAGGTTACACTTTCTTCATTAGGATCAATCTCATCCACCGAAACTTAATTCCAGAAATAAATTAGGTTTTAAGAGATAAAATAACCTCTAGAGAGCCTCCAAATCCAATAGGGTCAAATTAGTTTTGATTATGAGTAGTTTAGAATTTATAATGGGGGTTTCAGGACCTTAATTAAAAATTTCAAGGTATTAAATTCCCATTGAAAATTTCTTGGGATATTACACATGGATCGGACTAACTGTGTGCCCCTATTTGGCTTTTGGATTGTGTCACATGTCTTGGCTGCATAGATTGGTAATCTGTGTACTCACACCCAAGCTACTGGAAATAGGGTTCATGGTTTGGATTCACTATTTGAAAACCATGCACTATAAAGACCAAAAATTTTAATACATAAATATTACATATTAATGGATGAATATTTATTACATAACATTACTACCCACACCGTAATCATTTATATATAGTGCCATTAGGAACATGGAAACATAAAAAACTGTTTGATAGGAGTTATACATAGTCTCCTACATAGTTACTCGTAAATAGAACCCTTATTATACATATAATACATAAAAATATTCTTCATGACTTGGAGAAAGGAAAATTAAGAAAAGGTGAGATCATATTCTTAGTAAGGGTAAAAAAGGGATATGTTATTGATCACAAAATCATAACATGAGAATAAGGGTATGAGAACATGAGATTAACAATTTAAAACCATACAATATGTATCATAAATAATATACATGAGTCATGTAATAAATCATGGTAGTTCATAAGACATGAATCACAAAGGAATTAAAGAATATAATCCACGAGATCATATCATAGGCACACAAAAAGGTTTCTAGAAAACAAATAATAATAATAAATAATAATTTCTTTAGTTGTAAAGGTTCATTTACAATGATATCATAGTGGAATTTTTTCAATCCCAAAACAATCGTAGTGGCCATAGTTCAATCCCAATAATATAATAGTGGAAAAATTATCTTATGGAACTAGGTCTACTCAATATTATAGTCATTTTTTCTTATAATATATCAATAATTACCCAATGCATTGGAAGGAGATATACATCTCACCAGTACTTAGTTATAACATGACCATTGTTATTTGTTATAATGTAACCACTATCCTGGGATATAACATAACCATGATCATTGGTTATAATGTAAACACTTTACATGGTTATAATGTAACCACCACCACCTAATAAAAACAATACAAAAGTTTTCCACAAGATCCTAAAACATTAATCATATCATAATCCATGAAAAAATAGGCTTTATAAAACATTTATCATCTAAAAAACCATGAAATGAAATGTGTTTCGTAACACATTTATCATATCATAACCCATGAAAAAAGGAACGAGTTTTATAAAAATATTTTCATCATAAACATAAACTATCTGGAGAAAAAATAAATATGTTATCACTAGATCATAACCCCTAAAAAACATAAGTAACATCAAAGGATGTCATCTTATATATAAAATTATTTTGAAATAAATCCCATGAACATTTAATGAGGAAAATAATCTTTCTTTTAAAATCACTATTTTTAAACTAGAAATTCATATATTATTATGGAAATCGTTTTATTTGAGAATATATATGGTAACTTATAAAGGAATGATTAAAAATAATTTAAAAATTTTCTAAAAGAAAATATTTTTTCCACTTTAAAAACCTCTTTTGTAAATATAAAATGTTTTCAAAATACTTGTCTTTGAAAATAACAATGGAAATTTATAAAGGGTTCTCTAAAATCATTTAAATAATTTCTTGAGGAAAATATCCTTTTCACCTTAATCTTGTAAAAACATTAAACATTTTAAAAATAATTTTATTTTGAAATAATATTGTAACCATATAAAGGAAGGTTTGAAATATTGAGTGGTCAAAATGGTGGAACCAAATTTCATGTTTTACATGATAAAATAAATATACCTTTTACATTTTCAATAAAAGACAAACTATATTTATTTAAAAATTTACATGAATGTTATATTTATTTTTCAAAATTAAAAAATGTAAAAATAACTTTAAAAAATCATAAATGATATTATAAAATTCTTTAAAACATTTTAACAACCCATGGATATTAAAGAAAATGGGTTTTTTATTGAAGAGAGAAATAATGCCTGTTTTTATTAAAAAGATTCTTTTGCAATATTTAGTACATAAAGAGTGGAAAATGATGGGGAAAATTTATTTTCAAGAAATATCTTGTGTAAAAAATCATGGTTTTCTTGATAAATGGATCAATATATTTCATTATTTAAAGGAAAATAATAGACAATCTCGATAAACAATGGGATTGTAACATCAAACCCTTACCACTTTTATAAATTTTGAATCATAAGACCCATTAATGAATTAAAATAAATGAAACATTATATATAATTAAGATACATGATTTCATGATATCATATGTCAAATTTTATATTAATAACCTCATAAAATAATATAGGTGTATAACATAACATATGTCTTAAAAAGACAAATTTAGAAAACATTCATTACCTTAATTATAAAATTCCTTCATTCATGTTATGGACTACTATAAAATAAAAATAGTATTATTATAAATCTATTATATAAACATATTATATATTTCATAAAATATATTATTTACTTATGACTTTTTATTACCCTTTTGGTAATAATTCCTTATTAAAATCACATTTTGTGTAATAACTGTTTTATTTTTCATGTATGTCCTGATTTTGTATTTTTTATCTTTCATTGATCATTATTAAATTATATAAATAATTTTAAACATGATATAAATATAATATATATTAATTATATATTTAATTAGATTAATGCATTAATTTTAGATATTAAAAATGAATTACAATGTTCATGGAGAAGGAAGACCGTACACACGCATGAATATTAGTTCCTTTTTCTCAACGAATGAAAATAAAGTAAGGTAAAATATATATTAAAATATAAGAATAACTATTAGGTCATAAATATCACATATATTCATTAAATTAACTCTTATTACCTTCTATGTAAAGCATAATTGAAAAACGAATCACATCCCTTTGTGAGATGGTAGTCCACTGTACACATAAGTGATATTATCATATTTCCACAGAATGGAAAATAATTTGGTGTATGTAAAATTATAATTAAATAATTATATTAATATCATAAATATAAAATATAATCATTAAATCCATTATTACATCTAGCATTTAGGGGGTTATAGAAAACAAATAACATCAGTTCACGAAGTGGGAGTCTGTCGTACACACAATCAACCATTTTGTTTCCCATTTTATGGAACCATAGATAGATGTATTTCATTAAATTAACATAATAAAATAAAATTATATTGGATATAATATAATTAATATATTATTATAGTTTAATATTATTTTAAAGTAGTGTAATAAGAAATAAAACAAAACCAAAAGTTTATGAATTTTACCACTTATTTGGATAAACAATTTTGGTTTATAACTATTGACTTCATGGGAGGGTTTCAAAATCACAATAAGGCCCCTATAGTGTGTTAATGTAATTAAGTAAGACGTTTGGTAAGGTTTTTTAAAATAAAAATGGTTTTGAAAGTGTGAATAGGGGAAGAGAGTGGGTGTCCTTTTATAAGTGGGAAGAGGACACACATGAAATGTTTTAAAAGAATAAAGTGTGATCACGTTTTTCCCATGCCAAAAGGCTCCCGAAATTGGTCATTATGGAACCTTATATGTGATAAAGTCAAAACATGGTTATAAAAATTAACTTTTTGAAAATTTATAGGTTATTTTACACCTTATATTTTTAGTTTTACCCCTAGTAAACCAGGTTTAACCTTAATCACGATAATTAATTTTTTACTTCCTTTACTATTAATAACATTAAAAAAATAACATGAAACTTTTAAATAATATTAATTAAGATGATTAAAAATATTCAACTTAATTTTAAAATTTCCGTTCATATATTTTTCAAAATTTAATTCCAAATTGAACCCCTAGATGCGATTAAAAAGTGGTTTTCTAAAGAGAAAATTTTCAAAAGTATAGAAGGTTTTAAAATAGAAATTCAATATGAAATTGGTTAAAATGATGAAAATTAGATTGATAAATATATAATTGAGAAAATATTATTTTTTAAACTATCATAAATAAAATTTAATATTTTTAAATAATTTAACCAAAAATATAATTCTTAATAAGAACCAGTATTTTTAATTATTCACTGAAAACCCAATATTTTTTGAAAATTATCATAAATTAACTCTAAGATAATTATAAAAATATTATTTCAAAAATTAAGTTAATTTTTTAAAATAAATTTTATATAATTAAGGAATATAAGTTTTAAAATGAATGCACAAAATGTAACAAAACTGGTTTTTAGAAAAATACAGTTTTTAATTGTAAAATTGGTTGGATTCTTATCTCATACATTGAAAACAAAAAAGAGGAATGTTAAAAACATTAATGGAATATATACTAAATTAATTTCATTAAAATAATTAAATTATATTTATTTATATAATTTATCAAGATAAAATGCATTTGTGTGCATAAAAATAATTTTTCAAAACTATATTTCTTTATTTTCAAATGGGTTTTTTTATTTTCATTTCTAATTTATTAGTAAAAATATTATTTTATATATATCTCTAAACCATATATTTTCATAATTTAATTATTCATATTCATACCCACCATTCTAATGACTAGTTAATAACTACCATATTAAATAATAATACTTTAATAGTATGTCACATTTCATTTAAACTCTATATTATGTGTAACATAAGCTAAAATTGAAGTTTCATGTAACATAAGCTATAAAAAATTAAATTTATTTGGAAAAACTATTTCATAAAAAATATGGATGTTACCTCCACCTACTATGATACCCCCATTATCCCATGCTAAATGGTTTTATGGGAATGACACACAATTTAAATTAATTGTGTGCCCCCTCTATAACTCAAAAATATAGAACATGGTTTCTTGGTTTGATTGTCATAGTTTTCCATAATTGTGATCTAATCATGCATTGGTCCATAAATATCCCAAAATTTCCAATAGTCTCTAAAAAAACTCAAAACATTATCCAAATAATGTAAAACCAAAAGAAATTATTATAAGGGCCTATAAACTGGTAACATGATGTTACAATGTTAACCTAAACCATAAAAAATATCTCGATGGTAGGAATGATACCCAAACCATGAAATTCCATATTTCCCATCCAATAATTTTCAAGCACTAATATGGTTTTCAATATATCCTATCATTTTCCACATAACTCATCCACAATGATGAGGTATTCTTGGTTACCATTTTCATCCAACCCATAACACATAACCCATTTCCTGACATACTATATGATTGTGGTTGGAATGAATACCCAACCTAACCTTACATAAAAATTATAAATATTGTTGGTATGATCTCTCATCCCATAAAACATAATACATTTCTTAACACCAATGTTCCCATGGCTGGAATGCTAACATCATCCATATCACATAACCCATAAAAAGGAAATCATAAAAAATGACAATGAAATATACACATTTAAAAATTTAATGATAAACTTTTAAAATACTATGAACACATAAAAAAGTCTAGGGTTTCCCAGGGGTTGGAAACTCTCCCAGCACCAATAAATATATAGGTTACACTTGTTAGGTCACTTGGCCAATCATCTTTTAACCATACCCAATCTTATCTTGGTTTACCACTATGATATCCCCAATTACCACACCTCATTTACCAATGAAACACTCTAGGAAGCCTATATTGATCCTAATAGGTAAAAAAACCAACAAGGAATCCCAAACAGGTAGTTACTAACATATATATAAATTAACAAGTTTAGGCATGCCTTTATCTATTGCTTATGTTTAGTCATTCCCTTTAACAATTTATCACCACTAGTCCTAATATTTTTTTCAATTTCAAGTTGTGTTAGAAACCATTTATATTTAATTTTCTAGTCAAGAATGTAAGTATAGTTAAATAATACTTCATATAAAATGTGAATTAATATAAACTTTCTAGAAATGATAGGGACCACCAACCTTCTGATTATAGAGGACTTCTCTTTGAGTATCACCCATTTAATCGATCTCAAATGGTTAAAATCAATGAATCTGTGAAAATACCTGAAATTAAGAATTTATAATTTTATCTAATATAAGCTAATAAAACATTTAATGAAGCAATGTAATGTTTTAATAGGAGGTATAAAATCTCTAATTAAAACCATATGTGATAGATGGAACCTAAAATGGAAATTGCATAAGGTAAATCCATAATAGAGGAAGGAATATAGAAAGTAGAAAAAGAGAGAGGGTGGTGTGAATAGGAGTAGAAATGAATGAACCACTCTAAATTATGATGTTTATATGTTTTTTAGTTAATTAATTTAATTTTAAAAGTAAATAAAATTAACTAGGTGTCCACTAGGTACCTGATTGACCACAATTGGGTCCCTAGAGACCACAGGGTATATTAACACTACACATCAAATTACTGGTGGGATTTGTAGAGTTATTCCTCTATTGGGGGGTCTAATAATTACCCAGTACTATACAATTAGATACCCTGTAGATTCATTTATCTATGAATAAGTTCTAGTATCCTACTTGATATCCTGTAAATGAAATCATATTCCCCTGTCAACAATATAGTCACTAAAAAACAAGTATATATAAGGTTTGGTGAAAATTAAACTGGGTTCATAGATTTAAAATATCCTTTGTGTTAATATTAACCCATTTTTAAAATATTATTTAAATATGATGTTCCAACAGTACCATCTACAAAAAAAATCTCCATCATGGACAATATAACAATTTTAATTTCCATTAACAACACTTATATGAAGAATTTCAATATGAATTTCCCAAATGGTTCATCGTGATAATAAATTAGATAATCTAACATCATAAACAACATCACGGATAATATCATTTAATATGTAATTTTATTTTTCCATTAACCTATTTAAAATATGAAAAATTTACGTAGTGTAATTTAAAGTTTAGTTATCCTAAAATGGTAATGTGAAAGGCATGTGGATATCCCCCACCAACATTAAAGTGACTATTTATGAATAAACTAACCTGCAGTATACAATAATTAAAACATTAAAAGAATTATCAAACCATAACATTAGAACTCAATATTTACTTTAGTAGTGATAAGACCATCACCATTATAATTTCCAAAAATAATACTGAGATGCCATGTTTCGATGAATTATTATTTAATTAGACTCAACATAGGCTTACTCAAGATATTTCATCCCACCAGAAGCTACTCATGAATTTCTATTTCCATAATTATAATAAATAATGCTAATGTACATCAATGTTAAAAATCATTTTTTAAAACAGTATATTAGAAATTTTAAATAAATAAAATTAAGAAATATTTATTCATGGATCAAGTAAATAAATATAAAACTATTCTTATAATTTTTTAGACTGAAAAATTATCAAATTCAAATTTATATATTTATAAGTTTTTAAAAAAATATAAATATTTAATGGAATTAATATATATCACAATTTTTTTAAAACTATATATATTAGTTAAAAAATTACAAATTTATCAAAATATGATACCATGTGGAAATTTAATGTAAAATTTAATTTATAGAAAATAAAGAATCCTTATGGTTACCCATGGGATAATATTGTGGGTCTATGATACACAACCATATGAAAGGGAGTCCATGAGGCATGTGACTACATGTAACATAGATAGACCCACTAATGGGATATGTTATTTGACTCAATTTTCAACCTGACCCACAAGTATTAATTGATCAAGCACCACTGCCTGACTAGCTTATAAGAATAAAACAAATATACGCAACTATAAAAATTAACATTATATCCCCAATTTTTCTATCCTAAAAGAAATCCAAAAAATGAACCATCCCATTTATTTTATGAACAAGATGAATCCACTCTACAGTGATACAACTAGACATGTAGGGTTAGGATCAACCATCCATGATTAATCTGAATACATCACTTTTACTCTATGACCAAGCCATTAAAACCCACTATAGATTTCTAGTGAACTTCCTTCTATGATGTACCCAATAATCAATCAATACATGATGCTTCAAGCCAGTACTAAGACCTATAGTGTTTCACTCCATTATACCTTGTCTAAAAAACATAACTTTTGGTTTTTCCATCCAATGAATCTGATAAATTGCAAGGATTGAAGGATTATAGGCCTCAGTTTGTACTATACTCCATTTTTCCTTATCCTGACTACCACTACATGAATATCAGTGGTCTCCATAGTGACTAAAAGGAATTAACAAATATATTATAATAGCATGCCACCTACTATGATTGAACTGAAACCATGGATGGGATTGGGGATGTAGGATAATATTATAAAACAATATAGTCACTATAGTAATAGTATTTTTATTTAAATATTTATTTAAATCTAACTAAAATTAAATAATTTTTAATATTTTTAATATTTTTAATATTTTTTATTCAAAAAAAATTTCAATTAACAAATAGATATATGGGTCTTGTAAATTTACCAAGTGGGGGACAAATTATATCAAAATTACTAGAACATCTTCTCCTCAGAAATCATGAAACATGATTAATAATAATTTTAATATATTTTTTATAGTAAATACACCCTCAATAGGATTTAAGTGCTCCAAAATACTAAAATTAACCCTGATGTGATATATAATATCCTAATAAATACTCAGTTGTTGAAATTATTATCTGGGGTCTTGTTTGTAAGATATATTGATTTTTTCACCATAGACCCATTTTCATGAAAAAAATATTTTTTATATTTTGAGTCCTAAGATATAATGGTGAATTATTAGATATTCTTAATCAATAGATTAATATATAAGGGAATATGTTTCATTAATATAACTAAAATAATAAAAATTATTTTAGTATAATAAAATTCATTTAAAAAATAAAATGATGTAGTATACACTCTGTCCATATACCATTTAATTTTCATTTTTAAATGAAATATGGGTGTATAAATATTCCACACATTCAATCTAAGATTCATCATTAGAGAATCATGAAGGAGAAAATATTAATTCAGAGGGACAATTTTTATTTATTAAACATGTTACAACCACTGAGGTCCTAATCACCTAGTAAATTATTTTATTATGGAGATAATATCTTTATCACAAAATGGGTTTTGTTTTCTTATTAATAATCAAAAATAATTAAATTTAATTGGATAATCTAATCATACTAACTAAATAATGAAAATAAGAAAAAAATTATATAAAAATTTTATATCGATCAATTGAAAATTCTAGATACATGGAAGATGCAATAGTGATGTATATATTTAATAAGAATGCATTAAAATATAATCAAGTTAATAAAACTTTATGATCATTTCAATATTAATTCTAATGGTCACCTTATATTCTTATCTTTTTACTCACAAATTTATGATAATTTTACAACTATGTAACTCACTTTTCATTATAATAAAATATTAAAACTAAATGTATCCAAAAAACTAATTTTAGCATTCCTATTTATCTCCATCTCAGTAAGTAAATCAAAAAAATTGTTAGGTGGTAGTTATTTATCCTTTACATTGTAGTTTCTCACTCTAAATCATAAATATTTAATAAATATCATTTATTTTTTATATTTTTTTTATTTATATAGTGTTCCTTTATGAGACTTCAATTTTTTCAAGATAAATCTTCAAAATATCTCTAAGATATTATGAAATGTATCTCCTCCCAATCAGTCTTCAATATATTTAAAAATAGTTGAGACCAATCCTCATATTTTATTCTGACCACATTATATTTAAAAATATATAAATCTATAATACAAGAAAAAAATCTACCAAGAAATGGTATAATTTAGTAGACTATGTTTATCTAAGCTTCATTTAAAAATCCATCTAAAAACCAGGAAATATGAAATACCTACACATTTAAAAAATTGTGTATTTATATAATTGGAAAACTATCTAAAATTTTTTATAATATTTTTTAAAAAACTATCACATAATTTCACTCTTCCAATAAAAAATATGACATTTGGATTTGATATTTTTTATTTTATAGTGTTCAGTAGGTGTGAAATAATCACATAAAAACACATCCTTTAAAACTGTAATATGAAATCATAATGTTTTCTCCATAGTGTATTATATTGTGAAAAAAAATATTGAAAATTAAATTCTTCTAAAACATATATTCTCATTATGTATTTCTTACTTTGATATAATGACACATAAAATCAACCATGTTTTTTTGTTAATAAATTGTGCAGTTTTTTATATAACATGAAATGAAATATATATGCTTCACTAAATCAGCTACAAAACTCATGAAAATTTCCAAAAACTTCTTATTTACATAATCATAGTTATATATCATCGATTAATTCCAAAATACATCAAAAAAACCAATGATTTCAAATTTCAATGTCCTTTTTTATCATTATCAATTCCAAAATTCCCCCCTTTAGGGTTTTCAATAATTAATAAAGTTATTAAGTCTCTAAAATAACAATAATTAATCTCATACATCAATATAAGTTTATGTGAGCTATTCATTTTAAAAAAAATTAGAAATATTTCTTATTTAAAATGACCATTCATTCAGCATTTATTCCATATTACTAAATATAATCCTTTATCTTTATCATGTTATTCTATATAGATTGACTATCCCCATTTATTCATGTATATTGTTCTAAATTACATACCCTTAAGGGTATAATTATTCACCCAGACATGTGAGTGAAATGTTAGACACTATTCTCCTCCTTTGACAATAATCATAGTGATAAATATATTTAGGATCCCATAATAGATAAAAACCATACCAAATAATTGAAATATATAGGTAGATTAGATTTTATAAACCTTTTTAGGCTATTAGAGGTGGTTGGATTCCATGAATCTATTGGCGTTTCTCAAACACTAACATGAAGAATGGTTTTTTTAAAATATCCACAGCATTTGGATTCATTAAAATGTTCTCCACTTTGATAAAAAATTATTCCATGTTTCATTTTTAAAGGCTCCATCGAATTTCATTATTTATTTTTTATGATTTTTATACCAAATTATCAATAATATTATTCTCAATTTTATTATTGGAAATTATAATAATGGGAATTTTTTAATTCATCTCCAAAATACACTAATTAGTTCTTCATCCAAATCATTTGTTAACTTGTATTCATTAGTGTGATATAATATTATTCAATAATTGATAAGTGAATTTCATGCATACATTTTAGAATGTTTTATGTATTGAATTGTGTAATTAAATAATTAATCTTACCAATTTTAGAATATATTGAATTTTTTTTATGTTTTATGGTGGGACACTATGTATATTTAAAAAGGGAATGAAAAGGGATGAATAATGGAGCTAAAATACACTTTGTTCCATGAGATAAGCGAAGCGGCATGACATTGGAATTTTGAAGATGGAGAAATCCAGAAAACTGGATGAAGAACTATTACATGTCATGTATCCTCATTACACGATGTGATATTTTGAAGAGGAAGGTTATCGCTAGTATATATTGTGATGTTGTTACACACTTTAAATGTTAGTTACATGCCATATGTCTCGATTACATGCCATGAAAGGAGTTAAAGTTCCAAGTCTATGAATGAGATCTGCATGAGATTCATGCATATCCAAATATCCAAGAGGAATAGAACTACTTTATCATGAAATTCATGATGTGAACAATCATCATGGGTACACAAAGAAGAAATGCAGTGAATAATGGTGGTGAAGTTGGGCTCCAGATCGTCACACTGTCATCTAGAGGTCCTCCCTTGGTTTCAATCTAGCTCCTCTAGTCCCATTATATCCCAAAATAGTGGCCAATGGTCTTTATTTATAGTACAACCTATCAAATCCCTCGATGTGTCGCATTAAATATCATATAATGAAAATCTTATTTTTTTTATTTCTAACCATTGTCTTGATGTGTAACTAGGTTACATGACTTGTAATCCTTTGATCATTAGTTTTTTTTAATCTCAACCAAATATTCTTTGAAATATTGTCCTGAAAAATTTCACATCGTGAAATTGGGATTCATGACATGTAATTCCGTTTAGAAAAACATTTATTGACTTCCTGACTTGTCTTCCCCATCAATTTCCTTTTGAAAAAACTAGTACGTGTAACATGATTACATGATGTGTAACATTCATTTTTCATTTCTTCAGCTTTCTACATCTTCGAAAATACGATGTCACTTCCATTACTTTTTCAAATATCGGTTTTTTCTTGCCAAAAATCATTAAACAAGTCAAATTATTCATAAATTGGAAAGATTATTCATTTAAATACAAAAATTAATACATAAAATTAGTCTAAAATGTATGCATGAAATAGACTTATCAAATCCCCCCACACTCGAATTCATACTTGTCCTCAAGGATGGAATCTCAATAGAATACAAAGTACATTCATCATACCATGATTCAAATTATATTTCAATAATAGAAATTGATAAAATGGAAAATTAAATGTTTGATCATCACATGGGAAAATTATTTATCACGTCACTTTTCAAAGAATCAATTCGATCAAGTATTTTACTTTTCCCCTTATAAATTTCTATGTTTCCTCAAAAATTTGGTATCCCTATAGGCATTGTTAATTCCCACTAGGATACCGAATTTATAAATTTATAAACATGAAACTAAACTACAGGGTAGCATAGGATAATAAAGTCTGAGGTTGAACCCAAAAAATATAGGATTAGATAAAATATTAATTAAATGAAATAAACTCAAACTAATGAAGATGTGAAGAAATTAAATCTAAGTTATCCAGCCAGTGATTTGGAGAAGAAGTTGGGAGAAGAAAATATAAAAAGGGTGCAGGGAAGTAATGATTCTAGTTTCCTGAGATGACTAGGTATAAAATATTTAATTAAAAATTATAAACTCATCAGAATTGGGTCCTAACAAGTCTAATGGTCATGATAAACAATCTCTATATAAATATCTCCTTTTATCATGATCATTTAAATTATATTACAATGAATGGGCTACTCGAAACCTTATTTAAACATAGGGAAGATACAAACCCAATGATCATGGTGGAATTCTGAACCCTAGATCACATATTAAACTAATGTATTCAATAATTCTAGGTAATGGTCATTTGAAATGAAAGAAAAAAATTAAATATAATCCCTAACTCTACTCACAATGGTTATGCAAGAAGAATAAATAACGGGATAGAAATGAAGAATCAATATGAAAGCCTAACATTAATTTCCTTAAAATATAAACTATATCTTAAATTCAATCCTTGTTCATCATGCACTCCACAACACAAAGAAATCACCTACTCATACTCATAATGAGCTGGTGTAGAAAAATAAATAAAGAAAATCTTGCAGAATGGTTTCAATGGAGAAGGCTTCGCAGTGGTATGTATCCCAAAAAGGCATCCTTTGTTGAGGTTCCATCAAAAATGATCTCTAAAGGTGAGACCATCGCCTCTTTTTATAGGCTCCAGATGTGAATTTCTTGACCATTTTCATGATGTGTAATGTGTTTACACATCGTGTAATCCAGATCCAAGTTTCATCCATGATTTTTTTGAATCCGGGTAAATCTTATGTAGATCTCATTTTTAGATTTGGGACATTGACCCCTTTCACGATGTGTAATCATGACTCATGACCTGTAACTAACATTCACAGAGTGTAACAACATCATTTCTTATCCAAGCAGTATCCTTCCTCTTCTAAATATCATCTCATGCATTGAGGATATATGATGTATAATCATTGTTCATCATGTTTTCCAGCTTTCTCCATCTTCAAAAATATGGTTTCATGCCGCTTCACTTAACTCATGGTGCCAAGTGTATTTTAGAACCATTATTCACCCATTTTCATTTCCTTTTCAAATATTCATTATTTCTTACAATAAAACATAAAATAATTAATTACGTTACAAAATTAGAAAGATTCATAATTTAATTACACAATGAAATACATAAAACCCTGTAAAATGTATGCATGAAATACACTTATCAAACACCCCCACACATGAATTAATATTTGTCCTTAAGGATTGAATCTCAACATACTAAAAAGGACTTTCACATTACCAAAATTCAAACTCAATTTAAACAAAATCAATTGATAAAATGGAAAATAAAATACTGGAGTATCACATGGGAAAATTATTCAACACCTCACATTTCAGTGAAAAAATATAAACAAAGTATTTTACATTCTATATTTTAAAATACCCACACTTATTCAATTATCCATTTACCTTTTTCAACTCATTATTAGTATTAATTCCAATTTCATGTGACCTCACTTTAATATTTCCACTCATTATTAGGGTATTAATGTAAATAGAGTGATACTCATACATCAAAAACGTGTAACTTATCATAGGATTTTAGTGCATCCAACATCTCCACCGTGTAAAGATAGACATCACAATTAATCATGAGAGATTCACCATTAAATATCTAATTACTCAGAGGCATCAGGGTAGGTGGGTAAATGAAGTAAAAAAGTAAGGCTCAAAAAAGAGGATTGACTCTAAAACATTTTTGTGTGATATTAATATATATGATCAATAAATATCTCCCTTTACATATGTCATCTCTCTTTCCCCTATAAATCACAATGTGGACCAATGATATATAAGAACAATGATATAATCAACCTCTCTTGGTTTTTTCACTTTATATATATATATATATTTTCATTCTCTAAAGTAATACTGAGGAAAAATATCACATCCATCACCTAACCACATATGATCAAATGATCGTCGGTCTAGAAAATGGTGATTTTTTATCCTCCCAAAGAAAAACCCATTTTTTCCTTTTAATTTTTTCGATTTTTTTTAAGAAAGATATGTTAATAATAAAATAAAATGAAAGTTATCATGGACTCTACCCAAATTATAATAAAAAATACCCCCGCAAAATATCCACAATGATATATATCTTAGCATATTACATAAAGTTCCTCCCTCACACATATTATTTTAAATATCATGAAAAATATTTAGTATAAGGTAGGAATGGATAAAATAGGCTTGTATCATGGATAATTTACTAACAAGAATCTTCATGGATTCTATGGGATTAAAAGTGATTGATGCAAGGTGGGCCTCATGATAATGTCTTAGAAAAAAGAATGTCTCAATCATTTTAAAAGTGATTTTGTTCAGTCATAACTTCAATAAGATGAAAATAATTTTCTATAAGAAAACATAACCATGATTCTAATGAAATATACTATAGAGATGAATAAAAATATTTTCTTAGTGGATGTCTTGGGAATGAGATGAAATGTTGGGGCAATAACTCATGGAAATGAATAAGAATAGTTAAATCAATGAATGAAAATATCATAAATTCAAAACCTGAAAAAATATCAAAATAATTTCCTTTAAAATGGCCAAAATGCTCCTTGAATCGTGATGTGTTATGTCTAAATCTATATGTTTATCTCTTCTAATTATTTTCCTTATTTTTATCATTCAAATATATTGAAAAATAAATTTAAATACATTGCATGATAATTTTTATAAGATATTTATGTTTCCTTGTTCAGTTGATTAAAGAATGAACCTAGTGAAAACATGAAATTGGTAGTTAAATCACTAAAACAATTTCAAATATGGGAATATAATAGACAAAATCTAAATTTAAATTCTTAATCCCCTTAAAAACTGACGGTTCAAAATTGGTTGTGCTGGTTCTACCTACACCTTTTCACTTACTACATATGTCTTTGATGGACTGAAAAATTAATATAAATAAGTGAAAGTACATGACCTTTTAGGATGATCACAAATAATAGGGGGATTGAAATTGAATAATTATATAAATTAAATCCTAAGGACTAAATAAATCTAAAATTATATAGAGATATAAAAAACTTGGGTTGCCTCCCAGAAGATTCTCTTTTTTGAATGGTTTTTTAGATAGACCATGCCTGGGATAGTTATTTTGAGTGTGGTATAAATTTAACCATCATTTATCCACCCAATATTGGATTTTAAATCCACCCATATCATCTTGACTAATCCTCAATGGAATTCGAATGGCCTATAGAGGTGGTAAACATAGACTGAATAGCAAGATTATGGCTAGCAGGATCTCAGCATCTGTCCAGACTTGGTAAAATTCATCTTTTTCAATAGATTATTGTGTGTGTTGAAATTCATGAATGATCAATTAAGGTTTCACAACCAACTATTTAACTTATTATATTGTTTTTGCTTCAATTTTCTCCTCTATGGAGTTAGCACAAGGTGCATTTAGTTATTCATCTTCTTCCTCCTCTACTTGTTTTTCATCATTTTCTTCCTTCGAATAAGGTTTATGTTATATAAGGAATATTTTTAGTATCTCAGCATTTGAGGTTCCTCTTCATTAAATTTCTCTTAATTCATCATCTTGTTGTTGATTGATGAATTTTGCTTTGAACCATTCATTTTCTATAACAAGTTCACCTTCTTCATCATTTTTCAAACCTCCAAAATCAAGGGAATCATTATTATCATGAATATAATCTTTGGAAGTGGTACTTACCTCAGCTTCATTATCCATGCTTCTTTGATTGTGATGCTCCTCATAGAATTTTGGTCGGCTCTAGGCTATGGGTTGTTGTGCAATCAGTGCTTGGGTATAGTTCTGGGTACTTTTAGGGTGGAAAATTCATTATTTTGAATTCTTTGAGTAGTTGTTCCATGTCATCCAGCATGAAGGTAAACTTCTCCTTGGTAGTCATTTCTTTTTGTAGCCCTTCCATCGCAACCAAAAAATACATAGTGCGGTAAAATATAATAAAAATAAAAATAAAAATACTATTCTACAATCATGAAATAATAAAGATGAGAAAATATTTTTAATAAATTATCCCATTAATAAATACTTTTCTTCTATCCCCGGTAGCGATTCAAAAAAATTGATAGCCCCACAAGTGTCAGTAATTACCATCGGGTAACTAAATTTATAAATTTATAAACATGAAACAAAAAACCACTAAACAACATGGTAGTATAGGATATGAAAGTTTGAGGTAGAACCCAAATTGATTGGATTGGGGAAAATATTAATTAAATAAAATAAACATAAACTAATGATGATTTAAAGAAATTAAATCTAAGCTACCGAACATGTGATTTGATAAAGAAGTTCGCAGAAGAAAATATAAAAAGGCTATCAAACAACAATGATTCCAAGTTTATGATAAGACTAGGTATAAAAATATTTAATTAATAATTATTCACTTATCTGAATTGTGTCTTAGAGAGTCCAATGTTAATGTTAAATGCTCATAATATATATCTCTCATTTTCTCATGATCTTTTACTTCTGATTGTAATGAATGGGTAACTCGAAACCTTATTTAAACATAGGGAAGAAAAAACCCAATGTTCATGGTGGAAGTATAAACCCTAGATCACATAATAAATAAATGAATTCAATAAATCTAGGCAATTTTAATCTGTAATGAAAAAAATAAATTAAACCCAATCCCTTACCCAACTCACTAGGTCATGCAAAAAGATTCAAGAAAGGTATAGAAATGAAGATTCAATATGAAATCCAAAAATTAATAGCATCAAAATATAAAATATCTCATACATTAAATCACCATTCATCATGCATTCCACAACACAAAGAACTCACCCACTCATGATAACCTTGAGTGGGTGTGGAAAATTAAATAAAGAAAATATTACAGAATGGTTGGAATGTAGTAGGCTTCACAGTGGTATGCGTCATAGGAAGGTGTCCCTTGTTAAGGATTTGTCTAGAATGATCTTCAAAGGTGTTGCCAATCCCTATTTTTAAATTCTCAAGATGTTCTTTTTTTGACCATTTTCATGATGTGTAATGTGTTTACACATCATGTAATCCTAATCTGAGGCTCCTGAATGATTTTTTAATCCACGTAAATCTCGTATGGATCTTGTTTATATATTTTGAATTTTGAATCCTTTCATGACGTGTAGTTGGGACTCACAACATGTAACTAACATTCACAGTGTGTAAGAACATCACGACTTATTATAGAATCGGTCTTCCTCTCCAAAATACCACTTCATGTAATGAGGATACACAATGTGTAATCGTTCTGGGTCCAGTTTTCCAGGTTTCTCTATTTTAAAAAATCGGGTGTCACACCACTTCACTTCCCTCACAGAGTGAAGAGTCCTTTAGCTCTATTATTCACCCCTTTTTATTCCTTTTTTAAATATTCTTTTTTTTTCTAACAAAAAAATAAATAAGTCAATACATTCCAAAATTGGAAATATCTATCATTTAATTACAAAATTCAATACATAAAGCACTATAAAATGTATACATGAAATAAACTTATCAAAAATTATATGTGATATACATTATTGAATCCTTATTTGACAACAAATGTACAGAATCCAAATGAGGAATTATTCACCACTTGTGAATATTCAGTCTATAGAATCCCCCAATTGAATTATGTGAATGACAAATGTTGAGACCCTCCAACTTCTTTTGAATAGGAAGGTGGGACTAAGGTCAGTGTTATATAGGGAGGCACCCAATGGGACGTACACAAGCCAATCAATGGACCTAGGGTGGGCACCCGATTGATGGGTACCATGTTCATAGTGGCTTCCTAAAGTGTTTTTTAATTTTTGGTTTTAATTAAATAATTAAATAAGTTCTAAAAAATGTTTATAAAGGGAGGGAGAGGTTTTATTTAGCCAAATTGACTAGGCTCTCTCATCTCTATATTTCCCTCTTATCAGAGAGTTCATCTAACTTATTTCTCTCTGGTTCACCGTTTCATCTATGGAAAGGTGTAAAAAAGGTAATTCTATCCATCCACCCATATTACTATTCATCTATTCATGGTTTTTTTCTTCTATGAAATACTTTGAATAATATCAATGTTTCAAGTCTTTTTCTATTTTTCTTTGGTTTCTACCTATATGGGAAAAAATAGACCATATTATTAGACATTTTGGCATTTTTTAGTATGGGATAAGTGATTACTAGTTGATTATTTTCATATAAATATATTTATATATTGATCAAAATTTGTGCATGGGTAGTGTTACATGATATATAGAAAGTTAATTCATTTAGGGTCTCTAGAGTACCTAGGGGTTGTTATTGGGTAGTCTAGTGTGAGTGTGCATGGACATGAACTAAGACATGTTCATGAGTTATGATGATTAGTTAATGGACTGATGGTTGAACTTGAAGTCACCCTTAAGGGAAATGGGATTATTTTAACTTAGCTTTCATGGATTTGAGGATTTATTTGAAAGGGGCCATGTGATTTTATGTGTTAGTGCTCATGGGGATTCTATTTATGGGGTTCTCTTTGATTGTGGTGGATGTAGATTGTATGGTGGTGGGGAGATATAGACTCACTGTTATGGAACAAGTGATAAAAACCTTAAATGTTGGTTGGGAACTTAATATTCACTAGATGTGTTATGAGAATAAATTATTGGTTATTTCCACTGATCTTATGGTGGAGGATGTTGGGGTTCTGTGCACACAAGATAGAGTCTCTAAGGAGGTTTGGACTCATGGTTGTTGGTGATATCTTCCATATATTAAGAAGTATATGGATGATTATGATGACCATAATTTAATATTAGGTATATGATGTATGCATCCACAATATCTTGGTGGTGGTTTATATTTTAGGTTGGGAGTGAAATTATTTATTTTAATGCAGGAAATTTTAAGACATATAAATTGGTCTTGTTTTAGGACATAAATTCACCATTACATGGATTTTGTCAGGTTCTGAGTCGTTGATTAGTAAAAATTCATTGGATGACTATGGAACTTTTGATTTAAACAGACCTTGGGGTATATTTAGTGGTTTATAATGATTTGACGGGTTATGGTTAGTGTACAATACTGTGTGATATAAACTATGTTGGAAGGGAATCAGCTCTAACTGCATGAGATACCATGGCTAACTCATTGTAATATATTGAATTTAAGTATGAATTTTCTTTCCCGAGTATACTTATTTTCTTATTTATAATGAAAAGAAACCTTACTAAAAAAATCATATAATATATGAATAAAATTACCAAATATTTTATTTAATCATAATGGAACATTACAAAATATTATGTAAAACCATGTATAAAATACCATAGAATATTACATATAATAGAATATTAAATCACATAAAAGTGTATAAATTAAAAAGGGAAAATAAATAGAATATCAAAATATATTTACCGTTTGGAAATAACTTGGATCATCTTTACTCTTAAGAATCACTATTTTTGAAAGTAGACCTGAAATTTGAAAAAGCATCATTAATTGAGAAATAATTTCATAAAACCCTTAATAAGAATTAAAGGTATGAGAATTATGCTTTTATGTAAGAATTAAATGAATTTATATAATTTAAAGTTATAATATATCCAACATTTTACTATTCTAAAGAGGTAAACTACCTTTAGGTATAATACTTGTAAACGTGTTACAAGTTTTGGAATTACTAGTGTGAAGTAAATATATGAAGATTATTTAAATGTTAAAAAAATATAAATTTCAATATAAATAATTAATTTGATATAAATTAAATTATTCTTGAAAAAAAATATTAATCCATTTTTGAAAATTTATTTCATTCTAATGAAATTCTTTTGATAAAATCTATATATTTGTTAAATTTATTACTTTTAGAGAATGATTTCAATTAAATTGACTAACTAAATTAATTGAATGATCATTGGTGTAAAAAAAAATAATTAAAAAATAATTAATGAAATTTATTTAATGCTAATTTAGTTATTCACAACAAATGAAATATGAATTATTAATGAAAAATATTTTCATTATATATGTGATGTTTTTATTTAAAAGATAAAATTATCATATTTAGAGAACAAATTTAATAGAAATTATTTTTCATATATATTAATTAAAATCCATGAATGATTATTAATTGGTAAGAAATAATAATAAAATCATTCAATGTTAAGAATAGATTTTTCTCAATGAATATTTCTATCTATGTTAGGTATCTTTATCTTATTAAACTAAATTAATCACTAGTAATGAATGAAAATTATTGACAATATATAAAATAATTTCTGAAATCCATGGATTTCTCTATCCTGCTACACTTTAATCTGGTGGGTGGCTTATCACATGCTTCTTAATGGGTGAATGTATTATAATAACTGTTTGAAACATATGTTCTATGTGCAGTACTTGAAAAATGGACATGAATGAATTAAGAATATCGTCATTCAATTTTATTTTTCTAAAATTTATGGAACATTGTTTCTAACCATTTTAAAGTAGAGCCTCTTAATTACACTAATATCAAATCCTAGTTTTCTCATTATAGCATCCATGTGGGATCATCTGAGAGAAATAAATTATTTTTTATTATGGTTGTTGAATCCTAGCTTCTGATATTCTGAAATTGTAATATAAACAAGTTTTATGGTCATGATATTGATTTTATAATATCCATGATAAACATATTATATGAAATAAAGTTGGTTTCCTATATGAACATTTTCTTAGTAGAGAATTGAATTTGAAAACTTTCTATTTTTGAACATGTTTTGGTTAGATTTAATTATAAAAAAAGGTTTTTCCCCTGTCATTTAAAAACCATGTTATATAGCTTGGTTCAAGAACAAGATGGATGCTTCCACGAAATTCAAAATGGTACAATTAGGTTGTGGTGGTATTTTTAAGGATCCTAAAGAAGGATCACATTAAAAAATTTCTATGGACTATGACATGGTTATCTCTTATGAAGTTGAGATAGAAGGATTGATCTAAGAAATCCATATTTTGAGATTTAATAACTGGAGAAAGATATGGCTCGATCTAGACTCCTCCTTCTTCATTCATGTCATTATTTTTTGTATATAATCATCCTTTTAGAGGCTAGTGGTGTCTTGGGATTTTTTGGATTATTTATAAGTAATAATTTTTTTATTTACCATATTTAGAAAGAAGATAATAGAATATATGACACATTAGGCAACATAGAAGTTGGTCTAGGGGTCATAACTCTCATTGGACCATGGAATAGTCGATTTAGGATCTTTTATCCCTTAGAAACTAATATTTTTTATAATATATTCTATAACCTGTAGTTATATTATAGGTAGAGCTATTATTAATATTAATTGATAGGGAATAATAAAAAAAATTATTAAAAATACATTTTTTGAAATGGGTTTTCATGCGTTATGCATTGTTTTGTTAAAATTAATTTGTATCACCTTCAAAAATTGAATAAAAATATGGATTTTATATTTGGTTTCAACATTTCCAAATTATATGTCAAAATCGATTACACATTTAGGCATAAAGATAAGTTTCTAAGGTAAAAAGTGAGTTTTAGAAGTAAATGAAAAATAAATTTAAAGGGTTAAATTAAGGTGAAAATATATTAAATAGCACAAAAAATTATAAACAAATGTGTGTATAATGGAATTCCTTACATTCTCTTATCCCATTTCTATAATTTATTGACATTAAATACACTTTTCCTAGTAAATTACATCGATTATTAACTACGGAATGAGTTTTTGTAAAAATTACACACAATATCACCTATAAAATGATAATTACCCAACCCACCTAAATGTAAACTTTGTTTTGTTTCCTTAGGAATCACTTCCCCGATTATCTCCCAAACAAGACACTCTCACATTCCGTAATCTCAAGTCATAAGAAGGATTCCCAAATCCTTCATTTCCAAGAGAATCTTTAAGAGAAGATTCAAGTCTTCAATAAGGTCAGAGTGTGTCTAACCAAGATGGAATCCAAAGTGGTTAGAGAACATCTATCCTTGTATAAATCCAAGGTAATTATTTTTGTTAACTCAATTTTCATTTCATAAGGCCATAATACTCCTTAAAATTTTCTATCAATGATTATTGGGTGATTCAATTTATCTATTTCATAGGCTATTTTTTTCTATAAGGGTTAATACATTTTCATGTCACAATCTTATTATTTTGTGAATTTATTTTTTCATGGAAATATGATGTTTATAAGAATAATTTACATCCTTTTTATTACATTTTTCTCCTCCATGTCCATATTATTTTTTACCACAAAATTTTCATTTTCTTATCTGAAAATCCATATATATATATATAATATTCTATACTTTTAATATTTAGGCTTTTTTCTTTTCAAATGGAAATTTTATAACTCCTTTTTTTAGTGTGGGTTATTTTTAATACTACTAAAAATATTAAAAATGGGTTATTTTAACTTATTTTTTTTTATTCCCCTACACATATCTTATTCTTTACATTTATTTCATTATAAGGTTACATTATTTGGAAAATATTTCAAGGTTTAAAAGCCTTTTTAACAAACATTTTGAGAAAAATAATTTTGAAAATAACTTAAAATCATGGTTTTTAATACAATATTACTAAATATTTGAGAAAAAAATTTATATGAATTTTATTACATTTTACTCTCAAAATATAAAAGATATATATTATTAAGAGTTATGTTTCATGAATTAAACTCTAAATTGTATTTTGATATATTTCTTTTGGGATATTTAATTTTTGGTATTGAATCATCATATTATTGATTTCATTTAATGTGATACCATTTGAAAATGTTTTGTATCCCATTTTCACATCAATTGGGATTTTTATATTAAGTTTAGGGATTAATTTATTATTCAAAACATATCTTCCATTTATCATTATATGATGGGTGGGTTTGATATAGCCCTATAAGGAATTGGGTAACAATTTATATCTCATTAGATAATAATGTTGGGAATTGTCTTGATTTCAGTTTCCTATGTTTAAAACTATGTTCATAGAGATGATTATGGTCATCTATATTCAGAAATGTATGCATGTATTTTATTTAAGTTAGATATTTTTACAAATCTATGCATGGAAAAGATTTTATTTAGATATGTTCACAAGATGTTTTCCATACATGATTGCAATTAACTATTTTTGTGACCTTGTGCATATATATCATTTCAGTTATCTATGTTCACAAAGTTGTAGTTTTCCTATTATTATTTTTTATCTCTTTCACTTGTTATGATATGTGGATCATTATTATTATCCCATATTTAAAAATTATATTTCAAAAAAAATTAAATAAATTTAGGATAATCCTTTTAAGGTTGTGATTTTGATACTTTACATTGGGGAATGCATATATGTGTTCTTACTTACCGCACATTTAAACTTTCCAAAGGTGGGTGGCCTTAACCACAAAGGTTTGTGATGTTGGATCCTTGATAAAAATGGGATGATGGGATGTTGGTTCCAACTTCCTTGGATTCCTCCATGTAGGTCATCACCTAGTCCAGGTCTCCCTCACAGGTTTTAGTGATGTTCATAAAAGTCATTCCTGATGCCATCTTGAGGTGGATACCAACTAATTATGCTAATTATATCTCAAAATATTATAAACCTATAATTTTATTATATGGTAATGTTGTTAATATCTAAGAATCGTTTACTTTGTATGTGTTGGGGAATAATAATGTCTTCTCCTATTGAAGTCAGAGGAATCTCTAATATGAGGCATCATAAGTGTGTAACCAAAGGAATCCAGTGTCGTTCGTGTTGTTAATGACACCAAGGGTATATGTAATCTAAGGGTTTTTACCCTAGGAATCCAATTTTTATTGTATGGGGTAGATATTCGGGGTTAGGTCATAGGTTTAATGTCTTTTGGTGATAGGTAGGTCATAGGTTTAACGTCTTGTGGGGATAAGTTGGTTACATGTTTAACATCTTTTGAGGATAGGTAGGTCACATGTTTAACGTCTTGTGGGGATATGTTGGTCAAAAGTTTAATGTCTTGTGGGGATAGGAAAGTCACAGGTTTAACATCTTGTGGGGAAAGGAAGATCACAAGTTTAGCAACATGTGGGGATAGGTTGGTCATGGGTTTAACGCCTTGTGGGGATAGGTAGTTCACATGTTTAATGTCTTGTTAGGACAGGTAGGTCACATGTTTGACTTCTTTTTGAGACAGTTAGGTCACATGTTTAGTACTTTGTGGGGATAAGCAGATCAAAGGTTTAACCACTTGTACGGAAGATTGGTCACATGTTTAATGTCTTGTGGGGATAGGGAGTTCATATGTTTAATTAATAATGGGGATAGGTAGGTAAAATGTTTAAATTCTTTTGGGTATGGGTAGTCCTGGGTATAACATATTTTAGGGATTTTTCAGTCAATGGATTAATGTCTTTTGGGGATAGGTAGGTCACATGTTTAACATCATGGGGGGATTGGTAGGTCATTGGTTTAACATATTGCTGGGATAGTTTGGTCATATGTTTAACGTCTTGTGGGTATAGGTAGGTGGATTCCACTATATTTTCATGGATAAGATGATCACACATTGGATTTTATATCTCATAGGGAGGATACAATAATATTTATTTGGAAAATTCTGATTAAACCTCAGTGAGGTACCACAAATTTGTTAGGATGTTGGAATTGAACCTCATGGAGGTATCCCAGGTTTGTTGTGATTGAAAATTTCGGAGGTGTCCTATGTACCCTATTGGGATACATACCTAGAAACAAACATAGTTTATCTTTATAGATTAAGGTCATGATACGAGATCGGTCCCTATTGTTTAACATCATGTGGTAAGCATTCTCACGTAATGGAAGGAGTGACCACAAGAGATAATGTGGGGCATGTTCATGATGGATGGCCTGGTGTTCGGGGGTTTCATCCCAGGTGTGGGGTTTCATTATAGGTAGAGGAAGGATGGTGTGGGTCTTATTCATGGAACAATCAATTGGAAGGTTTATTAACCCATGGTAGGGGAGTAGGTGGAATCCCATAATGATCTTACATGGGGAATCCTTTATTCATCACATAAGGTAAGGATATTATTTAACATCATTTGTTGAGGATGTTATCATGCAATTTAACATTGTATGACAAGGACATTAAGATATAAATTTTTACATCATGCATACTAGATGTGGGATGGTCCTACATAATCGGAAACCATTTTGATGTAGGAGATAAGTATCCACAACTGGGCCTCTATACTAGGAAAGGTGGGATATTTACATTTATAATTCCACCTTTGTGGCTTACATGTCTACATCACAAACACTTATGTGTGGTTCATGCCATAAATACTTCCATGGTGAAGTGGAAAATATATATCCAAACATTATGGTAAAAATTCATAGGATCAATAGATATTAGTGTTCCAATGCTTAGTATAATGAGGCAATACAACTATCCAGGCTAATTTTGATGAAAAATGGCTAAACAAAAGGGTTGATGATACTAGTCATGTGGGTGATTCAGGTGCAGAAGAACCTAGTTGAATTTGGGGAAGGCACCTGAACACCCAACATGAATGAAAATATATTTATTGGAGGGAGGAAATGTGTTAGGTACCCATAGGTTTTTGTGCACAACTCTACAGATGTGTTCACAAATGGGGTTGTATGAACAATGGGATTTAGCACAAGGCCATTGCATGAACTTTATAGGAATACAATCATGCATCATCTAGAGTTGTATTAAACATGGGGTTATGTGAAGGAAAATTATCTTTAATGAAACTAGTTATATTTCCAAGTATGTTGTCTAAATAAATCTTAAACACAATCCAGGACAACTTGGGACCTATGCGAAGTTAGTCATGAAAATTCTATACCTTTGGTAATCGATTAAGGTTCAGAGTTCCATGATATCATGGAAGAAGGGTTTGTATAAGTGAGAGATGATGATTCAAATTCGGGAGATATTTACCCAAATTATGGAGTTATACCTTATTTATTTCTAAAAATGGGTGGCTATCAGTGTGTAATTCTAGTTTGGTTGCACAAAATGGTCACACACTTCCCATGCCTTTTCATTAAGGAAACGACCACAAAAGTTTACAGCTTTAAATATCATTTATCATGAAAATGGATTTAATTCAAATGTAAGGGTAGATAATAGATGTTTAATGTTGTGTCCAAATTTGTTTTAACATTTCTAGGGTTATTGGGGTACCCAAAAAACTATGATATCTATCATAGCCTATCACATGAAAACTAGTTTCGTGTGAAACATGAACATTTCTCGCACTCCCGCAAAGTTTCACACAGTAGATTTCATTGTCCCAGAATAGTCATTCACCCCAAAATATAATTTTTTTTTGGAAAAAAGTCATGTTGGGGGTTGAGAAATTTTATTAAGAACCAAAAAATGCCCCCCAAAATTGGTGTTGATGGGGGACTGAAGGGTCAAGTTCTAAGGAAAATGCTGAAGTGTTGGGAGGATTTCCATTTTATATCAAAACCTTTTAATCAGATCATGTCACTTATCTATGAACATGAAACATGGTTGGTCTAATTCTTATAAATAGGTTTATGGGGGCTCTTATTGTTACCTGACATCCATTTTCTACAAGCTTTCTCTCTTACATGGATCCCTAAACTTTGTGTGAAGTCCTGGGCTCAATGTTGCGGTATTCACACAAGTATTTATTACTTGACTAATATTTCATGCTAGAATCATCACCTTGTATGAACTACCTATAATTTGTGTGTAAATTCACATTTTCATGAAGAAGGATCAAATTGTCATTACCCAGTGTTTTTGAATTCTTTGAATTCCTTAGAAATGACCAACCATTATGATCAATCAGTCACTAATGCTACTGATGCCATCCAAAGGGAAGACATGGTTGGGAATCCTGATATTCCCCATGGTAGGAGGGTTATCTATAATAATGTATTGTTTTATATGTAACTAATGAGTCCAAAAGGGATTATTTTCTATGTAACTTACTACCTCTTTACAATTCTTTAATTTTTTATGATGTGGTTATCCTAACCAGGGATGTCAACCCACCACAGTTTTGGATCACTAGTTATAGTGAATAGAACAACTAGAATATCATGAAAACTTTTAATCCATTCATCGATCGCAAATAATCTATTTTCTACACATTTATTTGAAGGATGAGGATAGTAATAGGGAGACATCCAATAGACTAGGTGTTCTATACCCACTATGCAAGCATCATTTAATATACTATTCACAACAATAACATGGGATGGTATGAAGAGTAGGATAAGGTATCAGGGCACACAATGGATGCTGGTGGTCCAGGAATTTATAATTTTTTTCATAGGATAATGATGTAACAACATTATCTTAGGGAAATCACAACTGCGATATCAACCCAAGGATCCCGCATGAAGAGTTATAAGCACAAAAATTAAAACCATAAAATACCTAGTTAGATCTGAAATCGTGATCAATGTCTACTCATTATCGTGATTATTTATTGAATAATACCAAGAAACATTCCTCTAGATCAACCACACTCACTTCAAGAACCTATGGGAGTTCTGATCATAGAATTCCTAGTGCCAACGTAGAGATCTGACGATGCCTTCGACATTCTAATGATCACCACATCACCTTACTTTTGATGTATGAGAGAGAGAATGATCCAATAACTTGGATTGAGAGAATATCTCTCTATAATGAGGGAGATATATTAATAATGAGATGTTATCAATATTGAGAAGTGAAAAGTGTTTGGTGAGAGAAAATCTTCTTCTATTTATATCATGCTAAGAAATTACCTAGAATTGTCTCCCCAACCCTCAAATATTTAACATGGTATAAATGATATATTATGACTACTATATTGAGTCATCAATAAGATTACCACTTTATTGTAATATAATAAATGTATTACATGATAATACACAATCCATTAACGTGAATCTTTATTCCTACAAATATTAAATGAACTATGAATATTTTAAAATAATATGTGTTCAGATAATATTTTGCATGTACTTAGATTAAAACTTTTAAATACATTTAATAAATAAATTCAATTCCAATTATTATTAACATTAATAATATGAATTTATTTACTTATTTTGTGATCGTGTATCCATAGAAAAAACTTGGACCCTATTGGTGGGCCCCCTATGTCCAATATACCTATTCAACTGAATATGGTATATTTTTTAATACACTATTGTGTGTGATCCTCTAGGAACTTTTCTTAATTGCAGTGAATATTATTCATATACCAAGAGTAGGATATAGTAACCCATAATGACTCCTAATGTGATAAGGGTAGTCATAAAAATGAAAACTAACATATGAACACACATTGGGTAATATAATCTCTTTGTCTTTATATATATCATAAATTAGGTCATAAACTCATGTCATAATATTTTATTTCTTTATTATTTGTTGATCTAACTAGATGAATTTACCCTTGAATTTTATAACCATGGTCTTATGAAGATACTACAATCCTGATCAATGAGGCTCGAGATATATTACATCCTTAACTTAAAAGAATAATATCCTTTCTTAACCACTCAACCAATACCATACCACCAATGACTCACCCAAAACATGCTACCTCACCACGATTTCATTATCATGGTGTTTTCTCTACATCAAAGTACACAATAAAATGTCACACATTGGTAATGATCTCATTTATAGATACCATTACATGTGTACATAGATAGGAACATACAGTGACACCCAAAACACATGGTGTTCCAATTTGTAGGTATGTCATCATGATATCACTACTAGAGATCAATAAGTGTGAACTTCATGATAAGATGTCTCAATTCTTATGATCCCCTAACACTTGATAGTCAACAATTTTCTATGTCAAGTCAGTAAGATGTATCTATACCATAGGAAATGTATTTATGATTAATTTGTTAGTATCTCAAGGTTTTAATTATAGCCTATGATCTGTTATAACCCTTTGATATGATAATTAATCTTTAGACATTACCATTAAATAGTTGATGAAAAATATCTACACTATAATGCTAGGAAAACATCATGCATATCTCATTGTTTACATGATATGGTTATCAAAATAATTATTCAAGTTGGGTTTAGGGAATCCATTTTTAACAAACTACCACTTGATCTAGATCCAACTTTCTAACCAACTTTGTTAGCTCTCACGTGATTAATATCATGTTTCTGCTGAGAAATGACTTTAGCTGATGGATCTACAATGTTTCCACCATGTGGTTATTCAATGATATATAAACTCATCTCCTTGATTAAAAATTCTCTTCATATTTTATCCTAGAGTATATCACTTTTTCAACAATCAAAACTTAACATCTTGGCTAGTAAGAATATCATTATTTACATTATGATAATGATATACTTACTAGGCGTGATTCCATGAATTGGAACAAATAGTTGTATTTAACTACTCCTTAGCTGCCACAGAAGCTGCAACGTACTTGGTATTTATAGGTATGGATACCACTTTCTTGAATGAGCTTGTATTTCTCATTACATTTGTGTAACTATGATATTAGATCACATGGATATATGGAATAATAATTCTTTCCCCAAAAAACTTGTTTCATTTATTCTCTATATTCCAAGTACATATTCTTTATATTATGTAGAATCAGATTATTTTGACTACCTCCTTTACATTGATCATGGATATAATATATATCTTCCTACTATAAATTATATCTTGGAAATATTAATTTTTTATACATACCATACCATACATGATTGATTCATTAAAAATTCATATGAAATTAAACTCACCATGTTAATAACCTCTTATGTCCTTAACATGTCAACCTAGAGAGATATGTGCCTTGTGACACTAGAAACAATTATCTCTAAAATTATTCCAACTTATATATTTCAATACAATATTAATATATGTATGATTTACTAGGTTTATAAAACCATTAGATCTACCTCAATTGGTTCTATTCCCTAGAACATAGGTTGCTAATTTATGTCAATCACGTGAGAATAGCTTTCAACATGGTCTTAACTAAATGTAATACCCATATCTATTTTCCATATGTTACCAAACATATTTTACTTGAAAAATAAATAATCTCACACTACCTTTGGTAGAAACATGGAAAAAATTATTTCAAAATAAATATTTTATGATCTAGTTTCTTACTTAAATCCTAACCCGTATTTTATTAACATGAATCCTTTATTAGCATTATATTTCATAACCATCCCATTTTGGTTTCATAGTATAGATACCTTCAATAATTGGTGGTCATGAAATCCAATGCACAATTAAATTATCATAGAAAGTAGCTATGAAAAGTAATATTTTAATGGATTTAGGAATAATGACATGTTAAAACCAATTAAGACTTATTGGTACCATGCTTGTATCACCCATGTATTATCTCTCTTGAATACCCACTGTAGTATTCAAATCATATGACCATTTTCACTTTGATATATGGAATACCCTATTTAATTTTAATTGATCCTGTCAATCTTAGATAATTGTTATATACTACTTAATTGTGGGAATTATTATTTTCAATTAATAATTCAGTACTATCCATGGTGAATTCAAAACCATAACTATGTTTTTAACCTTCCTTCATAGTATGTGTCTCTCAAACATTCATTTTCCACATGTACTTATGGAACTAGTTATTATGAAAACTACATGGGCATCTCTAGCATTGACTAAACCCAAGTCAATATGGCTCTCACTATATCTAATAGAGATGTGTACCCTTAAATAGAAATTTATTCTATCACCTGACTACTACTATTCTATCATAGGGATTTATTTAATATCATAAAACACTATAAGGATTATCACTATAAATGCACAATTTATTTTTCTTGACTTAAGTTTGTTCATATCCTAACAAATGATTTGCATCAAAACACATATACTTATGAGATAGTAGATTTCCAACATAGTATGACTTATCAGATATCCATTTTTCATTATATTTGGCATATGGTAATGGGATATCACCATTATATTCATAGAATGTATTGAAATATAATATATGCTTCTGCAATATGAAACATTGATAGTACTTACATCAGGACTCTGATGTATACAATGTGTATTTAGAATTTGTTCCTTGCTACATTTTGTGGAAAATGTTAACATTAAAGACTCTATCATCTATCCTCATCAATAGAATCAATGTAATGATATAGATAAGTTAATTTATGATTAGGAATTAGGCCACACTACATTATCACGATCGATCAATGCTTATTGAGGATATTCTTCTGTATACTAGCCCAAAGAAACTAATTTATTTGAACCATGCATATATCATACATCACTTGCATATTCTTTAATCACATAAAGTAATCTAATGTTGTATATTTACCACTATCATACCCTTGTAAGGGTTCAACCTCTCTTATTGAACCTATTCCCAAAGCTTTATGGAATACCATTATTTCTAATGGTTTCATTGTCCAAAAATAAGTATATACATTGATAATACCTATGGTTTTTATCTCCACTTAGTCTAAATTCCATAATTGGTATATCCTTGACGTCCACTTTTAGTTTTATATGGAAATGATTTATCTTTCTATAATTGGTTATATTACTCTTACAATTTATATTCATCATGTATTGCCTAAGATTCATGTATCACTAAACTATTAGTAGAGTATGAAACACCAAAAACAAAATTCATTCATGAACCTAGAATAATGTTTAATAGTTTCCAATAGAAAGATGAGATAAATGTTTTGTTTATACTCAATAAAATTTCTTCATGAATCATTTATATTGAAATAATAAGTTGTGTGTTTTTGACCACTGACTTAGGAATCACAATTTCTTAGGAACATGGATAATACACCTTACTTATAGTAATGTTTCTATAATCACTTGGTTACCATATATAAATAGATATATGTGAAATAAATATTGTACATAATACCCAAGAAGTATGAACCAAACATTAAATTTTAAATTGATGAATATACTTGAATAGGATGCAATAACTTGTTTCTTAAATTCAGTATATTGTGATTAAACATACATTAAAGTATTTCATGATAAGAAAAAAATAACCTCCTATTAATATTAAACCTCTTTGAATTAAATGATGTTGCGAATGTTCCTTTGGTATTAATTTCTATTGGCCTTTTCACTATTTCGTTCAATTTGTTCCTTATAAGAACTATTGGTAAATCTTTCTTTTATGGTCTTATTTACTTGGTGAACCATACCATAATGGTAATGAAGTGTTTACTCAATTCTATTCACTTTTGTAACCAATAAATAAATATTATTAAATGGGTGAAAATGATATGATAAAGGGATCCATTGAAATATCATGATCCATATTTCTATTTACATAGTACCGTATTCATATCTTACTTCACTTTCTCCTTTCAAACATCTTAGAGATGGGACTACATGTTATATCACTCAAGTCCTAATGGAGTGACCAAAACTAGCATCTATAATTGATGATGGAATTATGAAATAACCATCATATTGTATATAAAAGATTATAGTGTATTCATTTTTACACCCTCTCTTATTGAGTTAGCTTAACATGTATTGTGGACACTATCACCTTTAATTTCTTATATTGTAGTAATGTACACAAGGGCTTGTACTACACATGGAAACTCATTCCAGTTTGAAATTTTAATTTTTCCATTATTTATATTAGTCTTTCAAGTGGTATATATTTACACTTTCTAAAAAATAAAATTCTAATAGATATGTACTTTTAATCTTAATAAATGATTTAGAAATTTTGATTAATTAATTAAATCTTTAAAATATCCCACTATTTTATGAAATTCTAGGAACCCACTATACTAGAATAGAATTATCTATCTTTGGGTATTCAAGTTTCAAGTATCCCTAAACCTCTCTTTATAGTCTACAAGTTGTGGCTATGCTAGTTTTTGGAGGATTTAAGGTAGGCATTTGACTAGCCCGCCACATTAACTAACAGTTCCTTGATCTTTGAGTAAAGTCCCTACTTCAAAAATTATTGCTTTATTTTCTCAACACTTTACTATAAAATTATATCAAGTTATATTTAGGTTATCTTTTTTACCAATTTAGTTTATTCAACCCACCAATCTCATAAGAACTCCGCGATAGTACATATCACCCTAAACATTGGGTGGTGAGCACCCTGAACATTGAGTTTTGTAAAAATTCGAATGATGGAAGGTGATTATGACTTAATACTTCATTGATTATTTTTATATTTTATGTGACGAAAAGAAATAATTTTCTATCTAATTGGAATGTACTATGTGATCGCACTCAAAAATGACCATGAAATCAATAAAAAATATTCATCGCGTCACATGTTCTTTTTATCTTTGTAGGCTTGTTTATTATTCTATGTGATCACACATAAACTAAACATTCAAAAAATAATAAACAATGCATAAATAAAATGATGAAATGATCAGGCTTCTATACTAATGGTTGATCTAGTGGATGAATAATGGACCAACATATACCCTAGGGTTAATACCTTGAGTTGTGCCGCTTTTGACTCAATTTGCAGCACTCACCCATCCAATGCATCAAAATAATGTATGTTTCATATCCATAACTTGGTGTGAAGTCTGTCACTGATCATCTTCATCATTACACAATTGCACTAGAATGAATACGAGGTGGTCTTAAGATTATAAAATAAAACTCACAAAAAATTGCTCGAGGGCCCTTATACATTTAATGACACCCTACTACAAAAACGGGCAAGGGAAGAACCACCTTATATCAGCACTAAGAAAAAACCACTAATAAAGAAACCATGTATCAGTGCTAATATTTTAGCACTGATACAGGGGTTATTTATCAGCGATTTTCTAGCACTGATAAAGAATCCCTCTATCAGCTCTAGAAAAGCGCTGATAAAGGATCCCTCTATCAGCGCTAAAATTTTAGCGCTGATACAGGTTAACCTTTATCATCGCTAAAATGTTAGCACTGATATAGGAAGGATTTATTAGCGCTTTTTAGCACTGATAAATAGTACCATTATCAGCGCTAAAAAAAGCGATGATAAAGGACACCTTTATCAGGGCTTTGTTAGCGCTGATGAAACTGTAGTCCCTTTTTTTATAAAGTCGGTCACACAGTGCCCTCGTTTTATCACGACCTAAAGCTCTCGTGGTACTGGAACCCTGCGACTCCCCTCCGCTGCCTGCTGAGCTTCGCGTTGCCGGACCTCCGCTGCCCTCGAGCTTCTCGTTGTCAGACCTCTGCTGCCCGCTGAGCTTCGCGTTGCCGGACATCCGCCACCCTAGAGCTTCGCGTTGTCGGACCTCCGCTGCCCGCTGAGCTTCGCGTTTCCGGACCTCCTCCTCCCTCGAGCTTCATGTTGCCGGACCTCCACCACCCCCGATCTTCACATGCCGGACCTCCGCCGACCTCGATCTTCGCATGTCGGACCTCCGCTGCCCTCGATCTTCACGTTGTCGGACCAGGTGGGCAATTTTATTTTGGTCCCCTATTACACTTACTTTTCTAGAATTATGAGGACCTATGTTTAAGGATTACTAAATCATGAAGTTGAGTTTGTGAAATTTTTTAGTGAAGGTTTAACAACCTTGGTTTTCTACCACCACATGTCGGAATGCACCTAGATGGAGTGCATCCGTGAGTGAGAGAAAAACATGTTTTCATTGATATAAGTGTTGAGGTAGTTCAATGAGTTAGTTGGGCCAATAATATATAATTTTTCAGTCTCTTGATATCCCATGATATTAAATGGGAATCAATCCTTATTTAGTTCTTCAACATGGTGCGGTAAGTGATCGACATCAGAAATAGGGATCTCTCTTGGTTGAAGGATAAATTTATTTCAAAGTTTTATATCATACAATAGGGACATGAACCGTGTTTTTTAACTTCATTAAATGAGAACATTGGACACACATTTTAATATCTTTTTATTAGGATTGTGATAACGTATTTTAAGGTTGAACATATTTTACCAAAATGTCACACGGTTTCATATCATGTAACTAGAACATATAGTGAGGTTGAGGTGAATTTTCCATCCATAGAGTCCCTACACCATGTTAAATATGGGTAGAGGATGAAAAAGGTTTAAGTTCATGATTCATGGACCAAAGGGGGTGTGTCCCAGAATTGTTGGAGTGTCATGCAAGAATAACTACCTGATGTGAGAAGGGGCTTGTGGTGGCTCAACACCACATGAAACAACATATTACTAGGATGTTGGATTTTTTGTTCAAATCCATATATCTCAGACTACAGGGATGGTTTATTCATGTAAAATATCTCTTGAGAAACCTAGTATTGGTGGAAATATTTATGTGATCATCATCAATGGAGATCAATGAGTTTACACTATCAGAGTGATGTTTATGAAAAATTTAAGGTCCTTTCCACTTGGATTCTAGTTTCACTATATTCCTACTAGGTATCATCGATTCCCTTAGATCCAACACCACGTCACCGTAAAGTAAGGAATGAAGGATAACCTTTTTCTTTAAGGACAACACCACCCGGTTCTGATGCATTTCTAGGTCATCCAATGCTTGAACCCTATTTTCTTCGAGGGGTTCCCCCCTTCTTTCCTTCATGCTTTCTAAGTGACTTTGTCTAGTAGTGCACTTGTATGGCATGATACCCAGGCCACCAATATTTCTATCCTTTCCACCCCTACCTCCATCTCTATCCTTCTCCCTCATTGAGGTTACTGACTGCTTCTTTGTAGTGTCCAGGCCCCTTCCTAGTAGTGTTTGTTCTATCTCCCTTGGCTTTGAGCCTGTCATCCAGCTCCCAATACTTATTGATCCAGAGAGAACTCCCTCACCAGCCCCCAAGTTTCATTACCCATCCTTCCCCTTCCCCTTTGGATCCTCATCTCCCACTCATATGAAGCTTACCAACCAGAAGAGATTATGAACATGTTCAAAATCAAGGGACCTCAATGAAAGATCATCCTCCCACTTCAATAAGGCTACTAGCTCTAGATCCAATGCCAGAGCACTGTTCTACCTATCATTATTATCTTCATATGTAATTATAATGGTCTTAGTGCCCATGTTAAATCTGACTTCCCCACCATAGAAATAAAAAATCATAATGTCATTTTTATTGTTATCAAATAACACAAAAAACCCTATAATAATCATATAATTCTCCTGGAAGATTAAGTTGCATGGATTTCTATACTATGACCCCTCTAACAGACAAAAATGAGTATTTTGGCACAATAAATATGTTGTTGATACTGTTCAAGATTGAAATCAATTCATCATTACCAAGGTGTCCAACTGTGACACCTCCTTCTTTATGACTTTTGTTTTTTGAAGCTATGACCCTCTTCAAAGGGAATCTCTATGGAGTGAACAAAATACCTTCGATCCCAGCCACCATCCATTGTTTTTTGGGGGTGACTTTAATTTCATTTCCAACCCAAAGGAAAGGAAAGGTAGAAGCCCATTCCATAGGAAGGCCATCATGGAGTTTGTTCAGTTCATGGCTGGGAAGGGCCTCATTGATCTCAGCTTCTAAGGTGATGGTTTCACCTGGTGCAACAACTATAGGGGCCATCACCGCTTGTGGATTATATTGGATAGGTGTCTAGCCAACATGAAATCCACTAACCTATTCTCAAATACCATGTTTTTCCATCTTGCTTGAGGTATTTTGAACCACTCCCCCATCTTAGTTTCCATTTCTTCTTCACAAGATCATCAGGAACAGTTTCAATTCCACCAGCAGTGGGTTAACATCCTAGGGTACCAAGACATGGTTTTTGAAATATGTAATGAACCCTTGTAGGTGTATCGGGCCACCTTCAACCTCAGTGACCTGACCTCGAACCCCGATAGGTGCGTGTTCACCCCTTCCTCCTCAGGAACCATCACCACCTGGGACTACTGTCGCATATGGGCTCCTTCAGAGTATTCTGATAGATGGAATGATACCTTGGGTTTATTGGATTATTAAAACCAGTTTGAGATTTATGTGTGACTATATACTTATTATATTTTCTAATTATTTCTTACACACCACCACTTGAGTCGAGTAACCTGATTGAAATCCATATTGGTACTTTGGTTCTGATGTGGATATGGTTTTTTATGTGTTTGTGACATGTGTATGTGTTGATATATGGGTATTTAGGCATGATGATATTGAATGTAGGGCAGAGACCTAGGAGTGGTATATGTATCATTCTTGATTATTCTTGTGTTTGGACTGGGGTGATTTGAGGAAACTATAATGAATCTAATGTAATTATATTTAATGAAGATGAATAAATAATAATGGTTACCCTCTATTAATCTCTATTTTTATAAGGAAGTGGTTATCTTCTACTGTTTTTGGAAGTCTTGTTTTGTGTACTTGAACCATAAATACTAATATTTGAGATTCAAATTGGATGAAGATGAATAAATATTGGATGGATGCTAATCATTTAACAATAGAGTACGAGAACAGAGTGAAAGAGTTCATCAAATTTTCAAAGGATCACGCAAAGGATCCTTCTCAAATCCTTTTTTTTGTGTTTAAATTGTTGTTATTCTAGACTAATTACTCCAGAGGATTTGGAAGAACATTTGATATGTCACGGAATAGATCGGAGTTATAAATTTTGGAATAAACACGGATAAAAAGCGAATGTAGCTACTGGCTGGGATAAAACTGCGTTTTATGGATCATCATATATGAATACAAATATGGATAATGAAGAAGAATGTATGGAGGATGTGATTACAGATATCAATGATGATGAAGATCGTGTTGAGGAAATGACAAAGTCAATTGAAGATGAACTCTGTGATTGCCCAAAATTGTTTGAGAAGTTAAAGAGTTGTGCAAAGACGTCATTGTATGCTGGTTGCACCAAGTATACAACATTGTCAGTTGTACTGAAGTTGTATAAATTGAAAGAAGGCAACAGATGGAGTGATGTCAGTTTTACAGAACTACTTTCTCTCTTAAATGACATTCTCCCTGAAGATAATGAGCTCCCAAGACGGACATATGAAGCTAAACAAATTCTATGATCGATGGGTATGATTTCTAAAAGAATGCATGTCTACCCGAAAGACTGTATATTGTTTCGCAAGGAGAACAAATCACTTACAGAATTTCCAAAGTGTGGTTCTTATAGATACAAGAAATATGAATCCAATCCTACGAAAGTTTTATGGTACTTTCCAATCATTCCAAGTTTTAGGCGTCTATATGGAAGTGAAGAAACAGCAAGAAAATTTTCGTGGCATGCAGATAAAAGATATAAAGATGGAAAATTGCATCATCCAGCTGACATTCCTCAATGGAAGAAAATTGATCATGAGTATCCTGAATTTGGAAAAGAGTCGAGAAACCTTCATCTTGCATTATATATAGATGGATTAAATCCTTTTGGTTTTCAAACCAACACTCATAGTACATGGCCTGTTATGTTGGTAAATTATAACTTGTCACCCTGGTTATGCATGATGCGGAAATTAATCATGTTATCTATGTTTATATTAGGAACAAAACAACCAGGTAATAATATTGATGTTTATTTGTCTCCTTTGATTGAGGATTTGAAGTTATTGTGGGATTCCGTTGTTATGTTGTATGATTCTTATAAAAGTGAATACTTCACGTTGAGAGTGATGTTGTATGGGACAATAAATGATTTCCCTGCTTATGGAAATTTGTCAGGCTATAGTATTAAAGGAACTCAAGGGTGTCCTGTGTGAAAAGAAGATACAAAATCAATTAGGTTGAAACATTCATCGAAATCTGTGTTTCTAGTACATCATAGATTTCTACCTCGTCGGCATAAGTACCGATATTGGACGACATCATTCAATGGAAGTTCATAACAACACACAACACCATCTCCACTAACAGGTTATCAGCTATTTGAGAAAGTAAAAGATGTGAACACTATTCTTGGTAAACCATTTTCGAAAAAACTTACGAAAATCGGTTGGAAAAAGAGATCAGTTTTTTTTAATTATCATCCTGGAATTGTTTGTAAGTCAGAAATTTTCTTGATGTGATGCATGTGGAAAAAAATGTATGTGACAGTGTTATCAGAACGTTGCTAAATTCCCCTAGAAAAACAAATGATGGAATTAAGTCATGGTTTGACATGGTTGATATGGGAATACGAGAAGAGTTGTCTCCCGTGAAGGGTGAAAATTGAATGTTTCTTCCTCTAGCTGCTTATACTCTTTCTAGGGTGGAGAGATACTAGTTTTGAAACTTCTTCAATGATGTAAAGGTTCCAGAGGGGTATTCATCAAATATCAAGAACATTGTGTCAATGAATGATTTGATGCTAAAAGGTTTTAAATCACATGACTTCCATGTTTTGATTCAAGATCTAATTCCTATAGATTTATGTTTCATTTTCCCCAAAAATGTTCATCATACATTAACCAAACTTTGTTTTTTTCAAAGCTATATGTAGCAAAGTTTTAGACCCGGTGAAATTTCCATCTACGTAAAAATAAATTGTCATCATATTATGTGAATTAGAAATGTTCTTCCCACCAACATTCATTGATATGATGGATCATTTGATGATTCACTTGGTGAGAGAGATTCGACTTTATGGCCCTGTGCATTATAGATGGATGTATCATGTTGAATGGTATATGAAAATTTTGAAAGGGTATATCAAAAATCGAAGTCGGCCAGAGGGTTGTATAGTGGAGCGATATATTTTTGAGGAAGCCATTGAATTTTGTACCAAATACCTATCTGATGTGGAAAGCATTGGTCTCCCGAAATCTTTTCACACTGGATGCATTGAGGGTGAGGGAATTTCTGGGAGAGATGTTGTGACAATCAGCATTACAGATCGGGAGCAGGCCCACCTTTATGTTTTTCATGACAGTTGGGAGGTTGCTCCATATATTGAAACTCACAAAGAAATTATTAGGAAGTTGAATCCATCAGGGGCTGAAAAATGGTTATCAAATACACATAATCACCAGTTTATATGATGGTTTCAGGACTATATTTTTAAGTAGTTGGATGAAAATCCAAATTCAATTTTTGAACGACTTTGATGGCTAGCTGCTGGACCAAGTGTGTATGTATTATCTTACAGTGTCTATGTAATTAATGTTTATACATTCTATAAAAATGAACATGATGAAGATAATACCATGAAAAATAGTGGATTTACACTAGTGACTGAAGTGATGCATGTTTCTGGTAGTAAGGACAGAAATCCAATTTATGAAAATATGTCATACTTTGGCATTATCAAAATAATATGGGATTTGGATTATACGACATTCCAATTGCTGATTTTTCAATGAAAATGGGTTGATAACAACAGTGGTGTTAAAATAGATTAATGGGGATTTGTGAAATTTGATTTTAGTAAAGAAGGGTACAAATACGAATAGTTTATAATGGAATCACAAGCGGTACAATTTTTTTATGTTCCATATCCCGTAAACTGAAAGTGGCCTATTGTTCTGTTAGTGTCCAAAACTACTGAAGGTTTCAATGAAAATTCAGTTGAGGATGATCCTTTCAATGGTATGTCGCAATCATTTCGGAGCAGTCCCAATGTAGATGATGTTTTGTATGTTAGAAGAGACCACAATTAAGGGATTTGGATAATCGATAGAGGTTTCAAATCCCTTCAGCCTTTGAAAAAAAGAAAGAGAGTTCAATAAACATGTTATATTTTGTTTTTAATATAGAACTTGTTATCTCATGTTATTATCTTATCGTTACTGAATTTATGTAATCTAAATTAACTTTTCGACCATTTTTGCAGATAATGACTTCTGCACATTTTGGTGCTCCTATCCTTGAGGATGAACAAGTCTCTCAAGCTGCTGCAGCGGTTGCTGCTGCGGCTACTGCTGTGGCTACCTCTACTCCTGCTGCTACTCCTACTGCTCCTGCTGCTACGGCTCCTGCGGCTCCTGATGCTCCTAGTGTTTAGGTCCAAAAACCATCAGCACATACCATTGATACCATTTCATATGAACATATAGATGATGTTGATATCGATGAAATGGTCGGGAGTGAATGATCGACGTCGCAGAAAACACAGGTGCGTCGTAGTTTGACGATGTTAGCCAATGTTCATAATGAGAAATTCAAAGGCATCAAATTTGACATCGGATGGAATGCACGAGGACAACATGTGAATCCCAACAAGGCTATGTTTAGTAGTTACATTGGATTTGTCACTCGGCAACACGTGTCGATTGACATAGATTCATGGCACCATGTTGTGTCCCGGTTGAAGGATGTGATCTGGGAAGAAATTATGGTAACATTATGAATTTATTTCTTTAATTTACTAGAAATTAAAATAATGAAACAATGTATTACTCTTCTCAATATCTTGTAGAATACATTTATAGTAGACGATTCACACAAGGATTATGTACTAAGGCTTGTAGGAAGGATTCATAGAGGTTTTCGCACTATTTTAACAAGATGTCACCTGAAAGATTCCAAAGGTAAAATAGACCTGTACCCACCCATTTTCTACACTCACTCGATATCCCAAGAAGCATGGGATGCATTTATTAGCCATCGTGGGGATGAGAAGTTTCAGATACATTGTGGGTGATAATACGTTGTTTGAGGATGCATGTGTTCATCACTTTGATTGTCAATATTTCATTTATGAAACAACAAATCTGTAAAGAAAATTAGGAACGTGCATCAAAACCAACATACCCCTATCGTAAATCAAGGATGGGGTATGCTTCACTAGAAAAGAAAATGGTGCGTATTTTAAATTTATAGTAATATTGTTAGATTCCAACAAACAACATCATAATTATCTTTCTATGTTTATATGTAGATTTATGAGTCTAAACCCAAATACACTTCCATCCCACATCATGTGCTTTGTAAGGAGGCACATGTGAATAAGGAAGGGAAGCTAGTAGATGATAACACACAAAAAGTGTGGGAAATTTGTGTAAGTATGACATGATGATAAAAAGAATTGTTTTAAATTGATATTACATAAAAATAATTAGTTATTTTCCTATATCCGATAGTCACAGGAATCAACTACTCCTGTAGTGGATGCAGACCTATTATCGACAGATTTGAAGCAGCCAAAAAAATACGGTCGTGTCAGGGGTGCGGGGTTTGGGTGACACCCCGAGTATATTTTGACAATAAAAAAATGGATAATAGAGATGAAACATTGAAACAAATGAGTGAAAAAATATAAACCCTTAAAGAACGATTTGAAATGGCAGGGAGAGTTGATAGAAACTTTTATGGGTGTGAAGTAAGGAGAAGACACAACTCAGGAACAACAATAGTGTGAAGATCCCACCCCACCCCCCCCACCATCTTTGAGGCGAACCATTCCCATCAAAGAGTTGTCTTAGTCGTGGTAATCAATATTCTAATAATTGTTCCCCTGAAATGTGAATTAGACAAACACCGACACTTTTCCTATACTGATATTCTATAGGTTGATAATGATTTTGATTTATATCTGTCAACACCCACCTATCACCTTGTAGCGAGGGCTATAGTGTTCAACATCCCAGATGACACGCTGTATAATAGACCACTTCTGAAAGATCATCTGAAAGTGACGATTACTGTAGCTCATGATCCAAATGCAGAGCTACCTATTCCACTTGATGATGATGATATTCATATGGTCGAAAAGTCTATTTGGACATTCATTGCATCTCCATCACAACTTGTAAGAGTACATGTGGCCATAAAGGTATTTATTTTCTTTTTTTAAGCTAAACCTTTAACAATTAATGAAAAAAGAGTCTGAACCAATGAATGTTATTATAGACGTAGAAAGGGAAGGGGTGAAAAAATTCGTCTCAAAACCATCTAAATGATTGACCAAATGATCCCAAGGAGCTACTGAAATCACAATAACACCACCTGTTCTCTATCAACATTATAACGCCCTGACCCCAGTTACCCAGAGTCGGTGCATTATTGTGTAACATTGGCATGATCACAAAAGATCAAGTCTCGAAAGACCGATTAGTTTAGTAGTCTTGGAAACACTAGATACATTCATAAATCTTACATTAAATCATAAAGTAAAAAAACTACAATAATATAGTCTCCATAGTCCATAGTCATATCCCCTTCAGACTATCCCTGCAGGTCATTCTTAATATACTTCTTCACATCCTGGAAAAATTAAAACATTGGAAGGGGTGAGCTCAGATGCTCAGTAAGGATAACAATATAGCAGAAGCTTTCATAAATAAACATTAACACTTAAGGCAATGTATAACTAAAGAAAAATCCTTTTAAACTTGAACTTCAGCATAATATGGAAAAAATAAAATTAAATAATGCCATTTACTTATTCACATTAATATTCTACTAGTCGAATAATCACATGCAATATCAATAACCACTTTCATAATGATGTAATGCATAATGTCAGACTATCATAACCACGTATCCAAGGCCTCGTGCCAAGACTACAAATAAGATGTTGTCCAGGCCTTGTGCCAAGACACTAGTTTGTCTCATGAGACCTACCGATGCATCGAAGAGCTATATAGGGCTCCACCCATCACTTATTAAGTCAAATGCATTCCTCATATGAACAGGTTTAAACATATCATAAACCATAACATAATCGTATCACATAAAACATGCATAAAGGAAACATAACATTTCCACATTTCAATCACAAGATATCAATACAACACATTGATATAATAAAAACACTTTCAATACCATTTTCAATACCAAAATAAAAGAAAATTAAATCTTGGTATTTATTTTTCATTTAAAAAAATTTATGGCTTGTTGAGGAAGCCGAAACTCAAATAATGGTCACGGCGGCGGAGAAGTCGTTTTCGCCGCATACGTATGACAAGAAAAACATTCCTTTTTGTCGTTTAGTAAAACTCTTCGTATAAAAAGATTCCTTTTGAATAAACGTAAAAGTCAATGGGGTTTATACACCGTATAAAAGAAATTTTTGTATAAAACAAAATATGCCTCAATGAATGGAGATTTAGAAGAAGTCTCATACAAATATATATTTTTAAATAAAATATATCTATTATGTGTATTAAATATATTTACACATAAATAAAGTATAAATACATGATAGGACATAATAATATCATGACATAATTTGAAAGTAGGATATTAACCCAAAGAATGGAAATTCGGTTAAGAAGTTCCCTTACCTCGTGTCCGACTTGACTCGATCGTTCTTTAACCTCCTGAATACTAAACTAGAGTTAATTTATACCTGCTTAAGAACCTTTTTTAAGTTCATTATTCCTTTTATATCACTTATTACCATGTTATGAACATTATGTAATTATTTAAGTTAATAACGGTTGTTTTGTCGATCTTTGGTACTTGAGTCAAAAATAAACTTCTTATAATTACAAGTTGTTCATGTGGTAGAATATCCATTATATCCAGAATTATATTAATTATTTAGATATCATATATATCATATATATCCATTATATACGTTCATTCATAATATTACGTAACATTTATAGGTAAGAAATGAAATGCACCGTTCATGGAGACGGTAAGCCGTACATACGCATGAACACTACTTTCATTTCTATTTCATATTTATTGGAATGAAATCATAATGATATAAAGGTATATTATAATTCTAGTATAATATAATATATAATATCATTTACTCCATCCTTTATACATCCCACATATGGCATTAACGATTCAAATCACTTTGAGGGGGCGGTAGTCCGCACATCCTAAAATGAAATTATCACGCTTACCCATAATGGAATTCATAAAGTTATGCCATAAATGAGAAATACAGAATCATAAGGAAAACATAAACATAATATATATCATATATAAAAAATAGTGTCATCATAATGGCCACTATGAGAGGTGTTAAAATAAGATTGAACAATCATCGTTTCGTGAGGCAGTAATTCACCACCCACAGAAATAGAATGTTCTTTAACCATTAGACGAAGGTGTGTGTAAGTGTAAATAAAATCCTTCTCATAACAACATCCTAGTATATTTAAGATACTGGTGTTTTTATAAAAAAAATAATAAAAACAGTTTAAGGGGTTGGAGAAGAAAAATAAAACAAAAGAACATAAGAGAATACATTACCTTAAAATCGGGTAACTCTTTTTTATTTGAGCCAAAGGATTCCTTGGGAAGCCTTATGCACAAAGTGAGGCTTCTAGGAGTAATAGAGGGAAGTTTAGAGAGTATTTGGGCAGATTTTGGCTGAGACAAATGGATTTTATGGTGTAAATAAGGTGGTAGAGGTGGGGGGCCTTTTATAAGAGGAGAGGAGGGGCACTCTTGGAAAGTAATGAAATGTTACATTATTATGAAGTGCTTTTTGGATTTAAAAGGTCCCACAATTATATATTTCGAACATAAGGTGATAAGTGTTTTAAATATACTCATACAATTGGTTTTTGACAAGTGTAAGTCTTATATTTTACATTATCTTTTCATTTTATTTAAATCGTTAATTAATTAGGTAATCACTGCATCATCATTATGTCATAAAAAAATTAATTTATTTAATGTCTAAAGATTATAAAAAATTTACCATGATGTAGGAAATCTTTTTAGATTTCCAATTAATATTTATAGTCGAAAGTTTAACTTATATAACCCCATGTAATAATTATTTTAGTAAAACAACACATGTTTGTGACAATTTTATTTTTACTTTAAATAAAAAGTTATTAATGTCATTTTCTTACCCAAGTGGCTCCATGGGGTCCCCAAGTTGACCCATGTATTTTCTTGGTCTTCCATGACTCATAAAATAAGTTTAGGACAAGTTTCAAGATATTTTTATATTTTTATAATATCATTTTTACCATAAATCTCACTAATTATCTTTAATCACGATTAATAAAACTTAAAAGTTACTATTCACCAAAAAAATTATTCTAATCCCATTGAACCAAATTTTAATTCCTAATTAAAACCATGTATTTCAGATTTGTTAAAATAAAATCACAGAAGTGGTAATGTTTCATTTACATGAAAAATTACTTTTTAAACTACCACTTAGTGGTTTCACTATTCATCAAAAATTGAAGTTTTTCAGAAAAATACCAAAAATTCACCCTAATATATATTTGATATTCCTAATTCAAAAATTATTTCTATTTTAAAAAATTCAAAACATATAAGTTGATTTAATTAATTTAAAAATTAATTCTTGTTGTCACAACAAATAGCATGTTTTTAAGAAGAAATATATATCAAAAGATTGACAATTGTTTATGTCCAATTTCAAATTGAAATTAATTATAATGACAACCATTGGATAAAATGGTAAAAATATATTCTAATTATAATTTAAAACCACTTAATAGTATAATTTATCACTATAAATTATTTTTATTATAAAAATTGTTTTTAATTATTTTCTCTATTCATAGAAAATTGGAAGTTTTTAGAAAATTAAAAAAAATTCAACTTAAGATAATTTCGATATTCCGAATACAAAAATGAAGTCCATTTTGAAATATAAAATTTATATAATTTCAAAAATTGGGTATTACTATTCATAACTACTACTTTTATTGGTCGTGGTGTGTTAGAATCTCGAACTTGCGTACAATGCAAGTTATTGCATTATTGAAAGAGAAGCGTATTGTGAAAGCTTGGGGTGTTAAATTCTCCCCTCCTTCAATAAATTGCGTCCTCGCAATTTGAAATTGTTCTTCGAAAATAAAAGGTTGACAATAGAAAATACCTTTGTGGAAAACCCACATCGTAAATAGGGTTAATAAAAATATAATATTAAAAGAAAGAAAGAGAAGTACAAAGGTCACCCGAGATAGCCCATACTAGGATTCTATGAAAATATGGATATGGAGGAAAAAATACCATAAAGGTCTGATGGAGAGTTGTAGAAAATAGGGTTAGGAGAAAGTTAACTATAAGAAAATCACAAACTTGTGATTGGTTAAACGATCATTGATTCCCCAGTAGGAAAAGTTAACCGACAACGTTTTTGTTTTAAGTTACCTTTTATAAAGTTGAGGAATTTATTTAGGAGATTTATAAAGAACATAAGGGAATAGACATACTTGTCATGTATACTTTCATTCTCTAATAAATATTTACCACAAACCCATCTTTCACTCAAAAAGATAATAGAACTCAAAAATATTATATTTATTTTAATCGTACAAGGTTCCAAATATTAACACATACCATTTAGATTAGGAAAACTATTTTGTAATAACTAGGGACTTCTTGTAGGCTAGTGGTATTTAATAAAGGCATGTTGCACTATGGTTGTGGGTTCGATTCCTGCAGCTTTGTCCGACGCGACGGGTTATCCCCCAACATGGAGGTTGTCCTTTTCCTAAAACTAAAGTATTATAATATTCCCAAAAAAAATAATATTCAGAAATGTTTTAACCTTAAAAAATACTATCCAAAGTTAAACTTAATCAATTCCAACCTTTATAGTTATCCAAAATACCTCTGTCCAGACTTTCTCTAAAAGGTCTCTAAATTCGAAAATCAATTGTAACATCAGATTCCCCAAACAAAGTAAAGTTTCTCTTATTGTCACATACTAAAAATATGATTACCTTCATCATATTAAAACCTTAATGAAAACAAAAAGTTCTACAGTACAATCCTTATATATTTCACATTATTCTTATAACCAGAATATAATCCTTGAGTCCAAAAGCACCAATACATTAATTATTCCACTTCAACTGTAGTAACAACATAAGATTGGCCTTGATCCCTTTGCCTTTTCTGAGGTAAGTTTCCTTGGATCTTAGGGCATTCATTTGCATAATGCCCCATTTCATTACAATTGTAGCATTAAACATTGATAGCCTCTTTCTTTCTCTTACAATCACGAGCCTGGTGACCTTTTTCTCCACATTTATAAAAAACTCTCATTCCTTTTAGGCAAGTATTGGGGTGATTATTCCCACAATTATCACATAATGGAAAATCATTCATTCCCTTTTTCCTTTTATCTGTCTCTTGTTCCACCGTTCTCTTCTTCTCTTGCTTTACTTTATTGTCATAAGATTTATAGAATTCCTTTTCTGTCTCGATAGCACATGAGACAATATATTCGTATGACGATAAGGATTGTGAGACCAATTCTCGACGGAGAAATGGTTTTAACCCATCAGAGAAACGATCAATCTTACTTCTTGGGTTACATATACAATCTGTATCATACCTCACTAACCTTGTAAAGTTGGCCTCATACTTTGCGACATTCTCATCCTCCTTTTGTCTCAGACTCAGAAATTTCCTTTCCATATCTGCTCGATGGTCACGAGGAAAGTATTTTTCTAATAAAATCTCTTTTAACTCCCTCCATTCCATATTTGATACTTTATCATCTTTCTTTGTGTTTTGAATCAATGACCACCATTGATCAGCATCTCCAGTGAGGCGGTAAACTGCCATGATAACCTTTTCCCTTTCACTACTCCCCAAATCCTGAAATATTTTCTCTAGGGAATTTATCCACTACTCAGCTACTAAGGGATTTTTACTCCCATTGAATGTTGGTGGTTGTTTCCTCATGAAGAGGTCTAACATTGATCCCCCACGTTGTAGATCAGGGTGCTCCATACGAGTAAGGTTATTATTCATAACCCAGGTGAGTTGTCCCAGTATGGTGATAAGCTGATCAGCACCAATTATATCACCATCTCCATTATAATTATCTTGAACGGGAGGGAAGTCCATACATGGAGTGCATGCATTGATACAGTTTCCATTCCTCCCACTAGGCGCCATTTCTAAACAATGGCATAAACTAGATTAGTTTATAAATCAAAATGCATAATTCCATACTTGTAAAACACGTAACATAAATTGAACTATAATCATAAAAAAAATTCTTTGATGAAGTATATACTCATAAACCCATCATAATGGTTTGTAAAGAAAATGATAATTATCCTAAGCATATCCCCCAGGAGTGTCGTAACCAAGAGTGTTGTAAGGCCTGTTGTCGTGCACCAGTTCTCATTCGAGTCTAGCTCAAAGCGGTGTTTTCGGGTTTTACCCCTAGGTACATCTGTGCCAGATCCGCCTCTACCTGCTCGTATCCAGACAAGGAAGTATTGCTCGGAAAACTCCCAAAATCTCTATAATACCAAAATTCTAGGAAGTTCTTCTATACTAATCCTCAAAGTCTATCTTTGGGCTATGTGCTCTAATCAGAGTTTATCTAAATCTGGCTTCCAAGGTTAGTACTAAACTTCCTCTGATACCAACTGTAATGCCCTGACCCCAGGTACCCAGAGTCGGTGCATTATTGCGTAACATTGCCATGATTACAAAAGATCAAGTCTCGAAAGACCGATTAGTTTAGTAGCCTTGGAAACACTAGATACATTCATAAATGTTACATTACATCATAAAGTAAAAAACTACAATAACATAGTCTCCATAGTCCACACTCATATCCCCTTCAGACTATCCCTGCAGTTCATTCTTAATATACTTATTCACATCCTGGAAAAATTAAAACATTGGAAGGGGTGAGCTCAGATGCCCATTAAGGATAACAATATAGTGGAATCTTTCAAAAATAAACATTAACATTTAAGGAAATGTATAACTAAAGAAAAATCCTTTTAAACTTGAACTTCAGCATAATATGGAAAAAATAAAATGAAATAATGCCATTTACTTATTCACATTGATATTCTACTAGTCGAATAATCATATGTAATATCAATAACCACTTTCATAATGATGGAATTCATAATCCCAGACTATCATACCACGTAGCCAAGGCCTCGTGCCAAGACTAAAAATAAGATTTTGTCAAGTCCTCGTGCCAAGACACTAGTTTGTCTCATGAGACCTACGGATGCATCGAGAAGCTATAGCGGGCTCCACCCATCACTTATTAAGTCTAATGCATTCCTCATATGAACAGGTTTAAACATATCATAAACCATAACATAATCGTATCATATAAAACTTGCATAAAGGAAACATAAAATTTCCACATTTCAATCACAAGATATCAATACAACACATTGATATAAAAAAACACTTTCAAAACCATTTTGAATACCAAAATAAAAGAAAATTAAATCTTGGTATTTCTTTTTCATTTAAAAAAATTTATGGCTTGTTGAGGAAGCCGAAACTCAAATAATGGTCACGGCGGCGGAGAAGTCGTTGTCGCCGCATACGTACGACAAGAAAAACATTCCTTTTTGTAGTTTATTAAAACGCTTCGTATAAAAATATTCCTTTTGAATAAACGTAAAATTCAAAGGAGTTTATACACCATATAAAAGAAATTTGTGTATAAAACAAAATATGCCTCAATGAATGGAGATTGAGACGAAGTCCCTTACAAAGATCTTTTTTAAATAAAATATATCTATTATGTGTATTAACTATATGTACACATAAATAAAGTATAAATACAATATAGGACAAAATAATATCCTGACATAATTTTAAAGTAGGAGATTAACCCAAAGAATGGAAATTGGGTTAAGAAGTTCCCTTACCTCGTGCCTGACTTAACTCGCTCGTTCTTTAACCACATGAATAATAAACTAGAGTTAATTTATACTTTCTTAAGAACCTTTTTCATGTTCTTTATTCCTTTTATATCACTTATTACCATGTTATGAACATTATGTAATTATTTAAGTTAATAATGGTCATTTTGTCGATCTTTGGTACTTGAGTCAAAAATAAATTTCTTATAATTACAAGTTGTTCTTGTGGTAAAATATCCATTATATCCAGAATTATATTCATGATGTAGATATCATATATATCATATATATCCAGTATATAAATTCATTCGTAATACAACATAACATTTAGAGGTAATAAATGAAATGCACCGTTCATGGAGACGGTAAGCCGTACGTACGCATGAACGCTAATTTCATTTATATTTCATATTTAATGGAATTAAATCCTAATGATATAAAGTAATATTATAATTCCAGTATAATAAAATATATAATATCATTTACTCCATCCTTTATATATCCCACATATGGCATTAACGATTCAAATCACTTTGAGGGGGCGGTAGTCCGCACATCCTAAAATGAAATTATCACGTTTACACATAATGGAAATCATAAAGGTATGCCATAAATGAGAAATACAGAATCACAAGGAAAACATAAACATAATATATATCATATATAAAAAATAGTTTCATCATAATGGCCACCATAAGAGGTGTTAAAAGAAGATTGAACAATCATCGTTTCGTGAGGAAGTAATTCGCCACCCACAGAAACAGTATATCCTTTAACCATTAGACGACGGTGTGTGTAAGTGTAAATAAAATCCTTCTCATAACAACATCCTAGTATATTTAATATACAGGTGTTGTTACTAATGAAAAGAATAAAAATAGTTTAAGGGGTTGGAGAAGCAAAATAAAACAAAAGAACATAAGAGGAGACATTACATTAAAATCGGGTAACTCTTTTTTATTTGAGCCAAAGGCTTCCCTGGGAAGACTTCTGCCCAAATTGAGGCTTATAGGAGTAAGAGAGGGAAGTTTAGAGAGTATTTGGGCAGAGTTTGGCCCATCAAAATGGCTTTGATGGTGTGAATAAGGTGGTAGGGGTGGGGGCCTTTTATAAGAGGAGAGGAGGGGCACTCTTGGAAAGTAATGAAATGTTACATTATTATGAAGTGCTTTTCGGATTTCAAAGGTCCCAAAATTATATATTTCGAAGATAAGGTTATAAGGGTTATAAATATACTCATCCAATTTGTTTTTGACAAGTTTATGTCTTATATTTTACATTAGCTTTTCATTTTATTTAAATCGTTAATTAATGAGGTAATCGATGCATCATCATTGTGTCATAAAAAAATTAATTTATTTAATGTCTAAAAATTATAAAAAAATTACCATGATGTAGTAAATCGTTTTATCTTTAAAATTAATATTTATAGTCGAAAATTTAACTTATATAACCCCATGTAATAGTTGTTTTTGTAAAACAACACATGTTTGTGACAATTTTATTTTTACTTTAAATAAAAAGTTATTAATGTCATTTTCTTACCCAAGTGGCTCCATGGGGTCCCCAAGTTGACCCATGTATTGTTTTGGTCGGCCATGACTCATCCAATAAGTTTAGGACAAGTGTCAAGATATTTTTATATTTTTATAATATCATTTTTACCTTAAATTTCACTAATTACCTTTAATCACGATTAATAAAACTTAAAAGTTACTAATCACCAAAAGATTATTTTAATCCCATTGAACCAAATTTTGCCCCTTAATAAAAACCATTTTTGTCATATTTTTGAAAATCAAATCACAGAAGTGGTAATGTTTCATTTACACGAAAAATTAGTTTTTAAACTACCACTTAGTGGTTTCACTATTTATCAAAAATTGAAGTTTTTCAGAAAAATACCAAAAATTCACCCTAAGTTATATTTCATATTCCTAATTCAAAAATGATGTATATTTTAAAAAATTAAAAACATATAAGTTGATTTAATTAATTTAATAATTAATTCCCGCTGTCACAACAAATAGCGTGTTTTTAAGAAGCAATATATATCAAAAGATTGACAATTGTTTATGTCCAATTTCAAAGTGAAATTAATTATAATGACCACCATTGGATAAAATGGTAAAAATATATTATAATTATACTTTAAAACCACTAAATAGTATAATTTATCACTATAAATTAATTTGATTAAAAAAGTTGTTTTTAAGTATTTTCTCTATTAATAGAAAATTGTAAGTTCTCGGAAAATTACAAAAAATTCAACTTAGGATAATTTTGATATTCCGAATACAAAAATGAAGTCCATTTTGAAATATAAAATTTATATAATTTCAAAATGTGGGTATTACTATTCATAACTACTAGTTTGATTGGTCGCGATGTGTTAGAGTCTCGAACTTGCGTACAATGCAAGCTATTGTATTATTGAAAGAGAAGCTTATTGTGAAAGATTGGGGTGTTACACACATTTACTAGAATTGAAAACTCATGTGGATACAAATATAAGAGGTGGTAGTAGTCATATAGTGTTTTTTGAAGAGAATATATATGGTGTGGAAATTCAAGATTTTGTTGCTGCTGAAAATGTAAATGAGATCCTTGAAAATGGTTAGCTAGGCGTCATAGTTGTAAATATATATATGAGGTACGTTTCCGTGAATTGATTTTCTAAAAGCTGATATAATGTGAAAAATATGACTAAATGCATTTTATATTATTGACAGACATGTATATGAAAAAAAGTTGAAGGAATTTTCCCATGATCCAAAATTTGGACTCGTTAGTCCTCATACCACATCATCACATCTAACGAAAATAGATCCTTCAAAAAAGAATGAAATAGTGAACGGCTTGCTGAAAACATTTTAACGCAAGATTACAGATGACAGACTCTTCTTAATACCAACCATGTAGGGGTAAAAATCTACGATTAAAGCATATCAATTATACTTTTACTTATTTTATTACTTATTCCTTTTTGTGTTTTTAGGTAACATTGGATGATAATTGCGGTGAACTTGGATAGTCCAAAGATTTATTTTCTGGATTCAAAGAAAGGATATCCATCAAACCGACCACACATGATGGAGTTTGTGAATCTGTAAGACATTATATCCTACATTTTAGGTCTAAACATCAAGTAATATAATTTATATTATCTTTTACTGAGGATTCTATTATGATAGGGCGGTTTATCATTATCGTCTAAAAAAAGGAATGAGGTTAGGGGCTAAGCATAAGGAGGCAAGCAAGTACTACGTCTGGACAAATATCAGGGTATATATAATAAAATTTCACTATCCAAACACATCTCAACACAAGTTACTTGTTATCCTAATGATCAATTTTTTGGCAGTGTCCAAAACAAACAAACGATAATTATTTCGATTATTATGTTTGTAAATTTATGAAAGAAATCGTTTTTCATCAACAAACAAGCATCCCTAAAGAGGTATTTTCAAAAACAACTACTAGTTCATTTAATTTATTTATTAATTCTTTATTTTTATATTTTGTAGTACTACTCTGACTACCGAAAATACTAATACTCACAAGATGATATAGATATGTTGAGAAATGAGTGGTCCGTTTACCTAATGAAATATTGTACACAAATAACATGAAGATCTGACTTGGGGACGTTTACAATTGGCGGTCATTTTTTAGAGGGGTTTAGGGGATCAATAGATGACACATTGTTGTATGTAATTGTTCGTAGGAATATTGTAATTGTTGTTAAAGAAAAAATAATTTCTCCAATGAGTAAATTTCCCATTTTAACAGATGATATTCACCAACAACATGCAAGAATGATGAACCACTCAAAGGGTCTCTCTTTTGTTTTAAATGGACAAAATTTTAAGTGAAAACAACAACTGGCCTACAGTAATCCAACCAAACACATTCAGATTGTGTTGATCCTTTAAGATAATGATCCAAAGGTTTGTTGGGGATGTGCACGAGTCATCCCTGCCTCAATCCAGGGCACGGTGTGGCCGGTACCACTCCAAGGGTCTATCTTCTGTTTAAAATGGACACAATTTTAAGTGAAAACAACAACTGACATACGGAAATCTGACCAAACGCATTCGGATTGTGTTGATCCATTATCATAATGATCCATGGGTGTGTTGGAGATGTGCATGAGTCATCCCCGCCTCAATCTGAGTCATGGTGTGTCTGGTACCACTCAAAGGGTCTCTCTTTTGTTTAAAATGAACACAATTTTATGTGAAAACAACAACTCACCTACGGAAATCCGACCAAACACATTCGGATTGTGTTTATCCTTTAGGATAATGTTCCAAGGGTGTGTTGGGGATGTGTAAAAGTCAACCCCACATCAATCTGAGGTATGGTGTGGCCGATAACACTCAAAGGGTTCTCTTTTGTTTAAATTGGACAGATTTTTAAGTGAAAACAACAACTAACCTACGAAAATATGACCAAACGCATTCTTATTGTGTTGATCCTTTAAGAGAACAATCCATAGGTGTGTTGGGGACATGTACGAGTCATCCCCGCCTCAATCTGAGGCATGGTGTGGCCCGTACCACTCAAAGGGTCTCTCTTTTGTTTAAAATCGACAATTTTTTAAGTGAAAACAACAACTGACCTATGGAAATCCGACCAAACGCATTAAGATTGTATTGATACTTTAGGAGAACGATCCAAGGATCCTTTTTGACATTTATGAGTTATCCCCGCCTTAATATGAGGCACGGTGTGGCCGGTATCACTCAAAGGGTCTCTCTTTTGTTTAAAATGGACACAATTTTCAGTGAAAACAACAACTGACCTACGAAAATCTGACCAAACACTTTTTGATTGTATTTATCATTTAGGAGAAATATACAAGGGGCCTTTGTGATGTGTACAAGTCATCCCCGCCTCAATATGAGGCACATTGTGTCCGGTACGACTCAAAGGGTCTCACTTTTGTTTAAAATGGACAAATTTTTAAGTGAAAACAACAACTGACCTACAGAAATCTGACCAAACACATTTGTATTATCTTTATCCTTTAGGATAACTATCCACAGGTCCTTTGTGACATTTATGAGTCATCCCCACCACAATCTGAGGCACTTTGTGGCTGGGACCACTCAAAGGGTCTCTCTTTTGTTTAAAATGGACACAATTTTATGTGAAAACAACAACTGACCTACGGAAATCCAACCAAACGCATTCATATTGTCTTTATCCTTTATGAGAACGATACATGGGTCCTTTATAAAATTTACGAGTCATCCCCACCTCAATCTGAGGCACAGTGTGGCCGGTACCACTCAAAGGGTCTCTCTTTTGTTTAAAATGGACAAATTTTTAAGTGAAAACAACAACTAACCTACGGAAATCAGAACAAATGCATTAATATTATATTGATCCTTTAGGATAATGATCCACGGGTCCTTTTTGATGTGAACAAGTCATCCCCTCCTCAATCCGAGGCACGGTGTGTCCGGTACCACTCAAAGGGTCTCTCTTTTGTTTAAAATGGACAAATTTTTAAGTAAAAACAACAACTGACAAACGGAAATCCGACCAAACGCATTTGGATTGTGTTTATCCTTTAAGAGAACAATCCAAGAGTACTTTGTGATGTGAAAAAGTCATCCCCACCTCAATCCGAGGCATGGTGTGGCCGGTACCACTCAAAGGGTCTCTCTTTTGTTTAAAATGGACACAATTTTAAGTGAAAACAACAAATGTCCTACGGAAATCTGACCAAACGCATTCGTATTGTGTTGATCATTTAGGATAACAATACAATAGTGATTTGGGGACATGTAAGAGTCAACCCTACCTCAATCTGAGGCACAGTGTGTCCGGTAACACTCAAATGGTCTCTCTTTTGTTTAAAATGGACAGATTTTTAAGTGAAAACAACAACTGACCTACGGAAATACAAACAAAATCATTTGGATTGTGTTTATCCTTTAAGATAATGATCCACGGGTGCATTGGTAATGTTCACGAGTCATCCCCGCCTCAATATGAGGCACGGTGTGGCCGCTATCACTCAAAGGGTCTTTCTTTTGTTTAAAATGGACAAATTTTTAGGTGAAAACAACAACTGACCTACGGAAATCCGACCAAACACATTCAGATTGTATTGATCCTTTATTAGAATGATCCATGGTAAATTTGTGACGTGTAAAAGTCATCCCCCCCACAATCTGAGGCACGGTGTGGCTGGTATCACTCAAAGGGTCTCTCTTTTGTTTAAAATGCACACAATTTTAAGTGAAAACAACAACTGACCTACGAAAATCCAACCAATCACATTTGGATTGTGTTGATCATTTAGGAGAATGATCTAAAAGTCCTTTTTGATGTTTAAGAGTCATCCCCGCCTCAATATAAGGTATGGTGTGGCCGGTACGACTCAAAGGGTCTCACTTTTGTTTAAAATGGACAAATATTTAAGTGAAAACAACAACTAACCTTCAGAAATCTGAACAAACGCATTAGGATTGTCTTGATCCTTTAGGAAAATGATCCAAGGGTCCTTTTTGACGTGTAAAAGTTATCCTCTACTCAATCTGAGGCACGGTGTGGCCGGTATCACTCAAAGAGTCTCTCTTTAGTTTAAAATGGACAAATTTTTAAGTGAAAACAACAACTGACCAACAGAAATCCAACCAAACGTATTATTATTGTGTTTATCCTTTAAGATAACAATAAAAGGTGCGTTGGGGACGTGTATGAGTCATCCCTGCCTCAATCTGAGGCATGGTGTGGCTGGTATCACACAAAGGGTCTCTCTTTTTTTTGAAATGGACAAAATTTTAAGTGAAAACAACAACTGACCTACGGAAATCCAACCAAATGCATTTGGATTGAATTTATCCTTTAATATAATGATCCACGTGTACTTTTTGATGTGTAATATTCATCCTCACCTCAATATGAGGCACGATGTGTCTGGTATCACTCAAAGAGTCTCTCTTTTGTTTAAAATGAACACAATTTTAAGTGAAAACAACAACTAACCTACGGAAATCTAACCAAATGCATTCGGATTGTATTTATAATTTAGGATAATGATCCAAGAGACCTTTGTGACATGTACGATTCATCACCACCTCAATCCGAGGCATGGTGTGGCTGGTACCACTCAAAGGGTCTCTCTTTTGTTTAAATTGGACACAATTTTAAGTGAAAACAACAACTGACCTACAAAAATCTGACCAAACACATTCATATTGTCTTCATCCATTATGATAACGATACATGGGTCCTTTGTGATGTGTAAGAGTTATCCCTTCCTCAATCTGAGTCACGGTGTGGCCGGTACCACTCAAAGAGAATCTCTTTTGTTTAAAATGGATACATTTTTAAGTGAAAACAACATATGGCCTACGTAAATCCAACCAAACGCATTCAGATTGTCTTGATCCTTTAGGATAATGATCCACAGGTCCTTTATGACATGTAAGAGTCATCCCCGCCTCAATACGAGGCACATTGTGGCCGGTATCACTCGAAGGGTCTCTCTTTTGTTTAAAATGGACACAAATTTAAGTGAAAACAACAACCGACCTACGGAAATCCAACCAAATGCATTCATATTGTATTGATCCTTTAGGATAATGATCCACGGGACCTTTGTGACGTGTATGAGTCATCTTCGCCTCAATATGAGGCATGATGTGGCCGGTAGCACTCACATGGTCTCTCTTTTGTTTTAAATGGACACAATTTTTAATGAAAACAACAACTAACCTACGAAAATCTGACCAAACGCATTTGGATTGTATTGATACTTTAAGAGAACGATCCAAGGGTCCTTTGTGACGTGTATGAGTCATCCCCACCTCAATCTGAGGCATGGTGTGGCCGGTACGACTCAAAGGGTCTCACTTTTTTTTAAAATGTACAAATTTTTAACTGAAAACAACAACTGACCTACGTAAATCCGACAAAACGCAATAGGATTGTCTTGATCCTTTAGTAGGATGATCCAAGGGTCCTTTTTGATGTGTATGAGTCATCCCTGCCTCAATCCAAGGCACGGTGTGGTCGGTACCACTGAAAGGGTCTCTCTTTTATTTAAAATGGACAAATTTTTATCTGAAAACAACAACTAACCTACGGAAATATGACCAAACGTATTAGGATTGTGTTGATACTTTAATAGAAAGATCCATGGGTGTATTGGGGATGTGTATGAGTCATCCCTGCCTCAATATGAGGTACGGTGTGACCGGTATCACTCAAAGGGTCTCTCTATTGTTTAAAATGGACAAAATTTTAAGTGAAAACGACAACTGACCCACGGAAATCCAACCAAACGCATTCAGATTGTATTTATCCTTAAGGAGAATGATCCACGGGTACTTTTTGACATGTACGATTCATACCCACCTCATTCTGAGGAACAATGTGGCCGGTATCACTCAAAGAGTCTCTCTTTTGTTTAAAATGGACACAATTTTAAGTGAAAAAAACAACAAACCTACGGAAATCCGACCAAACGCATTCAGATTGTGTTGCTCCTTTAGGAAAAAGATCCACAGGTGCATTGGGGACGTGTACAAGTCATCCACGCCTCAATCCAAGGCACGGTGTGGCCGGTGCCACTGAAAGGGTCTCTCTTTTGTTTAAATTGGACACAATTTTAAGTTAAAACAACAACTGACCTACGGAAATCTGACCAAATGCATTCGGATTGTCTTGATATTTTATGAGAACAATACATGGGTCCTTTGTGACGTGTAAGAGTTATCCTCACCTCAATCCAAGGCACAGTGTGGCCGGTACCACTCAAAGGGTCTCTCTTTTGTTTAAAATGGACAAATTTTTAAGTGAAAACAACAACTGACCTACAGGAATCTGACCAAAAACATTCGGATTGTCTTGATCCTTTAGAAGAATGATCCACGGGTCCTTTGTGATATGTACGTGTCATCCCCGCCTCAATCCGAGGCACGGTGTGGTCGGTATCACTGAAAGGGTCTCTCATTTGTTTAAAATGGACACAATTTTTTGTGAAAACAACTACTGACCTACGGATATCTAACCAAACGCATTCCGATTGTTTTGATCCTTTAAGATAACGATCCATGGGTCCTTTTCGATGTGTACGAGTAATCCCCGCCTCAATCTGAGGCACGGTGTGGCTGGTACCACTCAAAGGGTCTCTCTTTTGTTTAAAATAGACAAATTTTTAAGTGAAAACAACAACTGACCTACGGAAATCCAACCAAACACATTCGGATTGTATTGATCCTTTAGGAGAACTATCCACGAGTCCTTTGGGACGTGTAAGAGTCATCTCCACTTCAATCCGAGGCACGGTGTGGCCGGTACCACTCAAAGGGTCTCTCTGTTGTTTAAAATGGACAAATATTTAAGTGAAAACAACAACTGACCTACAGAAATCCAACCAAACGCATTCGGATTGTATTGATCCTTTAGGAGAACGATCCACGAGTCCTTTGTGACGTGTACGAGTCATCCCCGCTTCAATCCGAGGCATGGTGTGTCCGGTACCACTCAAAGGGTCTCTCTGTTGTTTAAAATGGACAAATTTTTAAGTGAAAACAACATCTGACCTACGAAAATCCGACCAAACGCATTCTGATTGTGTTGATCCTTTAGGAGAACGATCCATGGGTCCTTTGTGACGTGTACGAGTCATCCCCGCCTCAATATGAGGAACGCTATGGCCGGTACCACTCAAATGGTCTCCCTTTTGTTTAAAATGGACAAATTTTTAAGTGAAAACAACAACTGACCTACGAAAATCCGACCAAACGCATTCGGATTGTGTTGATCCTTTAAGAGAACGATCGAAGGGTGCGTTGGGGACGTGTACGAGTCAACCCCACCTCAATCTGAGGCACGATGTGGCCGGTACCACTCAAAGGGTCTCTCTTTTGTTTAAATTGGACACAATTTTAAGGAAATACAACAACTAACCTATAGAAATCTGACCAAACGCATTCGGATTATCTTGATCATTTATGAGAACGATCCATGGGTCCTTTGTGACGTGTAAGAGTCAACCTCACCAACCACCTAGACCGCCCCCACCTCCCCTGGACACCAACCCACCCCCTGGACACCCCCCACCCCTCTGGACACGCCCACCCCCTCCTGGGACACCACCCCACCCCCCGTGGACAACCCTACCAACACCCTGGACCGCCCCCACCCCCCCTGGACACCCTCACCCCTGGACACCCCGATCCCCCCGGACTCCCCCATCCCACCCTCTTGGACACCACCCCCCCCCCCCCCCCCCGACACCCTGGCCACCAGCCCACCCCCATGGACCCCCCCCCCCCTCCTAAACACCACCCCACCACCTAGACACCCCCCCGGACACCACCACCCTCCTTGGACAGCCCCCAACCTCCTGGACCGCTCCCACCCCCTGGACACCCCCTACCACCTTTGGACAGCCACCAGAAACCCCTGAACAACCCCCAACCCCTTGAATTCTGAATAGAATTCTTTATGTATTTAATTAACTTATGAATTTATGTGTTAATGGTGTATGTGTATACTTGGTGTAATTAGCTTATGATTTATGTGTTTATTTTGTATGGGTATACTTATTGAGATGCTGAATTATTTGCAGGTGTTGTTTTGGTTGTGCTATTGCAGAATTTTTTTTTGCAACAGAAAGGGCATTTATCAGCGCTTTTTTAGCGCTGATAAACGAAGCCTTTATCAGTGCTAAAACATCGCTGATAAAGGATTCCTTTATCAGGGCCATTTTAGCGTTGATAAACTGATCCTTTATCAGCGCTTTTTTACTGCTGATAAATGTATATTTTATAAGCGCTGAGTTTTACAACGTTTTTTTAGCGCTGAGCTTTACAGCGCTTTTTGAGTGCTGATAAAACCCATTTTGAGCGCTGATAAAGCCTGTTTTTGTAGTAGTGACACAGGCGATTCGTAGATTGTCATTTATTAGGCTAATTATTACAGACCAAGCATCATAATAATTAATTAATTAAATAAGCACCTGACATGTATTGGTGGATCCATGACTCATTACTGGTCAATATGAATTAAACTCGCATACATAAATTAAATGTTGAAATAAAATTAAACTTTAATTAAATTATTTTTCTGAGGGAAGAACATTGAATTAAAAAATCACTCTTATTTTTAATTCCACAATAATTTTGTTCATTCCTATTAATTATTTTATGTTTAACAACAAAAATTAATTTAATTAATTAATTAATTTAAAACCTAAATTTAATAAATTTAACCAACGCTAATAAAATTAATTTTTGAACAAAAAAATAATATTCAATTAATTTTATTTAAAACCAAAACTAAATTAATTAATTTAATTAAATTTTGATTAAATAAAAATACCTGGGCCCTAAAAACTACTATTGTTATCTATGCGGGTTGGGCCAAAGAAGATCCGGTGTGGAGGCCTCGATCCGGAGAGGTAGTGGAGGCAACGCAACGGATGGAGGGGTCCTTGTCCAAGTGGAACCACAGCTTCTGAGTAACGGATCTTGGTTCGAGTGGTGATGGCGATGCCTGTAGAGAGGACGGCCAGGGGAGTCGTGGCTGAGAAAGATCCGACGACCTGTAGTGGAGGGTGAGCACTACAGTTTTCTGGATCAGCGGATCTGGGGGAGGCTAGGTTCTCGATGGTCGGACGGTGTAGGTGGGGCAGCCAGTCCTTACGCTAGGGATGCAGGAGGATGGAGGTTCCACCGTTGAGATCCACAATGGCCGGATCTACGGTGAACCGGCGAAGCAGTGGGCAACAATTAGCATTCGACTCGCGCTGTCGGAAGGCAGTGCACGGGAAGTGAGGTGCACCGACATGGACGAGTTTCACAAAGGAGAGTCACACTAGGGTGGGGAATGGTTAGTGGCCAAGTAGAGGAGGCTGCTGAGACATGGGTGGGAACGGGCGGTGTTGCCGCTGGTTCCAGAGGGGTCGCCTGTATGGTGGTTTGCTGTGGCTCTGATGGCCACTTCCACATCCTGATGAGGCAATGCAGAAGCGCCATGCCGGAAGGGTCTGTCGGTTCGAGAGTGGCGGCAATGCAGTCTCCCGGCGAGGGTTGATCTGGTGGTCTCAGGAGGTCTAGGCATGGGCATCCTAGTTCATAGGAGGAGCTATAGACGGCTGATTTTTTTCTCTCTCGGTTTTTTGAAAAACAAATTTGCCTAAAAGGGATAGGGCATGCAGTATTTTTAAAAACAGGTTAGGGCATGCAGTAATTTTAAAAACCGGTCCGAGATGCGTGAACACCGTTCACGCATCCCCGACCCCGGGAAGATGCGTGAACGGGGTTCACGCATCTTCAACCGGAGCGAGATGCGTGAACCCCGTTCACGCATCCTACACGAAGATTTTTTTTTTCGTTTTTTTTATTTTTTTTTATTTTTTGTTTTCTTTATATATATATATATAACAAAAAATTTCAACAGAATTTATCTGCTATTTAATATCCAGCAGTTCTGCCGTTACAGCAGTCTAGATTCTGACAGACACCCTTACCCATGACTTTTTTATAAGAGGGCTAGCCCAGGAAATCCTTCTGCATTTTCGATGTGGGGCTCAACTGCTATCTTCTCTGCGCAGAACATTCTGCATTTCCGATGTGAGATTCTGTTTCATGTACGTCACTTTGAAAGACTATAAAATAAAAACTATATGACCAATATAAATGAAACATAAAACATGGATGAAACATATAAGAAATTGTTGAAAATAAAAGAATTTTGTAAAAAATGTTGATGAATAATAATTTATAAGCTTTCAAAGATACCAACTTGAAACTTAAAAATGTTTCAACTACGTGTCTTTGAAAGACTATAAAATAAAAACTATAAGACCAATTTGAATGAAACTTAAAACATGAATTAAATATATAAGAAATAGATGAAAATAAAAAGAATTTCGTAGAAAATGTAGATGAAAAATAATTTATAATCTTTCAAAACCACCAACTTGAAACTTAAAAACGATTCAAGTACGTGGCTTTGAAAACCTATAAAATAAAAACAATAAGACCAATATAAATAAAAATTAAAACATGGATTAAACATATAAGAAATAGTTATTTATTAATTAGTTATTTAGTAATATAATTATTACTTAGTTATTAATTAGTTAATTAGTAATTACTAATTAGTTAATAATTAGTTAATTAGTTATTTATTAATTAGTTAATTAGTAATATAATTTAGTAAATGATAATAAATTAGTTATTCTGTAATATAATTATTAATTTAAAATAATTAATTAATTAATTAATTAATTTGTAATATAATTAGTAATTATAATTATTTATTATAATTATTCATTATAATTATTAGTTATTAATTATTAATTATTAATTATTAATTAAGTAATTATTAATTAGTTAATTAGTAATATAAGTACTAATTATACAATAATTAATTAATAATATAATTAGTAATTATAATTAATAATTATAATATTAATTATTAATTATATACTAATTAAGTAGTTAATTAATAATGTAATTATTAATTATAATTAGTAATATAATTACTAAATATAATTTTTAATTATTAATCATATAATAATTAATTAGATAATTTGTAATATAATTATACATTATAATTTTTAATTTTTAATTATTAATTGTTAATTATATAATAATTAATTTGTTAATTAGTAATTTAATTATTAATTATATAATAAATAATTAGTTAATTAGTAATATAATTATTAATTATAATTAGTAATATAATTATGAATTATAATTACTAATATAATTATTAATTATAATTAGTAATTATTAATTATAATTAGTAATTATTAATTATATAATAATTAATTAGTTAATTAGTAATATAAGTATTAATTATACAATAATTAATTAACAATATATTTATTAATTATAATTATTACTTATAATTATTAATTATAAATATTAATTATTAATTATATACTAATTATTAATTATATACTAATTAATAATTATAATTTATAATTATAATTAATAATTATAATTAATAATTATATTGTTAATTAATTATTGTATAATTAATACTTATATTACTAATTTACTAATTAATTACTATATAATTAATAATTACTAATTATAATTAATAATTACATTACTAATTAACTAATTCTTTATTATATAATTAACAATTATATTACTAATTAACAAATTAATTATTATATAATTAACAATTAATAATTAAAAACTAATAATTGTAATGAATAATTATTATTATTTATTTTATTACTAATTTACTAATTAACTAATGAATTATTATATAATTAATAATTATATTAATTAATAAATACTTAATTACTGTATAATTAATAATTATATTACCAATTAACTATTTAATTATTACGTAATTAATAATTATATTACAAATTAACTAATTAATTATTATATAATTAATAATGATATTACTAATTAACTAATTATTAAATAATTAACAATTATATTGCTAATTAACTAATCATTCATTAACTATTTTATTAATTATTAAAAATTAATTATATAATTATTAATTAGTTAATTTGTAATATAATTATTAATTATATTACTAATTAACTAATTTATTATTATATAATTAATTTTTAATATTTAATAACTAATAATTGTAATGAATAATTACAATTATTTATTATATTACTAATTTACTAATTAACTAATTATTAACTAATTAATAATTATATTACTTAATAAATACTTAATTATTGTATAATTAATAATTATATTACTAATTAACTAATTATTTATTGTGTAATTAATAATTATATTACAAATTAACTAATTAATTATTCTCTAATTAATAATGATATTACTAATTAACTAATTATTAACTAATTAATAATTATATTGTTAATTAACTAATTAACCATTAACTATTTATTATATGTTTAATCTGTGTTTTAATTTTCATTTATATTGGTCTTATAGTTTTTATTTTATAGGTTTTCAATGCCATGTATTTGAAATGTTTTTAAGTTTCAAGTTGGTGGTTTTGAAAGTTCATAAATTATTTTTCATCAACATTTTTTATAAAATTCTTTTTATTTTCTACTATTTATTATATATTTAATCCATGTTTTAAGTTTCATACATATTTGTCTTATAGTTTTTATTTTATAGTCTTTCAAAGACACGTATTTGAAACATTTTTAAGTTTCATGTTGGTGGCTTTGAAAGCTTATAAATTATTATTTATCAACATTTTTTTTTGAAATTATTTTTTTTCCACTATTTTTTATATGTTTAATAAATTTTTATAATTTCATATATATTAGTGTTATAGTTTATATTTTATAGTCTTTCAAAGTCACGTACTTGAAATACGTAAAACATTTTTGAGTTTCAATTTGATGGTTTTGAATGGTTATAATTTATTTTTGATCAACATATTTTATGAAATTATTTTTATTTTCAACTATTTCTTATATGTTTAATCAATGTTTAAAATTTCATTTATATTAGTCTTATAGTTTATATTTTATACTCTTTCAAAGTCACGTACTTGAAACAGAATCCCACATCGGAAATGCTGAATGTACTGTGTAGGTTTGGAAGAACCTGTATCCCACATCGAAAATGCAGAATAATTTTCAGGGCAAACCCTCTTATAAAAGGGAGTCATGGGTGAGAGTTTCTGTCAGAATTCAGACTGCTGTAATGGCAGTACTGCTGGATTTTAAATATAAGATAAATTCTGCTAAATTTTTTTTCTATATATATATATATATATATATATAAACAAAACAAAAAATAAAAATAATTTTTTTTAAAACTATTAAAAAACTTCCTGCATGATACGTGAACGAGGTTCACGCATCTCGCTCGGATTAAAGATGTGTGAACCCCGTTCACGCATCTTGCCGGGATCGGGGATGCGTGAACGGGGTTCATGCATCTTGGACCCATTTTTAAAAATACCGCAAACCCTATCACTTTTAGGCAATTTTTTATTCAAAAAACCCAGAAAAAAATTTTCCGGTGTAGACCAAGAAGGATGGGACCCACTATGGTAGAAAAATATTGACATTAATATTTTATTATTTTTGACTTTATCTGATACTTGACCTGATAAAACACCCACGAGCCCCCCCAAAAAAATTATAAACCCTACCAAGTTCTTATTAGAATTTTTTTATTACAATAAAATTAATATTACAATAATTATCATTTATTTTTTTATTATAATAAAACAATTAATTTAATTAAATTAATTTCAACACTGAAAGCATTTTCAGGTGAGTATTCCAGCCTCATGATCACTGGCCGGAATACAACAGTTCCCAGAATTCAGTCTCATATACAGTTTCAGGTAAAATTGATATATATTCAATATATATGTTCTGCAATTTATACCCATAAACTAAGTTCAATCTATGTTCAAAACATCAGATGGTCGTAACATGGTCATCCAAGCTCATATTGAACTGTTGTTAGTGGCATTGTGACCGGAATGACATTCTCTGTGAAATTTAATTAAAATTTAATTTTCATTCACTTAAATTCTTCATGAATAACTTTGATTACAATTAATGGAATCAGGGAATGCAAACAGAAGCCGAAGGATGGGAATTTAAAATTTCTCCCTGGCAATTGACGTAACAACGTCATCTCCTGCGAAGCACACCCCTAGTATCAACCTGAGGATCATGTACAATGAGTTTTAAGAAGAAAAATTAAAACCCTAAAAAACCTAGTTAGATCTGAAGTCATGCTCGACATCTTCCCATTTTCAGAGATCGCTACTTGATGAATCCAAAATTGAATTCCTTTAGATCTTCCACACGTGCTTCAAGAAACTTTGAGAGCACCGATCATCGAATCCAGGGGGCTATAATGGAGATATGTTGACACCTTCAATGCTCAGATGATAATTGCATCACCTTTCTTATAATGTGTGAGAGAGAGAGAATAATCTGATCAGATGGATCTAGAGAATCTCTCTCTAGAATACTGGAGAGATAAGAAGAGAGACAAGATCTCGCTATTGATCAGTGAATAGAGTTTAGCTGGAGGCACTCTTCCTCTATTTATTGCATGTTATGAAACTACCCAGAATTTCCTCCCCAACCCCCGAATAAATAACACACTATAAATGACATATTATGACTAGTGTACTGAGTCATAAATACTATTATCCCTTTATTTTAATATAATAAATATTTTACATGATAAAACTCCAGCCATTATCTTGAGTCCTTATCCCCTCAAATATTAAATGAACCATGAATATTTTAAACTAATATTCATTCAAATAATATTTTCCATGTGTTTAATTTAAAACTTGTAAATTAATTTAATAAATAAATTCAATGCCAATTATTATTAACTTGAATAATGTGATTTTATCTATTTCTTTAGTGATATTATATCTTTAGTCAAAACTCATACCCCAATGGTGGGGCCCATCATGTCCAATATACCCATTCAACTAAATTGGGAAGATTCTTGAATACGCTATTGTGTGTGACCCTCTAGGCCCTTATCTCAATAGTAGTGAATACTATTAACAAATTAAGAGTGAGATATAACATCCCATCATGTCCCCTAATGATATACGTATATTCATAGTAATGCCAAATAGACTAGGAACATGAACTATATAATATAATCTCTTTGTCTTTAATCATTTCATTAAGAAGGATGCACACTCGTCTTATCATCCATTCTTTCTTTATTATTATTTAATTTAACAAGATAATTTTACCCTATAATTCCATGGACATGGTCTTATGAAGGTAAGACCATCTTTATCAATGAGGCTCAAGATATATTACTTCCTCAACATTAAAGTGAAAAATCCTTTATTGACCATTCAACCAATTCCATACCACCAGTGACGCACCAAACACAAGCTACCTCGCCATGATTTAATTATCATTTTCCCCTTTAATCAAAGTGCGTGATCAAATGGAACTCATTGGTAATGATCTCAAGTCATGAGACCATTACACATGCCCATATATAAGAACATCCAATGATACCCAAAACATGTCGTGTTCCTATTAGCCGGTTTTTCCCCATGATCTAACTACTAGAGATCACCAAGTGCGAACTTCATGGGAAGAAGTCTTAATGTTTATGTTCCCTAGTACCTGTTAGTTAAACTTCTACTATGTTCCGTCATTAATATTCATCTTGACCATAGAAAATATATTTATGATTAATGTCATAGTATCTAGAGGTTCTCATTATAGCTTAGGATCTACTGTAACCTTTTGATAGGGAAATTAATCTATGTAAATTACCATTAAACAATAGACACAGAAATATCTACACAATAATTGTATGAAAAAAATCTTTCATATCTCACTATATGCATGATAAGGTAATCAAATTTACTATTCAAGTTGGGTCTAGGGAACCCACTATTACAACATTGGACCTATGAGCTGGGGGGGACATTACTGATGAGTGAGAATGGCTGTATTGGGTAATATTCACTTGTTATGAGTATGGTGACGATTTGCACCACACTGTGCTATCTGAAGCAGTGTGGACATCAAAATTCCACATTTTCATCAATAGGAGTTGCTATTGGAACTTGTTGTTTAGTGGTCCCTAGAAAACAACACCATCCACCTTAATCATGGGGAAGTGGGAATCAACCCATGGGATCTTCACAACATTACTGGAATCTTGCTGATAGGGTTTCAATATGATGAATTCTTCCTAGAACCCAACTCCTAGGAAAGTAGAGAGAAAACCCCCATCGTAGAACAAATTCTACTGGACAAATTAACTCAAAAATTGAAGCATCACCCTCCCTTACATAAGTACATTTCATTAAATACCTGGATATGAATGTTACTAAATGTACCAGCTATGAAGATGCTAGGGTGGAAAAAAGAGTACCTAGAGAAATGGTAAAGGAGAAGGCCTATGTCTTGCGGGCCTACTGGATGATTATAGAGGAAGAGTGATACTAGGAATTGGGTTATAGCATGAAGTAACGGAATTTAGTTTTCTAGTATAAATAAATTTTAGACAGCATCTAAATAATTTGGATACCTTTAGTCAGGGATTCCCATATGGCCTTGCGGGCCAGGATACTTGTGACAGTATCGAGGAATCTGATGATCGATTGAACATGGTAGTCATGATGTTGTACCGACTCTACAGTCAACTAGGGTATTTCATTAGGTGAATTATTTCTAGGTGCATCATATATCCATTCAAATTTATGTATGGATGGATCAATGTTAACATCATTGTGGGGGGCTATGAATTTTCTAATTCCATCACTCCCCCAAATGCCTTCATGAGGCTTTTGCTCCTCAAAATTTTATTTGGGCTCAAATTATAACACTCAATAAAGAATGGGTCATGGTCAACATTTCAATAACTAGAAACATAAAAATTTATCCATTCCTAAACAATTTTAGTGATACAGTTGAAAATAAAGAAGGAATACAGGAGCAATGAGAATACCTTCAAGCATTCCGAGGAGGAGTGATGGTCACCTAGATAGATGAAAACATTTATTATGAATCGTACACACCATCTCAATTTTCTTGACAATTTGACATCATCCGATATCTTAAGAAGCAAGCCTACATGAGGGTATGTGAGGAATGGCATCAATTTTATACTTCATCAAATATTGTGGATGTTTGTGGATGAAGGAACAAGGGAGGTCATTATGTTTCAACCCACCAATCTCAACACAACAAGTAGGAAGAATACTCTTTGACATGTATGTAGCATGGTGATAGATCATGTTGATGTCGCGATAGTGCCTTAGGGACCATACCTTATTCCACCCTTTGGTGGGGAAGGATTCCCGAATAAACAACTACAGGAGCAATCAGAGAGCTCCTCTCTTGGGGTGAGTCGACTCAGGGAAGCCACGAGGAAGAAGTTTTGCTACTTGGTGCAACCATCCAATGATGAAAATTTCCTCAAAAATTAACAAGGTGGGGATCATGCTTCTGGATGTTGGAATTGTAAGGATCACAGCTTGAGTGAGATTCCAGGTGTGGCATGGTTACCTAGATGACATGGATTCATTCATACACTGGCATGGGGAGGGTGACCCCACTATCCTCAAGTAAATTTGATTTTTAGTTTGGTTCCTATGGTGAAATACTCTACCAAGACACCAGACCATGATGAACTAGATCCTGGTGGAAATGCATAGGGATCCAATGATGAGGATTCTTGGTGCTTTGAAACTGGTCAAGAAAGTTCCCAGGAGAGATGGAAGGTCACTCCTATAGAATATGACCTGACCAATATCCTATTTGGAAAATTAATGTCATACAACTGATCATTTAATCTTTCTTATTTTTTAGTGACTCAAACCCATAATCTTGAAACATGCTAGAATAAGATGAGGAGAGTTGGGTGACCTTTTATGAGGGTGAATAGAGTACCTCGAAAGGGATGGGAAGTCCATCTCAGGGTCTTCTCTCAACATCCCAATAGAATAGGCATCTGAATTTGAATTATAAGGTAATTTTCCTGAAACTTTGGACCTCTTCATCTTCTTTAGGGGATTATTCCATGGTACTGTGATGATATATCCTATTTCTAGAGAGGCTGATTTTTCGAGGCAACTCATTGTTGAGATCCTCATACCTCAAGGTAAGACTGAATATTAATTATCCTAGTCCTCTTCAAACCATCATAGGGAGGTATAATTCCACTAGACTAACATTCTCATATGTTTTATGCAGCTTCCTGTTGGGTATCACTAAGAGGAATAGTTCCAGCTGTTGAGGTTTCAACTGGTGACGAGAGGTACCTAGTGGTGTAATTTCACTTCAAGGACCCTTGAATGGATGTGTTCCAAATTATCAATTCATTTAAGTTATTTTCTTTTACATAATTCATGTTTTAATAGTTTTTTTCATATGTCAAGCTAAATAGAATGTTTTTGTTTAAAAAATTTATTAAAGGAGTGTTTCCTTTATATAAAGATGTGATTTGGGAAGTCATGATTCTTCCAAAAATAGTCAATCTAACTCTCCAGGATCTGACCATTTAGGGTGATCCAACATTGATCCTAATAGGTAAACCCAATTTAGATGGATATTTGGGTTCCAAGAAGTTGAAACTTGAGGCTGGTGGAGATGTTTCCTCCAAAAGAGTGCCAGAAAAAGATTCCCCCCTCTCAGTATGATGCATAATCCATTTGAGGGGATCCTAGATAAAGACCTTGCTGTCTCTGTTCTGATATATTTTATGGAGTATGATCCTATTTCAACTGATCATATAGATGATTCTAGGTCTATTTTCATGGAATATAGCAATGAAATTCTTCATAGGGCATTGATAAGAATATACAATTTAATCAACCATGCCCTAGATGAAAATATAGTGATTTGGATGGGGTCCCTCTACCACAAGTTATTGATCCTTGGGGCTGAAGGGAGGATTCTGATGCTATCCATTTGATAGACCATGAATATCTCAAAATGTGGGTATATATATAGAATCAAGAAGTTTACACTACCTTGTACAAGGAGAAGTATGAAGGTACCAATGTTCTCCATCTAGTTGAACATGAAACTTCCAGAACAGAGGACCAAGGACAAAAAAAGAGACCTCCATCAGTACTAAAATTGATAAAATTAACCAGTTAAGGTAATAGTTGGTGGAAAATGATTCTAGGGCCACATGAAAAGTAACATTGGTAGCTGAATGCTGGGTTGAGTAGGGTTAGCTGTGGATTCATGAGAAATACGTCCACCTTGTGCCCATTGTAGAAGTAGTGGTGCTTATCAGGTGACAAAAAGTACTAGGTGATACTAAAAAAATGTTTTATAAGATAGAATTCTAAATAAATGGGACTGAGACGTAGAATTATTTATCTTAGTTTTAAAAAATTTAGATGCTCCAACTTGCGAATGACCCTCCTCAAAATGTTTTAAGTGGTTTTTTTAATTCCTTGTATAATATTTTTCGGCATCTTGATCATACTAATGGGAAAACCAACAATAGATCCCTAATACCACAAGTTTAATTCTCAAAGTGGGACAAAAGGGACACAAATATGGCTTCTCTCTTATATGAGAGTTCTAGTTATGGAATGAACACTCAGAGTCTAGAAAATTTATTAACCACTGAATGTATCCTGAACAGGAATGCTGTAGTCGAAGAGTGGGACTCTAAAAACAACCAATTTTATTTCTCAATGTGTGAAGGTTAACAAATGGGGTAATATTATGGTAATTGAATTATACCTGAACAAAGGAGGGAAATGAAGAGTTTGGATGAGGAACCCATGATCTATAACAAAGGTAGGGTGATATGCTAATAAAGGATGAATACTAACATTGTTTGAAGAAGAATTTACACTATAAATCTATCAAGGATGGGTACAAACAATCAAGGGTCATCCATTAACCATGTTCAAAGCTAGAGAACTATTAAAATTTCATCTAAAGTATTTCGGAGAGTGTTCCTAGGAAGTTAGGTGAGACTGTGTATCTAGACACAATTACCATTAGGTGGTCCATTCATACAAGATATACGATGGGAATCTAAATATATGAATACAAAAATCATGGGAATGAAAAAATGGGATGTTTTTATAGGGTTGAATATTCTTGGATTTATACTAATGTGTCTTTGAACACATTGGGTGGGCATATCGGTCTACACATAGTATTGTCTAATATTCCAAGGGGATTTTCATATTAGATTCCATGAAATTTTCATAGAACTCAAATGGTGTGGTAAGTGAATAACATTGAGAGGGAAAAGTTATTCTAATGTAAGGGACTAAGATGCTTTGTAGTTTTATGCCATGCCATGTGGAAAGGGGGCATGGTGTTTAATATCCTATGGTAGGGACGTTTAACACATAGATTAGAATGTTATGATGTGAAAGATTCATAACAAATTTTAGTGTATTGTGACAAAAAAGTATAAACCATCATGAACATATCCTACATGATCAGGTTAGTGGGATGAATAAAAGGGAGATACAAAAGATTGAACCTTATAAAGAATTAGGTGAAGAAAAGGGAGCTGAAAATTTTCTAAAAAAATTTACTGAACTGATGGGGTCTAGTGAGTGTATCATATTTTTTATCTAGGGACAACAATGAATCTCTCTAGATTTTCACCATTTTTATATACACCCTTATTTTTTCCAAGTCTCTAGAGAGACTTGGAAGTCAGAAATATGGGTTTTACTTAGGCTGCCACTATGGGTTTTCCACATGATAGAATAATGTTCATATAGCCTTATGAATTTTAAGGTCATTCTAGATGGACCAAGAATTTGAAAATAGTTTAAGGTCATAATTCATAAACATGTTTGGGATGCTTAATGGAGGTTTGGATTGTCTGTGGGGATTAAAACATAACTAGAAACAAGGGTCAAGGTGTCCGTACACCACAAAAATTATTCATGATTCCAATCATTGTATTTTTTTAGAAGATGATGACTTTTAATGAAGAAGGCCTCAACTGATGGGTAATATCCAGCTGGACCTAAAGAAAAAAGTTCTAGGAATTACTACTTATCACAATGATTGGTAATAAGGTTGTAGTTATTTCTGGAACATGGTGTGGTGGAAGATTGAAATTGTTAGGGGGAAATCCTATTTATTGAGTTTTAGGTAATGGAGGGGTTTCTTATGCACTAGAGGTGAATAAATCATATAAAAATATGGGGTAATAGGTGGATAGTTACACATATTTTAAGGTCATAATGCTTGGAACAAGAGTTTATATAGTTTAAGTTCACATAGCATTGACCATGGGGGAAAGAGGTGTCCCATGGTTGTTTATGAAACCCATAATGAAGGGAAACCTGACATAAAGAGAGATCCAAGGTTGGAAAATGTCACATTAAAATTCTCTGATTCATGTTGAACACAGTTTGAGGTCATGATGCTCAGAGTAAAAAGGTGTTTCGTTTGGAGGATCCATATTCTACATGGGAGAGTTTAAAAACACAACATGAATTGATACAAATAGAAACATTTTCCAAAAAATGATTCTGGGGGTAGATTTCACATATTTTATGGTCATGATTCTTGGATTATGGCTCCTAGTTCATGGTCTTAGTGTTTAGGCTGAAAGTTAAGGATCTCTATTTAAGGGATGCATGTGCATTTCAGCCTTGCTTAGGGAAATTACTCCTAGAATCCTAAACCCCTTAGAGGCATGAATAATGTAAAAAATAAGGAGTGGAATGATTTTATCATAGATAAAATATAGAATAGAATAAAGAAAAAATGAAGCTGACTAAGGGAGTCCCAATGATGCCAACTTACTTAGTCATCATATGCGAGCTTGTGGGAGGATGACACATAGGGTGTTGAGATTTCTACTAGAGAAAATAAAGGTCTAAATGAAGGTAAATCATGACTTCTAAGACCTGGATCATGAAATGGGGTAACCGATTGGTAGGGGCCCTTATTAAAAATGTTTTAATCACATGTTCCATAGACACTCCAGTCAAGTATGGGAAATAAAAATTATGGGGTTGACTGTTGACCATGTTTGAAGAATGGATGATACAATATGTCATTGGGGATCCTTCAACGCATGCTCCTAGAAAGACCTAGCATCCATCCCACCATGTTCATGAATGTGCTGGATTAAAATATCAATAGGGAAAGATCAAACATGACACGGGGGGATACCCTTGAAGGATTTCATGGTGGGCCTGGGCCTGGGATATGAGATCAAGAAATCAATATGTATACCTTGTGATTGGGAATCAAGCCATGCATAGATCTATAAAATGGTGTTGTGTAAGAATAACATTGTAAGGGTGGGGTAACATATGGTGGGGACACTAAAAAATATCATAGTTATCATATAAGTCATCCCATGTTTATAAAACAATAGGGTAAGTCTATAGTTTTTCATTATGTTCTAAGGATGTTGGTTTTGGTAGCTTCACATTTTTCATATAAGGAATATTATGTTCACCACATAGGTTAAGGATATAGATTAACATAGTGTGATGAAGATGTTTATGGGGCTTATGCATTGATCTTCCAATTCTTTCTTCCCAATGACTAGTCATAAGGACATCTTTGTTTTTTGATGGGTCATGTGATATGTTGGGGATTACACTTGAGGAGGAGGATTATGGGAGTTTTTCTCACTCTAAGAAAGAGGTCACAAGGGTGGATAATTCCCTGAGGATAAACATACCCCAAAAGAGAAAAATTATAAATGGCGTTGAAGATGATGAGTTTAGGAATCACCATATATCCCACTAATCCAAGAATCAAGCCACATGTAGTTCTGGAATGTGGCATTACATGAGACCATTTACAAGAGGGTAGAATGGTATCCTCTTTAGTGGGGACCGGAGGTATCATGTATTTTTATATAATATGATATGGATATAGAAAATTTTCATATTTATCACTTGATTAATATTATGTTCTTCATATAGGGAAAGGATATAATTTAATGTTAGGTGTTGCGGATATTGGTTTTGGTCATCTCAAATTTATCACGTGAGGCATCCTGCATTTTTCACACATGGTAAGATTATAGTTTAACATCATGTGTTGAGGGTTTTTGTTTTTTCCATCTCAAAGTTTTTATGTGAGGCATCCTATATTGGTCACAAAGGGTAAAACTATAGTTTAACATCATGTACCGAAGATGTTGGTTTTATTAATCTAAAAATTTTCATGGGAGGCATTATGTGTTTGTCACATAGGGTAAGATTATAGTTTAACATCATGTGATGAGTAAATATGTTTTAGTCATCTCACAATTTTCATGTAATGCATCCTACGTTTATTTCACATGGTAAGAATGTAGTTTTACAACATGTGTTTAGGGTGTTGTTTTTGGTAATCTCAATTTTTTCATTTGGGTAATCCTATTTTTGCCTCATATGGTAAGAATATAGTTTAATTTCATGTTATGAGGAAATTGAGTTTTCTCATCTAAAATTTGTGAAGTGAGTAAACATACATTTTTTAAACATGGTAGTAGTATATTTTTACATCTTTCACTTAGTATGATAGGCTTAAGAGTTTAATGTTTTATAGCTCAGAATAAGGATACTACTAGTTTAAGGTAAAGGAGCTTAGAAAAAGGTTACATCAAGTTTAGGATTATAGTGATTGGATGATGGAATCATGAAAACCACTAATTTAGAAAATTGACATTGGTGGGAGGGATGAAATGAAAACAATAAATGGTGATAAGGAGTATGAACCATTATAGTGGATGTTATGAATTATATAAGGCCATACCCACTTTTGTTGAAGATTTGGAAGTTTCTTACTAGGAATCATTAGAATCCTAAGAGACAATACCATGTCAACTTGGATGAAGGATTAAAGGTTACATTTCTTATTAAATTATCATGCTACCTAGTTTTGGCCACTCTCTAAGTTATGTAGTTCATGGATCTAATTTTAATCAAGGGCGTACAACTCAGCGGGGGACTTACTCTATCTATTTTTGAGTTTTTTGGTCATGAATAACTATTTATATAGATGAAAACTAAACCTAAATGGGTACAAATACTCTGTTACATACATTATAGAGTATGGGGTCACCCGAGTGGGACTGAGATTTGTTTTCTCATAGTCCTATAAGGAATTAGAGAGTTTATTGAGCCAAATATTTTTATTATAGACCACTATATTCTTTATGATTTTAGAGTTGGTTATATTAAATTATTCTATATATCTATTAAAAAAAATGATAGTTTGAATTTTGGTTAGACCGAATGTTTTACTTAGTGTAATTTTTTTTTCTCAGCATACTAGAAGTTAGTTCCATTGTATATGATAAATGTGTGAGGAACCCCAAACCAATGAATGACGTGGTAGTTCATGAACATAATCACAGACTATGTTTTTACTTTTTTAGGGGTACTTATTATCTCTACTTAAAGAAGAAGTTTTCTTTAGTTAAAATGAACATATACTGTAGAGTAATCAATGGTGAGTAGGTACCCAAAACATTGAGTCCAATAAATGAAAAGGTTCAAGAATATTAAGTAGTGTAGAGAAGCTTTGGAGGCTGATGAACAAAGTTGGCATAGATCTGGTATTCTCGAAACCTCGTGGATAATTTAATTCGGCCATGAACCATAAGGGGCCAAAAATATAATATACTTTGAATTTGGTGGGATAGATTCAACCCTATATGCTGGGATCCAAATGATATAGCACGGTCCTCTGACATGAAATATGGTATCTCATCACCTTGGATGAAACAGAGAAGAAATAAATTGAACTCACTCCTATTGAGTGTCTTCTCAAGGTTTGTGCAACATTGGAGGGTGAACTATGATGCATGAAAAATATTTTCTCATGCTTGGCTCGGTCTGGTGGGAGAGTTTTTTACTAGTGATACTCAAGTAATGGAGTTATCTAATCAAGTGTTTCCTTGACCATGAGATAAATTGGGGACCCTAGTGTAGATATAACAACCCTAGTCTTTATAACACACTTAAACATGATTTATTACATAAACGTGCACATAATTAAATCGAAAATATTTGAAGGTATAGTGTCATGGGGGATTAGGAACATTACATAACAACTTATGACATAAAATACAACCTCTTTATTGAAAAATTCTTTTACATGACCACAACATTCCTTCATACTTCGCATTCCATGGGATAACCTGAGGACATACATAAGAAAAGGGTGAGATATAAAGCCCAGTAATGGAGTAAACAAGGAATAAAATTAAGAATACAATACGTGTTAGGTAATAGGCATATCAATGGAGAATAAGAGAAACATGAACATAAAGGCATTATATAGCATGATTATCATAACATAGAAATGTGGAAACAACTTAAAACACTTCTTCATTAACATAAAGGAATCAGGTAAACCCATATTTCATCATGGTGGTAAAATTTCCTTAATTTAATTAGGTAAAAACATATCCCAACATGACGTATCATGATACTAAACATTACCTAATGCGTTGGAGAGCTATCAGGGCACACCCTTCATGAACATTTAAACATAATGCTTATGTGTGTCACATAGATCATATTACATGGATTCATTAAACATTATCATTTATTAAATGTTAAAGGAATGTTTAATAAATACCTTAAATTCAACAATAAACAAGTATATGTGCATAAAGGTGAATACCATTGATAGAAAAATGGTCATCGTATTCACTACACAATGATTTGGAATGGAAAAATTGAGGAGCAATTTCCGCAGCATAACAACATCACATGGGGATTCATAAAATCGTTTGATGAGAGAGAACGAGGTATCTCATAATTTAGAAATAAAATGGGTCATAAGGGGATCATGCGTCATAATATACCAACATATTAAATGGAATTTGAGATGCATAATATAATTAAAATTCTTGAATGGAAATGAGGAGAGGGAAATCTCTTACGGAATTTTGGTATGGTAACAGGTGTACATGGGAGGGATTAATGAGAGTCAAAGGGGTATATCATCATTAAAAAATAATAATGGAAGTATATGTATGGTGATAAAACATACCCACTCATTTTTAATTGAAAAATAAAAGGGTATAACAATATAAGGATACTTGAACAAAAATGAGAAAGGAAGGAATGTGAGGATCCCTTACTTGGATGTGTGATCCCAATGGTTTGGGACAGGATTCTTGGGAGTTTGGGGGAAACTTGGGAGGACTCTAGGGACTATGGGGAAGAGGTTTTTCTACATCAAAATGGTTTTAGTGAAGTGTTATGGTATATTTGGTGGGTTTATATAGGAAAGGAGGGGAATTATTTATTATTTAGGTTTTGGACACTACACACTAAAATATTCAAAACTGCCAACCAAACCATAGTATTTGAACATGTTTTATGGAAAAGGGGAGTGGTATAAATTATTTTAGAAGGATAATGGGAAAATATATTAAAATATTTCCCATTCCTATGTGAAGGTGAGTCACACCCTCAAGGAAAAGAATTTAAAATCATAAAATATATTATACATTTTGGAGGATTCACTAAGGCATTATAATTTTTTTAAAATAAATAGAAAATAAAATTATTTTAAATTTAAATTATATATTTGGTCTGATATCACTTTTATGGTATTTATTACATCACTATTGGGTCATTATGATGTTATAAAACGCACAATATATTTATATATTATTAAGTTTTTACACAAAAATTTGACAGTCTAAAAAAATTATGAAAAAATAAACGTTGGATAATTTTGAATTTTTGATTCCAAAAATAATATTCATTTTATCTAAATACTTTTCTAAATATATTAATTTTCACTTTTAAAATGAGAACAGACATTTATTGAAAATTGATGGGTTTTGACAAAAATAGTTGTTAAACCTTAATAAAAACTACATTTTACTTCATAAACATTATACACTAAATTCTTATTAATAAAATTAATTTGAAAATAATATTTTATTAAAATATTAATTATTTCAAAAATTCATTAATTCCTTAAGATAAATTTATTAAATTAAATGTTTTGTTTTATCGTATAAAAATATAACTCTTATCAAACTGATTACCTAATCATTTAGAGATAAAGAACTGATATAATCATTATTTATAAAAATTGTTTTTATAATATTATTAATAAATACCATAGTTTAATATAATAATGTATATATTTTTCAAAAGTACTATTTTTACCTGAAAAATCAATTTATCAAATTCATTATTTTTTAAGAAAGTCTATTCCCATAATGGAATTGATGGAATAATACTTTTATTAATAAAATGGGATTACACAATAAGTAACTAATACCTTATTACATACACCCTTATAACACCTGTATAAGACCTAAGGGTATGGTGTATGATGGTGACAGACTCTTGGGGAGGCTCAAATAACATTTCCTGGGTGGTAATCTCGATTAACTTGAACTTCTCCCATAGGTGATTCCATTCAAGATTAACATGTTGAAGATTAGCTTTGGATTGGTCAAGAGTTAAGCCTAGTGATGCTACCTCCTTTCTGAGATCCAAAAAATGAGTTTTGCATGGCCTAAGTCTATTGGATGAGGCCATCCTCTCCTTTCTCTATGTCTAAAGGATTTGTTAAAACCATATATTTATATCAATTGTATGAAAACCCTGCTTTTTATTACAACTTAAACATGATTTATTACATAAAACTTCACTTGATACAACAAAGAAGATCAACCGGTTTAGTGTCTTTGGGGCTTAGGATCATTACATAAAAACTTAAAACCTGAAATACAACATCTTTATTGAAAACTTACTTTACATGACCACCATATTCCTTCATACTTAGAATTTCATGGGATAACCTGAGGACATGCATACGAAAAGGGTGAGTTATAAAGCCCAGTAAGGGAGTACACATGGAATAACATGAGGAGTACAATACATTTTAGACATTAGGCATATCAATAGATCACAAGATAAACATGAACATAAAGGCATGATAAATCATGATAATCATAACATGGGAATGTGGCAACAACACTTAACATGGAATTTCCATGAGCCAAGGCCCATTGCACATGGAGCATGAGTAAATCATCATTGAAAATAAAGCACGAGTAAGCCTCATTACACTTGAATTAGCATGAGTCAACACTCATTTCACATGACATAGCATGATACTATACTTTACCCAATGCATTGAAGCGCTAAAAGGCCGCACCCTTCTTAAACATTTCATTTCATGCATAAGTGTGCCACATGGATCATAAAACATGGATTCATAAAACATAATCATTTATTACATGATAAAGGAAGGTGGAATTCATACATGAAACTTTATAATCAATAAGTAAACTTTCATAAAGGTGAATACCCTTGATGGAGAAATGGGCGTGGTATTCACTACACAATGGCATTGGCTTAGAAAATCGGTGCGATTTCGGCAGCGTAACGACGTGACATAAGAATTCATAAAAACGATTGATGAGAGAGAAAAGAGTTCCTCATCATATTTACATGAAATTTACAGTAAGGAGGTCATATATATACATGTACCAACAATTGCAATGGAATTTAGATTCATGATACAAAAGTATTTCCTGAATGTAAATGAGGTGAGAGAAGTTTCTTTCGGAATTTTGGCATAGTAACAGGTGTACATGGGAGGCATTTAATGAGAGATAAAGGGGTATCCCATCATTAAAACAATAAGAGGGCAGTATGGGGGAGGTGCGAAACCATACCTCAGCATTTATAATTGAAATTTAAAGGGCATAACAATATGAAGAAAATTGAACAAAAATAAGAAAGGAAGAAAAAAACCCTTACTTGGAAGTGTGCTTCCAAAGGCTAGAGAGAGGCTTGTGAGAGGCTTCTTGGGAGCTTGGGGCACCTTGGGAGGATTCTAGAGAGAGTAGAGCAGAGTTTGGACGAACTTCAAAGGATTTGAGCGAGGAGGAAGTGGGAGCTTGGGTGAGTTTATATAGGAAAGGTGAGGGAATTATTTATTGTTTAGGTTTGGGGCCCCTTATATTAAATTAATCCAAACAACAAACCATCCCATGGTTTTTGCCAATGGTTTTTGGCAAATGGAAGAGGAAAAAATTATTTTATAAGTCCAAAGTCCGAACTTCTTAAAATAATATGGTTTCTTATGTGGAGGTGATTCATACTCCCATGGAAATTAATTTAAAAAGACATGGTGTTTAATAAGTCTTGAGGAGTCCATTAATGCTTTGAAAAGTAAGCCAAACAAAACCAAAATCACATTATTTTAATTTTAAAACATATATTGGCCGAACATAAAGATTATAGTATTTTATTACATTACTATTGGGTCATTATGATGTTATAAAACACATTATATATTTAAACAGTATTTAATTTTTACTCAAACATTTGACTGTCTCAGAAAATTATGAAAAATTCACCGTTGGATAATTTCGACGCCTTGATTCCAAAAATAACATTTATTTTATCTAAAAAATTTTCTAAATATGTTAGTATTCACTTTTAAAATAAAAACCGACATTTATAAAAAATTCATGGGTTTTGACAAAAATGGCTTTCAAACCTTAATAAAAATTATAATTGCATTCATACAATTACATGATCATTTATATATAATAAAATTAATCTAATAATAATAATAATAATATTTTATTAAAACATTATTTAATTCAAAAATCCCTTAATTTAATAAAATAGATTTCTTAATTAAATAATAACTAAAAACAACATTTGTACTTTAAAAAATATTTACAATGTATCAATAATGACAAGAAATTATATTCATTATTATATAAAAAAATAATGTAAATGAACATAGGACTATCAATTAGTTACATAACCCCTTAAAACACCCGCATAAGACCTAAGGGTAAGGTGTGCGATGGTGACAGACTCTTGGGGTGGCTCGGATAACATCGCTCGAGTGGTAATTTCTATCAACTTCCACTTCTCCCGTAGACGGTCCCGTTCGAGCTTGACATGGTGAAGCTCAGCTTGGGATTGGTAAAGAGAGAATCCCAAGGATGCCACCTCTTTTCCGAGCTCCAATAAATGGGCTTCGTATGGGGAAATTCTACTGGATGAGGCCATCACTTCCTTTGTCTAAGTAAAATTGGATGTGTTAAAGCCCTATATTTATACTAATCATGTGACCACTGTTCAACGACTATAAAAGTAACGGTCACAATTCTTATCATAAAACCAATGAAGTTGACATTTTATAAAAACATTTATATAAAGAGACATTTAATAAGATCAATAGGGATTTTATATTAATGAAACTTTGGGTCTTTACAAATTGTGTGATCACTGTTCAACATCTATATTATCAATGGTAATGATACTTAACGTTAATTTAAAACCAATAATAAAAAAATTTCATGTTTTTTCTATATCCATAAGAAATTAAAATAAATTTAATTTTATTCATAAATGTTCGAGTTGTTACAAACATCCCCCATTATGAAATTTTACCCTTGAAATTTTCTTTTCCCACACTAAAATATATGAGGGTAACTCAGCCTCATCACTTCCTCCAATTCCCATGTTTCTTCTTCAAACTTGTGGTTTCTCCAAAACACTTTGACAAGGGCCATCTTCTTATTTCTTAGAACATTTTCTCTATAATATAAGATCATCACTGAATTTTTCTCATAGGAAAGGTCATTCTCCAATGGTACCACCTCTGGATTGAGTACATGTGATGGGTTAGGTATGTACTTCCTCAAGAGTGATACATGGAATACATCATGTACTTGAGACAGGTTCAGTGGGATTTTTAGTCTATAGGACACTACTCCAATGTGATCAAGGATATCATAAGGGATTATGTACCATGGAATAAGCATTACCTTATTCTCAAATATCATCACTCTCTTACATGAAGATATGTATAGGAAAACCATATATCCAACATCAAACTCTAGGTATCATCGACGGTTGTCAACATAACTTTTTTGTTGACTCTGAGCAGCATTGATGTGCTGGTAGATAGTATTAACCTTCTCTATCATTTAATTGACCATTTCTAGAACTAAAAGGTTTTTCTCCCCATCATCATCCCAACATGCCGGTATTTTTAACCTCTTCCCATAAAGGTCTTAATAAGGATCCATTTGGATGCTTGAGTGGAAACTGTTGTTGTTAGAGAACTCCACCAAAGGAAGATGTTGGTCACATCCACCATTGAAGTCCATTGAGAAATATCCCAACATGTCTTCAAGTGTCTGGATACTCCATTCAGATTAGAAATTAGTTTTATGGTGATAGGCTATTCTACAGTAAAACTTAGTGTTTAGATCATATTGGAGACTCATCCAGAACATAGAGGTGAAACTTGGATCTTGATCGGACATAGTCGATAGTGGTACTCAATTCATCCTTACCACTTCTCAAATATATATCGGTGATAGTTGATTTAGTGATAAATCCGATTGAATTTCAATGAAGTTGTTAGTATTTATAAGATGATCAAAAACACCATAGATAACATTTTTTTCCTTTGGATGTCTCTATATGTTCGGTGAAAAATTTCATGGAGATGTTTTCCTATTTCCATGTTGGTATGGGTAATGGTTGCATCATACCCTTATACTTCTGACTCTCATCCTTAATTTTCTGGCATACTAGAAACTTTGATTTATATTTGGTGATCTTCTTTATCATGTTATCCCACCAATAGTGCTCTCAAAGATCTTGATACATATTTGTGTTTCCAAGGTGAATGGAGAAATTTGAACTATGTGAATCATCCAATGGTTCTTTATTTAACTCTGGATTTGATGGAACATGTAGTATTGACCCAAATCCCACAATTCCTTTATCATTAACATTGAACTATGAAGATTACCCTTTTCTGATAGTTTCCAATTTCATTTGAATTCTGACATCATCTTTTTTAGCATCCTTCAACCTTTCTAAAAGAGACGGGTGAACAATAATTTGTGAAATGATTGATGATGTTCCCTTCTTTATGATTCCCATGTCCATCTTCATCAAATCTATAAAGATTGTATCCTTTTTAATTCTCATCAATTATTGAATCACTGGGTCTTTTCTACTTAGAGCATCATCCACCTTGTTTGCTTTCCTATGGTGGTAATGGATCGAGAGTTTATAAACATTGATGATATCTAACCATCTTCATTGGCACATGTTCATCTATTTTTGTTTTAATATATATTTTAGACATTTGTGATCCATATATATTTCAAACTTTTCCCAAAAGAGATAATTCCTCCATATTTTCAATGCAAAGATCATAGATTCCAACGCCAGATCATGTGTGGGATAGTTTTCCTCATGAATTTTCATCTTCCTTGAGTCATAGGTGATGAATATGTCATTCTTCATCAACACACATCCCAATCCCTTCTTCAAAGAATCACTGAAGATTAAAAAAAGTTCCCCGCTTTTGTGTAGTTTGAGAACATGGGAAGTGATAAGCCTCTTCTTCAACTCCATAAATATTTCTTTAGATTCATCATTGTAAGAAAACTTGAATCCCCTCTGCGTTAGCTTGTTAAAAGGGTTTGAAAATCAGGATGAATTTCTAAAAAATTAGTGATAATATCCAAATAACTCTAAGAATCTATGGATATCCATCATAGATGTTGGCCTTGGATATCCCTCAATTTCTTTTGTTTTGGAAGGATCCATAAATATCCGATTGCTTGTGATGATATGTTTGAAGAATGAGTCTTCCTTCAACCAGAACTCACACTTGTTCTACTTTGAATATATATTCTCCTTTCACAAGGTCTCTAGTATAGTTCTTAGATTCTCCTCATGCTCTTCCTTGGTTTTGGAGTATATTAGAATATAATCTATAAATACTACCTCAAATTTGACTAGGTAATATTTAAAGACTCTAGTCATCAATTCCATGATGATTTCTGGAGTATTAGTGAGTCTGAAAGACATTACTATGAATTCATAGTGCATGTATCTTGTACAAAAAGTATTCTTGGGGATATCCTCTTTCTTAACCCTTATATGGTAATATCCAGAACACATATCCACCTTGTAGAAGTATTGTGCTCTACTTAGCTGATCAAACTAATCATAAATTCATGGAAAATGAAACTTTTTTATCCTAATTTTGTTGAGATCATGATAATCAATACAAAGATGAATTGACCCATCCTTCTTCTTGATTAAGAGGATTGGTGAACCCCATGGTGAAGCACTTGGGAATATAAACCCTTTATCTAGATTATCCTATTTTTTGTTTCTTTAGATCCTCTATCTCCACCACATCCATTCTATACGGAGTATTGGATATTGGAAATTCCCCAGGTATAAGACCATTAAAGAATTCAACATCTCTTCTAGGAGGAAGACCGTGAAATTCCTTTGGAAACACATCAGTGAATTCCCTCACAGTAGGCATGTCTTCATGGATGGTTCCTTCCTAAGAATCAATCATCTGAGAAATATAGGTTCTATCATAGGGAATTAATATCCATGCTTGAGATGATGGTTCTAAATAAGATTCATCCTCCTCTTTTCAATTGTATAGAATCAGGGGGTCGATTCACCATATGTAGAGTGAATTCCCTATCACAACAATTTATATTGGTTCTATATAGGTAAATCCAATACATGCCAAGAATTTCCTCAAATTACACCAAGGGAAGTATTATGATGTTCTCCAAGAAGTTCAATCCACAAATTGTGATAGGGGAGGAATTATATTAATGGGATGCAATAATTTTCCCATTTTCTATTCTCACCAACATCTCTACTTCCATTATTTTTGGTGGTGTTTGGATTGTTCTACTAAACATTAATGATATAAAATAATGTATAGAAATTGAATCAAAATGCATGTTTTATATTCTTGAATGAATAACTACCATACCTGTCACCACTTTGTTGTTGGGATTCACTTAGGTGGCACTGATGGAAAAGCTTGCCCATGATGCCTTGGAAGTTGTCAGTTGCCTCAAAAAACCCTTGGATTAGAAATCTAGTTCTCAAAGTTCCATGGTTATTTGTAGTTGTAGCAATGAATAATGTATTGAGTATCAAATGGAGAATTCATTTCCTCTGTCACAATTGTAGGGTTTTCTTGTCAGCAATCATTGACTTAGTTCCCTTCATTCCCACACCTAAAAAATTTCTTCGTCCCCTTCAAGAAATTCCTAGGGTTCTTCTTTCCACACCTTTGGAAATTGGGATGCTGTAATTTCTTAGCACCATTGGATTTATCCATTGGACCATGAAAATTAAATTTAAATTTCCGCTTCTTATCCCCATAATACCCTTAAGATCCACCAATATCCATTTAGACTTTGAGGGAACATCAGAGAATCTCATCATAGCTATCAAAGTCACAGATCGCTAGGACTTTATGTAGGCTAGGTATTTGTCCACTAAAGAAGTGGGCAAACTTGTATTTGGGGGTAATGGAAAAACCAGAGGAGTATCATGAATGTCTAGTGATTTTTCCTCATACGCCCCAATAGATTCATCGTCCCTTTTCTTGTGTAAGGAAATATTTTTCCATCTTAAGATGGAGGGTTTCGGGAAAATATTTGTCAAAAAACATTTTTTGGAAATCCCTCCATACCATCACCTCGATCTCTTCCTCAGGCTTTGTATTTTTTATCAATGTCCACCATTGATCAGATTCACCCTCCATATGATAAGAATCTAGAAGAACCTTCTATTGTTAAGAATATTGGAGGATGGGGAATATATTCTCAATAGAGTTGATCCATTTTTCAACATTTGAGGGATCAGAAGATCCATTGAAAGTAGGAGGCCTTTGTCTCATGAATCTCTAGATTATGAATTGGTCATTCACGGGGGGATGTTCCTCTTGACCCATGTTTCTACTCAAAACATGAGTTTACTGAGAGAGTATCGTGAAAAGGTTTTTGATTCATGCTCCCATATGATTGGACATATCATTAGAACAACCATCACATTGATCTTCACATCAGTTTTTAGCCCGAGTCCTCCTATTATTGTCCATTGATAAGAATAAATGGAAAATTTAGGGTAATTATTTTATAATATTAAACACATAAATGGGAATCCAACATAGAAAATGTATAACTTATAAATTAAATTTATTACATTAACTTATGAATTTCTATGCTTCGATCTAAGTTTTCTATGATCTACTTCCTAACATATATTCTCAAGGACATTTTTTTATTCCCTTAGTAATTATTCGTACTAAGCTTTTGAATTTAATGAAGCATATCTATAAGGCCCCAGCGATAAACATTGCTTAATCTTTAATTATGTTAATAATTCACATTGAAGATCTTTTTTGGTTTATAGTTTTAGATAATTGGACCATACCTATTACATTACATCTCAAATATTACAAAGTAGAAAATTATACTCAGTATCCATTTTTTTCATAAAATAAAAACTCTTAAAAGAAAATAATTATTATTTTCTTTAAATAAATCTTCTTGAATTATTCCTTTCTCTTTCCCTACCTGAAATCTTGTGAAAAACATTTCAAAAACATAGGATGAACATAAAAATATTAGTAAGGGTTATAAAACAAGAATGAAAACATAAGTCCACCAATAAATAAAAGTCAATAAAATCATAGTTTTCAATATTTAACATACCACACAAGATCATAAGATTTGGGAATAAAACATGGAAAACATAAATCATAAAGTTAACTTGTTGCATCCATAACATACTTACGTTGAAGCTTTGACAGCTACGAAGGGAGTTACATTTGGAATACCCATCACAGTATATTCCCTAAATATATTAGGAGAAAAATTAACGTTTACCTCCTTCATGTTACACAATGAATTAGAGAGCTATCTCAGGCTCAACCACCCTAGGTTTATCATGGAACCACCTGTATACATAAACAATTCCCAAGAACCATAACATATTCATAACACATAAAAAATATAAAGGACAGATTACATTTCCACATTTCAATCAAAATATATCATTTCAATATATTTAAATAGTAAATACATTCTCAAAACCATTTTCAACACCAAAATATGTAAAAATATTATATTGTTTTTATTTTTCTTTTAAAAATACTACGACTTGTATAGGATTCCAAATATCAAATAATGCTCGTGGCGGCGGAAAGGTCGTTGTCACCGATTATGTTAAAAAGAAACATTCCCTTTTTTATTTAGTAAAACGCTAAATAGAAAAATATTACCTTGAATGGAATGAAAATTCAAAGGGGTTTGTACACCGAATAAAAGAAAGTCGTGTAGAAATCAAAATATGTATCAATGAAAGAATATTGAGACGAAGTCCCTTACCTCGTGTCTAATTTGACTCTTTCGTTCTTTAATCTCAAGAATAATAAACTAAAGTTAATTTATACTTTCTTAAGAAATTTTTTTAAGTTTATTATTCCTTTTATATTACTTTACCATGTTTTAAACATTACATAATCAATTATGTTAAAAATGGCAATTTTGTTGATATTTGGTACTTGAGTCAAGAATGAACTTCTTATAATTACAAGTTGTCTATGTGGTCAAAATTATATTATCTCTAGAATGATATTCATGATTTTTATATCATATATAACATATATATCTAGTATATATATGTATTTATAATAGTACATAACATTAGGATATAAGAAATGAAATGCACCGCTCATGGAGACGGTAAGCCGTACATACACATGAAAGATACTTTCATTTCAATTTCGTATTTAATGGAATGAAAACATAATGATACATAGTTATATACTAATTAAAGTATAATATCATATATAATTTCAGTAACTCCATCATTTATTTTTTCCACGAATGGTATTAATGATTCATATCACTTTGAGGGGGCAGTAGTCTGCATTTCCTCAAATAAAATTATCGTATTACCCATTATGGAAACCATAAAGTAATGCTATAAATGATAAAATACATAAGAATAGAGAAAATATAAATATAATATATATCACATATAAAAATAGTGGCATTTTAGTGGCCACCATACAAGGCAGTAGGAGATAATTGAATAGTCATCGTTTCGTGAGGCAGTAGTTTGCCGCCCATAGAAATAGTATGTTTGTATCCATTAGATGGAGGTGTGTGGATGTGTAGTTAGAATACTCATCATAAAAAAAACAATTATATTGAAGATAATGGTGTTGTTATGTAAAAAAATAATAATAAGAACATAGGGAGTGAAGACGTAAAATAAAATAAGAGAACTTGATGGATGAAGTTACCTTTAAATTGGGTAACTCGCTTTGGTTTGAACCAAAAGGCTTTGTTGAAGTGACTTATTCCTAAGGTAAGGATTATAGGAGGAATATGGGGATTTTGGGTGATTATTTGGTCAGATTTTGGTCAAACCAAGGAGCTTTAGAGGTGTGGGTAATGGGTTAGAGGTGGTGTCATTTTATAAGAGAGAGGAAGGGCTCATAAGGAATGTTTGAAAGTATTATTTTATTATAAAATTATTTTCGATTTAAAAAGGTCCAAAACTTATTTAATTATAAGATAAGGTGAATATATGTCGAAATAAAGTCATCCAATAAAAATTGGACAGGTTATGGATATTTTTTAATCCTTATCTTTTTTATTTAACCCTTTGTTAAATTATGTAACTTTTACCATGTCCTCCTATATATTCATACTATATGGTTAATATATTTACTATAAAATTCCAAAATAACCAAAATGGATAATTTATGACATTTGAAACATTATTTAAGTCATTTTTATGAATATTAGTTTTTTAAGATTATTATATCAATTAATTAAAATATTAATTGTTTTAAAAAATCATTTATGTCAATTTATAAATTATTCATATCAAGACATTTAAAAAATCTATAAAAACATTATTCTTTCAAAAAAACTTCATTAATTAAAATATAACAAGTAATTATTACCCATAAAATTCACGGATAGCATAAAAGGTTTAAAAATAAATTTATTTTAATATTTATAAATTATTTTATTCGAATCCTTTATTAACAAATCAATTACTACATCACCATTTTTTCATAATTAATTTTTTTTATTTAATGTCTAAAAATTATAAATAAAATTACATGATGTAGAAAATATTTTTATATTTAAAATTAATATTTATAGTCTAAAATATCACTTATATAACCCCATATACAACTGTTTTACTAAAAGATATATGTTTATGTTAATTGATCCTTACATTAAATTAATTAATATAAGATATCATTATCACTCCCATGTCACTCCATGGGATCCCAAAATTGACCCAAGGATTCCCATGGTCAGAAATATCTCATAAAATAGTATTAGGAAAAGTTTAAGTTTAATTTAATATTATTATATTATTTTTTTACCCTTATTTACTAGATTTACTCTTTAACCATGGTAAATAAAATATTTACTGAAGTAAATATTCATAATGTATAAACATAAAAGTTACATATTTATACAATTTGGACCTCCTAATTCTAAATATGGAATCCATTTTTCCAAATTCAAAACACATAAGTGGAAGAAATTTATTTCAAATTAATTCCCATTGTGGAAACAAAAAGCATGTTTTTAAGAAATAATAACTATCAAATGATTTACCTTTTTTTATGTCCAATTTAAGAGTGAAATTACTTTCAATGACCAAAATTGGATTAAATGTAAAACCTATAGTCTAATTATTCTTTATTTTTTTAATAAAAATCTAACTATATAAATAAATTAGATTCAAAGGATGTTTTGAATTAAAATGCAGTATCTTTTACTATTCATTAAAAAATGAACATTATCAGAAAAATACTAAAATTTAATACAAAGTAAATTTGGATGCATTGATTTTAAAGAAGAATTTTATTTTGTCAAAAATAACATATAAAAGTGAAAAAAATATATTTAAAAAGGGTTTTCTATCAAAAGGAGTTTAAACGACCCTTTAAAGAATATTAGAATATTTTATGCTTAAAATTTGATTCATTCACATTTTAAGCTTATAACTTTTATTGTATAAATGTAAAAAATATTAATAAACATGTGTAATAATATTGTAGTTAGTTATGTTCATTCCCACCAATACAATGACTATACATTAACTACCATTTAAAATAATAATATTATTTTATTATTTTTGAGTATAACTCAATATTGTGTGAAATGTAAGATTTCAAAGAAACCTATTGTTGTGTATCTGGTACTCCATAGAATATAGAATCCCCTTTAAATTAAAATTAATATTTAATTCAAAAATATTAATAAATATGAAAATTACATATTCTTTCTTCACCTGGGATGTTACATCCTTTCCTCCTTTTGGAAATTGTGTCCTCACAGTTTTATTCACTTATCAAATAAATGAGGGTATTTATCCCTCGTAGCATTTCAGATTCCCATATTTCCTCTACAACCATATGGTTTTTATACAAAACCTTTACCTGATGAATTACCGTATTCCGCAACAATTTATATCTTCAGTAAAGAATCTTGACTGGTTGTTCCTCATAAGAATGATTCTCTTCCAACTGAACTACCTATGGACTCAAAGCATGATATGGATCTGAAATATACTTTCTCAACATTGAAACATGAAAAATTTTGTGTGGCTAGGATAAAAATGGAGGAAAAGACACTCTATAGGAAACTGATCTATATTTGTACAGGATTTCGTAGGGTCCAATGAACCTCAGACTCAACTTTCACATTATACCAAAATGCATCACACTTTTCCATGGAGAAACATTGAGAAAGAGATGATCACCTACCTTAAAAGAAAGATCCTTCCTCCAGTTATCTGCATAACCTTTCAACCTAATTTAAGTTGTTCTTATGTGCTTCTGAATCAATTGACCTTTTCTTCCATCTCTTCTACCAATTCTGGTCCCATCAACTTCCTTTCACCTACTTCAACCCAAAAATCTAGAGTTCGATACCGCTTTCCGTATAATACTTCAAATAGTTCCATCTATATACTGGAATGAAAACAGTTATTATAAGAAAATTCATCCAAAGAAATATGTTGGTCCCAACTTCCCTCGTAATTCATTGAGAATGCACATAATATATCTTCCAATGTCTGAATTTTTCATTTTGACTGCCCATATGATTGTGGATGAAAAGTTATACTAAAATCTTATTTAGTACCCAATGACTTATGAAGGCCTTTCCAAAAGTTAGAAGTAAACCTAAGATCATGATCAGATACAATGGAGAGTGGAACTCCATGCAACCTAACTATGTATTTAACAAATAGACGAGAAATTTGATGTAGAGAAAAAGTATCACGAATAGGAAGTAAATGAGAAGATTTAGTCAATCGATAAACAATAACACTGATTTCATTACTACCTCGAGGTGTTCTTGGTAATCCCACAATGACGTCCATGGATATATTTTCCCATTTACACTCTGGAACCAGTAAAGGCTGAAGCATCCCTTTCAGTAACTTTCTCTCTTCTTTAACTTTTTAACAAGTCAATCACTTCACAGTAAAGTCAACATTATATTTTTTAATTCCATCCCACTAGTAATACCCCCAAAGATCACAATAAATCTTAGTACTGCTGGGATGAACTGAAAATAGAGAACTATGTGCTTCACATAATAACACTTTCTTCAACTGTGAATAAAAAGGCACACATAATATCTTCCCAAACCTCAAAACACAATCTCTATCAATGTTAAAATCAGGAAACTTACCCTTCTGAACCAACTCTACCTTTTTCTACAACTCACTGTCTTCCTTCTGTTCTTGATTAATTATGTCTGATAGAGATGATTTTACTAACACCTGAAACAAAATAGAGAAATTTCCTACACAAAAAAATTCTATGACAGATTTCATGAAATAATTAATCAAAGAATATTGTTCCAAACATAACATGGTTAATGTAGCATTACTTATCTAACTCAAAGCATCAACAAATTTATTTTCTTTTCCTGGATGGTAATGAATCTTGCAATCATTATCTGATATTAATTCCAATCATCTCCTCTATCACATGTTCAATTATTTTTGAGTAAATATATACTTCAATATTTTTTTTGGTCAGTATATATTTCAAATTTTACTCCATATAGATGATGCCTCCAAAATTTTAAAACAAAAACAACAGCAGCTAATTCCAAATCATGTGTAGGGTAATTTAACTCGTGAGGTTTCAACTGACGTGGAGTATAAGACATTAACTAATCATTCTACATTAGGACCAAACCATTCCCTTTCAACGAAGCATCACTGTAGATAAAAAATTCACCATCTCTAGAAGGTAGTTCTAAAACTAGAGCATTCACCAATCTTCTTTTCAATTCCTAAAAATAATCATCACATTATTTTGTCCAAATGAACATAACACCTTTTCGAGTTAACTTAGTTTTCGGACAAGATAAACATGAAAATTTTTCAACAAACCTACGGTAATAACCCGCTAAACAAATAAAACTACAGATCTCAGTTATATTTGTGGGTCTTGGCCATTCTTCAAAAACTTTTGTTTTGGAAGGATCAATAGTTATGCCATTTTTAAACAATGTGACCAAGGAATGAATTTTTTTTGTAACCAAAACTCACACTTGCTGAATTTCCCATATAGTTTTTTTTCTTTAAAGGTTTGAAATATAACCATTAAATGACTTCCATGTTGCCATTTACTTTTTGGATAAACCAAAATATCATCAATAAACACAACCACAAACATATCCAAGAACTCACAAAAAATTCTATTCATAAGATCCATGAATACAACAGGTGAATTTTTTAACCCAAAAGGAATAACTACAAATTCAAAATGGCCATATCTAGTAGGAAATGCGGTCTTCAAAATTTATTCTTCCTTTAATTTCAACAGATGGTACCCCGACCTCAAGTCGATCTTGGAAAAAAATTGAGCTCCCTAGAGCTGATAATACTTCATTCGATATGAGGAAAAGGATACTTGTTCTTAATAGTGATGTTATTCAATACTCTATAATCAATAAAAAGTATAATTGAACCATCTTTATTTTTAACAAAAAAAACAGGATCACCCCATGGGGATGTTCTAGGTCGAATGAAACCTTTATCTAATAACTCCTGAAATTGCTTCTTTAACTCTAAAAGTTCAATTTAAGCCATTTAATAAGTCAATAGTAAATTCAACTTCCCGATCAGGTATTATACTAGGAAACTCATTAGAAAAAACATCAAGATACTCATTTACCAATGGAACATCATTAATCTGAATAGTTCCTTTGTTTTCAATAATACATGCAAGGTAACATTCATTTCCATTTTTACTAGTTTCTCAGCTTCCTCATATGTTATCAAATGTAAGGGTTAGTTCTTGTACACAAACTGAAATTCATTCTAAAATGAAAACACATTAGCTCTATAGTTAATCTTAGCATAATAAATGGAAATCCAATCCATACCCAAAATAACATCAAACTCTACTAGAGAAAAAAAATAAGGTTTACAAGTAGATTATTTCCAAACACAAGTACATGAAGGTTATTATAATTTCTTTTTGTCTTAACATTTCTTCCTGATGTTTTTACCATATGTTTTGGATTCATATCTTGAGATGGAATTTCCAATTTACTAGAAAACTTCTCAGAAATGAAATAATGTGTAGACCCTGAATCAAACAACACATTGGCATAATATGAATAAACAAACAGTGTACATTATACAACTTCATTCGATGGACCAACATTTGCTGAAGTAGATGCCGAGGATTTCACCACCCATTTCTACTTGTAGTCTGACTGCTTTCCTTCGGTTGAGTTCTTCGTTGGACACTCATTTTTATAATGACCCATTTCATTACACTTAAAACATTTTACTGACTATAAATCAGATTTTGTCTTACCATTACCCTGATCTTTTCCAGTACAATTATGATCCTTATTCCCCATTTTACCACATCAGTAGCACTTACCAGAATTCAAAATACATTACCCATCATGCTTTTTACCACAATTTTCACAAACTATAAACTTTAGTTTCTTATCATCAAACTTTTTTGAAGAGTTCTTCCATTTAATATTCCACCTTAACCTCTTATTCTATTGTTTTTCAAAGAACAGAGGATCATTGGAAAACACCATTTCCCCCTTCTCCTCACATCGAAAAAGTTTTTCATAACTTTTTAAATCACGATAAGCTAAAGACCATCGATACTTTGGATTTAATCCTGAGTAAAAATGATTGATTTTACTATCATGATCTTTTAAAAAATTTGGAGCATACCTTGCCAGTCGAGGGAATTTTTCTTTATAAACAACCACTGAGTAATCCTCCCACCACAATTCTAGGAATTGTTTTTCTATCCTAAGACAAACCACCTTAGGAAAATATTTCTCAAGAAACACACCTTTGAGTTCATCAAAATAAAGTGCATCAATCTCCTCACTATCCCTAATATTTTCACCATCAACCATCACTGATCGGCTTCACCTTCAAAATGGTAAACATCAAGACTAACATTTTGATGTTCTAAAGACCCCATGAAATCAAAAATCTTTTCCAGTGCTTTAATCCACCCTTAAGCTAGCATAGGGTAAAATGATCCTAGGAATTATGGGGGATGATACCTCATGAAATTATCCACTACTCTTATGTTCCTTTGTGGTTGATCTGGCTGATCTAGTTCATGGATACCACCACCATTTATAGCCCGATTCAACAGTTATATCACTATAAAAAACTACTAAGTTCCGATTCCAACCATCTTAGGTTTATGATTTGGAAGGTTGTTTTCCTCTTGATGTGATCCCATAATAACGACCTTGTTTCCTCTGCCGAAAACCTTTATAAACATAGAAATATCTTAAGTAAAGAAACATGGTAATCTGAAAATTCTATATCATTTCAATATTAACATAAATTAATTTATGGATATTAATTTTACAATACCCTAAATCCTAATGTTCTCTAAACCGACCTCTGATACCAACTATAAGGCACGAACCATAAACAATACTTAATCTTGAATTAAGTTAATAATTCAAATTGAGTATCTTTTCAGGTTTAGAGTTTTAGAAAATTAGGCCATAACTATTGCATTAAATATCAAATATTACAAAGTATAAAATTCTACTCAGTATATATTTTTTCATAAAATAAAAACTCTTAAAGGAAAATTAGAATTATTTTCTAGATATAAATCTTCTGTAATTCTTCCTTTCTCTTTATCTACCTTAAATCCTATGAAAAACATTTAAAAAACCTGGTATAAGCATAAAAATATTAGTAAGGGTTATAAAATAAGGAACGAAAACATTACTCCACCAATACATAAAATCAATGAAATCATACTTTTTAATCTTTATCATACCACAAAAGATCATAAGATTTATGAATAATACATGGAAAACATAAATCATAAAGGTATCATGTGGCATTCATAACATACTTACATTATAGCTTTCACAGCTATGTAGGGAGTTACATTTGGAATACCCATCACAGTATATTCCCTAAATCTATTAGGAGAAACATTAACATTTACCTCTGTCACATTACCTAATGAATTGGAGAGAAATATCAGGCTCACCCTCCCAAGGTTTATCACATAACCACACGTATACGTAAATAATTCCCAATAACCATAAAAATTTCATAACACATAAAACAAACATAAAGGAAAGAAAACATTTCCATTTTTCAATCACAATATATCATTTCAAGATAATGAAATAATCAATCAATTCTCAAAACCATTTTCAATAAAAAATATGTAAAAATTGTATACGATATTTATTTTCCTTTTAAAAACACTAAAACTTATAGAGGAATCCAAATATTAAATAATTCTCACGGTAGCGGAAAAGCCATTGTCACTACATATGCTAAAAAGAAAAATTCCCTTTGTCATTTATTAAAACACTATGTATAAAAAGATTCCCTTTGAATTAAATGAAAATTGAAATGGGTTTATACACCATATAAAAGAAAGTCATTCATAAATCAAATTTTTTCTCAATGAAAGGATATTGATACGAAGTCCCTTACCTCATGTCTAACTTGACACGTTCGTTCTTTAATCTCCTGAATAATAAAATAAAATTAATTTCTACTTGATTCTGAACATTTTTCATGTTTTTTATTCCTTTTATATCACCTATTACCACATTATTAACATTAAATAATAATTTGAGTTAATAACGGTCGTTTTGTCGATATTTAGGTACTTGAGTCAAAAATGAACTTCTTATATTTACAAGTTGTCCATGTTGTCAAAAGTCCATTATTACAAAAATGATATCCATGATTTAGATATCATATATATCATATATATACATTATATATATATATATGTATTTATAATAGTACATAACATTTGGATATAAGAAATGAAATGCACTATTCATGGAGACGGTAAGTCATACGTACACATGAACGCTACTTTCATTTCTATTTTATATTTAATGGAATGAAAACATAATGATAAAAAGGTATATTATAATTTAAGTATAATATCATATATAACATAATTAAATACTTCCTTTAAACGTTCCATTTATGTAATGAATGAGTCATATCACTTTGAGGGGGTGGTAGTCTGCACTTCCTCAAATGAAATTATCGTATTTACCCATTATAGAAACCATAAAGGTTTTATATAGATAAAAAATAAAATAAATAATCCTAGAGGAAATATAAATATAATATATATATATATATATCACATATAAATATATTTCCATATTAATGTCCACCATTAGAGGCGGTAGGAGATAATTGAACACTCATCGTTTCGTGAGGCAGTAGTTCACCGTCCACAGAAACAGTATGTTTGTATCCATTAGATGAATGTGTGTGGAAGTGTAGTTTGAATAATCCTCATAACAACAAACTAGTATATTGAGGATATTTTTTTTGTTATAAAATAATAGAATATAGAGAGTTTAGGGGGTTGGATAAGGAAAATAAAAGAAAAGAACTTGAGAGAAGACGTTACCTTTAAATCATGTAACTCCCTTTGGTTTGAACCAAACGACTTTCTTGAATTGCCTACATCCTAGGGGAAGGATTTTAGGAGGAATATAGGGATGTTGGGAGATTAATTTGGCAGAGTTGTTATGATATAAGGGGTCTGAGAGGTGTGAGTAATGAGTTAGTGGTGGTGTCCTTTTATAAGAGGGAGGAAGGGATCTTTAAGAAAGTTTGAAAGTAATATTTTATTATAAAATTATTTTCAGTTTAAAAAGGTTTTAAACTTATTTAATTAAAATTTAAGGTTCATATAAGTCAAAATAAAATCATCCAATAATAATTGGACAGGTTTTGGATATTTTTTAATCCTTATTGTTTTTATTGAACCCTTTGTTAACTTATTTAACTTTTACCATGTCCTCTTATATATTCATACTATATGGTTAATATATTTACTATAAGATTAAAAGTGACACAAAATGGATCATTTATGACATTATTTACATTATATAATTTATTCAGATGAATATTATATTTTTAGTATAATTTTATCATTTAATTAAAATATTAATTGTTTTAAAAATTCATTTATTTCAATTTATAAATTATTCATATCAGGAATTTTAAAAAATCTATAACTACTCGATTATTTCTAAAAACCTTCAATAATTCAAAGATACCAAGTAATTATTACCCCTAAAATTCATGGATTGCATAAACAATTATAAAATAAATTTATTTTAATATTTGTAATATAATTTATTTGGATCCCTTATTAACAAAGCAATTACTACATCACTATTGTGTCAAAATTTAATTTATTATTTAATATCTAAAAATTATAAATAAAATACCATGATGTAGGAAATGGTTTTATATTTTAAATGAATATTTATTTTCGAATATATCACTTATATAACCCCATATAAAATTGTTTTACTATGTAATATATGTTTATGTAATTTTTGTCCTTACATTGAATTAATTAATATAAACTGTCATTATCACTCCCATGTGACTCCATTGGGTCCCAAAATCGACCCCAGGATTCCCATTGTCTGAAATATCTCATAAAATAGGGTTAGGAAAAGTGTAAGTGTAATTTAATATTATTATAATATTTTTACCCTTATTTACCAGATTTACCCTTAAACCATGATAAATAAAATATTAACTGAAGTAAATATTCATAATTTCTAAAAATAAAAGTTAATTATTTACACAATTTGGACCTCCTGATTCCAAATATTGAATCCATTTTTCCAAATTTAAAACACAAAAGTGGCATAAATTAATTTAAAATTTATTCTCATTATCAAAGTAAAAAAGCGTGTTTTTAAGAAATAATAACTATCAAAAGATTTCACTTTGTTTGTGCCCAATTTAAGAGTGAAATTATATAAAAATGAAAAAAACTGGATTAAATGGTAAAAATATAATCCAAATACACTTTAAAACCAATTAAAAGAACAATCTAACAATATAAATAATTTAGATTAAAAGGCAGTATTATTCACTATTCAATAAAAAATGAACATTATCAAGAAAAATACCAAATTTTTATCCAAAGTAAATTTTGAGGTCCCGATTGTAAAGAAGAATTTTATTTTGTAAAATAGATAATATAAAAGTGAAAAAACCATATTTAAAAATGTTTCTCCATTAAATGGCTGTAAAAAATCCTTTTAAAGAATATTAAAGTATTTCAGGCTTAAAATTTGATTCATTCACATTTTAAGAATCTAACATTTATTAGATAAATGTAAAAACATTTAAAAAACACGTGTAATCATATTTTATTTATTTATGTAAATTCCAATTAATACAATGCCTAGGAATTAACTACCATTTAAAATAAAAATATTATATTATTATTTTTTAGTATAACTTAACATTTTGTGCAATGTAAGATTTCAAAGAAACTCGTTGATGCATATCCGGTTTTCCATCGAACATAGCATCCCATTTAAAGTAAAATTAAAATTTAATTCAAAAATATTAATAAATATGAAAATTAAATATTCCTTATTTACCTGGGATGTTACAATATCTCCTGAGAGTGTTGAACTAAGAGTGCAGCAAGTCCTATTGTCATGCACCATTTCCCATTAGAGTCTAGCTTAAAACAATGTTTTCAGGTTTTAACCATAGATATATCTATTCCAGAGCTAACATTACTTTTTTTTATCCATAAAGGGATGTATTTTATTGATAAACCAATTAATCTATACTCAAAAAAAATTAGGGATTATTTTCTTATACTTAGTCTTATCCCTAAGGCTTTCACTAGAGTTTTTTTAATCCTAATCCAAAAAATAATTAAACCTATACTTTCATACCAACTATAAAAACCCTGGTTATTATTACACACTTAAACATGATTTATTACATAAAATTTCACTTAACACGACCTAGAAAATCAAGAGGTATAGTGTATTTTGGGTTTAGAAACATTACATGACAACTTAAGACATAAACCACAACATCTTTTTTGAAAAATCCTTTTACATGACCACAACATTATTTCATACATAGCATTGCATGGGATAATATAAGGACACACATAAGAAAAGGGTGATCTATAAATCCTAGGAAGGGATTAAAAAAGGAATTACATGAGGAATACAATAAATGTTAGGAAATAGTTATATCAATAGATTTTAAGAGAAACATGAACCTAAAGTCATGATATAGCATGATTATCATGACATGGAAATGTGGCAACAAGTTAAAACAATGCATCATTAACATAAAGGAATATGGTAAAACCCTATCCCAAAATAGTGGAAAATGTCTTTAAAGGAATCGGGTAAACCCCTGTCCCAACATGACGCATCATGATACTAAACATTACCCAATGCATTAGAGTGCTATCCGGTCGCACCCTACATGAACATTATAATCTCATTCTTAAGTGTTCTACATAGATCATATAACATGAATTAATTCAACATAATAATTTATTACAAGATAATGGATTTTTTAATACTTACATAGAAGTATATAATAAATAAATATATGTGCATACAGGTGAATACCCTTGATAGAGAAATGGACACGGTATTCACCAAAAAATGATTTGGCATTGAGAAAATCACAGGGCAATTTTGGCAGCATAAAATGGGCAGTAAGGGGTATATCATAATTTAGACATGAAATGGGAAATAAGGGGACAATGGAGAATAATATCACAATATATTAAATATAATTTGTGATGCATAATATAATATAAATGATTGAATGGAAAGAAGGAGAGAGAAATCTATTATAGAATTTCGGCATGGTAACAAGTGTACATGGGAGGGATTAATGAGAGTGAAAGGGGGATATCATCATTAAAAAATAATAAGGGAATTATGGGGAAGGTGATGAAACGTATCCCATAAATTTTAATTGATATATAAAAGTTTGTAACAATATAAGGAAACATGGACAAAAAATTAAAAAGGAAGGAAAGTGAGGATCCCTTACTTGCATGTGTGATCCCCAAGGATTGGGAGAGGCTTATTGGGAGCTTGGGGGAACCTTGGGAGGACTCTATGGGGTATCAGGTAGATGTTGGTTGATATAAAAATGGTTTTGGTGATGAGTAATGGTAGATTGGGTGGGTTTATATAGGAAAGGAGGGGGAATTTTTTATTATTTAGGTTTTGGACACTACACACTAAAATATTCAAAACCACAAACCAACCCATGTTTTTGGAAAATGGTTTATAGAAAAAATTAGTGGTATATATCATTTTATAAGTCTAATGAAAAAATAAATTAAAATATTTCCCTTTTTCAGGGGGAGGTGAGTCACACCCTCAAGGAAAATAATTTAAAAATTAAAAATATACTATACATTTTTGAGGATTCACTAAGGAATTATAAAATAAGTAAAATAAATAAAAAATCACATTATTTTAAAGTTAAAACATATATTAGGTTTAATATCCATTTTATGGGATTTATTACATCATTATTGGGTCATTATAATGTCATAAAACACACTATATATTTATATATATATTTTAAATGTTTACCCAAAAATTCGACTTTCTCAAAAAAAATTGAAAAATTCACCATTGGATAATTTTGACATAATGATTCAAAAAATAATATTCATTTTATATAAATAATTTTCTAAATATATTGTTTTTTACATTTAAAATGATAATCGACATTTATTGAAAATTGAGGGGTTTTGGCAAAATCAGTTTTTAATCCTTAATAACAATTACATTTGACTTCATAAAAATTATGTATTCAATTATTGTTAATAAAATTAATTTGATAATAATATTTTATTACAATATTAAATATTTCAAAAAATATTTAATTCTTTAAAATAAATTCTTTTAAATCACACTTTCTGTTTTATCCTATAAAAATACAACTCTTATAAAACTAATTACCTAATAATTTGCATATAAGGAACTGATATAATCATAATTTATAATATTGTTTTATAATATTATTAATAAAAACCATATTTTAATACAATAATGTATATATTTCTCAAAAGTATAATTTTTACCCGAAAAATCAATTTATCAAATTCATCATTTTTTTATGAAATAAAATTCCCATAAAATAATTGATGGAATACGACTTTTATTTATAAAAGGGATTAAACAGTAAGTAACTAATACCTTATTACATAACCCCTTATAACACCCACATATGGCATAAGGATATGGTGTACGATGATGACATACTCTTGGGGAGACTAAGATAACATCTCTCTTGTGGTAATCTCTATTAAATTAAAATTCTCCCATAGTCAAATCCATTCAAGCTTAAATTATTTATTCTTAGCTTTAGATTGGTCAAGAGTGAAGCCCAGTGATGATACCGCCGTTATGAGATCCGAAAAATGTGCTTCGTACGGCCCATGTCTATTGAATGAGGTCATCCTCTCATTTTTCTATGTCGAAATGATTTGTTAAAACCTTATATTTATATCCATTGTGTGATCACTATTAAACAACTATATTATCAAAGGTAATGATACATAATGGTAATTTAAACCCAATAATAAAAAATTCAATTTTTTTCTATATCCCTAATAAATTAAAAGAAAGGTAATTTTATTCATAAAAGTTCTGGTCGTTACAGTAGAAGTTATGATGGCTAGATGATATACCTATTTGTTTGCATAATTTTAAGTGGTAGGGGAGATAACCCTCTTATGTCCCACATGAATGAAAATTATTAAGACACTTCAAGATATGTATATATTCTTGAGAATGAATCAGCTTATCCATTCTCTGATGGAGGAACATGAGTCACCTTCAGTTGGGAAGGGAACTGGGACATTAGTTGTTTAGTACACTACAACAGGTTCACAAATTCTTTCTTTCCAATGACATAGTCAACATTGACAAACATGATTATTATTCTAAATCCCCCTTCACATGAACATGTGGGAATTCCAATCTCAATGTACAAATTTATACTAATGATAGGGGCCCGATTCTCTACCTCATTATTAGTGAAGCCTTCCAATAATAGGAATGAGTATAGAAAGATGGTCTATATAGGAGTAATGAGGATGATCCCCAGGCCCACCCTTTTGATTTTGTGGTCATTGAGCCTTCCATAAGTCAGAATCAAGGAGGAAACACCAAAATTAATCTACCAATATGGATTAGTCTGATCCATAGAGAGTGTGAATTTCTCTGGGAAATCAACTTCCAAGGGAAGCTCCTCCGGAGTCATCTGTGCATTGAATAAATTTTCTAGTGCTTGGCCCTTGAATTATTTATATTAGAAAAACATGATATTGAATTTGTAGATTATTACCACTCAGTTTACCAATAACCCATTTAACATGAGGTGGTTGATAATGTACTGATATGGGTCAACACAGGACACCAGTTGTATCTTGTAGTTTTGCAAGTAACGTTGCAACTTCTACAATACAAATAATTTTACAAGGTAAATTTTCTCGATGGGGGAGTGTCAGGTATCCATGACAAGGACCATGCGACTAAGATAATATAGTCAATTATCCATACCCTCATTGTTGTTATGAGATAATATGGAACCAAGGAACCATTACAGTGTAGTCAGATAAAGTACTAAATACTTTCTTAGGATAGGTGGAATCATGATTTGTTGTTACAAAAGATACTGATTAATTACATTGAAGGATGTCTAGCTGTAAATACCCAAATCTATCAATCAAATATATAACTATTTTTAGATAAATATTTATTACATTACATAAACATATTCTTGAGGATCATAAAGGTATAATACCTTTGGAAATGTGGAGACATGAATAATTTTTCCATAAGTGAGCTACTACATCTCTACTGTGATCCTATTATTATCACCCTTATTAGAAATAGTATACCTAATACCATTCATAATAACAATGGGGTAAACAAAACATAAGTAAGGGTTATATAAGATTCTTAATAATGGTGAAAATGGATATATCAATATATTATGAGTATAAGTGTACAATAACAAGATAATAAAAATTGGAAACCATAACCTGCATATCATAGATCATAAAGATGAGTCAGGGCATAAATATTGGTAGTTCATAAGACATGAATCATAATATAATAAAAGAACATGAACTATGAGATAATAACAATGGATAAGACATTTATTTGTGGCATACACTTAATAATAGAAAATAATTTCCTTAGTAGTTAAAGGATCATTTCCAAGACTATCATAGAGGATTGGGTAGACTCCCCAAACCAACATAATAGTCATGTTCACTCCCAAGACTATCATTCTGGAAAGAGTTACTTATTGAACTATGTTCACTCCCCATTCTAGTCCTATTTATATCATGATATATCAGTATTTACATAATTTATTGTAGGGATATATTGGTCCCACACATCACATAATGAAAATCATACATATGTGTGACATAATGTAACATCTCATCACCTGATTTTAGGTATTTTCCTTATATTTTATTATTTTCATATTGAATTGGATGCATCATGGGACTCTTAGGTATGGAGATATTTTCTAATAAAAATTTAACTAATGTTTGGGGATGGATGCTTTTTTTAATTATTGGAGTCTAGGCATAATCTTGTAATCTATTTTTGGGGTTCTCCCTGAGTTTGGAGAACATCTGAGTTGGGTTGGTTTTTTTTGAAAGAATCAAGATTTATGAAATTTTATGGGAGATTAGATGACATTAAAAGAGGTTATACGACATATAATTGGTAATTAGACACAATTCATATAAAATGTAAAAAATGTCAATGGATTACACATCATGCAATAATTACACAATGTGTAAGGTTAAAAGACTAGTTTTTAATAAGTAGTAGATTGGTTTTTTGGCATTTGTGATCCCTCTGGATTAAACAGTGTATAAATGGATTAAATTAATGTAAGAGTCATTAATGGGGATTTTAGGGATCTTCATAGGTTTAATCATATTTTATTCTTCTATATCCATCCTTACTCTTGACCTAGACCCTCCTCCGATGATTTTGGGAGTCTCCATTTGATCAAGATTAATTCATTCGGCAATTGTTCTCTATTGCAGTTGGATTTTGTCTCTCCAGGTGAGTAATAATTTCCAATTATTTATTACCATTTATCATGGTATCACTGTTACATTCCAATATTTGTTTTTTTGATCACTGGTTGTGCTTCCTCTTGTTTACTACTAGATCCATTATGTGATCTTATTCTGAGAGCCAATTCTTGTTTGTTATGATATAGTGGGTGTGAATTATTGAGGTATGTGTCGTTTCCTCTTCTTTAAAAACCCTTTTTAACTGGATCAATTCTAAAATGTGTATATTTATTATAAGGACTCTTTTGTTGTTTTTATGTTCTTCTTTTCAGTGCATACCATGGTGGCATGTGCGACCCATGTTTTGAGGCAGGTGGTTCCATCTAAATCCTATGTTGGTATATTTAATTGATCCTATTTTTGATAAATTTTATTATTAAGTTAAATGGAATGATATAACTAAATTATTTTGTGTGTGCAGAAATGTGGTTTTTTGATAAAAAATGTGTTTCCCCTAGTTTTGGAAAATGGAAATGGATTTTTAGAGAATCGGTAAATGGTTTTTATGAAAGGGGTTTTAAAATAATGGTTTGAAAAAAATGGAATGATTAATTGGTTTCAAAAATAGATAACATTAGAATCCTTGGTTACTTAGGTGGAAGGTATAGTAATAGGGATCATCCACTATTAGGGGGTTTTCTCATGGTGATTTCCTTTACTCTTTAGACCTATTGTTCTAGGGAATTGTTAGAACTATTGAGGGGTTCACTTGCTGGGGCGTTCCTCTTATCTATATACTTGATAAATATGTCTATTTTATTGATTAGTACATTATTTTTTATGTTAATAGAAAGTGTAGTATCTATCCTGAACTAGTGTGATCCCTGGAGTGATGTTACCTATGCTTCTTCTTTTTAGAATTCACTATTGTGTTATACTACCATAAATTTTATATGATATGTGATAAATAATTTTTTTGACATGAATTATCTTCTATGATATATGGTTAGAAAATTATTTCAAACTAATTTACCTTCTTTATTTGAAAACGTGATAAAATGGTAAATTACAATGCTTTTCCAGGCTTTTGATATAAATTTTTTTAAATGAATATGATTCCTTGTTTTCTCAAAAATTGAGTATGCTTGGTTTATTATTTCAATGACTTGATATGGAAAACCCAAGTATGAACCTACTGATCCTGTTAGATCACACACTATATACCCCTTTAGGGGTGAATAGACCAAGTTATATATTATGATGCATAGAAAGGAAAGGCATCATTGTGAGGTGTAATGGTTTTTAGTCAACTGATTTGGGTAGCTAGTGGAGAGATGGTGGGATTCTACCCACGCTATAACACATAGTAGTTGGTTTATCCAATTTTGGTAGTCCTTTTTTATTATACCTATACTTGGGTATTGTTTCTTATCTTGGGTGGATTAGGTTCTACTATATGTTTTCTTCTATTAAATTTATCTATATGTTTGGATATTACCTTCTGTTGTGTGTATATATATTCCATGTGGTTTTTGCTTCAGGTTAGGAGAAATCATTCCCTCGGGTTATTATTTAATGCCAGAGTGCTAGTCACCAGCCCATGGGGATCATGTATTCCCTTCGATTATATGGAAGATTAGATCAGGTACTTGTTTAATAGGTGTTGACACCATGAAGTTTGATTCATGCACTTCCTTGCAAAATTAAAGATATGATTCTCACATAGAAAAAAAATGTCAAGTATGAGTAAAGATGTTTTCACCATTAAGAAAGAAGATGCAAGATGGATTTATATGTGCCAAAATACTACTCCATACTTGTGGATAAGTGGAATGATTCACCCATCCAAGAGTAGGCAATGGGTTTCCAAGATCGATGATAAAAAGGTGTCAACACATTAAATTTAATATCAGAGTATCATATGAGAATAAATGGTCTATTTACCACCTAAATAAGTGTATATCTCTTCAATACCTTATATTTAACTAGTCAGAGAGCCCAAACGGACTTACAGATCAAAAGTTATGGAACTTGGAAGATAGATAATTTCATAAAGGGACCTACACGAAGGACCTACGCGGAAAACCTACCTAGAGGACCTATGTGAAAAAATAAATTCTATACCCCTACGCGGAATACCTACATGGAGGACCTATTTAGATGACCTATGCGGAAAACGTCCCTTCGACCAATTCCCCTCCATGCCTATAAATGGAACCCTTGGGCTCTCCATTTCAAAGGCGAAAAAAGTTGGAAGAAGTCCCAAAGCTCCCGATGCGTAGCTATTTCACCAAGATCCACAAAATTTTATTAGGTAGCTCTCTAAAACATTATATAATGGAGAATTAAATAGGGAAATTTTATTTAAAGTCCCATTATAGTCTTTAACACATGGATTTGGGCGGAGCACCTGTGCACTGCACCTGCGCGACGCCCATACACGATGCCCTTGTATGGAGCACCTGCGCGCCACACCTATGAGTACCTTGATTAAATACACTCAATGATTTGAGACACTCCATCACACGAAATTAATTTTATTGAGTTGACTTATTTCTCTTGGTTCCATTCACATGTTACAAGTTTGGACTCTCCTTATGGATTCCTTGAGTACCTTGAGTCAATACACTCCTCAATAAACTCCTACAACCTCATCTTCTGACTCCTATTATAGGTTTCAAATGGTAATCCTCCTTAGGAGTAATCCACAATAAATTCCCAAATGGGCATCCTCCTTAGGAGTAATCCCCAAACAATATCAAGAGGGAAGCCATCATGGTGTAACCCCGTAACCTTTCAAGTATGAGGTTGCAATATTACTCCTCTCTGCTTCCTTCACCGTCACTCCTTCTTTTCATTGGAACCTTTTCCAATGTAAATTGAAGAGAGGGAAGGATCTTAACCTCTCCCTCTTCCACCATCACTACTGTAGGCGCATCCACTAGCGGAGGAGGAGAAGTGTGAGTGCCTTTGTTGAATCTTTGACATCCTCTTGTTTCTGAAATCGAGTATGAATCATGTGGGATTAAATATTTGTTATGGAAACAATATTGGCACAAGAAAATGAACTATGAGAAATATGATTCCCAACATAACTGGGATATTTAGGAAACCTGTTCAGGGCCCAATCTCATTGGATATCCTCGTTAGGAATCCAACCTTAATTATATTAATCTGGGCATCTTCCTTTGGAGTAAGTCCCAAATTAAACCCCCAAATCACCCAGACATCCTTTTAAGGAAGTAATCCAAAAATAATTTCTCTTAAATTACTATACTCTCCTATGAGACTTATCAAACTATGCGGGTTTTGATTCCCATCCGAATGGGATATGTAGGAAGCCTCCTTGAGGCTCAAACCCAACACTTCAAATAAACCTTGTTCTCCTTGGTCCATATACCTAACATGGTATAACATTACTTGGAGACCCATATCATTTTCACGTTCCTTGGTATGCTTTGGTATGATTCCCACACCATACTTTGACTATGTACCTTTCACTTAGATGTCCTTACCACATGAAATTAAACTGTACAGCTAGGTCCTTATCAAATGACCTTAAAAGGTACGATATGTTCCATTAAGAGGCACTAAAATATGAGGGTTCTGATTGCATTCACAAGGATACGTAGGTAGCCTATTTTATGGGTATGATCCCAATATCAAAACTAACATTTGTCTCCTTGGATGATAATAAGTTTCAGAGCACCCCACTAAGTGTCTTAAAAACAAGTATCATAATAATGATGATTAAAAGAATATCTAAATAGTATATGAGAATATACCATTGATGGCGAACCTCGAATACATACAGATGATTCTAAATTTTACACATATTGATAATTGATTGCAAATTTCAAGGGAAATTTATGTTATACTTGGTAAATTAATAAGGATTAATGAAGATATCTTAAATTTATATAGAGAGTCCTAAAGTAGACAATAATTCCCCAAAAAAGGGTGTTAGGAGTCCGACCTCCCATCCTCTCAACCAATGCACATTCTTATGTATCGTAAAGATCAAAATTAATTAACTCCAGCCTTTGGAAAGCATGCCCCTTTTGAATAAAGAAATTTTGGAAGTTTCTAGTTCCATGAATAAATCCAATGGAAACCCCCTGAAAACAGTGATTTTTAAAACAAGAACACAAATTTCAAATAACTATGAAACAATAAGGTATTCATGTCGATTGATTATAGTTTAGTATTAGATCCATCTATTCTTTAGTTTTGGTCCTTGTATTGGGATGGTTTATAGACTAGAGATAGAATTTTTGGGAGTTTAAAGGTAGATTGAGGGATGTGCCGAGCCATATCTTATTGTGATGAGACTAACATTATGATGGGATGTTGGGATATGTGTATCCTATTTTTATCTTTTATTTTAATATTAGTTTTTACTTAATGGTTTTCTGGTCTAAAATGGGATTATTCTTTGTCCGATCATTTCTTTTGTTACGCTGTGTAGAGGTTTTCCTCAGAGATGTGTTCCACGAGTTCTTCAAAAGTGTGACGTTAACTCTCCCCATGAAATACTCTCCTAAATAAAAACATTATCAAGGCTATCATAAATCTTTTTTGTTGACTATAATGTTCCAAAAGTTCGAAACGTACCTGTTGTGGTACACCCAAGATCCATATGAGAAAGAGATCAATCATGGGATTTATTGCATGAGAATCCATCTTCCTTTAAATGTATGAATGAACCTTATGATGTGATGTAATGAAATGTAAATATTGATCAGATATTTGACTTCCATGATACACCTGAGGGTGCCAATGTAAAGTGTGTAAAATTAGGACTTGAGTGCCCTAACAAGAATTTGTGGGATTCCATGGTATAGGATGATAGGCATGTGATATTGGACTGGAAGTGTTTCAATACTCTATTCTTCTAGAAATTTTTTTCTAGAGTCACGGATGATGGTGAAGTATCTAAAGTTACACTCTTTTTTCCTAATCACTTTACTGAGATGGTTCATTTTTCACTAGAGGATGTAAACAATGAATAACTAATAGCTCAGATGTACCAGTAGGGTTTGCGAACAAATATCAGATTGTAGTTATTTATGCAAAATATTTTGACCTATATAGAGGCAATAGAAAGGGATATGTTGATAGAAATAAATATGGTTGGAAAGGTTAGTTACTCTTACCAATCTCTTCCCCCTCGTGAAATATTTATTGGTACTATAGGTAAGAAAATGGAGTAGAAAGATCATTGTAGGAGAATTGGAGGTAGTTCTTAGTAGCATGCCTCTTTTCACTACTAGTTGCATCTATTTGTGTGCCTATGAATATCTATCAGTGTGAAAATTTCAGACATAAATGACATTCTTGTTGTTCACTTTCTAAGATGTGTAAAATTTGTGGACATTATGGAATTTATAATTCTTCTATCAGGATATCTGTAACCCGCTATATGGTCAAGGATATTCGACTCCAAAGGCTATTACAGTGCATTCATATGATTCGATGAATATAGGGCTCTAGCCACAAACTATAAGAGTGCAACACCTTCTGTGGTAGATTAGTTTTTTGAATAGGTAGAAATGGGTCCATCGATAATGATAGGTAACATATTTATTGAATCCTGTATAGATATGTATTTATTTGAAACTAGTTCTTTCCAATCATTTATATCTGTCTATTTTTTTTGATATTCATGACTTTACTACAGATCTCATGCTCTTTGTTATGGATTTAACAACACTGCTTGGGAAGATGAAAGAGAAGGGGTTTCAATGTCCATATTGTGTGCTATTAGTAACTGATATGGAGTTAGTCTAGGATTTTATTTTTCTTGATCTAAATTTGTTTGATGTCATAATTGGGACGAATGAGATTATTTATCATCATGTACAATTTTATTGTTATCATATATATGTCTAGTTTCTGGTGGATGATGGGAGATCAATATTTTTTCAGGGAGAGTGGGATATTTTTAGTCATACAAGACCTTCCCATCCAGATCCCAGATGTTTTTTTTTCTATTATAGCATTTGTACCCAATGATGTCTCTGCTATTTGTGATCTTCTCATTTTTTTGATATTTTCATGATGTTTTCCCATAATTTTATTTGGGATTCCTCTAGATAAAAAAGTTGATATTAAAATTGACTTGGGGCCAAGGATTCAACTGATATCAACACCTTGTTATAGTATGGAACCATCACAGATGAAAGATCTCATGTTTCAGTTGGATGACCTAGTGGAAAAGGAAGGTTTTCACCCATGTGTTCCATCCTCTTCATCCCGGATGGTTTTTCTATCAAAAAAGATGGTTCAATCTGATTATTCATGGACTATTGGATGTATAACCTGGTAATGGTTAAGAAGTAGTACCATTTTCCTCATTTAGATGATCACTTTGATCAATTAATGGTGGAAAATAAGTTTTTAAATATTGATCTTCAATCAGGTTATCATGAGCTCAGAGTTCAAGAGTGTGATATATCGATGATAGATTTCAAGATTAGGTATGGCCATTATGAATATTTTGAGATTCCATTAGGTATAACTAACACTATTATAGTTTTTATGAATTTTATGAATCAAATTTTTCATTATTATCTAGACACTTAGTGTTATTGTTTGTAGATGATATTTTGGTTTAATCAAGATTCAAGAATGAGAATGAGCACCATATGATTTTGGTTGTTGAAATCCATATGAGTCACCATTTTTATGGAATGATTTCAAAAATGAAATTCTAGAATCAATAAGTGAAATTCATAGGGCACATGATTTCTGAGCTTGGCTTATCATTTGATCTTGAGAAATTAAAGGTTGTTTTTTCATGGGAAGAACTACAAAATGTATTTTAAATTTGGATCTTCCTAGGTCTTACTGGATAACATTGATGGTTCATGAATGGTTTATGGATGTTGAATTCAAATTTGACAAATTTTAATAGTAACTGGGTGAAATTAAAAAGGGATTCTATATGCCAGGCTTCTTCTGATGAGATGAAAATACATCTAACATCAGCTCATATAATAATATTACTTGATTCTAGTAAGGGGTATATGGGTTTCTAGGATTCTTCTAGGGATATTTTGGGTTATATTCTCATACAAGATGATCACGTGGTGTCTTTAAGCTCTCATCATCTTTGACCACAAGAGAAGAATTAACCCACTTATGATTTACAACTTTCCATAGCTATGCATCCACTTATGTTTTGGTGGAATTATCCTTTGGGAAATAGTTCAAAGTTTTTTATATCCATATGAGTTTGAGATATATATTTTTGAATAAGGAATTGAATATTAGAAATAAGTGATTGATTGAATACCACAAGACATTTGAATTTGATAATTCTTACACCCAAGGTAAGGGGAATTTCATTGAAGACACTCTTAGAAGGAAGGTTCTATAAAAATATCATTTGGAATCAAAGTATGAGTGGAACCTTATAAAGATTTTGGCTTAGTTTGATATGGAATTTTAGGATAATGTTTCATGAATGGTTTTGAATAGTGTTTAGTTATGACCATATCTCTTTGAGTATGATCTATAGAGTCTAAAGTAGGATTTTGAGATCATAGGAATTTGAGAAACCCTATATAATGGGTAGACAATTTTAGCATGGTCCCTCTATTCAGATATGATCCATAGTCTGGGGGATCAGTTTTTTGGCCTAGAATATGTGTGGATCTCTGTGATCTCTTATTTTCATATTTATTCATGGTACATTCATCTAAGCACTAATATTATGTATTATGACATGATATAGAGAATCTGGTGGCTGGGTATGAAGAGTGATGCTACCGATTATGTGTCAGGCTGCTACACATGCTAAAAAATTAAGGAAGAGAATATTAAATCTTCTAGTTTTCTCCAGCCTCTTCCAATACAAGTTCAGAAATGGGATGATCTATCCACATATTTCTTTGGTAGATTACTAGGGAATTCCAGAGGGAGTAATTATATCCACTTGGTTATTGATTTATTGTAAAATCCCCTCATTTAACTCCAATCAAAGACACCACAAAGGTTGAATATTTGGGTAAGATGTATGCATATGATGTTGTGAGGTTCAATGGAGTTATTCCAGCCATTATTTCATACAAGGATCCTAGGTTTACTTTTAGGTTTTGGATAAGTCTTAAAGAGGTGATGGAGACTCAAGTCAGGTTGAGTACAACTTATCATAATAGGATAGATGGTCAGATGGAGCATGCCACTCATATTCGAAAGGATACGCTTCTTTCTTGTGTCTTGGATTTATGTGAATTTTTAGATAGCCATCTGGGACTAGATTGATGTTATATATAACTATAATTATCAGTATTAAATTATAATGGATCATTTTAAGGATTTTTATGGCATTCTATTCTAATCACCTACTTATTGGGAAGAGTTGGGAAAAGATTATTTAGTGGGATGGAGTTTGGTTCATGAGACATATATAAAGAATCAGAATATATGTCAGTATATAGTTACAAATTAGATTTTAATGAAATTTTATGCATATAAATGAAATAATAATTATTATTTTTCTATAGGTGACAGGGTTTTCTTGAAAGTTTCCCCTTGGTTAGGTCACCGTCAGTTTATAAAATAGGGAATACTGGCTCTAAGATATATCAGACCATTCGAGGTCATTGAGAAGTTTGTAAAGGTTTCATATTGGTTGGAATTTCTGGCTTAGTTGATAGGAATTCATGATATCTTTAACATATCACAAATTAATAAATACAATCCTGACCCCCCTCACATTATGATTTGGGAAGAGATTGAGTTAGAGATATATTTTTCTATTATTGAGAAGGTAGTTGATATTTCTGACTCTCAGGTGAAAGTATTGCATAGGATATCTATTTCATTGGTCAGAGTGTTATTGTGGCACATATCATATTCAAATGAGAATTGGTAGAATGAGTTATTGATGAGGGAGTAGTGTATTTAACTCTTTACTATTATTTATTCTTGAACACGACTTCCTAGGGATGAAAATTATTATGGTGGGGAGTTTGTTACATCATATTACTACTCTCAGGTATTTTCCTTCTATTTTCGTATTTTCAATTTAAATTGGGAATTTATTGGGAATCCCTAGGATGGATAAAATTATCTAACAAAAATGACATAATTTTTTAAGTAGAATGTTTTTTGAATTAATAGATTCTATGTGTCAATGTGTAACCTCTTTATTGGGTTATCCCTAAGATTAGAGAATGAAAACGATGGTTTGGATTTTTTTATGTAAGAATCAGGTGTTTCTTCTTTGTGATGGATGATTAAACAGAGTGTAAAGGGGTAACATGATGTTTATTTTCTCACCAGACACAAGTCATGAACTCTGTATACATTGTGAAAGGAGTATATTTTGTGTAATTGTTACACGATGTGTACTATTAAAATATCGATTTTTAATATAAAGGAAATGTTGTTCTTTAGTTTATATAACCCTCATTTATTACACAGTGTCTAAATATATTACACACCATTTAAGTGTCACAAAAAGTGATTTTAGGGAACCTCATCAGTTGAATCTTATTTCATTATTCCATAACCATCCTTTCTATGGACCTAGATCCCCTTTATGGTGATTTTGGGACTCTCTATTCATTCTGGATTGATTTGACTAGTGATTGATCACCATCGAAGTTGTATTGCATTTTTTAGGGTGAGTAATAATATATTCTTCATTTCCTTTTATCACAATTGGGCCATTGCATTGTGATTTCTGGTTTGTTGATCTATGGTGATGGTTCATCATTATTACTTCTAGATCTGTTGTGTGGTCTCATTCCAAGGGAAATTTATATTTTTTTTATGGTTTGTCAAGTGTGCATTCTTGAGGTATGATTCATTTACTATACCCCATAAACCCTTTTATTTATATATCACAATTCTATTATGTATAGATTTGTTCTATAGCCTCTGCTATCATTTTATTATTCTTCCTGTTGGTGGATACCATTGTGGGAATGCGTAACCCAAGTCTTTAGGAAGTTGGATTAATCTCTATCTGATATAGTTGAAATGAATTGCTCATGATTTTGATAAATTTTTTTATAAAATAAAATGGCATGATATGTCTAATTTATTTGTGTGTTTGGAAATGGGTTTTTTAAGAAATATGGTTTTCACCTGGTTTTGGTAAATGGATAGGGTTTCTCAAATAATTGTGAACTAGTTTTTATGAAATGGGTTTTCAAATTATGGTCTGATTAAAACGAATTAATGATTTGTTTTGGTAAATATAATATATGGTAAGCCTTTATTAAATAGGTGGAAGGTATAATAATTTGTATCATCCACTATTAGGGGGTTTTCTCAGGGGTCTTTCCTCTTCTCTATATTATTGTTGTTCTAGGATCTTGTTAGACTTAATAGGTGTTTTGCTTGTGTTTTTTTCCTATTATCTCTAGACTCGATTCATATGAATATTTTATTGATGCCTACATGATTATATATGTTAGGTACGAGTGTCCTATCTATCCCGACCTAGTGGGATCACTGGTGTGATGTTACCTATGATTATACTTTTTGATTGTACTATTTTGTTGTATTTTCATTGATTTGATATGATATGTGATACATGATTTATTTTTACATGTTATATCTGTTGTGATATATGGTTATGAAATTATTTGAAACTTATTTACATACTTTATTTGGAAATGTGGAAAATGGGAAATTAAAATATTTTGCAATGATTTTTATTTAAAAAAATTTAAACTATTATCATGCCTTGTTTTCTTTAAAACTAATCATGCTTAGATTATTTTTTAGATAATTGATATGAAAATCCTATGTGGGACCCTTTTGAGCCTCTTAGCTCACACCCTGTGTACCCCTTTGTTGATTCATAAACCTAGTTAAGTATTTTGATATAGGGAAAGGAAATGCACCACTTTGAGGTAGAGAGGCTTTCGGTAAGATGAGTTAGGTAGATAGTAGTGAAATGGTGGGTGTCTTCCCATGATATCACATAGAGTAGTGGGTTTATCCTATTTTGGTAGTCCTTTATAGTTGGACCTTCACTTTGAGATTGTTTCTTCTCTTGAGATTTTTGTTTTCATGTTTAATGCTATTGAATATATCTATATATTCTATTATTTACTTATATTGTGTGTATATATATTCCATGTTGTTTTCACATCATTTTGGGAATTTTTTTCCCTCTATTGGTTTTTTGATTCTTGGATTCTATTTACCATCCTATTGGGAACGAGAACGCCCTTCGTGTATGTGGCAGATTGGGTCAGGTACTAATTTGATAGGGTATTAGAGTTGGCCCATTATAGACAAGATCATAAGAAAATCATCATATTAGAACCCATGAAATGTAATGGTATTCATAAAAATTCCCTCTTAACATAACCTATGGAATATAAACTGGTTTCATAATCATTTCATCATTTCATCAATGCATAACCGATGAAAAAAGAATTATATTTCACAATCATTTTATCATACTATAACTTGTTGAAGAGAAATGAGTTTCACAAACATATTATCATAATAAAAAAAATAATTAGTGAAATAATTACAATGGTATCCATGGGTTGTATCCATAGTAAATCATAAGTAACATCAAAATATTTCATCTTTGAAGTAAATTTATTTGAAATAGAAATCACTTGGAATGTATCTAGAGGTAAATATCATTTCTTTAAAAAATCAATTTTTTACAGTTAAAAATTCATAAAATATTATAGAAAAAATTTTATTTGAATGCTTCTTTTTAAAAATATAATTTAATATTTAAATAAAATAAAATTGATTATGTTGGAAAATTTACATTCACTCCATACACATTAAATTGACGATTCCTTTATATTGTATTTTGGTAAAATTAAAACATGTCTTGTTTTGAAAATGAATTGAAGATTACTATAAATTTTTTTTAAAAAAATTAAAAATGGGTAAAAATTTATTTAATAAATCATTTTTATAATGGTAATTTTTTTTAGAAAACACGGTTTTGGATGTAAAGGTGTTTTTGACTGAGAGAAATAAAGACGATTTTTCTTAAAAGTAGTTTTGTGAACTACTGATTATGAAATGAGAGGAAAATAAAGAGAAAAATGTATTATATAGATATAACTAGAGGATAATAAAATAATATATCATATTGAGAGATAGATCATAATATTTCCTCATGGGAAGCATAATCTTGAGAAATCCTAAAAAATGATGTTATTGTAATATAAAACCCTTACAACTTTGGTAAATTGGAATTATAATCCCAATGAAAGAATAACATTAAATGAAACTAAAAATATCATTAGAATTAATAAATTAATTATATTAAATTTAAAAGGTTCTATATATACACCTCAAAAAATAATATTGGTTAATAACATAACCTATGTATTAATGAATTCAAATTGAGAAATAATATCTTACCATAAGTCTTGAATTACTTCATACACATTTAAGCATCCTATATAATAAATATATGATTATAATAAACCTATTAAATTAACATTAATATATATATATATATATATATATATATCATACAATATGTGATTTAAATATGACCTTTTAAAACCTATTTATTAAAAATTCCATGGTAAAGTCATGTTTCGGGCAATAACTACTTTGTATTTTTGAATGTTTTGATTTGTTATTTTTTTTATCCTATTAAAATGATCAGGTTTATATAATATCCATAATTTTTACCATGAAATATATTTTTTATATACTTATCATATATTTATTTAGATTAATATATAAAATTTTTGTGATATAAAATTAAAAACACTGTTCACGGAGATGGTTGGTTGTTCATATGCATGAATATTGTGTCCATTTTCATGCTGAATTGAAATAAAGAAAGGTAAGTATTATAATATTTTTTTTAAAAAAATATCATTTTTATTTTAAATATATCACATATTTTCAATAAATCCATCTTTATTCATATCCATGTAAAGTGTGAATGAATCACATCACTTCACAAGGCGGTAGTCAGTCGTGCATATGAGCAACATTATAGTATTCCCAAAAATGGAAATTAAGGAGTTATGTGTGATATAACAATTCCATAAGTATAATAATATCATTAATACCATATATAAACATTTAATCCATCGTTATATCCCATAATGAGAGGTGGTGATGGAAAATTAATAACATCGGTTTGTGAGGAGGTAGTCTATCATAGGCACGAATGCAGATTTTGTATATCATTTGATGGAAGTGAAAATGTTTGTAGGCCATTAAAATAATATAAGAACATATAGTAATATGGAATATAATTATATTATCTTATCAGTAAGGTTTATTTTAATTTAAGGAGGTGGAAGAAGAAACAAAATAAAAGTGCTCGTTGAAGAATATGACCTTTTCTTCAGGTAACCTCCATTGGATGACACCAATATCCTCCTAAGATGGATTTAGTATCAGAATAAGTCCTATAAAATTTTATTACTTATTAAGTAATATATTTGGGGAGGTATTGACTGAATCAAATAGTTTTTGAATTGTGAAGATGACAGAAGAAGGGGTGGCCTTTTATAAGTGAGGTGAGTGGCATACATTTAATTTTTGGAATGAAAAAGGTTTTCCCACATTTGAAAAAATCATCAAGGAAAAAAATGGACCATTATCAATACTTAGACATCATAATTTCTATATATTACCATAAAATGGGTGTATTAAAAGTTATTGGTCATTTTAACACATATCTTTTTAGTTTAACTCCACTTAGCAGACCCATTTTACCTTAACCACGATAAATAATTCTTTACTGTATTTACTATTAATTATTGAAAAATATTATGATGAAAATATAAGATAATATAAATATACTATTACTGAAAAAAATCCATTTTTCTAAATTCCATTCAAAAAAGTGGAAAATTTCAAATAAAATTAAACCCGCAGATGCGGGGGCAAAGAATTTTTCCAAAGAGAAAATGTTCAAAATTTTAAAAGGTTTTTATATAAAAATTGAATATGAAAATTATTCAAATGAACAAAATTGATTAATTTATATATATAGTTGAACTATTTTTACTTTTAAACCCATTTTAAACCAAAAAAACCTTATAAATTATTTAAAAGAAATGATAGTTTTCACTAAAACCAGTCTTTATAATTATTTATCAAGAAATTTAATATTTTTAGAAAAATGACAAATAATCTGGCCTATGAAAATTTTACATTATGGTTAAAAATAATTTATCTTATTTTAAAAATATATGTTTTTAATAGTGCTCAAAAATTATTATTTTTTATTTTTAACCAAAATAAATAAAAAAGAACTTTTTTTTGAGAAAATAGTACTTCTGAAACATAAAAATACCTCACAATACATTAAGTATTTATTTATAAATATGTATTCATTATAAAAAACCATTATAATTTATATTTAAAATTTTATTATTTCTTGTTAATTCCACCATGTTTAATGTTAGGTTAATAACATTCTTATTTTAAAAATAGTATTAATAGTTTTTTGTGGCCCCTTAAAACTCAGTGTTGCATGTAAGAAAGAATTTAAAAGAAATATAATTGATTCAAAGATAAATATTTATAAGAAATATCTTTTTCTAATGGTATGGAATCTATGTTCAATACATATAAAGTATTACATAAGTACTTACATATGAGGGATACATGGAGCACATTATGAACTGGATAGAGGTTTGGTGGAATATCCAATCAATATTCTACCATCCTAATACAGTAAGGAATCTCAAAGTGACATATAAACCCATGTGTTAGTTTTCCCCTATTTCCAAATCTCATCACCTTATTCCATGGTGAAATTATTAGAAACACCATGTCACTAACTTCAATTTTTAGATAATGTTGATCATTATCTACATAACATTTCATTCTAGTATGTGACAACATTAACTATTGTTGAATAGATATAACCTTCTCTACCATTTCATCATCTATTTAAAGACCCAATATATTTAGTTATCTTACTAAATTAAAGCATGTTTAAGATCTACACATCTTTCCATGGAGGTATTCATATGGATCCATTGAATTATTTAGTGAATGATAATGTTTTAAGAATCCTCAACTAGTGGAAGGTGTTGATCCCAATACCCTTTAAAATCCAAAGAAAAAAGTAAAAAAATATTCTTTAGGGTTTGAATTATTCCCTCAGACTGACCATCTATTTGAGGTTGACATGTAGTGCGGAAACTCAACTCTATATCAAGAGCTTGCTGATGAATTCTCTAGAAAATTGTGGCTAACCTCATATCTTTACTAGATATAATTTAATATGGTAATCCATGAAACCTTACCACTTCAATAATGTATATAATAGAAATTTAATCTTAAGAGAATTTTTCCTTGATAGCTATGTACTGTGATGAAATTTGAAGGTGATCGACTGTAATCCATATAACGTTATGCCTTTTAGAAATTTTGGGGAGTCCAATGAAAAAATACATGGTGATGTTATCCCATTTCCATTACGGTATATGTAAAGGATGTGAAAACCACTAAGAAATTTTCTCCCATAGTTAACTTGATGTCATACCAAGAACCAAGATATGAACTCTATAATATCTCTCTTTCCATCTCACATAAAATAATCTTTTTAATCTGTACTCATCTTTTTTACTTATAATATGGATATATAATGAAGAAATATGTGATTCTAATAACAAATACTTATTCAAATATTGTATGGATGGAACACATACACGATTACTGAATCTTATCTTTCCATCATGATCTATGTTAAACTTAGAAACATTTATAACCTTGTTTTGTATCTTTACATCCTTTTTCTATACCTATTTAATCTTCACATGGATAGATGGATGAAAATACAATTGGGAATGATAAGATTTATCCCCTTCATCTAGTATTTCCATATCCATTAATTTAAAATATATACATATTGGATACTTTTTAATCCTCAACATGGATTATCTACTATGATCATTTTGAATCAATTCAATAGAAACCGTGTTATTTTCTTTGGTTAGTAATGTATTGTGCAGTCATAATATTTAATCATCTACAACCATATTCTCTATCACATATTCAAATCCTCATATGTGAATATATACTTCAATTTTTTTTATTGGAATATATATCACACATTTTTCTATAAATATAATGGATCTATATCTTTAATACAAAATTTTTTACATTTAACTCCAAATCATATGTTCGGTAATTTTTCTCATGAACCTTCAATTATCCTGAGGGATAATCTATAAAAATTTCATTATATATGTGTACACATCTGAATCCATTATTGAATGCATAAATATAGATTACAATACCCTATCTACTATATGGTAATGTAAGAGCAGGTGCACTAAATAATATTTTCTTTAGTTACTTGAAATTTTCCTCACATACATCTATCTAGTGGAACATGGATCCTTTCCGAGTTAACATGGTGAGTGGATTAGATAATCATGAGAAGTTATGAATAAACCATAAATTATATCCTCCTAAACAATGAATACTAAAGATCTCAATCACCGTGGTTGGTTTGGGAAAACATTTAATATCATATGTCTTTGATGAATAAATTTATATACCCTCTCTTGATATTATAAGACGCACAAATAAAACCTTTTGGATCCAAAATTTAAATTTTGAAATTTTTTCATATAGTTTCTCCTTCCTAAGGGTCTTTAGTACAATTATCAAGTGATATTTATCCTCTTAAATTCTATTTTAATATAAAATCATATCATCTACAAATACTACAAAATACCAATAAAGGTAATCTATAAAGACTATATTCATTAAATCTATGATTATACAGGTGGAATTAGTAAGAATGAATCGAATCACTATATATTGGTAGTGAATATAGATTGTATGGAATGTTGTCTGTGTATATCTACCTTCTTGTCCCTCAATTAATGATATCCAGAATAAAGGTCAATCTTGGAAAAGTATTGATCACAAAATAGTTGATAAATAAGTCATTAGTATGGGGTAGAGGATACCTTTTCATTATTGTGACCATGTTTATATTTTTATAATAAAATTTTAGTCACATAAATCCATATTTATTTTTAACAAAAATAATATATGTACCCCAATGGGATACACCTAGTCAAATGAATCACTTGTAAAGGCACTCTTGGAGTTCTTTCATCAATTACTATAAATAAATCAGGTCCATTATATTTGGAGTCTTAGATATTGGCGTGGCACTAATTATGAGTTAAGTTGAAATTGAAACTTCATGATTTTTTATAAAACTAGGAAACTATTTAAAAAAGAAATAAAAATATTCTATCACAATAATAATATAATTGATGTTAAGTTCATCCCCCATAATATGAGACAAACATCCCTTATGAATGGGAATCAAGACCCATAAAATGGATGTGATCTCCATAAGAAGTTTATACTTATCATCACATTGATAGACAATCATAAGTTGGTTTGGAATATCTAATGTGACTTCCCATCCTCAAAATTTTATGTCTGATTTATATAGATATATCCAATCCATGATTAAGATAACATCAAATTCAACCATAGTATGAATGATATGTTTTATAAGAAGAAAATTCCAACAAAAAATAACCAGATAAGAATCATATAATTTATATGTGATCATCATACCATTAGGGGTTTTCAATACTAATTCAATATCTAACCACTTGGGTGTCATCTTTATAAAATTAGAAAATTATTCAGTTATGAAAGTATGGGTATATCTATAGTCAAATAAGATAATTGAAATTTCAGAATGGATGTTTAGTGTACCTTTAAATAGGTTGTTATCACATAACTTATACAAAATAGTGATCACTTGATATTTCTACTTGTCTTTTGACTTAATTGGTTATTGACATCGATTATCATCATTAACCTTCGTATTTGGTTGCTAGTTAGCATAGTTCCCATACTCTATGCATTTGAAACACTGGAAGGTGGAAAAATCATTCTTTGTTTCTTTCTATCTATTCCCACTATTTTATAACTTCTTTACATCACTTTAGAAATCTATTTATTGATGACCTTCCTTCCTACATTTAAAACATGTACTAGTACCCTTAAGACAATTTCCTCATTTTCCTTCTAACACATTTATTATGAAGTAAATATTTTCTTATTCTATTCATAGAATTAGAGTTTCTTTTGAACTCCATATTCATTTTCAATTAAAAGACATTAGATTGATGGGTGACTCTGGTCTAGAATTTCCACTTTAAGATCACATCAAATGATTTCTTCATAGCAACCTAAGTTCCTTATGGATAAAACCCATCATATATATAGTCTTAAGGAACTGAAGAATTGATCAATCTTAATTATAGATTAGATTATAATTCCATAAGTATACATGGAATGTCTTGTAAAGAATTTCATATATAAACCAAAAGATTCATAATCCTTCTACCATAGATCAAGGAATTTTTTGTCCATTTTTTTGTATTAAGTATATGATGGAATTAATTACTAAAATTAATATCTTAAACTCAACCCACTCTGTGGAGTCAATTTATTCATGTTACATTGTATTCTTGACAATGTTACACTATAGATATGACTTTACTTCCAAATGATAGAAGACCAGAATGACTTTCATATTCCAAACACTAAAGAATGGGAAATATCATTTCAATGGTACTGATCCATTGTTCATCATTTTTTGGATTAGCCGAAGCAATAAAATAAGGTGGAAATTACCTCATGAGTCACTCAAAATAACATTATTATAGTATTTTTAAATTTGTAATTTCATCATGATTCATAACATGAGAAAGTGGGGTGAGTATATAAATGAGATTTTTTATCCCATATCCCATAAAGTTATGCTTCTTTGAGGGGAAAACATTGCATTTTCCGTCATAATTATCATTAACATGGTTCCTTCAAGTTCCATCCATTAAATAAAACCAAAAAACCTATTTTAAGAAATAATAATAATTATGGGAAACCACATAATCTTAAAAAATTATCCGAAGGATGTATTAATCATGGAACCCTATTTTTAATCTATGACACCGTAGTTTAATACTTGTTAATTCATAGTCAACATTTCTATTTAAATCCTTCATGATGTTTCATAAAGAGTTTTTTAATTTTCAAAGAATATCCCTTAGGAGTTTCAAACTAGATGTGAAACAAGGCTCTTTTTCATGGACTAAGTGATGATTAAGTCTAGATCAACGTTCCCTTTTTAGAGTTATTAACCCTTGGTACCTTTATGATAGAACCAAATCAAGTTGTATTATCCCTGAATGTATTTAATTTCTTGGAAACCACTCACTATATACATTAACAAAATACTATGAAATTTTCTTATACTCTGACTTATCCTTAGAATTATCCTCAAACTCATCATTAGACATATCCATAGAGTTATCACCATTTTTCTTATATCATAGATTCCAAAGTCTAACTAAACCAATCCTCTAATACCAACTATAAATACCAAAACCTATTATATATATATATATATATTAAAACTTTTTAAATGAATATTAATTACATTACACGGACACATTCTTGAGGATAGTAAAGGTATAGTCCCATTGGAAACATGAAAACATAAATTACTAGTCCATACATGAACTACATCAACTCCACTATGTTTTTCATAACTAAAACCAATCTTAGTCATATCATACATAACACATTTCATCATAACCTAGGGAAAGGAAGCATAAGTAAGAGTGATCTCAGCTACTCAGTAAGGGTAAACAAAGGATATATTGACGTATAACATGTAAAAGGGTATAAGAATATGGAAATAACATTTGAAAACCATAACATTCATATCATAGATCATAAACATAAGTTGTGGATGAAATATTAGAATTCCAAAAGACATGAATAATAATGTAATCAAAGAGCATGAACCATGATAGAATAACACTAGTATAAGACATAGATTTGTTTCATACATAAATGAATAGAAAATAATTTCCTTTGTAGTTCAAGGGTCATTTATAAAACTATCATAGTGGATTATGTTCACTCCCATGAACATCGTAGTAATAATGGTTCACACCTAAGAATATCATAGTGGATAGAGTCACCTACTAATCTAGGTTTTCTCCCACTTCTAGTCCTTTTATTACATGAGATATCAATCTTTACTAAAATCATTTGAGGGAGATATAAGTCTCACCCATCACATAATGAAAATAATACGTATGTGTGCTATAAGATAATAAAAAATTCAACATATCAGAACCCATGAAACAAACTAGGTTTCATAAAAATTTCAATATTACATAACCTATTGTAAATAAATAGTTTTCATAATCAGTTCATCATTTCAGCAAGGCAAAACCTATGGAAAAATAAGTCGGTTTCAGAATCATTTTATCACTGTATAACCTGTGGGAGAGAAATGGGTTTCAAAAACATATTTTCATCATTAAAATAAAATATTAAAGTATCGATAAATAATTTTATACTTGGATCATATCCATAATAATTCATAAGTAACATCAAATGGTGACATCAAAGATGGAAAATGATGTTGAATGAAAAATCACTTTGAGTGTTTCTTGAGTAAAATTTCCATTATACTAACATCAATTTTTTTAAAGTAAAAAAATTCATAACATATTGTGAAAATATTTATCATTGAAAATAAAATTTAAAAAAATAATATAATATTCAAATAAAATAATGTACTTGATGTTAGGGTATTTCTATTCATGTTGTACTTTTTAAAACAAAGATTCCTTTCATATTTTTGATAAAGTGAAATGGGAATTGTTTGGAAAACCCAAATAATATCCATTTTAAAAATATTTTTAAAAAGTAAAAAAAGGTAAAAATTAATTTATGTAATCATTTGAAGAATTTAAAAATCATTTTTTTGAAAATATTTTTATAATACATGGTCTTGCAAGAAAAAGGGTTTTTGACCAAAGATTGAAATAAATCTAATTTCTCTTAAAAATATAATTATGAAATATTGAGTACATAAAGGGAGGAAAATAAATGAAAAACATGTATTATATAGAATTAACCATAAGAAAATAAAATACATAAGTTTATTGAGTGATTGATCATATTATTTCATTATTGGAATCATAATCATGAGCAATCCTGATAGACGATGAGATTGTGACATAAAACCCTTACCACTTTGGCACCTTTGAATAATAAGACCCATTAAATAATAAAATTAAATGAAACATAAAATATCACATTAATAAATAAATTCATGATCTTATATGAAAACTAGGATGTATATAATCTCATAAAATAATATAGGTTAATAACAATACATATGTCTCAAAGAAGGAAAATTGAGACAAAAATGACTCACCGTAAGTCTTGAATTCCTTCGTACGTGTTAAAAAATTGTGTATAAAAAATATAGTTTTTTTTAATATATTGAAGAATATATATATATATATACACCATATCATTTATTCTTTACTTATGACCTTTTATTACCCTTTTATTAACAATTCTAGGTTAATGTCACCTAATAAGAAATAACTACTTTGTATTTCATGTATGTTTTGATTTGTAATTTTTGTGGTCTCCTTAAATTGATAAAGGTTACATAATTTAATTAATTTTAACCAAGATATAAATATCATATATATTCAGTATATATGTATTTAGAGTAATCTATATAATTTGTAGATAGAAAATGAAGTACACCGTTTATGGAGACGGTAGGTCATACGTACACATGAATGTTGTTTCAATTTTATCAAAGGGTTGAATTAAAAAGCGTAAAAATGTATTACCATTAATGAATAATTTTTTATGTCGCACATATCACATATTTTCATTAAACCTATCATTTTTTCGTTCCATGTAATGCGTGAATGAATCACATCGCTTTGCGAGGTGGTATTCCACCATTCACACGAATGACATTATTATATTCCAATAGAATGGGAATTTAGGGGTTATAAGTAATATAATAATTACATAAGAATAATATTATCATAAATATCATATATACACATTTAATACATAATTAAATCCAAATGTGAGAGGTGGTGATGGAGACCGAATAATATCAGTTCGTGAGGCAGTAGTTCCTCATACACACGAATGATGATTTCGTATACCATTTGATGTAAGTGGAGAAGTTTTTAGGTCATGAAAATAACCTAAAAACATATAATTATATTAAATATAATTATTTTATTATATATTTATGGTTTAATAATAATTTAAGGATTTTGGGAAGAAATATAAATAAGAATGTTCATCTAAGAACGTTACCACTTCTTTGGGTATCCTTCGTAGGTTTGTAGAAAAATCCATCTTGGGTTGAATTTATGAAAAAAATCAGGCTTATATGATGGGTCTAGGGAATTCAGAATGATATTTGGGGAGGTATTGTCTGATACAAATGGTTTTATAAGGGTGAATATGATATAAGAATATGTGGAGTTTTATAAGTGAGGTGAGTGTGAAACTTGATATCTTTGGATAGAAAAAGGTGTACCCATGATTTTTTCATGGAAAAAGACTCCAAAATTGACCATTATCTATAATTAAACATGAAAATCTTATAATATTTATATAAAATGGGTGTTGGAATTTTTTTCTTCATTTTAAACCAACATCTTTATAGTATAACCCCCTCATATACCCATTTTTACCTTAATCTTGCTTAATAAGATTTACTATTTTAAATATGCATTATGATAAAAAAATTATTTTACATTATTTGATAATATAAATAATTTTTAATTATAAATATGTAATCATTTTTTTTAAATTCCATTCACTAAAGTGGAAAATATTAATTTAAAATTAAACCTGCAGATACGGTGAGAAAGCTGTTTTCCAAAGAGAAATTTTCAAAATTTTCAAAATATTTAATCTAAAAATACAATATGAAAATGAATAAAATTAACTATATTTTATTAATTGATATATAATTGAATCTATGTTCATTATAATCAATTTTAAAACAAATAAATAAATTTATTAATTCTTTAAACGAAAAGGAATTTTTCCCTAAAAACCAATTATTTTTACTATTATTTGAAAATTAAATCTTTGAATAAAAATAAAACAAATTATCAATAAGGTAAATTTTAATGAATATTTTAAAAAATATTTTTATTTTATTAAATTAATTTACTAAAAGTTTTAAAATTAATTATATTAATTTTCAAAAAAATAAGAATTTTCTTTAGAAGATAACATTTTCAAAACATATAAAGAATTTCCGAAAATTAATTTATTTTTTTGTCAATGTGTTTTCATTATATGAAACCATTTTAATTAATATTTAAAATGTTTTTATTACAATTCATTTCACTATGTTTAATGGTAAGTTAATAATTGTATTTTTTAAATAATAATATTAGTAGTTTTTCATGGTTTGTTAAAACTCAGTGTTGCGTAAAACAAATGAAATCAAGGAAATTTGATTTATTTGAAAAAATATTGAATAAAATTTCAAGGTGTTACAATATAAGTTCTCATCCCACAAGTATTTGGTTCCTTTCTTTATGATCCTCAAAGTGGGATTATGTTTTCCTTCCAGATCGGTACTAAATTGATGAATGTAGGCTAAGTTACCTTGGAGGCCTCACAACTCCTAAAGGTTACATTGTGGATTAATTTGATTGAAAGCCTTAATTTTCTAAATATTGATCTCAATTCCACAATATTTCAAGATTATTCCAAGAAATATTCTAGAGGTAAACCTGAATGTTTACTTAAAAGGGTTAATCATCAAATTATGGGAGAAAAAGAAGCCGAACTGTTTCTCATGGTCTTTGAGATGGTCCTCGAATTAGTGATACTTGACAACCAGGTCATCCATTTAACACTCTATAAATATATTTAGGGGTTGTTTGAAGATATAGTGCATAGAAAATTTTTAAGTATCCCCAACATTCTTCAAATAAAAAGGCATCACCTAGTAGAAGAATGTCTCATGGGATGCCCTCAAGGGAGTTGATTTCTCATAAACTGGGGCCATATAGATATGACTATACTTAGAATATCCATATATCAAGGTGAGGTTTGGAAAACTAGTTGAATCATAAAAAAATATATTTTTCACTAGATGGGGAAAATCATTATTTTTTTAATAGAGGTTGAGTTCCAGGAAGTCGATGAAGACTCTGATCTACCTATTATTATTCTTGAATCGAATAATATTATCCTTCCACCTAAGGTACATGACTCCACTGATGATGTTTTCATTAATAAACTTGTCAAATTCAACCTCAACCATGACACCATGTGTATTATAAAACTTTTTCAGAGGCTTTTTGAACCCATGTTGACCCATTGGAAGAATAAGAATATGAACAAAAATATATAGATCAATGCCTCACATTTCATTATTGATGCAGGTAAACTCATGATAGTTTTATTTTAATAAGGCCATATTATAATTTTGTTCCTCTATTAATATATATACACTGATTGATGTCAGCTTTAGATCTTCTTCCGTGTCGATGTTAACCCGGTTCAACTCACCAATAGTCATAGAGACACCTTCTTCAACGGTAGGAGGTGCATTATCCAAATACTATTTTTATCATATATAGAGGGATAAAATGAAGGATGAAACTATTATAGAACTATAGTTATTAGGGTATATCTATAATAATATTTGATGTGGGGAGAATCTTCAATAAAGAACTCCTGTTCTGTGGAGAAAATGGTGAAAAAGGTAGATGTGCCGATCCTAATTATTTTATAAAAACTAGGCCTACTCTTGGAATAAAAGCAGTATTGATGGGTTTTTTTTCCATCGATTAAGTCCCACTTTTTAGAACATGTGGGATTTCCATGGATCAATGGACATAAAGTGAACCTTTTTTAATTAAAAGTGGTAGGGTTTTACGATTTTCGTCTGGTGCATCCTTTGTATAAGTATGAGGTAATATATGATAAATATTTCATCTTGGAAACTATGAAATAGCTCCCTAGGTCTAGGGTTGTGGGTTTTAATTGGTTTATTTGGGAGATTAATCCTCCCTTCATATTTCTCAATGATTTTGTGGTAGTGGATGTTAGATCATTGAGGTCATTTATACACTCAACCTCATTGGTCTAGATTTGTTTTCCCTCCATTTTGTATTAACCAAAATCCAGATAGTGACCCTCAGAAAAATTTTATAGGGATTCACCACCCTAGAGTAACCATACTCAACCATCAATGGAGTATTTGAGGCACTAGTGGTATGAAGAGGGAACCAGTAGCATCACATTGTAATAAGTATCCAATGAGACTATGATAAATTATGTTATTAATACCAGGACACTAAATTTATTCATCATCATAATATTTCCATGTGTATTATTCTTACACTAATATTACCTATTAATTGTAAGGCTATAGGGAGTCAAATTAACTTATATAATACCTAGTTTATATAGAGTCTGGATTGGGTGAGATCGATCCCGAAGTTAATATCCACTAAGAATAGGAAAAAATCCATTCCATTGAATTAGGATTGGATATATAGTGTGTTTTTTGTCCCTTAATGGTAACACCCTCATCTTATTTAGAAAATGAAATGATGGCACAAAATTTCTCCCATTTAGATTCCTCTACATAATAGGATGTTGTGGAAGCTACATTTGTATCAAACTAAAGGGTGTTCTTTAAAGATTTTATAAGGTCCTCACACATCTCCTTTAATAGGTAGAGTACCTCAATGGTTAAGATCATATTATGTATATCAAAAATGAGTTTTGAACACATCATATTTTCATGAAAGTGGATTTTTTTTCTTATTGAGGGTTGTTCTTTACCTGGGATATTAGTAGACACTATTAGTAGAGACACAAGTGATAAAATAGTGGTATCTATACTCTACTATTGTTTAGATGGTATACTTTAAACACCTAATGGCTGGGCACTGGATGGATAAGGTCAGGCCCTAGCTAGGTTTGGATGATCATGAATTAGTCACCACTGAGTCTCACGGTCAACCAATACAATCAGTTGTAGAGGAATTCACAATATAGAATCTTTGGAGGGATGTTATTGAAGATCCAGGTACAAGGACTACTATAGAGTATCAGTAAAATGAACATACTAGTCCATAATGATGGCTTGGATATTATATCTTCTTGTGTTTCCTTTTACTCTCCATTGATGGTGTAATCTAGAGGTTCTTGAGGCTTTGCATGGAATTCCTTATCATAGAGTATCATGTAGTGATATACTAGTTTGAATATATTTAAAAAGGTGTACTATTGTTCCCCATTAGTTGAATATTCCATGGATGGAAAAAATATGGCCACATATCTTACTTCAAGAGCCATAAAGTCTCCAAGGGTGTGGGATGGTTTTTTCACTACAAGGGGACACCTAATCACCTTATGTTTCGATGTTTGATCCTTTAATACCTGGATGATAGTAAAATAAATTTGGATATAACATTGGAAGGATATGAAAAAACTACATTAGGTTCAAGTTTCCATGGGAAGAAATGCATGATACCTTGGGAATGAGAGACTTTACTTTGATTTTACTATTCATTATACATCTACATTCTATGGTGGGGGGCTTGTTCCAGCTCACTGAAGTCCTCGCAGTAACTATCATGGTCAGACTAAACATGTTCTACATATGCTGGGATATCGTCCAAATTTATGAGTCCATGATCCACTTGGAACAAGATATAATATTTTAAGACAAATATTTCATTTATTTTATATCCATGGATCATGTTTTATAGATAGTAATTGGAATAATCGATAAGTTTGACCTCTTCAGGTCTCACATATTCTAGCTCTTTTAGGGTACCCTTATCTAGGGACCAGATGAAATTTCTAGGGACCTATGCATACTTGGATGAACATGAATTACTCATAATTTCCATGAAATAACCCCTATTCTTTAAAGGGGTGTAACACTGTGAGATTTTGTGAAACATTTATTTTGATGTAATTTAAACTTTTCAAAAAATTCCATTTTATAAAAATTTAATATAGATTGTTTTATATAAAAGAAGAAATTTATTCCTTCTTTGTGTGTAACACCATGTTTATCTTTTGTAACATGAAACACTTAGAATAGATTTCATTGCACACTTCACTATGTTTTTCATGTGTTATACATAATGCCGAGTTCCATCGATAACTTCCGTTACACAACATACTATTAATATTATTTTTAAAATAATATTCTAGTTGTCACCAAGATGTTTGATTGAATGTTATGAAAAAGGTTAATTAAATTATAAAAATATGTTTTACACATTTATATAAAAAAAATTATTTGGTGACCAATTAACTATAAATGAAAATAAAACCCTTTTAAAAATATATGAACTCTTTTGATGGAAAACTATATTAATAAAATCAAAATTTATTTACCTTAATAAATTAATAGAAAAAATTTTAATATATTATTTTAAAGAAATATATATATTTATATATTATGTATATTCAACTACTTAATGTTCATCTTATCTATTATCAAGATAAGAGTTAATAATAAATCTAATTTTATGAATAAAATGATGCATTTTTCTAAAAGGTCATTTTATCAGCTTTTAATAGGGAACCTATTTTAAATAGAATTTTTGAATCTTTTATAAACTATATATTATAAAATATAAAATTAATTTTTAAAATTTTAATTTCAAAGTTATATTAGGGTTAATTCTTGGTATTTTTCAGAGAAGTTTCATTTTTGGATGAATAGTGAAAAATATTGAATTTTTAATTTAAAACTACATTTTCATATAATTTATCTATAGAGTTAAATTACATTTTAATTTAGTATTAAATATTAAATATATCAATTATACATCAATTAATTTAATTTATATCATTTTAATCAATTTACCTTTGAAGATTGATATAAAAAAAATTCAAACTTTTGAAATTTTTACTTTAAAAACCCAACACTCCCGTCACGTCTACATGATTAATTTTAAATTAATTTCTTTCACATATTTTATTGGATCTTTAAAAATGTATTAAATATTATGAATGATAATAATTTATAATATCTAACCAGGTTAACTTAGTTTCCTACCAAAAATATTATTGAAAGCTATTAAAATTAATTACAAAGATTAAGGTAAAAACTGGTATACTTAGTTGTTAAACTTTAAGTTAAGTTAAAAAATAACCTAGAAACATGTCCAAAATCCAATGTATGAACATATTTAGACCATATAATTCCTTTTATCTAAATTTTAATATTATTGGTGGCACATGATGTAAGGGAAACCTATCAATAGTATTTACCTTTTTATATTTACAAGAATGCCACTCATCATCCACTATTGATGGGAACTGACCCCTAACTTCCTCACACCTATTAAACCTCATTTGATCTTCCAAAACCTACCCAATTAATCATTAAATTTTCCTCCTATCATCCTATAATAATCACTTTAAGATTAAATCCACCCAAGGAATCCCTTTTGTGATAACCAAAAGCAGTAACCCAAAGGAGAGGTAACATACTTCTATAAGATCTTTTGTTTTATTTATTTCTACACCCATTTAAATAATCTTATTATATGAATATATAAGAACCTAAGTATACCCATAATAATTAATTTTTTATATTAATAGTTATACCAACACTCCCAAAAACTTCCATCAAATGGGATGCACAATCATGTCTGTACGGAAGACTACCGCCTTATGAACCGATGTCGCTCATTCAACCATTTAAAACTTTCAAGGATGGAAATAATGATGGAATATATATTTTATATGATATATACTATTTTTATTATATTTATGATATTATTATTCTTCTTTAATTACCAAATAAAACAAACTTTAATGCTTTCTATTTTGTGGAAATATGATAAAGTTTTTTGTGGATGTGTAGACTACCTCTACCTCAAAGCGATGTGATTCATTCAAACATTACATGGAATATATTAATGACGAGTTTAATAAAATTATATTATATATATTACATAAAAATTAAAATTTAATTATAATATATATATATATATACATATATTTTATTTACTTTACTTATTTCAATACAATATGAAAATGGAAACAGCGTTCATGCGTACGTATGGCTTGCCATCTCCATAGACGGTGTATTCAATGTCATATTTATATATTTTATATATTTTTATAAATATTTATGTACTGAATATATATGTTATTTATATAATGTTTTAAATTATTGAAATAATTAAATCATGATTTAAGTAAGAGGATCAAGAATTACAATCCAAAACATATTCGAAAAAACAAAACATATATTACCCAAAACGCATCATTCATGTGGAATTGTTCATAAACGGGAAATATAAAGTCATAATAAAACTATATATGGTATTATATATAATAATATTGTTATGTGTTATATTTATAATAGATTTATACTAATTATACATTATTTTTTAATATGTGTGATGAAAGTCATGACTTAAGGCTAGTGTTTTTTCATTTCACAATTTATATCTGTAAGATACATGTCAATTTCACCGATCATTTATTTTGTTTTATGTGTGTAATTCACATGAATTTATCATATTATACATATAATCATATTTATGGGTATTTTCATACTATAAGATACATTTAATGGTATTATATCATGGGGATTATGATTTGAATTTACCAAATAGGTAAGAGATTATTGTTAAAATATCATCGTTTATCGAGATTGTCTATGATTATGCTTCCATTAATGGATTAATATGATACATACCTCAAGGTATTTCAATAATTATATTATTTTCTTATAATTAATGTTATATCCAAGTAATGGTACCATTTTTTCTACTATTGGGTACTTAATATAGTTAATTTTTTTTTATAAAAATACGCTTTTATTTCTCCTTTCATTCATAAATAAATGTTCTTTCAAAAGTGGGTTTTATAAAAATGTTGTTAAAAATATTTTAATATTATTCTATGATATTTAAAATTCATTTTACATAAGTTTTACCTTTTAAAAATTGTTTTAAAAGGAATCTTCTTATCATTTTCTGATCAAGGCACTTTTCTAAACATTTTAATGTGAGGAAGGAATGTTTGGAATGTACATAATTACTTATCACCATGACTGTAATTCATTTAAAATATATTTTTTAATTTTATAAGGTTATTTTTAAATAATTGTTTTCTAAATATTCTCTAAATTCTAGGATTTTAATTTGGTTTTCAAAGAAAAATGTTTTCCGAAATTTTTTATGTTCAAAAGTGTTTTAAATGATTTTAAAAGATTCATTTATATGTTTTAAAAAGGTTATTTTCAAAGAAAGTGATCTCAAATATATCAATATTTATTTATAAGTTTCCAAATAAATTTTCTATAAAATGGGTTTGAATATTATTTCAAGCCTTTTTTTTACATTTTCAATGTATTTTAAAATAAAAAGGTTTTCAAAATTCATTATGTTCTAAAAATCATTTTTTTCATAGCATAAAATTTATTTTCCTAAAGAATTGTTGAAAATGAAATTTTAAGCATTTATTTATAATAAAATAATTTTCAAAATACTTTTAATAAAATTAGTTTGAAATGAATGTTATTTTACTTTATAAATGTTCCATGTGATCTTTTGAAATCCTTCTCCATCTAAGATAACATACTTTGTTATAATTTATGGTTTTTTGGGGATACGATCCAAAATACCATTAATATTCTTTATAGAATGATTTATATTTTGGTTTAATTGTTTTCATAACACATGTTTCTATTCCTTGGGTTATATTCTTTTTAAAATTGCTTCTTTTCATAGGTTTTTCTTTGATGAAATGGTTACGTGACCTATCCATTTTTCAAAGGTAATTTTATGATGAAATGTTTATGATACCCATTTTATTTCATGGATTGTAATATTATGTTTATGAAACCAATATATTTTTATGGGTCATGATATGATGAAAGTCTTATTATCTTATGGAACATGTGTGGATGATTTTATTATGTGACTGTTGAAACATATATCTCCCTCTAATTCATTGTATAAGGATTTATATTCAATGATATAATTATGGTAAATAAATATAACAACTTGATTGAAAATGGAATATTGGTGTGTCTGGATCCAAAATGGGAAACAGGTGTGTTCTGGTCTACAATGGGAAGCAGGGGAATCCTGATCTACTCTGGGAAGATGGGAAAAACTGATCCAATACAAGAAGAAGGGGCAATATGATAAATTATAAGGAAAGGACTACAACTGGGTATAGTGGTGTGTCCTTACTAATTTGTGCAGTCCCCAGGAAGTTCCCTAATAAGTTTTGGTAATGAGACCTGAATTATAGGAAATTATTTTTATGTGTGAACCTAATTACATGTTCATAATGTTATTTATGGACCTGGTTGCAGGTCTATAAGTTTAGGAGAGTTCATTATTTTATGTATTTAACTAAATGAGTGTACCTATTTCTATTTACACATGTTCATAATGTTATAAGCTGATGTTTATGCCACATGTCTATATCTAATGCCTATGTTTTTCTATTATGACTTATTCTCTTTGACTTCCTTAGGATTTATGTATTATTAACTTTGAATCATTATTCTATGTCACTTGATTATGATATTTTATATAACATTCATGATATTATAATTATAAGACTATGTTCTCATACCCTATTTCTCATGATTATGTTTACATATCTCATTGGTTACCCTTACTGACCATTTTAGCTCACTCCTTTCTTGTGTTTCCTTTCCCACAATAATGAATAAAGGTTTTATGTAGGAGTAATAAAGGGGAATATATTCATGGGAGATGTTAAAGATATTTCCCCAAACTATAATAATGGGTTCAAAATTTCCAAATACACTAAAATATTATGGTTTTTGGGCATATGTTTTTTGTAACCTGCAGAATATTCATATAAAATGATATAATATACATGTATGTTATGTCAGAGTATCTATAATTGCTATCAAAGGAATTTTATAGTCCAACTTTGAAAACTATGATGATAAATATTTAGTGAGATCAATATGGATATTTCTAAAGATATTTATTAGTACACCTCTAAGGATAAGTATAAAAATGAGATAATGTATAAGAAAATGTCCTGGAATTTTGGTAATGGATAGAGAAAGTAGTTTCCTTGGAATAAATCCCTTTCTAGATACTATAAGTGGCTGTGGATCTCTAATAGATGTAAATATAGGAAAGTATGACAAACCATTATCTTCATACATGGATGTGGAATCTTTTTAGATGAATATTCATTATGTTGCACAAACACATGTTTGAGGACCATAATAGTTTTTTTCCTTTAGGAAATTGGAACAATTTATTCAATTTTCATGAAATATCTTCAAAATATCTTATAAATATATTTCCCTTTTGTACCCCTACCAAAATACAATCATTATAACATGGGGAAATGAAACATAAGAATAGTTGAGCTCATATACATGGTAATGGTAAACATGGAATATATATAAAATTATCTTGAGCATAAGTGTATGAAAATATGAGCATAACATTTGATAAGAAAACTGTTCTTATCAAATATCATAATCATGAATTATGGAATTAAATATTATAATTTCACAAGACATGAGTCATAAGGGAGTCAATATCATAATATTTGAATGCATAACAAAGGAATAATACATGAAATTGTGGTTGACACAAAATCATTAAAATGATTTCGATAGTTGTCAAGGAATAACATAAAATTCCATATTAGTTGTATGGGTTCACTCCTCATACTATATTGGCAGTCATGGTTCACTCTTATGTACATATTAGTAGACATGGTTCACTCCCAAGACAATATTAATAGACAAATTCTTTTATTGAACTAAGATAACTCCCTATTCCTGTCATGTCTATTTCAAGAGATATAAATATTTACCAAATTAATTAGGGGGAGTTATATGTCCCTTACATAACATATTTAAATCCATAAATATGTGGGATATACCAACATAAATCTGTCATCATATCAGGACCCATGTAATGTAATTGGTTTCACAAACATCATTCAATCATAACATAACCCATGAAAAATAACTGTGTTTCATATATATCATTCCATAATAATAATAAATAAACCATAAGAATAATAAGGTTAGTATAAGTTAAAATATAATAATTAAAACATAATTAACATAAAATTATTTTATTGTATATGGAGATTAATTTTTAGAGATCACATGAAAATAATTTCTGTGGAAAATATCCTTTTTTTAAAACATTTTCTTTTCTTAAAATGTCACACTATCTTAAAAGAAAAAATTATCTTAAAAAATAACGTTTTAAGATTTTAAATTAAACTTAAAAACATTATTATTTCATAACATAATAATATTACACTCATTCCATAATTTTTTTTAAAAACATTCCTTCCACATATTTTTTTCATTAAAGTCACAAAGAGACTTGTATAGAAAATGAAAAAAGTATTCATTTCAAACTATTTTGTAAATAGTTAAAAATGGGTAAAAAAAATTAAATATTAATAGTAGAATAGTAAAAAAAAATTAATTTATTTATAGAACATGTATGTGGATGATAAATATTCTATAACTGTTATTTAAAATGAATAAATCTAGATTATTGATGAGATTGTGAAATAATCACTTATAACTTTATATTCTCTAGAATCATATTCCCCAAGAAATAAATAAAATTATATGGATATAAAAACACCATAATATTAATAATATAAATTCATGGGTATTATACACATCACCTAAAAAAACAACTTATGTACAAGTCATGTGTCCCACAAAAATAAAAGTGAGACAAAAATCCCTTACAGTATGTCTTGAATCTCATTGTAATCTTAAAAAAAACATGTATTATTAATATATGTTTATTATTAATATAATAAATATATATATTAAATTATAAAATACAAAATATGATTTATTTATTGACTTTTATTACACATTCATTAACAATTTCATGTTAAAGTTGCATTTCGTGTAATATCTACTTTATTTTTTGCATGTGTTTTTTTGTTATATTTTTGTTACTTTTAATTGTATCATGATTTCATAATATCCATAATTATAACCATTATATAAAAAATCAAATATATTCATTATATAAGTTTTTATTATAATCTATAAAAGATATAAAATTAAATAAACCGTTCATGGAGATGGTTGACCGTACATACGTATAGACACTGTTTACATTTTCATACCATATTAAAATAAACAAAGTAAATGAATATATATATATATAAATATATAATATCTTTATATAAACATTATTATGTCATATATATCATAAAAATTTACTAAACACATTTTTAATACATTCCATGTAAAGTGTGAACGAATCACATCGCTTTGAGGAAGCAATAGTCCACACATCCTCAAATGAAGTTATCGTACTTATAAAAAATAAAAATCATGGAGATATGTTTTATATAATAATTTAAAAATATATAAATACAGAATATATATATTATATATATAACATAAAATTGAAATTCCATCATTATTATCAACCATGAAAGGTGGCAGTGGAAGAATGAAAGACATCAGTTTGTGAGGCGGTAGTCCGCCGTACACACAGATGATGATTGTGTATCTCATTTGATGGAAATTTTCATGAGTGTATATTGAAACATTAATATAAGAACATATAATTATATTAATAATAATAATTTTATTATCTTAAAATTAAATAAAAATAATTTAATGGGTTTAAAAAATAAATAAAAAAAACGTTCGTCGATGAATGTTACCCATTCTTTGGGTATCTCCTTTTTATTTTCAGAAAATAAATGTCTTGGATGGATTTATTACTAAATAAACAATTATAGGATTATGTGATGGAATTTGGGAGGCAATTTGGACATATTTTTTTATAAACTAAATAGTTTCTGATGTGTAAAAAAAGTGAAGAGGTTCCTTTTTATAAGAGAGGGGAGGGGAACTTTTGGAATTTTTGAAAAGATTAATTTATAATAAATTAAATTTCAATGAAAATACTTTCAAAATTCAAGGGATTTGAATATAATGTGGTTATAGGGTGGTAATAACCTAAAAAAAAATATTTTAAACAAGTTTTTTTTTCTGTAAATTTAAATATTATCTATTTGATTAACCTATAATTAACCTATTTTTAATTTTAACTACGGTAATAATATTTTCAACATTAAAAGTTGAGTGTTTTATATATAAGAAATAAATTGAGCCATAAATGGTCAATTTATGAAATTTTATAACATATATTATTCAATTTTTCCTTATTTAGGATTGTTATTATTTTTAAATAATTTAATAAAATATTATTTTCATAAAATATTGTTAGTTTCAATTTTTACACTATTCATTACATTAACTTTATGAAAATAAACAGAGAAAGATAACATCGAAACTATTCATTTATTAAACCCCTAATATTTCATATTGACCAATAAAATTCATTTTATATCAATATTTAATTCAATTTATATCTATTTTAATATTTTTGATATCACTAAATTGAGTCTTTCATTAATAGAATAATTCCCGCATCATCATTGTATAATTATTTATGATAATAATTGCTTCCTAAAAAATTGAAAATAAATTTCTCTAATATAGATAATAATTTTATATTTCATAATAATATATATAGTTAGGAATATCTTCTATTTAACCCCATATTAAAAATATTATTATTATTAAAAGTAAGAGTGTGATGTTTTTTCACTCTCATTGATTTTAATAATATCAATTTTATTTTCAAGGAAAAATGTCTAATAATTTTCTAAATTTTTATAATTATGTGTTAAAGGTCGAATTTAATTAATCCAATAACATTTTTACAAGTGTTATGGTCATTTTATAATTCTTATCACATTATTTTTAGCCTAAATTAAATAAACTTACCCTTTACCGTGGTAAAACAAATTCATAATATTACTATTCATATTATCCTAAAATAAAAGAGATGTATCAAACAAATTTTACCTTATTATTAAAATCATTGAATTGATTTTTAAAAATTAAAAATATATAAATTGATAAAATTAATTAAAATTAATCTCGTAGAAGGAATAAGAAGACATGTTTTTAAAGTGAAAACACTCAAAAGGTTGAAATGTTTTTATAGCCAAATAAAATTTAAATTATATTAAAATGACATAAATTGTATTAATTTATAAAAAAATTATCTACTTAAACAAAAAAAACATTAAAAATATAATTTAACACTATAAATTATTTTGATGAAAAATCTGTTTTCAAATAAAATTTAGTATTTATTTTACTATTCATCAAAACATGAAACTTATCAGAAAGGTAAAAAAATTCAACAAAATTAAATTATGATATCATAATTTAAAATTAAATGTTTATTTTTTAAAATAGAATTTATAAAAGTTTCAAAAACTACATTTTTAATAACGACACCATCAAAAGGTAACAAACAATCTTTTTAGAAAAATACTTATTTTATGTGTAAAATTGAATTTGTATTTATATTATATATAGAAAAAACATAAGGTGAATTTTAAAAATTATATTGAATATTATATATATATATATATAATTAATATAATCCAAAAATAGTTATTTTTTTATTTATTGTTATAAAACACACTTATGCACATTAATTGTTTTTCAGAAAAGAATCATTTACTTTTATTTTAAAAAAGGTTTTTCATTAATTAATAATTAATTTTTCAAATAATTATATATATATGCGTCGACAATAATTTCATAATTTAGTTAATATTTTTCATACCCTCCATTCTAACAGTAAGGTTATAATTGTCTTTTTTAAATAATTATAATAATAAAAAGATGTTTCTTAGAAACTTAGAGTTGCATATAATGCAAGCTAAGACTATATTGTGTGTAACACAAGAAATTGCAGAATTTATTTTTAAAGGAACTATTTCATAAAAATCCCAGGGTGTTACATTATACCTCCTTAAAGTTATTTTTTCTCTTAAAATACATTGGGGTCATCAAATTTTTAATACATGAATGTTACTTTCATAGAAAACCACATAATAAAAAGGAATACTAAAACATACATTAAAAAAGAATTTTGGGAATTTAACGGTTAACTATTGTAACTCATATATGGGTTTACACATTAGAGGACATATATGTAATGTGAAAACATCAACATAGATGAGAAAACTAATTATCATGTTCGGATGGAGAGTAATAGATAACATGTTCAAGATAAGTTAGTGAACATAAAAACATAGACCAAATTGGTCTAAAAAAGGTTATTTCTATCATCATATATGATTACAATAGGATAACAACTTATTTAAAAAATATTTTGAGAATATATACTTACTTTATGTCATATCATAAGTAAAATCTGAATCCATGGTTGTGCATTGATCAATTTCTACATCAACTCTTACTCTAATAAAAGATGAATTTGAAATTGTATTGCCTGAAGAATTCGTGGATCATAAGATCTATAATGGGATGATAAGTTATTAATTTTCCCTATTGTTATAATAAAAAATGGTTAGCACATATTATCCAATTTGAAAAATATATATATTACAAAACACTAATCTCTAAAACCTCATAAAAAATTCATCATAAATAAGTTTTGAAATGGTTACCTTTATAAACCATCTAAAACATTAAGATAAAAAAATTTCAAAAGAAGTTAACTAACTTTTAAAAAATAAATCATCATTAATCCCCCAAAAAAATTTCATATAGTTCTTAATTTTCACATCCCATAATTGTGAAGACAATTATCCTATATTCTCTTGAAATATTTTCATAACCTGAATTACCATAAAACCTTAGTGAAAACATGCATGATTTAAAAAAACACTTTTCTTGTAACAGAAATTCATAAAATTATATAAACTCAATCCATGATATCATAAACAACCTTTTCATCTTTGCTTCCCAGGGTTATCAATATAATTCCATTTATTTTATCACAATCAAATATTCAGTCATTTCATTATCCCAACATCATGCACAAATTAAGGGTTTTCCATCCCTTAATCATGAGTTTTCCAAAAATATCACCTTACCACCTTAATCACTTCTCATGGTTACCTGTACCATTCAACATGTTCTCTTAAATGCTTGAGAAAAAACTATAGTGGAAAAATAATTAGATATTTCTATATTCTATAATACCATAAAAGTAATTATAAAACATTATTCTTTATTTCCATTACATAAATAATAAATCATTCCACCAATTAATTGTTTTACTCTACATCACCGAAAGTGATATCATGTTATTTTCCATTATCATTGGAGTTAAGAGGTTACTGATGTCAATCATCATTACATTACCCTTCTATAAGGTCATTGGTTAGAATAATTATCATTTTAATTTCACTTGAAACATTGAAGTGCGTGAGGTTCATTATACATGTCCTTTTATCTACTTTCATCATTAGAAATATTTTCCCCATCACCTTAGAAGTCAATATCCTGATGTACTTATTTCCCACACTTAATACATCTATCAGTACCCTTATTATAATTTCCTCCATGTTTATTTCCACACTTTGATCATAAAGGAAATATCACCATCTTTTCTCTATGGATTTTATAATTTACTTTAATATCCATCTTCCATATATTTTCAAAACCATGAGATTGATATGTAACTCCAACATATATTTCCACCTAGATAGAACAACTCACAATCTCTTCATTGCTACTAAAGTATATTATGGATGACGCCCTTTGATGACTTTATTTTGATCCAATGATGAATCTTTCAACCTTACATTCATGTTCAATGATAATCCCATAAGAGTACTGAGAATTCCATATAAAATTAACCTAATCTGAACCAATAGAATCATCATCCCTTTTTAATGCTCATAATCATATTGTTCATCACATTCAACATTAACCAAGTTTCTTCTGTTTCCCTCCAATTTCTAAAACTATAATAAATTGTGTGAGGAACACTTACCACAACTAAAAAAACATATTACTATGAAAAAACAATTATAAGATGTCTAAATTTTGAAACATTATTTAATATATGACACCTTATTTAATCTATGAAACCTTAGGTTTAATCCTTGGTTATTCATTATTATTATGAATGTTCTAGGATTATAACCTATACATAGTCTTATCCTTAAATACATCACTAAAAATATAATTATAATTAATTTAGGTATCTCACCAAAGGATTCTAATTCTAGTTTCCAATGGTGGAATAAACCTTTACTCTGATACCAAATATAAATAATCCATCTTTTCATAAACATATATTATATATTTTTAGATAAATATTCATTACATTACATTAACACATGCCTTAGGAATGTAATAGTTCTGTTCCTTTGGGAAATTGGAACAAATTATTATAATTTATTGAAATATATCCAACATCTACCACAAATATATCCCCCTTTATTACTCATAGGTCAACCCATTCTTTAGAACCGGGGGAAAGGATACAAATAAAGGGTGATCTCAGTCTCTCAGTTAGGGTAGTCATGGATGATAGATAAGCATTTCATGAGCATAATTGCATGAAAACAGGATCATAATATTTTATAATAACAATCCTCATATCAAAGATCATAAACTTGAATAATGGAAATAATGATTATTATTTCATAATACATGAATCATAATGGTGTCAAGAGAAAAAGTCATGAATCGTAACATTGGAATAAGATAAGAAATTATGGTAGACACAAAAACATATAAAATGATCTCTATAGTAGTAAAGGAATCACTTCCAAGGATATATTAGTAGTATTTGTTCACTCCCCATGCATTATTGGTAGTCATGGTTCACTCACATGACCATCTTAGTAGTCATGGTTCACTCCCATGACCATCTTAGTGGACAAAGTCCTTTACTGACCTGAGTTTTCTCCATGTTCCAACCATGTCTATCTAATGAGATATAAATCATTAACCAATTAATTAGAGGGAGATATATGTCCCACCATTAAAATAATAAAAATAATACATATGTGTACCACAAGTAAATAAATCAATAATCATATCAGAACACAAGGAATGAAATTGGTTTCATGAACATCATTTAATCATAACATAACCCATAGAAAATAAATGGGCTTCATAAATATCATTACGTCATAAAAATAAACCAACCATAGGAATAATACAGATTTTATAATTGAAAAATATACCTATTAAAAAATTACTAATATAAAATAATTTTATCTCAGATGGAAAATAATTTTGAGATATCAATTTAAAATAATTCATGAGGAGCACATCCTTTCTGATTTGAAAACATTTTATTTTCTTAAAATGATGTTCAATTTTAAATTAAAACACTTAAGTTTAAACTAATATTTTAATCTTGTAAATTAATATTAAATTACTTGTGGTTTTATTATGTTGGGATATTCCATTTATGTCATATAAGTTAAAAAACATTCCTTCCATATATATTTTTTTTCGGTAAAGTCACAAATAACATTTTTTAGAAAATAAAAAAATATTTTTTTCTAACTATTTAAAAAAAAGTTATACATGAGTAATGATAACGTTAAATATTCATATGATAATAGTATAAAAAATTGAAAACACTATTATAAAATATGGATGTTGAATTAAAATACTCCACAATGGTAATTCATAACAAAACAATCCCGATTATTGACGAGATTGTGAAATAATCACTTATAAATTTATTATCAGTAAAATCATATTCCTAATGAAAGAAATAAATTTATATAGATATTAAAATACCATAATATTCAGAATAAAACTCATAAAATACACTCATGGGTTGTATATATACCATAGAAAATAAACAAGTAGTGTATAAGGCATGTTTCCCCCAGAAATAAAAGTGAGACAAAAATATCATACCTTATGTCTCGACTCTTATTGTACTTTGGAAAAACTCTTGAGTAATGAATATATTTTTTTTATAATTATATTAAATAAATGTATTCAATTAAATAATACCATATATTATTTAATTATTTCCTTCTATTACCCGTTTATTAAAAACTTCATGTTAATGTTACGTTTTTAGTAATAACCGATTTGTTTTTCACATGTCTTTTAGTTTGTTATATTTTTGGTCCTTTCATTGGAAGCATGATTTAATCATACCACAAATTATAAATATGATATAAATATGATATATATTTATTATATAAGTATTAATAATAATCTATAAAATATAGAAAATGAAATACACCGTTCTTGGAGACAGTAGACCGTACGTACGTATGAATGTTGTTTCAATTTTATTGCCATATTAAAATAAATTAAATGAAATATATGTATAGATATATAAAATAATTATATTATCCTTATTATGTAATATATATCATATAATTTTACTAAATCTATCCTTAATACATTCAATGTATAGTGTAATTGAATCACATCGTTTTGAGGAGACGACAATCCACACATTCACAAATTAAGTTATCGTACTTAAAAAAATGGAAATAATTAATATATGTATTATATAGTATATAATTAAGAATAAATAAATAATAATAATCATATATATCTTATAAAATATAAATTAAATCATTATTCCCAACCTTTAATGGGGGAAATGGAAGAAAAAATGTCATCAGTTCGCAAGGAGGTAGTTTTTCGTACAAACGAACAATGATTGTAGATCCCATTTGATGGAAATGTGTGAGAGTGTTGGTCCAAACATTAATGAAAAAACATAAGAGTATATTTAGGATACTGAGTTTATTATATAAACATGAGATAAAAGTAATTTAATTTTTTTAGGAATGAAATAAAACAAAAACATTCATTGATGAATGTTACCTCTTCATTGGATATCTCTTTTTGATTTGAAAAAAAGGATTTCTTTGGTAGGATTTATGCCAAAATTAAGGATTATAGGATTAAGGTAAGGAATTTAAGAGGATATTTGGATTGATTTTTTTCAGATAAAAATAGTCTCTTAGGTGTTATGGAAAGATAATAAGAGGTTCCCTTTTATAAGAGAGGGGAGGGGAAGTTTTTGAATTTTCAAAAGATTACTTTATAATAAATTAAATCTCAATAAAAATACCTCCAAATGGAAAGGTCTTGGAATATAATGTGGTAAATAGTGGTAATACCATCAACCAATATATTTTAGAATTTTTTTTAATTTTAGACCTTATCTATTTAATTAACCCTTAGTTAACCTATTTTAATTTTAACTGTAGTAAAATAATTTTTAATATTAAAAGGTTGAGAGTTTTACTTATAAAGTTTAAATTAAACCAAAATAAATTTATGAAATTGTTGAAAATAACTTATCTTAATTTTTCATATTTAGTATTATTATTATTTTTAATTACTTCAATAATATACTATTTTCATAAAATACCATTAGTGTAAATTTTTATACTATTAATTAAATTGACTTTAAAAAAATAAAAAAATAAAAAAAATTTAACAGCCCAAGATTTTATAGTATGTAATCTAATTAAAGTAATTAAATAGTTTGCGCTACACGCAACACTGAGTTCCAACACCCCATAACTTACCAAACTAGACGTTCAAAAAGCAGTTATGGATAATATTAACTTAATTTTGAATCTTATATACTCTATAATTTCGACACCCATATTATGTGTTTCTTATAAATAATATAAGAACAAATTCAATTTTTCGGATAAAGGATGAATTTTTAAAAAATGAAATTTTACCTCCTACTAATGGTGAATTTTTTTAAATGCAATATCTGATATTTTTATATTAAATTTGACAAAATAAACTTTTTATTTTGAAGTGGGGCATAAAAATTTAGTTTGGACAAATGTTTGGTACTTTTCTGATAACATTCATATTTTGATGAATAGTGAAAATACATTGTTTTAATTGAAAAAAACATTTTAATCGAAATAATCTATAGTGTTAAATTAATCATTTGAATGATTTTTAAGTATAATTAGATTATATATTTGTCATTTAATACAATTTTGGTCATTATAAGTAATTTCAAATTTAAATCGGATATAAACACATGTCAATCTTTTGACAGTTTTTACTTTTTTAAAAACCCGCTTTTTGGTTTTGACAACAGGAATTAATTTTAAATTAATAAATGCAACTTCTATGTTTTGAATTTATTAAAATGGACATCATTTTAAAATTCATAATATCAAAATTAGCTTAGGGAAAATTTTTGGTATTTTTCTTAAAACATTCAATGTTTGATGAATTGTGAGAAACAATGCGTTATTATTTAAAATAGAATTTTTATTTAAATAATTAAATAATTTATTTAAATTTATTTTAAGTAAAAAAATATATAATACCCATATAATTTCAATTTAATTCATTGGAGTCATTTTATAATGAAATTAGATGTATAAAATTTTATTGAACTTTTTAATATTGTTTACCCACCTATTGGAGCATTTATGAATTTGCATAATACATAATTTTACAGCTTCTATGAGTTAGATTTTAAAAATCTGAGAGACACAGTTGACATCAGTAACTAAAATGTGGTTCAATAAGACGAAAATAATTTTTGGTGAATAATAACTTTTGACTTTTATTTACAACGGTTAAAAGTAAATTGGATAAATAATTGTAAAAATGATATTATAATTACCATAAAACTTGTGCTAATTCTATTAGATAAGTATAATTCGAATAAAAAAACCTTATAAATAAAATATGATCCTCTTTGGACAACTTGGATTAGATTAGGGCATTTATTATTATTTTATTTAAAGAAGAGTTAAAAGTGTTAATTTCAAAGTTTAATAAATAACCAATTTTTATATAGGGTTACAAAAAATATAAATTAAAATATACATATCCATTAGAAATATAAAAATATTTACTACATAATGGTATTTTATTTATAATTTTTAGACATTAAATAATTTAATTTATTTATGACACAATGATGATGTAGTAATTACATTTTAAATGAAATATTTAAATAATTGATATTAAAAATATCCAAATAAATGTAAATTGAGGATTCTTATAAATTACAATAATTTTATAGGTTAATAGGATATGTTAGGTTTGATTAGATAGTTTTTTTTTTCGAATTGACAATGTTTTTATGACTTTCAGAAAAATAAAATACCAAATAGTGTCAAAATTGACATAAATTAGTTTTTAAAACAAATACTATATTATTGGTTGATATAATATTCCTAAAACTCTTAGGTTCTACCAAAGGGATTAAATAATATTATATATGACATTAATTAACAACTTTAGGTAAACTTGGATGTTTAGTGTATGTTTATTAACCATATAGTGTTAGAATAAAAGAAGACGCAGTAAAAGTTAAACTACTTATCCAAGAGTTAAATCTAAAAGATAAGGATAAAATGGTATTCTAAACTTGTCTAAAACCTATTGGTTGAGAGTATTTTGACTCATAACCACCTAAGGCTCGAAATAAATTCATATTTATCCATAATAAACCGAATATGATTGTATAACAAATTAAAATTTAATCTTTTTTTAAAGTGACCCTCACCCCTATTATAAAAGGGCACTTCCCCTTATCTCAAAATCACACCTCAAAATCCATTTGGATTGGCCAAAACCAGCCCAAATATCCTCCCAAATTCCATTAAATCAACCTATATTCCTTAATTTGATCATAAATTCAACCTAAGGAGCCCCTTTGATCAACTCAAAAGGAAACACTCAAAGAAGAGGTAATAATTTCACCACCCTCTTTCAAGTTATTTTCATCTTCCACTTCTTCTTTATTTGTTGTTTCCATACCTAAATAATAACTCTATTACCTCCTATATAATGAGATGTTATTATAAATATGGTACAACCATATTCATTATTCTACCCATCCTATAAATGAAAAAGTCATTATACGTGCATACGTATAGCTTACCGTCTCCATGTTGTGGTGTAGTTTGTTATTCAAACACATCATTATTTGGATGGGTATAATAATGAGTATAAATAATGTAAATAATAAATATAACATGTTAATGATTCTTTATATATGCTATACCATCCAATTATATACGATTTCACCATCAATATACCGATATTGTCGCTCGTGCGTACGTACGGATAACCGTTTACACGACGCGACGAGATTCATTTCCACATTCACCGTTCAATGAAGAAAATAAAAATATATATTATTAATAAGTATGTAATATATGACATAATAATTCTACTTAATATATATATATATCTGTGTGTGTGTGTGTACTTACATATATCTTATTCATTTACTTCCATTCAATACGATATGAAAACAGAAACAACGTTTATGCGTACGTACGGCCTACCGTTTCCATAAAAGGTGACTTACATTTCATATATATATTTATTATAAATATATATATTATAAATATATATGATATATAAATAAATTTTTATATTTTTTAAGTATTTAAATCATGATCTAAATGACACGATCAAGAATAAAAAGTTAAAACAAGTACGATAAAGAAAGCGATTATTACCCGAAAAGTTAATTTAATATGGAAGTCATTATTAAATGGGAAGTATAAAGTCACCAATGAATCATGTATGATATGATAAATATGAATATGGTTCTAGTATAATTTAATAACATACTATAGTCATTATACAGAAGGTTAAACGTACCCTCGACCAAAGGAAAGTGCAATGTAAGGGTTAATTTCACAATCGCTTTATTATCCAAGTTTGTTTTTATGTATGTATCTACTATGAAATATTTATTATCAATGTACATGTTTCATAAAAGAGTTTTCAAAGGGATTATCTTCTAAATGAATTCATTTATAAATTATGTGACTTTTAAATGATTTCATGAAAAAGGGATATTTATCTCAATGATTTTTACTGATCATTTTCAAATATTCCAACATCCTTTACGTGATATTATTCTTGATTGAGGTTGATTTATTATGATACAAATCTTCCATATTTTATTGAAGTTTTTTTGATATATTTGAATGTGGATGCGTTATTTTTATACCATTTGTGGTTTAGGGTTAATTTATTGACATTTCGTATGCTAGTTCTAATACAAATGTTTTTGTTATGTTTCAACCTTTTCATCTGTGGAAGGTATTGGACATAGTGAGTGATGGGTGGAGCCTGATATAGCTCCTCAATGCATCAGTAGGTCTCATGAGACAATTAGACATGGAATTGGCCAAGGCCTTTCCCAATTTTATATATGGCTTTGGCTGAGGCCTTAATCATGTTTAGATTTCTTGGCCGAGGCCTTGAAAAAATGTTTTAGAATGTATGACATTATAAATTCCCTCACTATGAAAATAATATTGATGGTTCATGTGGTTATTCAACTAGTAGAATACTCATGTCTTTTTTTATTATGGAATTATTTACTCATCTAATATTTCTTCCATAAAGTGTTCATGTTTATTATTTGTAAAGGCATGTGTTTTCAACTATTCACCATGCCTGTTGTTTATGTTGTATTCTGCTAAATTTTTTACCCTTACTGAGAATCTGAGATCACCCCTTTCTTTTGTTTTATTTTCCCTGGATTTCCAAGAAGTGTATTATGATTAATATGCAGGGTTAATCTAAAAGAGAATAATGGAGTTCTCAAAGTACTATCTATGCTATATTTTATGTTTGAAATTGTAATGTGAAGTTGATGTATGTAATCTATTTCCAAGAATGATAAACTGATCAGTCTTTCAGGACATGATTTTCTTATATCATGGAAATGTATTAAAATAATGCACCGACTCTGGGTAACAGGGGTCGGGGTGTTACAGTTGGTATCAGAGTAAGTTTAGTGACAACCTTGGAAATATATTTTGTTAAACTCTGATTAGAGAACCTTACCCAAAGATATACTTTGAGGATTAGTATAGAATAACTTCTTAGAAATGTGGTAATGTATTGATTTTGTGTATTTTCAAGCAATACATCCTTGTCTAGATACGATTAGGTAGAAGAGGCTTTGGTATAAATGTACCTAGGAGTGAAAACATTGAAAAGGAGTTTCGGGCTTGACCCAGGATATCCTGGTACATGAAAACGGGCCTTGCTGCACTCTTGGTTATGACACTCCTAGGGGATATGCTTAGGATAATTCATATTTTCATTACAAGCCATTATGAAGGATTCAACTGTAAATAATTCCTCAAAGAAAACATTTTGTGATTATAGATTTTATGCATAATCTTTTCAACTTATGTTAGCTATTTTAAAACTTTGGAATTATGCATTGCAATTCATAAACTTACCTACTGTGTGCCATTTTTTAGAAATGGATCCTAGTATAAGGAATGAGTATTCTAGAAATATGCATGATCAAAAGATTAAGAATGATCATATCTTTCATGATATTAAGCCAAAATTTAAAATGGAAATAATATCCCATGTATTATAGTCATATAAAGATATAGTATCATGTGTTAATAAGATAATTAAACTATTCTCCGAGTCATATGGCTTTGAAGAGAAGAAATAGAAGAAAAGGATGGAAGAGAGAACGATGGATAATGGGAATAGGGGAAAAAAGGATTTTCCCATATGTGATAACTGTGGAAAGAATCACCTTGGTAAATTCTTGAAGGGAATTGGTATTTGTTATAAGTGTGGAGAAAAAGGAAACCATGTCTGTGATTTCAAGGGTAAGAAAAAGGTTTCAAATGTACAATGCTTCATCATCAAGGAGTCGGGACACTCTGTGAATCAATGTCCAAATCATCAGATTATACCCCATATGTTTCTATTGGATAATAATCAAGTTATGATACAACCGAAGATGAAGAGGAATGATTAGATTTCTTATGTTGTTATTAAAGTGTTGTGTCATTTGAGTATTGTATTAATGATGTACATGTTATAAGAATTACAGAGTATAAAAGGATTATACTGCAATAATATTTCATTAAAGACTTGAGATTGTGTGGAACCAAGAAAAGTGACTCAATAACATGATATTTTTTTGGAAAATATATGGTTGAAAGAAATATAAACCGTAATATGGTTCTCATACTGAGGTAGTGATTTTGGAATAATATATGATTGATTTGGATAAATTATATTAGATATTCTTGACTACCTTGAAACTGATTAATGATTTGTATATTCCACCATTGTTGGAGTTTACAACAGTTTTGTATAGAAGGAGTATATCCAGTATTCTATAATTAATAAGGGAAAATGAATGTAATCAATAAGGTTTTATGGTAGTCCAAGGTGTTACAATGTTTTAAAAGAATACATGATGAAGGTATTCACATGTTATTATATGGAAAAAAGGATCTTCATTGTGTTTACCTTCCTTATAAACTTTGGACTTTGAGTTTGGACATTAGTATTTTGGATAATACTAAAGGGTGGAATCGATTAATTTTAAAATTGAATTCTATTTTTAAGGTTAAAGAATTTCTTAAGATTATTTTTGGATTTTATAAAAGGACTACACGGAGGTCGGGCAACAACCTGTCACATCCGACAAGGCCGCGTGACTTGAACCCGTAACCAAAGGGTGACAAGGGTGCATCACCAACAATTGGCCTAATTGATGTCCTGGTTTGAATAATGTAGTTTGTTTTAAATAGTATGAAAAATTAAGTATAAATTAATTATTTTTGGAACCCTATGCGATTAGGATAAATATAATATTTTTAAATTCTATTATCTTTTGGAGTGAAAGATGAGTTTTTGGTAGGAATTAGTTGAAGGATGAAACTATACTTGTCAAGTATATATATATATATATTTCCTCTTATTATATGAATAAATTAATTCTTAAACTTTAGGGAAGGGATCTTAAAACAAAAAATGTGTTACCCTAATACTATATGTTTTGTTGAACCAATGATATTTTACATCATCTTAGATTTATGGCTTTGAGGACCTCAATTTTACACTTGTTTGTGATTGATGACCACAATCACTACCTAAAAATATTTATGTTTTTCATCTAATTTTTTGTCTGTAATTACCACCAATTTTATCCTAATCAAGATCATAATTTGGTGGTGACTTTTTCATTTCCCTGTCCCTCTAATTAAGACTAAATTTTATTATCCCAATGTCCAATGTGGGTTTTCCACAAAGGTATTTTTCTATTTTTAACCATTTATTTTTTAAGAACAATTTCAAATTATGAGGATGAAATTTATTGAAGGAGGGGAGAATGTAACACCCCAAGATTTTATAGTATGTTATCTCATTAAAGTAAATCAATAGTTTGCGCTACACGCAACACCGAGTTCAAACGCACCACAACTTACCAAACTAGCCGTTCAAAAATCAGTTATGAATAATATTAATTACATTTTGAATCTTATATACTCTATATAATTTAAACGCCCATATTATGTGTTTCATAGACGTAATATAATAACAAATTCATTTTTTCAGATAAAGGAATTATTTTTCAAAAATCCAGTTTTACCGCCTACTAATGGTGCTTTTAACACAATATCTGACCATTTTATATTAAATTTCACATAATAAACTTCTTATTTATAAGTGGGACATTAAAATTTATTTTGGAAATTTTTTTGGTACTTTTCTGATAACTTTCATATTTTGATGAGAATTGAAAATACTTTGTTTTAATTGAAAACACCCTTTTTAATCAAAACAATTTATAGTATTAAATTATTCATTTGAATAGTTTTGAATTATAATTAGATTATATTTTTATCATTTAATAAAATATAGTTTATTATAAATAATTTCAAATTTAAATTTGACATAACCACTTGTCAATCTTTTGATAGTTTATACATTTTTAAAAACCCACTTTATGGTTTTGACAACGAGAATTAATTTTAAATTAATAAATGAAACTTCTATGTTTTGAATTTGGTAAAATGGGCCTCATTATCGAATTCAGAATATCAAAATTATATTAGGTTAATGTTTTGGTATTTTTCTGAAAACTTTCAATTTTTGATGAATAGTGAAAAACACCGCGTTATTATTTAAAACTGACTTTTTATTTAAATAATTAAACATTTTATTTCAATTTATTTTAATTTATTTTAATTCAAAATAGATATATAATACCTATATAATTTAAATGTAATTCATTGGAGTCATTTTATAATGAAATTAGATGTATAAAATTTTATTGAACTTTTTAACTTTGTTTCCCCACCTTCTAAGACCATTTACAAATTTGCATAAAACATAATTTTACCACTTATTTGAGTTGAATTTCAAAAATACGAGAGACAAATTTGAAATCAGTAAGTAATATTTGGTTAAACAAAATGATAATAATTTTTTGTGAATAGTAACTTTGAAATTTTATTTACCACGATAAAAAGTAAATTGGGTAATTAAGGGTAAAAATGATTTTATAATTACCCTAACACATTTAATAATTCTATTGGATAAGTTTAATTATACTAAAATAAATTAGGAATAAAACATGATTCTCTTTGGTCCACATGGATTAGATTAGGACATTTATTATTATTTTATTTAAAGAAGAGTTAAAAGTGTTAAATTCAAAGTTTAATAACTAAACCATTTTTTATATAGGGTAAAACACAATATAAATTCAACTATAAATATTCATTATAAAGATAAATATATTTCATGCAAAATGGTATTTTATTTAAAAAATTTATACATTATATAATTTAATTTATTTATGACACAATGATGATGCAGTAATTATAATATTAATGAAATATTAAAATAATTGATATTATAAATATAAAAATAAATTTAAATTGAGACTTATGATGAATTAAACTAATTTTATAGGTTAATATGACATTTTAGGGTTGATTAAATAGATCTTTTTCGAAGTGATAAGGTTGTTATGACTTTCACAAAAACAAAATACCAAATAGTGTAAAAATTGACATAAATTAGTTTGTAAAACAAATACTATATTATTGGTTGATATAATTTTCCTAAAAATATAAGGATCTGTAAAAGGGCTTAAATAATATTATATATGTCATTAATGAACCAATTGATGTTCATTTGGAAGTTTATAGTGAGTTTATTAACCATATAGTGTAAGAATATAAGAAGACACGGTAAAAGTTAAACTACTTAACTAAGAGTTAAAACTAAAAGATAAGGTTAAAATGATAACCTAAACTTGTATGAAACATATTGGTTGAGATGATTTTGACCCATTACCACCTAATTCTCAGAATAAATTCATTTATATCCATAATAAACTGAATATGATTGTATAATAAATTAATATTTTAATATTTTTTGAAAGTGACCCTCATCCCTCTTATAAAAGGGCACTTAACCTTATTTCAAAATCACACTTCCAAAGACATATGGCTCAGACAAAACCTGACCAAATATCCTCTACAAATACCCCAAATAAACCTAGAGTCCTTTATTTGATCAGAAAGACAACCTAAGGATCCCTTTTGATCAACTCAAAAGGAAACACCCGAAGAAGAGGTAATAATTTCACCACCATCTTTCAAGTTACTTTTTTCTTCCACTTCCTCTTTCTTTATTGTTTCCATACCAAAATAATAACTCCAGTACCTCCTATATAATTTTATGTTATTATAAATATGGTACAACCATATTCTTTATTCTACCCATCCTATAAATGACAAAGTCACCATACATGTGTACGTACGGCTTACTGTCTCCACGTCGTGGTGTAGTTTATTATTCAAACACTTCATTATTTGGATGGGTATAATAATTAGTATAATTGATGTAAATAATAAATATAACATGTTAATTATTTTTTATATATGCTATAATATCCAATTACATATGATTTCACCATGAATATAATGATATTTTCGCTCATGCACACTTACGGATTATCGTCTCCACGACGCAATGAGATTCATTTCCACATTCACCATTCAACGATGATTATTAAAATATATATTATTAATAAGTATGTAATATATGAAATAATAATGATACTGAATATATATATATACAAATATTTATATGTATTTACTTACATATATCTTATTCACTTACTTCCATTCAATACGATATAAAAACAGAAACGACGTTTTTGCATACGTACTACCTACCATCTACATAAACAATGCATTCCATTTCATATATCTATCTATTATAAATATTTATATTCTAAATATATATGATATATAAATCAAGGTTTATATTCTAGAAGTACCTAAATCATGATCTAAATGATACGATCAAGAATAACAAGTTAAAACACGTACGATAAAGAAAGCGATTATTAACTAAAATGTTAATTTAATATGAAAATCATTTTTAAATGTGTAGTATAATGTAATAAATGAACCATTTATGATATAATAAATATGAATATGGTTCTAGTATAATTTAATAACATACTATGGTCATTATATAGGAGGTTAAACACACCCTCGACCAAAGGAACGTGCAAGGTAAGGGTTAATTTCACAATCTCTTTCTTATCTGAGGTTGTTTTTATATATGTATCTACTGGGACATATTTATTATCCATGTCCATGTTTCATAAAAGAGTTTTAAAAGAGATTATTTTTAAGTGAATTTTTTACTAAAACATCATTTTAAAATTTTTAAATATTTATTCTTCTAAACCTTTATCATTAATGTCCATGTTTTCAAAATGGTTTAAAGGATTTATTTATATGGACATGAATGTTTTAAAATGTTAATTCCTTTAAAAAGTTTCAAAGTGGTATGGGAAAATTTGATTAAAAACTATATTTTAAATTACTTCCTTTGTAAATTATGTGAATTTTATATTATTTCATGAAAAATGGATATTTCTCTCAAAGATTTTTACTGATCATTCTCAACTACGCCAACATCCTTTACGGGATATTATTCTTAATCGAGGTTGATTTATTGTAATAAAAATATTCCATATTTTATTGATGGTTTTGTGATATATTTTACTGTGGATGTGTTATTTTTATACCATTCATGGTTTAGGGTTAAAGTGTTGACATTTTATGTGATAGTTCTAATACGAATGTTTATGTTATGTGTCAACATTTTCATATGAGGAATGTATTGTATATAGTAAGTGATTGGTGGAGCCCGCTATAGCTCCTCGATGCATTAGTAGGTCTCATGAGAAAATTAGACATGGAATTGGCTAAGGTCTTTCCTAATTTGATATATGGTTTTGGCTGAGGCCTTAATAATTTTTAGACGTCTTGGCCGAGGCCTTGAAAAAATGTTTCAGAATGTTTGGAATTATACATTCCGTCATTATGAAAACAATATTGATGGTTCATGTGGTTATTCTACTAGTAAAATACCCATGAGTATGTTTTATTATGGAATTATTTACACATATCATATTTCTTCCATAAAGTGTTCATTTTTATTATTTGTAAAGGCATGTGTTTTCAATTATTCACTGTGCCTATTGTTTATGTTATCTTCTACTAAATTGTTTACCCTTACTGAGCATTTGAGCTCACTCCTTTCTTATATTTTATTTTCCTAGGATTTCCAAGAAGTGTATTATTATTGATATGTAGGGTTAAGAAAAAAAGGAAAAATGGAATTCTCAAAGAAATATCTATGCTGTATTTTATGTTTGAAATTGTAATGTGAAGTTGATGTATGTAATCTATTTACAAGACTGCTAAACTGATTGGTCTTTCGAGACATTATTTCCTTGTATTATGCCATGTATTAAAATAACGCACTGACTCTGGGTAACTAGGGTCGGGGCATTACAAATATCTTAGAAAACAATCATTTAATACAGCCATAAAATGTAATATTAACATAAAATAATCCTTAATACCATTATGTAACTCAAATTATAATTATTTTAATATTTTTAATATCACTTAATTATTTTTTTTCAATAATTGATTAATTACTGCATCATGATTATATAATTATTTATAATAGTTAATTCATCAATATTTTTTTTAAAAAAATTATGATGCAGATAAATTTTTTTATTTAAGTAAAATATATATAGATGATAATATCTTCTATTTAACCACCATATTAACAATATTATACTTATTAAAAGTTAGAGTGAGACATTTTATCACTCTATTTTATTTTAATAATATACAAGTATTTTTTATGAAACAATTCCCATTAAATTTTTATATTTAGATACTTATTTGTTTGTTGTTTAATTATGTTAATAAAATAACATTTCAGTATTTTTAGGGTAATTTTAGTATCCTTATCACTTTATTTTTAACCATAATTACCCAATTTTACCCCTTACCATTGGAACAAAAATTACTAATCTAACTATTAATATTGTCCTGAAATAAAATGGATGTATTTGTTAAATTTAGAAATTCTGATTCCAATTATATAATACATTTTTAAGAATTCAAAAAACATAAATGGATAATATTAATTTAAAATTAATCTTGTATATGGGTGAAGAAAATATGTTTTTAAAGTTAAAATTTTCAAAATATCAAAATGTTTTTATATCAAATCCAATATGAAATTTTTTAAAATGACCTAAATTGTATTAAATGATAAAAATTTGATCAAATTATTATGTAAAATAATTAAAAAATATAATTAATCACTATAAATAATTTCAATAAAAAAGTTGTCTTCCATTAAAATTCAGTACTTTTTCACTATTCATCAAAACATGAAAATTATTAGAAAAATAAAAAAAATTAAACCAAAGTAAAATTATATTTCCCTAATTTAAATAAAAATAATATTTTGTCAAATGTAATTTTTAAAATTTTTAGAATCTTTATTTGTAAAAATAGTTCCATTAAAAGGTGATAAAATTATCTTTTAAGAAAAATACTTATTTTATGTATAAAATTGGATTTGTTCTTATATTATGTCTAGAAAACACATAAAATGAATATTTAAAATTATATATTATATTATATATATATATATCATTAATATATTAATATACGATTTATTTGTTTATTTATTTGTTTAAAACAAACTTGGGCACATTTAATAAGTTTTTCAGAAAAAAACATTTCCTTTTATTTTAAAAATTATTTTAGATTAATTAATAATTAATTGGTCAAATAATTATATATACATTTTTGAACCACAATTTCATAATTTAGTTAATCCTATTCATAGCCTCCATTCTAATGTTTAGGTTATAATTGTATTGTTTAAATAATTATAATAATAAAATGTTGTTTTATTTAAACTTAGTATTGCGTATAACACAAGAAAATCCTATGCCACATGTAATGAAATACAAAATAGAAGTTTTTCATTTTAAAATATCTCATAAAAATATCAGGGTGTTACATAAAAAACCAATAAATCCCCATTTTGAACTCGACTCGAACATGAATTAGTGCACGAAAACAATCCTTACTACACATCTAATTTGACACTACTAGGTGATATACTTTACGAATTAACAAACTCTTTATGAACCATCATAAAGGATTTAAATACAAGCTGACTATGAATTGTCTAGGATAAACATAATGATTGATTGATTAAAAATGTAGGTCTAGTTATTTAGCAATCATATAAGATAGTTGTCTTGATAATGTGGTCTTTATATTTGATAAGTGTTTCCCACACTAGGATTTTTGGTTTTAGTCAATGGAGGAAACTAGAAGGAACATGGAAAACATTGAATGTTTCATATGTGGATTGTATAGACATTATGAAAATTTATGTTGTAATTGGAAATCTCATGAAAAGAATTAGGATGGTGGAATGACTATTTGTTATTCTAATGATTATAAAGAGACCACAAATGACATGTGAACGGTATGGAATGTTCTAAAAATATTTTTTTACAATAAAATTAATAATCCTATTGAAATTAATATTAAGGAACCTTAATACATGATAAATATTTAATATTCTATTAAAGGAGTTAAAATAAATAATATTATGAAGCCTGAGAAATGGTTTAAGAATAAAGTATATATGTTTTGGAATTCAATGATATTTTTTTTGAATCATGAAATATATAAGTATATTAGGCATATATTTTTCATTAAGGATTTAAAATTCCATGTTGAATTCTGATGATGACATGGAAATGTGATTTAATTTATAGGTGAATTATTTTAGAGAGGATAACCCTAAATGTGTTCCTGATGTTCAAAACATTGTGTTAATATTGGATAAAGAGATGATTTATTGGGATAAATTAAATTGGATAATATTGATGACCTCATTAATGATAATTTATTTGACGAAAAAGTGGTCTATTTTATCATGGATGAAGATTAAATTTTTTATTTAAGGAATATATCCAATTATTTGTGATTTTTCTAAAGAATAAAGTGTCATGCATGTTTTCAATAAGGAATTATTATGATTCAAGTTACTACACTGTTCTAAGAGAATATTGTATGAACTTATTCAAATGTTTTGAATATGAAAACCATTATATAATTTATGATATATGGGGGATCAATGTTATGTTGATTTTGAGAAAATTAGTGACCTTATTTCTAATGTTTTGTATTTTCATCTTTTGGAAGGGTTATATGGTTGACTATTCATGCAATGGTTTAAGTTAAAATTATTATGAGGTTTTAGAGATTCAAATATTATCTCACTATATGAGGATTTATGCATATTGTCATACTTTTGCTAAAATGTTTATATGATACTCAATAAAGATAGATGTAATGACTTATCCTTGTACCTCTGGATATGTTAATACTTCATGAATGAAAAAATCACCTTCATTTTTTTTGGATAAGATATGAAGTGGAAATAAATTATGGAAATAAAAGGTGAGGTTGCCCTGAAATCATATAAGTATATCATCTCATGAAAATTGATCAAATTTAGGGAAATGGGCCATGAAATAAAAAGTTTTCCTCTTATCATCATTTTTTATAATATCAATGACCTTTTTAAATCCACTTTGGGTTATGGATTTTTGATCATTTACTTTATAATATCGATGTTCTATATAACTACAAAGAATAACTTGATAGTCATATTTCTCTTCCATGTACATTTTTTCACATTCCACCTATGTTATCCTATATGGAAATGTTGTTATGTGTTACTATGGGTAATCATTATGTTTCCAACTTTTCTTTTTAAAAGGATTTAATATTATTTATTTTTATAATGAGGTTTTATATGAAATAACTTTCAAGTATTGTTACTTTGATAAGACATATGAATTTATAAGGAGAAATTATGTTTAGGAGGGGGTAGAACGTAACAACCCTTGATTTTTTGAAATATTTTTTTCTGAATTTATTTAATCTTTTCGTTAATTTTTATTTTGTGTAACAATGAATATACCTTGTTTCATACAAAAGTTTCAAATTATTATTGCTTTGTATGGAAAAAAATTTCAATAATATTCTATAAAACAAACATAGATAAGATTTTAGTACATGAAACACCACATTTGGATTGTGTTACACATAATTTCAAGTTCATTCGATAGCTTGCGTTACACACAAGACCTAGTTTTAATAAACTAAAATGTAAAATAAATATTATTATTAAAATATTATTTTAGTTCTCACATGACTATTAGAATAATGGTTATGAATAAGGTTAATTAAATTATAAAAATATGGTTTACACATTAATCTAAGATTAATTATTTTATTTCTAATTAACTATAAATGCTAATAAAACCCTTTTTAAAATATAAGAAATATTTTAATGGAAAACTATATATATGAATTCAAAAAAGTTTTAAAATAATAAATTTATTGAATGAAATTTGATAATTTTTTATTGATATATATATATATATATATATTTATATTATACCCATTCAACTATTTAACGTTCATCTTATTTTTTTTTAGACCAGAGATAATAAATAATCAAATTTTTTGAATAAAAAGATGTATTTTTCTAAAAGGTAATTTTACCAAATTTTAATAGAGAAAAAATTTTAAATATAAATTTTGACACATATATATATTTTAATTGATAAAATAAAAATCAATTTTGAATGCATAATTTCAAAATTTTCTTAGTGTAATTTTTTGGTATTCTTCTGAGAGTTTCATTTTTTGGATGAATAGTGAAAAACTAAAATTTTAATTCAAAACTAAATTTTTGTCTAATTTATTTATATAGTTAAATTATATTTGAATTTTGTTTTAAGAAATAAATATATAAATTATAAATAAATTAATCCAATTTAGGTCATTTGAAGCAATTTAACATTGAAATTGGATATAAAAACATTTTAAGATTTCTAACATTTTATTTTTAAAACCTGCTTTATCATCATGTCTAAATAATTAATTTTAAATTAAATTATTCCAATTATATGATTGAAATGTTTCAAAATTGATTCTATATTTTGAATAATAATTTTTAATGTATAATAAGGTTAACATAGCTTTTTATGAAACATATTAGTGAAAGTAATTAAAATTAATTACAATGATTAAGGTAAAAACTAGTTTACTTAGTATTTAAACTTTAACTTAAGTGGAAAAATAAACTATAAACATTTCCAAAATCTATTTTATGGAAATATATCTACCATATACCCCCATTTATCAAAAATGGAAAATTATTTGAGGCACATGATGTAAGAGTGTAACATCCCAGGTAAATAGAGAATATGACATTTTCATATTTATTAATATTTGTAAATTAATTATTAATTTTACTTTATTTTGGATTCTATTTTTTATTGAATAACCAATACACAACTATGTTTTTCTTTGAAATCTCACGTTGCACACAATGTTGAGTTGTACTGAAAAATAATATAATAATATTTTTATTTTAAATCGTAGTTAACGCCTAGCCATTGTAATGGCGGGAATGAACAAAACTAACTAAAAAATGATTATACATATCTGTTAAATATTTTTACATTTATCCAATAAATTTTAGAGGCTGAAAATAAGAAATAATATGATTTTAAGCATAAATACTCTAATATTCTTTAAAAGGTCGATTTACCGCTAATTGATGGTGAACCCTCTTTAAATCTAGTTTTGGTCACTTTTATATTTTATATTTGACAAAATAAAATTTTTCTTTAGAATCGGGATATCAAAATTTACTTTGGGTAAATTTTTGGTATTTTTCTGATAAAATTCAATTTTTAATGAATAGTGAAAATATTGTATTTTAATTCAAATCTGCCTTTTAATATAAATTATTTATATGGTTAGATTATCTTTTTAATTGGTTTTAAAGTGTAATTAGATTATATTTTTACCATTTAATCCAATTTTGGTCATTGGAAGAAATTTCACTTTGAAATTGGGCATAAACAAGTGTCAATCTTTTGATAGTTATTATTTCTTAAAAATACCCCTTTTGTTTTGACAACGTGAATTAATTTTAAATTCATTAATCCAACTTCTATTTTTTTAACTTTTAAAAATATAAATCATTTTTGAACTCATAATATCAAATATAGCTTGGGCTGATTTTTTTTAATTTTCTGAAAAATTTCAGTTTTTGATGAATAGTGAAACCACTAAGAAGTAGTTAAAAATATGACTTTTTCATTTAAATTAAATTTACCACTTCTGTGAATTAAATTTCAAAAATATTACTTACATTTTTGTTATTAGTAAGTAAAATTTTGTTCAATAATATGAAAATAATTTTCGTTTAAAAGTAACTTTTGAATTTTATTTGTAGTGGTTAAAGTTAAATAGGGTAATTCAAGGTAAAAAGAATATCATAATAATACAAAATTACCTTAACACTTTTCCTAAAATTATTTTACAAGTCATGGACAACCATGGGAATACTTTGGTCTATTTTGGGACCCCATCGATCCACTTAAGAGTGATAATTCCACTTTATTTTAATAAACTTAAATTAAAGGCAAAATGAGGTAAACAAATATCTTTAATAAATTAATTTTTACATAGGTTTATATAATTTATCTTTTCAACTATAAATATTATTTGGAAATATATTAATATTTCCCACATCATGGTATTTGTTTATAATTTTTAGATATAAAATAAATAATTTTTTTATGACCCAATAATGATGCAGTGTTTACCTCATTAATAAATGATTTAAATAAAAAAGATTATAAAGATTAAAAAAATAACCAAAAAAAATCCAATTATTATTGAATGATTTTATTTTGACCATGGGGGATTTTATCTTAGACTTCAATGAGTTTTGGATATTTAGAAACCGAAAATCATTATATAATAAAATAATATTTTCACACTTTCCTAAAGAGCCCCTCCTCCCCCTTATAAAAGGACACCACTTATAACCCATTCCTCACACCTCTAAAGACCCTTGGATCATACAACCCCAGACTAAATAAGCTCACATGATCCCTCTCTTCCACCTAGAAGCCTTACCTTAGGCATAAGGAACTTTAAGTAAACCTTTTGGTTCAATCCAAAGGGAGATACCCAATTTAAAGGTATCGTCTTCTCTTAAGTCCTTTTCTTTTATTTTACTTCTCCTACCCCCTAAACTCTTTTTATTCCTTTATTTTATAAAAAAAGAATCCTCAATAAACTAGGTTATTTTTATGAGAATTATTTTAACTACACTTACACACACCTCCATCTAATGGGTAAAGAACATACTGTTTCTATGGACGACAAACTACTGCCTCACGAAATGATGATTGTTCAAATATCTCCTACCGCCTATCATGGTGTACATTATGATGGAACTATATTTATATATTATATATATTATGTATATTTTTTCTTATACTATTGTATGTTTCATTTATATCATACTTTTATGGTTTCCATTATGGGTAAACGAGATAATTTAATTTGAGGAAGTGCGGACTACCGCCCCCTCAAAGTGATATGACTCATTCATGAAATACGTGGGACATATAAAGGATGGAGTTAATGAAATTATATATTATATTATACTGTAATTATAATATAACTATGTATAATTATGTTTTCATTCAATTAAATTACGAAATAGAAATGAAAGTAGCGTTCATGCGTACGTATGACTTACCGTCTCCACGAACGGTTTATTTTATTTCTTATCTCAAAATGTTATATAGAGTTATAAATACATATATATACTAGATATATATGATATATATGATATCTAAATCATGAATATAATTATGGATATAATGGACTCTTGACCACATGGACAACTTGTAATTATAAAGAGTTCATTTTTGACTCAAGTACCAAATATCGAGAAAACAACCATTATTAACTTAAATGATTACATAATGTTTATAACATGGTAATGAGTGATATAAAATGAATAATAAACTTTAAAAAGGTTATTAATAAAGTATAAATCAACTTAAGTTTATTATTCAAGATTAATAAGGAACAAACAAGTCAATTCAGACACGAGGTAAGGGGTTTCTTATCTCACTTTTAATTCCATGAGATTTCCTTTGTTTGCCACTAATTTATTGTATGTGGTGTATTTTGTACTACCATTTGATATTTATTATCATGATTCTATTTATATTCATGTTATTTTTTGAATCATTTGGTTGTTATTATCTTTTGTTCATACAACTCGATTGATTACAACGTGATAAGGGATTTTCATCTCATTTTATTCCCGTGAGATTCATGCTACAATTTCCACTATTTCATTTTATGTGGTGTATTTAATTCCCAATATTGAATTCATTGTGTTATATAATTCAATTTATGGGTAATTTAATCTTCATTTTATCATCCTTATTTCATGGGTTGTATGTTTCATAAGTTACCAAATCAGTAAGGGAACCTTTTAACCTAATTTCTATTCCTTGGGTTAATCTTCTAATTCTTAATTATATCATGCTACGATTATGTGTGGAATCACTATTTATTTATTTATGTTGTAATTTCAACTTATCTTTATGTGTATATTATTTTAATACACATAATCACTCCATTGATAAATTCTCAAGTCATCGATAAGAACTTGATAAGAGTAATTTTAACTCAATTTCCATTCATTGAGTTAAACATCCAAGTCATTGGTGTTTTTTTTAAAAAAATATGTGTGAATATTCTCTGATTTATTTACACTGAATATCAAATAATATTGAGTGTATTTATATTTGTAACACATTATTGTGTAGTTGATTTATCCTTAATCTAAAGGATACAGTTTTTATAAGGGATTTCGTCTTAATTTACATTCCATTGAGACTTTATTGTTGTTATGAACCAATTCACTCTTATATGGTGTATATACTATCTTTTGGAATATTATATCAGTAATAAATTTATTCTCATGATATTATAAAGTTCTCATTCAATGTTATTCCTAAATTATTTGTATTCAAGAGACTCTCATTTTGTTAAAAGATCTTTAACTAAAATATCGTTTTAAACGTTTTAACAATTTATTCTTCTAAATCTTTATCATTAATGTCCATGTTTTAAAAATGTTTTTAAGGATTTATTTATATAGAAATTTAATTTATTAAAATGATAATTTATTTAAAATATTTAATGTGGTATGGGACACTTTGATTCAAGAATATCTTTATTAAATGTTTTAAAAGGTTTTGAAAATGGTTTGATAAAGCATTGATTATGTCTATATTTAGAAATAACATTTTGTGATTTCAATGTGGAAATGAAATATTCCATTTATTTTTTTTAATTGTTATGAATATGTTATGGTTCTTGGGCATTGTTTACGTATATGGGTGGTTCTGTGATAAACCTAGGGCGGGTGAGCCCGAGATAACTCTCTAATGCATTGGGTAACGTGGAAGAGGTAAATGCTAAGGTTTCTCCTAAGAGATTTAGGGAATACACTGTGATGAGTATTCCAACGTAACTCCCTACATAGCCGTGATAGCTATAATATAAGTATTTTATGTATTACATAAGTTACCTTTATGATTTATGATTTCTGTGTGTTATTCATAAATCTTATGATTTCATAAGGTATGTTCTGATCGAAAAGTATGGTTTCATTGTTTGGTATTTATTAATGGGATAATGTTTTCATTCATTATTTTATATCCCTTACTATCCTTTTTATACTCATCCCAAGTTTTTTAAATGTTTTACACATGAATTAATGATTAATAAGGGTCAAGGATGAGATCAAGGAAAATTCATGCCATCTAGAACATGGATCTAGTCATGTTCTTTTTATTTTATAAAAAAATGGATACTGAGTAGTAGTGTCTACTTGTAATATTCAAGTTGATATGTAATAGTTATGGCCTAATTATATAAAACTCTAAACATGAAAATATCTTCAATGTGAATTATTTATTTAATTTAGGATTATGTAATGTTTAAAGATGAGTCCTTATAAAGAGAGACCTATAAATAGTGTTTGCCTTTTTATATTTACATGAATGTCACTACTCTTCCACTATAAAAGGGTACTCACCCCTACTCACTTCCTCACACCTATCAAGAAACTTTGTCTCATCTAATCCATGACTTAAAAATCTCCCAAATTCCTTAATATCATCTTAATTCCTCAATTTTGGTATAAATTCAACCATGGAATCCCTTTGGTTCAAACCAAAAGGAGTTACCCAATGAAGAGGTAATATCTTTCCAGAATCTCTTTTGTTTTATTTATTTTTTCTCCCCCTAAATTAGTCTAATTAAATGAATATATAGTGAAATTAAAGTCATAAATATATTTATATGTTTTTATGTTATGTTTTTTACCTACAATAACACAAAGTCCCATCAAATGGGATAGACAATCATCATTTATGTGTACAACAAAATTCTGCCTCGTGAATCGATGTCCCCTGTTCTTCCATTTCAAAAAATTCAATGGTGAAAAAATGATGGAAATTTTGTTTTCATATGATATATATGATATATATTAAATTTATTATGTCTTTATTCTTTTCTAATTCCTATACAATACAAAATTTTATGAATTCCATTTTGTGGAAATATGATAACTCAATTTGTGGATGTGTGGACTACCTCTTCCTCAAAGTGACGTGATTCATTCAAACATTACATGGAATGTATTAAGGATGTTTTTAATAAAAATATATGATAAATGTAAAATAATAATTCTACCATAATAATAATATATATATATTCACATATATTTCATTCATTTTCTATCATTTAATACGAAAGGAAAAAAGAAACAATGTTCATGCATATATACGGCTTACTGACTCCATGAACACTGTATTCCATTTCATAATTATAACTTTTATATATCATTATAAATTTTTATATAATGAATATATATTATATTTATATAATTTTTTACTTTATATAAATAATTGAATCATTATCTATGTAATAGGATCAAGAATAACAAGTCAAACCACATAGGAAAAACAGAACAGGCATCACCCGAAACATAGAATTAACATGGAATTATTAATAAAAGGGAAATATAAAGTCATAATGAAATAATATTGTGTATTATATAAAATATTATGTTTCATTTCTATAATTATAATAAACATATACTCATTATAAAAGATGTTTTTATATGCATGAATAAAGTTAAGACATAAGTTAATGGTTTTCTCATTGCACTTTTTATATCTGTGAGATACAGGTTATGTTCAACACTCTTGTCTTTTTTCTGATGTATATACATCCAATGAATGTATTATATGATTAATATAATTATGTTTATGGGTATTTAAATATCCAATTTAGGATCTATCTTTCATGGGGTTTACGGTTCAAAAGTTACCAAATCGGTAAGGTAATTTTGTCTCAGGTTTCCTTCTTTGAGACACATATTATCTCATGCACCTATATTCATCTATGAGGTTTATATAGTTCCATTTGACATATTATATCATGAATATTATACTTTTCCTTATATTATAAGCTTCATGTAATGTTATTATCTCTTGTATATTATGATATTAAGTTACTAACATGGTAAGAGTTTATTTCTAAAATCTCATCGTTTATCGGGAATGATTAAAATTTTGATTACATTTATGGAATCTTATGATCTATCTATAAATATCTCCCATTAATTATTGTATAAAATTATTATTCATCTCTAAAGAAACTTTTCTAATCTTTCTAAGGTGAAAAATTAATTTTCAACATGTACAGACTTACCCATAGTCATGACCATAATTTCCTTGAATCCACATTGGTATGTTCAGAAGGATATTTTTGAGTAACTTTTTCCTAATATTCTAAAAAATCAATGGGTTTTAATTTGGGTTTCAAAGAAAAATGGTTTCTAAAATTTATTTTTTTATAATTATTTTAAATTACTTTCAATTCTTTTTTATATGTTTTAAAAAGGATATTTTCAAAGAAAATGATTGCAAATATTTCAATATTTCTTAATATGTTTTCAAATAAATTTTCATTAGAAAGGTTTTCAAGATTATTTCGAGACTTCTTTTTATGTTTCCAAAGTATTTACAATGAAATTTTTTTCTAAATTGATTTTTTTTAAAAACCTTTTTTTGAAAGAGGAAATTATATTTTCCTCAAGAAATTTTTTAAACAAAATTTTAAGGATTATTTTTATAATACAAGGATTTTAAAATAGTTTTATGAAAATGATTTTCAAGGAAAGGAAATTTCACTTAATATATTTTCCATATGAACTTTCAAAATTTGTCTCCATCTAAGATGACACGATTTGTTATATTTTATGATTTACTTGGGAGATGATCTAATAATACCCTTTAAATTCTTTATTGAGTGGTTTATGTTTTGATGGAAAAGGGTTTATAACACTTGTTTCCCTTCCATGAGTGATATGAATTTGAAACCTGCTTCTTTTCATGAGTTATGATTTGGTGAAAATATTATGTGAAATATATCTTTTCAATATTAAATTATATGATGAAATGTTTATGATACCCATTTCTTTTCATGGTTTATAATATTATGTATATGAAACAAATCTCTTATTAGGGGTCATGATATGATGGAAGATATATTATATTGTGGCACATGTATGTATGATTTTATTATATGAAAGTTTAAACCTATATCTCACTCCAACTCATTTGTAAATGATTTATATCTCATGAGATAATGATGGGAAACACGTCAGAGAGCTTGACCCATAATTAGAAACATGTGTGTCCTGATCCAAAACACGAAACACGTGTGTCATAATCCAATATGCGAATATGGGGAAACCTGATCCTCTATAGGAATATGGCGCAACAAGATATACTATGGGAAGAAGGGGAACCATGATACCTTATATGGAAATAACTACAACTGGGTTTCATGGTGTATCCCCCCAAGTAAGTGCAGTCCCAATGAACTGCCCTAATAAGTTTTGTAAATGAGCCCAAACTTCTAGGGAATGATTTTTATGTGTTAACCTGATTACATGTTCATAATGTTTAGCATGGACCTGGTTTCATGTCCATAATATTATGAAAGGGTCTGATTTTATGTCCTTAACTAAATGAGGGAACCTTTTTCTATTTACATGTGTTCACAATGTTATAAGATTATGTTTATTCCACAAATTAATGTATTGTTGCTATGTTATGTGGTCATGACTTATGTTCTTTGACTTCCTCATGATTCTTAATTTATTAAATACTAATATTTATGCAATTAATCTTTATTGTGATCTTTAATATGAATTTTATGATCTTTCTAATGATACGATCATGTTATCATACCCTTATGATCTTGATTTTTCTTACATATCTCACTTGTTACACTTACTGAGCATTTTGACACACCTTTTTCTTATGTTTCTTTTTCTTCGGTAATGAAGAAACATTTTAAGTAGGAGTTCTAAAGTGGAAGATATTTATGGATGATGTTTAATATCTTTCACCAAACTTGAAAAATGGGTTTCATGTTTCTAAAGACATTAAGCTATTATAGTCTTCATGCATGTACTTAGGTAATGTGATGAATATTAATCTAAAATGATGTGATATTAATGAATGTTAATCATGGGCCTCTATAGGGGGATTGGGGAATAATTCTCTTAGAAATGTTATTCCTGATAAAGATTCACTTTTTTTTGGAATTGGTTGGAGAGGCTCATCTTGTATTGGGGATTATAAGTGGACCCTCTCAAGAGCCTCTATGTGCACTCTAGCGGCTATTTTTGTATTTCACAAGCCTTAACACATGATATAAAAGGGGTAATGGGTGAAATCATTTCTTTCTTCACTGTAAGGATTATATTAGACGCTAAGATTTTTCTGAGGACTTTGAAAACACAAATGGATAATTTATGGAGATTATGGAAAGGACGTGATCGTTAATGTTATTCTCTATACACACTATTAGAATATTCTCTTATAAAAGATGCATATCAATAGAATTTGTAATCCACATTAACTGGGCGATGAAGTTAGAAAATTGATCATCAACCCTCTAATTTCACTTAGACAGGTCCATGATATTGGATGTGCACACAATGGATATTAACTATTAGAGGAGCTACTAACAGAGATACTCCCAACCAAAAACAGATCTTGGGTGTAGTTGGATATACCAAATGAATGTGTGTTCTTCTAGAATTTTTATGAAACATTCGATCATTACAACTTCTTATTTTTATCAAATATCCAACACTTGGTCAAACTATGAGGCAAAGTGGTTGATATGTTATATAAGATCACCCATCCCATTAAATGGGGTGATGCTTGGATTGCTGATTTTTGGTGGTGGGAATATCTAGTCTACCCATGTTGTATATGTATTTACTTTATGATTAATTGACAGTTATCTTGTTTCCAAATCCTTAAGGCACAAAACAAGAAAATCTATCTTTTAATCCTCGAGAGGTTTTTTGGTCTCTAGTTCTCTAATTGGATCATTGGTTTGGGATGCAATGTTTTCATAATATCGAGGTTGATAGTCACAATGATCAGGTGGAGTGGGTGAATCTTATATTGGTTTTTTTCATAGACTAGAACATCTACTTGGATTCGATGTGCAGGGAAACCTGGTTTATATATAGATACCTAGACAACGATGATTGAGTTCCCATATAGAGTAGATATAGGGTCCCTTTTGAAATTATCATGGCTCGGGCACTAATCAAAGATAAGATCAGCAATAATCCTCACTTAGTGCTCTAACTCTTATAGAAAAGTGGCCATTCCGGCATCTGGATCAATTTTCGGTGCAACCTTAGATGGATTCAAGGACTTACTATACCACTTTCCTTTTCATGGGATATAGATGGGAATCTTGGAATGTATCATTATGTAAACTCCCAAGGATCATTTATATTATTTATTAATGAGTTTTATTGGACGTCGGGGGATCCACTTGGTATTGTGCCGCCCCTTAGAGTGGGTTCTCTCTATAAAGCCTAGTTTCAGTGATCCAGTTTCTTAGATCCTAAATAGGATCAATAGTTATGACATTTACCATGGTGATGGTAATAAAATATTTTTCACCATCAATAGGTGGGTCAGACTGATGATCCCTTTATTTTTAGGGTACACTGATAAAATTTAGTGAAGCATGTTGCCCCCAACATCTGACCTTCATGTGTTTTGATGCCTCTTCCAAGACTCACTGGTGTGCAGTATAGTGGGGCTCTAAATAAAGGTCCACTGCAAATTATAGTGGTATCCATTTGATTTAGGATAATTATTTACTATGAGTATTGTTATTGAAACCCTAGCACATTGTTGGTGGATTACATCATGTTGTTCATGGATTCTGAAGTGAATCAGCTGGCCGTCCTAGAGGTAGTTGAGTGTGGACCAAATATTATGGTGGATTCATGCTGAATGTTAATTAGTGAGGGAATTAAGGATGAAAAAATATGAAATTAAGGTTTCTACAATGGTACAACTTTCTAGTTGGTGGAAAATATTCCCCACAAGTCATCTTGTTCATTTCTCGAAGGATGATCCTTGGTCTGATCGATGAAAAACACAATTGGAATTAGTTAAGAAAATGGTAGTGGAACTGATGAAAACCTACTTTTCTACTGACCCTTTGGTAGGTGGGGTGTCATGTGATCAAAAAATCCATTAAATATTGTGATGTATTTTAGAGGTGGGGCCGACTTCGAGACCAAATTAAAGTAGGACATGGTGTTCAAAACCTCCTCATGTGGAGTTATAGATGATTAAAATGGAAAGAACGTGATCCATGAGCCACCCCATTATCAAACTATGTTGACTATTGTGCCCGGATCTCATTATAATTTGGTGGTGGTGATCCTTGATCATCCTCCCTTTTCAGCACCAGACAATGAATGAGATGAAGGATCAAGAACTTTTCCAATACCATCCATCAAATAAATTATCAGTCATCCTCATAGGTCTTTTATATTATTTCATTTTCTAGGAATATTTTTGGATTCAATATCCTCTTCATAAAGAGATTATATTGTGCTTTCATTCCCACCCTCCTCTTTGGAAGAATCTTCATATCAACTTATATTGTTATTGGATTCTAGATTCGGTTTTGAACCCCCCTGATTCACTTGTTTTATGAACATGTGGAATCTAGGAATCTTGAATCCCCAACCAAGGTGTCCATGATAAATCAAAAATCATTTTGCATCATCCTAGCATCAGAGGAAGATTTTTTCAAGGCCCTATGTTTTAGTTCCAAATCATCTGTGTGTTGGAAGTTTTGTTTATTTATATGGTCCATGAAGACTCATTTTTGTCATGACTCTTCCAAGGTAGCAGTTTGTATCTCTCTCTTGGGGATAACTCTTCCCCTTTCATAACATATCTTTCATACGGGTATCTATGAATCACTTTGTACTTTCCCTTTCATGGATGACCATACTATCCAACTTGAATCTACAACTAATGCACATATTTATGTGGAAATGGATCTTTCCTTTCCTATCCTGCTACACTTTCTTCTTCATGTTTTAGGTATGATGGACTTGTCATGAGCCCTACTTTTTTATTTTTCTTCCCTAGTTTCACTCGCATTGTAATCTCCAGGAAAATTCCATGACGATCCATTACAATCTTCACATGAATCGATCTGATCAGTCTCAGGTGAGGCTCATAAGAAGAGATGTGGTTCAACCCCCTATGATGAGAAAATTTTATCTTCTGGCCCAAGGTGACTCAAGGTAAGCATTCAGGGAAATCCTGAGGTGTCTCCTCCCCCTCTCAATTGACACCCATGACATTGGATATGGAGGGAAGGAAAAAGGTAACTGAGGTGTCGATTTTCACGAAAATTGTTCCTTACTTCTCAGCACATCTTCATCCTCTATGGTACAATGTTGTGCTGCATGAAAGTCTAGTTTTTATTGGATCAATGGATAATGAATATGATTAAGTAGAAGTGATAGATCCTATAATCATGTAGTGATACTGCCTCAACTTAATTTACGAGTTTTTATAGTTGATGAAGTTTTTGTGCCAGTACCTATAGGCCTGGGGTGTTTTCTCCCCGTCCTGATTTGTTGGTTGGAAAAACAAACAAAGAAGAAGATACAGTTCTCCTAACATGATCCTCACTAATAAGGATAAATGTAAACTCTTATGATAATGAGTATCTTCTTGGTTTTTTGGATAATTATACCCATGAATAAAAAGAAACATGCTTCCCCTACTCGTCTTTCTCTTCCCCTCCCTGGGTGAGTGAAATACCATCAGACAGTGCTTTACAAGATGATATGTCTTCACAAGTAGAAGTATCCTTTCCTCTCCAAAAGGGTGTCTATAATAGATCCCAATAAAATTTTAATGGCAGAAAAATGGTGTCTTATACTCATCTTGGACGAATGTATGGGGCCAAAGTCAGATGAATCTCGTTTCAATGATATCATTTCTCATCTGAAAACCATGGGGTCTTGGAGCCAGGGTCAAGTTTTATTTTGTAGCCAATGGACTGATGAATAATTAAGTTTCTCTTTATTTAGTATTGTAACTGAAGAAAATAATATATAAAATTGAGGACTTCACTCATAGGATAAGAGCGCCACATTATTTTCATGTTTTCCCACAAAATGTCTATATATTGCTGTTCTGGAAGCAAAAAACCACAATTGATCTCATTCAATTGTCAGATCAGTTTATTACAATGAAGATCATTTTTAGAACTCATTATTTCTTGTTATTGTTTCTATATTATATATGTGACATGTATAATCGTAAATCCCTTGGGTGAGATCTTGGATATTTTTTCCCAGGGACTTATCCCTGGATGGTGGGGGGGGGGTAGATTCAACATTGTAGTGGATCCGCTGGAGAAGAAAAGAGAGGGACCATTCCCCATAATGGGTAGCCATTATTTCAATACAATCATGACAAAAATATTTCTTATGGATCTAGGCTATGAGGGGGAACACTTCACCAAGTGCAACAACTAAAAAGTCAAGAAATTGACCTATTGTGATCTTGACCGCTGTTTAGACAATTGTGTTACCATATATTCCTACCCTGATATAGAGGTACCACATCTTACTCCTAGTCTTTTGGATCACTCCCCATTATTCTTTATAGTGTATCCTACAAATTACCGTGGAGATAAATTATTCTTTTCTCACATTTGGAAGGAGGACCCATGTTTCCACTATGCGATTTGGGAATCATAGAACAAACTCATGTAGGGTCATGCATGGATGCAGCTTCACAACAAACTCAGAAGGATAAAGGGTGATATTCAAACCTGTATAAGGAAAAAACCCCAATGATGTAATGGATTAGAAATAATCAATGCATCAATTGTGTGGATTGAGTCCAATCTTGAGAAAAGTTGAGATGAGACTGTTTTCAACGAACAATACCACCAGAAGAATATCCTTATAGAATTACTTCTTGGACAAGAGAAGAAGGATTGCAAATGATCAAGGATCAAATGGATTTAGGAAGGTGACTATAACCTGTGGTTCTTTCATTATTTCATCAAGAATAAGAGGTGAATTAGGTCAAATATACTTATGGAAGATGGGTCTTACATTAATTATCTAGGATTTGTAGAAAAAAAGGCTAATGATTTCTTTGTGATGTTTTTGGCTAAACCTAGCCCGAATTTAGAGAATGGATACCTGATAGAGAACTTAGATATCATTGAGGAATGTCCTAACATAGTTACTAGGATGGTTAATGACCACTTGGAAGCTATACTAGTGGAGTCTGAAATTAGGGAAGTGGTGTGGTCTCTTAATCTATAAAATGCTCTTAAAACGGATGGATTACCGGGATCTTTATATAGGACCTCATGGGACTTGGTTATGTTATAATTAATGCAAGAAATTCATGATTTATTTAAAGGGGGAAATATAAAAAGAGTTTCCAGTGCCACTAAAATGGCGATGATGCCAAATATTAAGAACCCAAACTCTCTCTAGCACTATAAACCAATTTTTATGCGCAATCCTTCTTATAAATTTTTGCCCTATATTCTCAATAGAAGATTGACTACTTATCTTCCCAACTAGATCTCATAAGAGAAAAATGTATTCATCAATGGGTGATCTATGAAAGGGGCCATTGACCTGGAAAATTATGTGATTAAAGAAATTAACCAAAAGTTCTTCTTTTCTAATGATTTAATTAAATTAGACAGGAACGAAGATTATGATATGTTGGAATGGAATTTAATTATTTGTGTTCTATCTAGGATGGGTTTGTCCAATTGGGAGACTGACCTTTTATTTCGATGCGTTAGCTCCTCATGGATCTCTACATCCTTTATGGGGAAGTAGTATGGTTTCTTCAAGACTGTTCGGGGACATTTGGTAAGGTGACCTAATCTCTCCAACCCTTTGTATCATTTCTCAGGATTAATTAAGTAGATACATCAATAAGAACATTATGGAGGTCCACATTCTCCCTTTCCACTCTAGGTTTCAATCTCATTATTTATCCCAACTCATTTTTACTGATGATATGATTGCTTTTGTGAACGGTAGTAATAGATCCATTAAATGCATTAATGACACCTTTGAGGAATACTATAAATGATGTGGGAAAGTGGTTAATAAGGGAAAAAGTAACATCTTCATATTGAGTAGGTGCTCAGAAAGAAGGGTTGGAATTCTAGAATTCAAATTGGGAATATGGAAAGGATCATTCCCATGGAATAATTGGGTGCACTAGTTTCTTATATAAAGCTCCATATTCATAACTTCGATAAGGTGATAGAAAAAATCATGGGAAGAATTAGGAATTAGAATTTTTTTCCCTCATTTGGAGGTATAATCACTCAATCAATAGTATAATATCTTATATTCCAATTCACATACTCTCCCCACTCATTGTACTGAAAGGTGTTACTTGGTGTATGGAGAAGATGATGGCTGAATTTTTCTAGGATTCTCAAATGGAGGGAAACCACCATTGGGCATACCAAAAGTGGCTTTCTAGACCTGTTGTTGAGGGTGGTATCAATGTTAAGAGTGGTATATGGTATATGGAAAGTCTACATTCCATGATTTCTTGGGAATTGGTGGAAGGGAAGAAAATTTGGGGGAAGACTATGCAAGGTAGATATTGATGTAGAATGGGGAGACAAAGAGGAAGAAAGATGACTACATGTGATATGGTCAAACCTTATATCCTGGAACTCCAATAACAATTATGGTGGATCGTGAGTCAAGGGGACTTCAACCTATGGCAGTGCACCTGGGTGGACTCTACACTCAGGTTCCCCGGTTTCCTAGTACAGAAAATCACCTTCATAGAGGCTGCTGAGAATAAAAACTTCATCCATGAAATCCAGGATAGAGAACAATGGATATACTTTGATAATTTTTTCATGAATTCAGAACCGAATTTATGTGCATTCATGATATCTTGATTGGGATTATTCTCATAAAATGACTATTTGTAAACTCATATAATAGAACACAAAAGGGATGCTTGGAATGAAATGATTTGGACCAAATATGTTCCATCGATGATTACCTTCCTAGTTTGGATGGTTCAAAACAATAGGTTTTCATCTAATGAGAGTATAATGCACTTGCAGGTGTGTCTCACATCTAAGTGTTTCTTTTGTTGGGATCCGATGGAAGAAACCACAACACAACTATTAGTTGATAGTGAATGGGAAAAAATAGTGTGTCGTACATTTAGAAGCATCACAGGATGGTCTTTGTAGAGGGTTACGAGCACAAACTTCTTTCATAGGTGGTTCCGGGGGGTGGGGAATGACTGTCCGAAGAGAATGGACTTCATAGTCATTATTACTGATGGATTTTGGTGAATCTAGAGGGAATAAAATGATATTCAACACCAGGGTTGCCCAAGTACAATAGTGGGTCTCATGACCAAATTCAAAAGAACCCTTATTGACCTGGCACATCTTTTCAAAAACTGTGCGACCACACCTTCGATTAGGGCTTTTATTACTGAAACTTCAGCCCTCAATGATTGATACAAAATAACAAGTAGTTGGGTATGTGAGAATCCTCATCTAGAGGGCCTTAAAATGAACACCGATGGCTCATGTATCATGTGTTAGATGAATGGAGGGAGGGTGGTCCATGATCCTAAGGGTTATGTGATTCTAGCCTATCATGACTGCTTTAGTATTGGAAATTATCTTTAAGATGAGTCCCTTTCAATGATGAAAGTTATGACACTTTTCTCTTAGTAGAATTTTCATCTTTTGGCATTTGAAACTGATTCGATGGAAATCAATAATGCACTTTTTGACCGTGGGTCTACACCATGGTGAATTTTGTATAACATCCAGATATGCAAGGAGCTAATGCACAACTTCCCTAACATTTCTAATACATGTCATGAAGGTAATGTTTTCAAAGACTTATTGGCTTCACAAGAAAACAAATGGGATAAAATATCATGCCTCTCAATTCATGGGTCTCTTCTCTCAGAGTGTGTGAATCTAGTTCATGTAGATGCTCTGGGTATCTACTAATTTATACCCCCATGATTTCCTTTTCCCATTTTTTCCTTGTCCTTTCCCATGTACCTCTTGAACTATTTTAATAAAAATGTTTATTTCGGATGAGCCTCCCCATGAGAGAGAGAAGAAACATATTTCTAAGGATTAATGGAGTATTAACTATCATCTGAGAGTGCCAACCCATGGTTTTATGTTTCCCTAACATCCAATGTGGAGGTATAGAGGATGGAAGCTGATGGTGGATGATATGTCTACACTGTAGGCCCATGAAAGAGGAAAAAACTTCATTAACCAATAGATACTAGTGGCAGGATTTGGAAATTTCTTTGAACTCTTATTCAAGTTTCTTTAGCTACAATTGATATAATTCTGCCCCTAGATCTATTAGTGGTGGTAAAGGCATTTTCATTAAGTCATTTTTTAACTACGCTTTTGAGAGGCCGATAATGACACAATGTTTTATCTAGGTCTTCCTCTAATGACATAATATTTCTCCAAGATCTAGTTTCTCAGAGTCACTTGCATTTCATCAATTCAAATTATAAAAACTGACCTTGGGAATGACCCCCATAGTGTTTTTTCCTCTGTCATTGTGGAGGATCTTTAGATAAGGGAATATATTTGGAATGGTTTTGGGACCACCATGCTTGTTGGTTATAGTTTTGGGAATATCTCCATGGTGAAATTATTCATCTTAGGATGGATCATGAATGTTTGCAGTGATGCTAATTATTGGGGGAGTTAACTTGTCCTTCCTAAGAGGTGTTTGGTGTCTCGATCCCAAATGAGAAAAGAGAGGGACCATTGAATTTAGTTATGGGGAAAGGTAAGATGTGATGGAGGTGGTTGGGACTACTAGATGAGATGAAGTATCCTCCTTAAAGGAAGGTTTTATAGCTTGTCCTTAGCATTATCACCAGCTGTTATGGACTAAGACTGGCAAAGATAGGGTAAGATAGATATGCTATTTCACCTATGGGTACATTTTATGTCTTTATAATGGTCAAGTGGTAGACCACCTAGGAATATCTTGGGTTTTGGTCATAGTGGGAGGGACCTTTACATCACCTACATCATCGATGCGTGGGAGGAAGCAGTTTGGGTGTTCTATAGAGAGTCTCCTAAAATGGTTCATCATTATAATCGGGGGGGGGGGGGAGGGGGGATTTCCCATGGTGTGACCCTCATTGGTGGCGACACTAGCATGGTATATTGGACTCTTTATTATTCAAGGCCATATCGCATGTTAGGATGAACTCTTCTTTCACATATTGACAAGAAAGTGTGTCGATGAACCTTTATTGAACATGATCAGAAGGGGAGAGGGCACATGGGGACACAATAGTTGTGGAGGAGGTGGCCATCAAGGTGGGAGTATAGTGGTGACTTATTTCTACACAGTTGGTTACCCAAAACCCATGTCTATTTATGAAGTTTCATCCTTAATTTCCTATGACTTGAGTTTTATAATATATATAGATCTTTCCATCTATAAATGTTCCATGAAAGTGATTCCCAACATTACCAATGTCATTCATCCTTCTGCTTAGGCGGGGGATGATTCCTGTCAAAAAAGTATTAGATAGAGGATTCCCAACTTCCTTCACTTATCCCCATTGTAGGATAAAAGTTTTGAATTAGGCTATCCATTTGTCAATAAGGGGATTAGTTCGAAATATCTGGATCTGGTCATTCTAAAATATGATGGTGTCCATCATTACTGATCTAATCATTGTTGAAGGAGAATAAATTATTGTCAGGTTAAACGTTTTTTATGATTATATCTTCAATGGTGAACATGGATATTAACTTTCATTCCCCAAATTCTCTTATTAAAAATTGTGAGGCCTCTACCACCATGTTTGGTAATGTTTTATCCATAATCAAAACTGGTTGATGGGATGTTGGTTTCACCCTCTAAGAATTCCTCCATAGAGGTCATCACACAGTCCATGTATTTATAATATATTTGAATCATGTTCATGAAACTCATTCCGAGCATCATATTGAGTTTGACACTAGTTAAATATAATTATTTTGTATTGACATGATAGAAAATTGTGGTAGGAGTATATAGAAATGTTGGGAATATATGATCATCTTGGAGGTTGGATGTGTTCATACCATGTAAAGTCACCCCCTTTTGAATTAGAAGTCATATATCATGTAACAACCAAAGAATTAATAGTAAGTTATATCATTAAAGTAATTCAATTTCTTATATTACAGGCAACACTGACTTGGCTTACATTATATGCAAGATTGAGTTACTACGTAACAAAACTTTAGTATTATAATTGTTCAAATGATATATTTATAACATAAAAATTAAATATAGTAATAATAATAGTAACAAATAAATTTTAAATTTCATTTATAATTCTATCTCATACATAAACCATAAATATAAGGAAACGAATAAGTTTCATTAAAATATAACTATAATTTTGATAAAGGAACTACTTCTTATGTCCTTTTGTTAATAATAATAAAATTAATTTTAGACTATATTATAATTTTAATTTGAGAAAATTGACTTAATTTTTTAATTCATAATATCAATATTAGATTAGGGTGAGATTTTGGGAATTTTATGATAAGTTTCATTTTTAAATGAATACTGAAAAATACTGCATTTTAATTCAAAACGAACTTTTCAATCAATTTATTTATATTGTTAGATTATAATTTTAATTGGTTTTATAGTATATATAGATTATATTTTTATAATTTTATATAATTTTGGTCATTCTAAGTAATTTCACATTTAAATTTGATATAAACAATGTCAATCTTTTGGTAGTTTTTACTTCTTAAAAACCCGATTTCTAGTTTTCACAACAGTAATTAATATTAAATTAACTAATGAAACTTATATTTATTTAATTTGGTTTAATAGACATCAATTTTAAATCCAAAATATCAAAATTAGATTAGGGTTGATTTTTTGTATTTTTCTGAAAACTTTCAGTTTTTGATGAATAGTGAAAAAGACCGCATTGTAGATAATAACTGACATTTTCATTTAAATAATTAATTTTAATTTAAATTTATTTGAATGTAAAAATATATAAATAATACCAATACAAGTACAATTTAAGTCATATGAGTCATTTTATAATAAGAGTAGATATATAAAATTTTATTGAACTTTTTAACATCTTTTACCCACCATCTAGGCACATTTGCAAATTTGCTTAAAACATAATTTTACCATATCTGTGAATTGAATTTCAAAAATTTGAGAGACACGGTTTACATTAGTAAGTAAAATTTGTTTCAATGGGATGAGAATAATTTTTGGGGAATAGTAACTTGTGAATTTTATTTACCATGGCTAAAACTAAATATGGTAATTATAGTTGAAAATATTATTATAATTTTCCACAACACAGGTCCTAATTCTATTATATAAGTGTATTTAGACCTAAATAAACATTAAGAATAAAATATAATCATTTTTTATCCACTTTTATTAGATTATGACATTAATTATTATTTTATTTAAAGAAGAGCTAAAAGTCTTAAATTCAAATTTTAATAACTAAAACTTTTATAATATAGTGTTATACATAAGATAATTTCGACTATAAATATTCATTAGAAATATGAAAATATTTCATACATAATGGTATTTTATTTTTAAGTTTTAGACGTTAAATAACTAAATTTATTTATGACCCAATGATGATGCAGTAATTACCTTATTAATGAAATATTAAAATAATTTATATTATAAATATTAAAATAAGTTTAAATTGAAACTTTTTATGCCTTACACGAAATTTTTTAATTTAATATGACATGTTATGATTGATTCAATGTATTTTTTTTGAATAAATCATATTTTTATGACTTTCACAAAATCTAAAAACTAAATAGTGTCAAAATTGACATAAATGAGTTTTTAAAACAAATACTATTTTATTAAATGATATAGTATTCATAAAAATATATTGTTCATCCAAAGGACTTATATAATGAAATATATGTCATTAATTAAAAACTTGAGGTTCTCTTGGCATTTTATTGTAAGTTTTTTAACCATGTATTATAATAATAAAAGAAGACCCTGTAAAAGTTAAACTATTTAACTAAGAGCTAAATATAAAAGATAAGGTTAATATGGTGACCTAAACTTCTCTAAAACATATTGGTTGAGATTTTTTCTTCCCATAACCACCTTAACCTCAAAATAAATCCATTTAGAGCCATTATTAAACAAAAATGATTTTATAATAAAATAATATTTCATACTTTTCCTAAAGTGCCCCTCACCTCTCTTATAAAAGGGTACTTCACCTTATCTTAAATTGACACCTCCAAAGACATTTGGATTGAACAAAAACTACTTCAATATCCTCCCAAAAACCCTCAATTAAATCTATATGCCTTAATTCGATCATAAAGCCAACATAAAGAGCCCTTTTTTTCAAACCAAAAGGAAATACCCAAAGAAGTGGTAATTATTTTATCACCTCTTTCAAAGTTCTTTTCTCCTTCCACTTCCTTTTTCTTTGTTGTCTCCATAAAAAAATTAATAGCTCCATTAACTTCTAAATACTTATATGTTATTATATATATGGTACAACCATATTCATTATTTTATCCATCCAATGAAAGACAAAGTCACCATACGTGCATATGTAAGGCTTACCGTCTCCACATCGTGGTGTAGTTTGTTATTCCACACTTCATTATTTGGATGGGTATAATGATGAGTATAATTTATGTAAACAATAAATATAACGTTTTAATGATTTTTTATACACCATCCAATTATATATTATTCCACCATCAATAGAATGATATTTTTTCTTGTGCATATGTACAAATTACCGTCACCACGACGTGGTGAGATTTCATTTCCCATCGTAACCATTGAAAAATAATTTTCTTTTTATGATTAAAAATAATGTTTAAGAAATTAATATCATTTTAGATATGAATGAAATACATCCTCTCCATAACCAACATGACTTACATAATAAAACATATAAAGGAAAATGAATCAGTTAACACCTGAATCAATGATAATAATGAAATATTATTAACAAAGAAATATTAAAGGATCATATATGATATCATATTTATGTATGTGGTTCTTGTATAATTTAATAAAAATTATTTAACCATTATACATGAGGTTAACATACCCTTGACTAAGGAAAAGTACAAGGTACGGGGTTTTCATCTCACTTTTATTCACATGAGAATCATGCTATATTTACCACTATTTCCTTTTGTGTGGTGTATGTACTGACCATGATTGTATTCTTTGTGTAATATAATTTAATTTGTTGATATTTTCATCTTCATTTTATTATCCTTCTTTAATGGGGTGTATTTTTCGTAAGTTATCAAATTGGTAAAGGAATTTTAAATTTCAATTTCTTCTCATTGGGTTTTACCCAAAATTCATTGATTATTTTACTCCATGATTATGTGTGAAATAACAATTTATTTATTTATGTAGTAATTTACACTACACATTGTATAGATATACTTTTCATACACATAATAAATCCATTTATAAATTCTCAATTCATCAATATGAACAGCATAAGAGTAATCTTAACTCAATTTCCATTCATTGAGTTAAAAATCCAAGTCATTGGTTTTGTTTTTACAAGAATAAATGCGAAAGTCATCTGGTTGATTTACACTGAATATCCAATCATATTTAGTGTATTTATATTTTTCACACATAATTATGTCATTAATTTATCCTTGACCTAAGGATACGTTCTTTATAATGGATGTCATCTCAATTTTCATTCCATTGAGATTTCTTTGTTGTTATGCTCCAATTCACTTTTATATGGTGTATATACTGTATTTTGACATATGTAAAGATATAGAATTTCCATGTATTTTTTTTAAATATATGGGAATTTTATGAGTCTGCAAAAATTGATAGTGCATGATTCTGAGGCCCGGTGTGCCCGGAATGAATTTCGAAACTTTTGTTTTGGGTAGGTTTAGTAAACGTGCGAGCATGTTTTTCTAACTTTTGAACCGGTGCTTAGAATTGAAATCTGAGGACACCGTTGAACTCATAGCACTGATATTCACTTAAATAGACCTTCAACTTGACCACATTAGGTTGGGAGTGAATTTTAGTTTTTGGTTTTTTTGTGAAAGAAAAAAATAAAATAAAATTGTGTAACATTTTATTTTATTTTTCTTTGGAACTCCCATGTGGATGTTGAGAAGTGGGGACCACATGAAATAAAACCTCTCAAAATAGGTTATTGTGGTGGGGACCACCAGAGACTAACCTCCCATGTGGGTTATGGTTGTGGGGACCACCCGAGACTTAATCCCCCTTGAACTCCCCTCTTAATGGGGAGAAACCTCTTGAGCTTCACCACTTTAATGGTGCCACCCCATTTAATTAATTTATATCAACTCAATTAATTAATTAAAACAATTAGAAAATTAAGACAACAAATTAATAGATAACATAATCTATTATTTGGGATACCTCTTCATTTTTGTGGGATTGGGAGGAGGGAACCATGGGAGAAAGCTCTCCAATAAAGAACGCCGACTTTGACTCTGACTTTTTCCTCGGGACTTTCATTCACGAGGAACATCTTCAACGTCAACGAACCGATGATCAAGGAAATGTCGACGTCACCGACGTCTATCTTTTCCCAACGACATAGTCTCCTTCCCCGCGGGCAATCTTCAACGAATCAAACGAATGAGGTTGGGGTTGTTATTGAATTCTTGTAATTTTTTCAATTAAATTCCTCATTCTTGGAAAGCATGGAAAATGTGGATCAACCAAAACGAGTAGATCCATGATTCGTATGAAATTTTGGAATTTAACATTCTTGATTCAAGGTTTTGTGAACCACTTACTACCTCTCTAACGCAGAGGGTGCGGGCCAAACAAAAATTGCCTGACCCCTCCACTATTCTTCTTTTTGTGTGTTCTTCACAATAGTAACGACGACTGGTGCTAGTGTTTGGCACTGGTGGAACATGAGAACAGCGGCTGACACCACTATCGGCCGCGATGAAGACAATGGTGCTTCTTCACCCCACGGCTTCACCGCGCCTCCTAGCTGCCTCGCCGCGCCGCCCTGCGACCTCACCGTACCACCCCACGGCCTCACTGCGTCACCCCGTGGCCAGCCTCACCGCCCCGTGGCCCGCCACGCCGCCCCGTAGCCCTCCGTGCCGCGCCGCCCAGCAGCCCTCCATTCCCCCCTCGCTTCCTCTGTGCCCCTCGTTGCCTCCGAACCCCCCCCCCCCCCTCACACCCCCCGCGCCACTGGCAGACCGGGCCACCCAGCTCGGGTCAGGTTGGTCTGACCGGGTCAGACTGGACCCAGACCCACTTCGACAAATTTACACATTTTCAGCCATAACTTTGGAACCAGACATCCATTGGAAGAACCGTCAGCGGCGCTAGAAACCTTGGAGTGAGGCGATCCCATTGGTATATCCCAAAAGAGATTGGGATAATGCTGGGAAACAGTCAGTTTGGATTGAGCACGAATCTAATCGGGCCCTCGGGACTAAAAGGCTAATAACTTACATAACGTGTGTCCGATAGACGCATCGTCTATTGCATTGAGACCCTTGTGACATACAGGTACTTTGGGATACCTCTTCGTGGGAATTCATGGAATTTGGAGTATCAACCAATGGATTTTGGAGCAGACCCTCCCAGAGACAAGCAAGCGTAGTGCGGGAACCCAATAGCTGGCTGTGATGTGAAGTATAAAGATCCTGTGTGGTACAACACCTAGCGATCCTGTGTGGGTCAGAACCGAGTGATCCTGTGTGGGTTAGCACCTAGAGATCCTATGTGGGTCAGCACCGAGCGATCCTATGTGGGTCAGCACTGAGCAATTCTATGTGGGTCAACACCGAGCGATCCTATGTGGGTCTACCTCTTAACAGAGTAAGATTATTCAGTAGTTACATATAATCATCTCTAGTACTGTACCTAAGTTATACCTGGTTTGAGCTGAGTTTGTACCTGTGTGGTACATTCCTTCATGGTAATACCTTGGTGGTATTATTATGTGAGTTTTTACCTATGTGGTACATTCCTTCGTGGTAATACCTTTGTGGTATTTTTCTATGTGGCGTACCTGTGTGGTACTTACCTTCATGGTGTTCCTTCCGTTGTGGAACAGTTGAGCTTTGGGCTTTCGGGTTAAACCCTGTGTTTCCTCATGGTTGAGATATGTATACATGATAACCTAGGTATATGTATGGGAATATACCTAAATAGGGTTGTCAGTTGACTTCATGCTTTGTGGTTTATCCTTTGTCGATTTTGTGAGACCTTGAGGGTCTCGAGGTCTCTACTGAGTATCATTATACTCACCCTGCATGGGATATGCACGCACCTTGTTGTGTTTGGTGCAGATGACAGACATCACAGACTGAGGACAAGGGTACCAGGACTGGAGGTAGCTCAGAGATGGACATTAGACGAGGCGTACCACAGAGACAACCTGATCGAGATCTGTGCCTACCCTTCAAGTAGGATCCTTGGTGGGTGATCACAGGACCTGTATTCAGTTATTCTTGTAATTTTCAGTTTTGTTATACTTTACAGTTTGTCTTGAATTCTGGCCCCTTTTCCTTTCAATATGCACTCTTTTCTTATACAGTTTACTTGTTGTTCGTATCTTGTTGTTTGCATGTTTGTGTGTGTTTACAGGTTATAAAGGAAATTCCTTCCCAGTTTTAGGGAATAGGACTTTCGGTGCTAGTCACCAGCCCCCGGCCTATGGAATGTGGGTTTGGGGTAGTTACGGCACGGGCCCCTGGGGACGGGTCATGACAAATTGGTATCAGAGGATTCGGTTATACCATAGAAAATGGGACTCTGATCTTTTTAATAGAAATATTTTTAAGTTTAGTGAGTGTGGTTATCAATTTAGGGAATCCAGTGTTAGTGCGGTGGCTGACGTATCCATGCACCAGGACCCTGACTTATGATTTCTGACTCAGTGCACTAAAACATTGATTGCGTGTGAGTTTTTAAGAGTTTTCTTTGTGATCTATTTGAGTCAACTCACCAGGTATAACTTATTGACAGTGGTTCACCTATTTATTTTCCGGATTCCTCCACACAAATAGCCATATAGGGTTTCTAGAGTAGTACGTAATGAAATCCCATCAAGCGACGAGGCCTCGGTGCAGGGACCTCTTCAAGTAGAGGCACCAGCAGAGGCACCATTAGTACCATTACCCGTTGGGCCACCGATTCCACCAGCACCAGTAGTAGAGGGTTCATGCCACTTGAGCATGTTGCATGAGTTCCAATGCTAGAGGCCAACCAGGTTCAGGGGAGAGACAGACCCACAGGTGGGTGAGGATTGGCTTGAGGCTGTGGTGAGAGTATTTCCACTAGTAGGGACACCAGCTGATCTCATGGTGATCCTTGCCACCAGCCTTCTACAGTCAGCAACATGAAGATGGTGGAGCTTGATGCTCCAGGTTCACAATGAGGTGACGCTTCTCTGGACAGACTTCGAGATCCTGTTTAGGGAAGAGTTTGTTCCGACGACTCTTTGCAAAGTGCTCATACAAGAGAAACTTCATCTGCAAAAGGGAAGCTTGAATGTGGCTCAGTACTTAGTGAGGTTCCCTGACCTCTCACACTACTCCACAGATATGGTACGGGACCCATTATTCAGGGATCAAACCTTCGAGTAGGGAATCAGGTGAGAGATCAGGGCTTCAATGATCTCACTCAGCATCCCGACGTAGGCGGGGGTGTTTGAGTGATCCCTTTTAGTGGATAGTTTCCTTACTGAGCAATCACTAGCAGCGATACCCACTACCAGTCATCATGTAGTGGAGTCTTCTATATATGGAAGCAAATAGATGACATAGAGGTCTAATAGGGCCAGGCCTACAGGTGAACGAATGCAGGATTCAGGGTCAGTTGTGTGGGGAACAAGAAGTAGAGCCAGTCATGCCAGGAGCGGGAAATGTTACGCATGTGGCAGGTAGGTTCACATGGATTGTGACTACCCGACCTTCCATACGAATGATCAATAGATGGTCGAAGGACCCCCCAGGTAGAGACAATGATTCGACCGAGGAGGTCCGTAGGGAGAAGGTAGACATGGTATAGGAGATGCTCGTGCAGCTGGCGGTGGGCGATGATTCGAGATGTTATCGCCACCACCACCTGGTGGTCCACCCCAACCACAAGGATCAGGAGGATATGGGCAAGCTCAACTCCAGGCAGTTGATTCCTATGATCACGACGCTCTAGAGATGATATGAGGTACGATCTGTGTCTACTCAACCTTAGCTATAATACTAATATACACAGGTTCTAGTCTTTATTTTATGTCCACTGCCCGTGTTCAGAGCTTGGAGATTCCGATGGAGCCATTGGCTCAGTCCTTATGGCTAGAGACTCCTACATGAGAAGATTCAATGATTACGCATTGGTGCCGGTAGTGCGAGCTTACTCTAAGAGGCCAAAGCTTTAGCTGGGATCTCCTAGTAGTGGTGTTGAGGCCTTACGATGTCTTCATGGGTATAGAATGGTTATCTATAGTTTATGCTTAGATTGAATGTATTAGGCTCAAAGTGTAGTGTGTCTGCACGGACAGGACCAGGTTTACCTTCACCGGTGAGAAGGGATCCTTTGAAGCACATGATGGACTTACCCAGAAAAGGGTGCAGCTGATTACACATTGGTTGGATAGCCTTATCCTTTGAGTTGTTGATGTGGAGAGTCCGAGTTATCCTATAGTGGTGGACTAGTACGTAGATGTTTTCCCTGATGATGTTCTAGGTCTACCTCCTTGCAGAGAGGTGGACTTTTACATTGACTTGTACCCTAAGATGACACCGATATCTACACCAACCTATCGGATGTCTCCTGTGGAGCTTCATGAGATGCAGGTATAGCTGGAGTAATTACAGGGGAAAGGGTTCATTCGACCTAGTGTTTCACCTTGGGAAGCCCCGATTTTCTTCGGCAATAAGGAAAATGGGATCTTTAGTATTTGTGTCGACTATCGGCACCTAAACTAGGTGACCGTGAAGAACAAGTACCCACTCCTGAGGATTGATGACGTCTTTGATCTGCTGAAGGGAGAACGGTGGTTCTCGGAGATAGACCTCAGATCAGGCTATCACCAGCTCAGAGTACGAGATGAGGATGTGCAGAAGATGACATTCAGATCTCGGTACGACCATTAAGAGTTCTTGTTTATGAAATTAGGTGTAAAAAATGATCCTGTAGTGTTCATGGGAATCATGAAAAAGATATTTCAGCCTTACCTTGATCACATTGTGGTGGTCTTCATTGATGACATTCTTATCTAATCGGATACAAAGGAGGAGCATGCCTATCATTTTCAGATAGTACTTGACACACTCCAAGAGCATCAGATTTATGGTAAGCTATCGAAGTTCAATTTCTGGATCCAATAGGTTCACTTTCTAGGACATGTCATATCAGAGGCTGGAGTAGTAGTTGATCCAGCAAATATTGAGGCGCTACTTTCTTTGGAGCCGCCCTGGAGTGTGATGGAGGTACGATGTTTCCTAGGTTTGGCTGGATACTACCAGAGGTTTGTGCCAGATTTCTCCAGAGTTACAACACCTTTTTCAGTTTTGAAGAAGATGGTGCAACCCTTCATGTAGTTGGAGAGATGCTAGCATAGTTTTCCGGAGCTGAGACAGAGGCTGACTAGCGCCCCCCATCATGAGGTTTCCAGAGGAGTGCGTAGGGTACATAGTCTATTGCGATGCATCAGGGACCGGGCTTGGATGTGTCCTAATGAAAGAGCGAGCAGTGATCACATATGGTTCTTGACATCTGAGACAACATGTGCAGAACTACGCTACCCATGACCTGGAGTTAGCAGCTATGGTCTTCGCCTTGAAGATGTAGCGACACTATCTGATGGACGAACACTTTACAGTGTAGTATGATCACAAGAGTCTCATGTATATCTTCTCTCAGAAGGTCCTGAACCTGAGACAACGACGCTGGCTTGAGTTCTTCTGGGACTCTGACTTTAAGATATTCAATAATCATGAAAAAAACATTGTGACAGATGCACTCTTTAGGGGGAATAGTATACAACTGCTAGGAGATGCGACAACGTAGCTGGCCGCTTTGCAAATATCCTTTGTGGATAGAGACGTAGAGGCTTTTCTACAGTCTCTTAGAGTCACTTCCCCACTTCTTCAGTGATTCAAAGAGGCGCAGGGAGGGGATGCTAACTACGAGACATGACGTGCTCAGATATCCATAGGACATGCACCTAACGGATTTTCTAAAGGTGGGGAGCACGTCATCCTATTCAGATGACGTACCATGATACCCATGTCACTTCGAGAGGAAGTGTTGAGAGAGTTCCACACATCCCCTCTAGCGGTACATCCAGGAGTGGAGAAGATGTACCAGGATCTTCGACAATAGCACTGGTGGCCGAGAATGAAGAATTCAGTAGAAAAGTTTGTCTCCTAATGCCTCACTTGTCAGCAAGTGAAGGCGGAGCATCATGTACGAGCAGGCTTAGTTCACCCTTTAGAGGTCCCAGAGTGGAAGTGGGATGGGATATACATGGACTTTGTGATAGGAATTCCACATACATTTAGTGGTCATGACTCTATCTAGGTGATCATTGACCGACTCACCAAGTCGGCCCACTTCCTACCGATCAGAGAGCAGGGTTCAGTATAGAACTTGGGACGCCTCTATGTGCAAGAGATTGTGCATCTACATGGAGTACCCTCAACTATTGTCTCCGATCATGATACAAATTTTACTTCCCATATATGTAAGGGGTTGTAGGAGGATTTTGGGATGCAGCTTCATTCAAGCACTACCTTCCATCCTCATACGGATGGCCATATTGAGTGGACCATTCAGACCCTCGAGGACATGATGTGTGCTTGCTTCCTCGAATTCAGTTGTAGCTGGGAGGATCACTTTCCTTGGGTGATGTTTTCATACAACAACAACTATCACTCCACCATTGGGATGAAACCTTTTTTGGTGTTATATAGGCTACCCTGCAGATCACATTTGTGCTAGACTGACCCAGGGGAGTCAGCACTAGTGGGACCAGAGATGGTACATGCTACCACAAAGAAAGTACAAATCATATAGGAGCGGAAGAAGACTGCACGGAGCAGGCAGAAATATTATACTGACAAGATACTGAGACCTCTGGAGTTCGAGGATGGAGACCACATCTTTCTAAGGGTCTCACCCCGACAAGGTTTATGGATATTTGGATGAGGTGGAAAGTTATATCCAAGGTTCATCAGACTTTTCTAGGTCCTCAGCAGAGTTAGAGAGGTGTCTTACCACTTAGTTCTTCCACCTTAGTTGCACCAGGTGCATGATGTCTTCCACATATCCCAACTGAGGAGATACGTGAACGACCCTTCCCACATAATCGACCACGACGAGTTGGACGTCGATGACAGGGTGACTTTTATGGAGATTCCAGTGGAGATTGAGGATCGACATGAGCGGGTCCTTCTTGGGTAGTCAATACCTCTGGTGTGCATTCATTGGTAGAACGAGAACCTCTAGGAGAGAACATGGGAGAGGGAGGCTCAGATTCATTCTTAGTACCCCCATTTGTTTCCTTAGTTTGAGTTGTGGATTACGGGAATGAAAATACATAAGGGGGGAAGAATATAAAGACCTGGAATTTCCATGTAATTTTTTAAAAATATATGGGAATTTTACGAGTCTTCGAAAATTGACGGTGCGTGATTCCAAGGCCCTGTGTGCCCAGAATAAATTTCTGAACTTTTTTTTCTGGTACGTTTAGTAAACGTGCAAATGGGTTTTTCTAACTTTTGAACCGGTGCTCAGAATTGAAATCTGACAACACCATTGAACTCACAGCTTCGATATTCACTTAAGGAGACCTTCACTTCGACCATAGTAGGTTTGGAGTGAAAGTTAGTTTTTGGTTTTTTCGTGAAAGAATAAAATAAAATAAAATTGTGTAACATTTTTTTATTTTTAATTGGAACTCCCATGTGGATGTTGAGAAGTGGGAACACCTAAACTAAAACCTCTCAATATAGGTTATGGTGGTGGGGACCACCCGATCCTAACCTCCCATGTGGGTTATGGTGGTGGGGACCACCCAAGACTTAAAACCCCTTGAACTCCCCTCTTAATGGGGAGAAACCTCTTGAGCATCCCCAGTTTAATGGTGCCACCCCCTTTAATTAATTATATCAACTCAATTAATTAACTAAACCAATTTGAAAATTATTCCAACAACTTAATAGATAACATAATCTATTATTTGGGATACCTCTTCATTTTGGTGGGATTAGGAGGAAGGAGCCTTGGGAGAAAGCTCTCTAATAAAGAACGCCAATGAAGAACGCAGAATTCAACTCCGACTTATTCCTCGGGACATTCTTTGACGAGGAATGACTTCAACGTCAATGAAGTGATGATCGAGGAACCTCCAACGTCACCGATGTCTGTCTATTCCCAATGACATCATCTCCTTCCTAGCGTACAATCTTTGGCGAATCAAACAAATGAGGTAGGGGTTGTTATTGAATTCTTGTAAATTTCTCGATTAAATTCCTTATTCTTGGAAATAATGGAGAATGTTGATCAAACAAAACGAGTTGATCCACAATTCTTATTAAATTGTTGAATTTTTCATTCTTGATTAAAGGTTTTGTGAACCACTTGCTACCACTCTAACGCGGAGGGTGCGGGCCAAAAAAACATGGCCAGACCCCTCTGACATTCTTCTTTTTGTGTGTTCTTCACGATGGTAATGGTGACCAGTGCTGGCGTTTGACACTGGTGGAACACGAGACCGGCGGCCAACATCACCGTTGGCCGCAACAAAGACAACGGCGCTTCGCCGTGCCGCCCGGCGGCCTCGCCGCGCCGCCCGGCGGCCTCGCCGCGCCGCTCGGTGGCCTCGCCGCGCCGCCCCACGGCGTGGGGAGGTTCTCCATGGCCTCGTCGCGCTGCCCCACGACCTATCGTTCCAGCTTGTGGCCTCGCCGCCCCATGGCCCTCCATGCTGCCCAACAACCCTCCATGGCCCCCTCACAGCCTTTGTGCCCCTCGTGGACTCCACGCCCCCCGAGGCCCCCGAGCTGCCACCAGGGCGGCCCTCCCTGCTCGGGTTGGGACGGACCCAGCAGGCCGGGCCGCCCAGCGCGGGCCAGGGGGACCCAAACCGGGTCGGTATGACTGGGTCAGACCGGACACAGACCCATTTTGACCCATTTACGCATTTTCGGCCATAACTTTGGTACTAGACGTCCATTTGACGAACCGTCTGCATAGCCGAAAACCTTAGAGAAAGATAGTCCCTTTGGTATAACCCACTAGAGATTTGGATAAGGTTTGGAAATGGTCATTTTGGATCGAGCATGAATCCAACCGGGCCCTAGGTACTGGAAGGCTAATAACTTTGAGACCGGGCGTCTAATTGACTCATCATCTATTACGTTGAGACCCCTGTGACGTGGCGGTCCTTTGAGATACTTCTTCGTGGGAATTAGTGGCAGTTGGAGTATAAACTAGTGGCTTGTGGAGTAGAACCTCATGGAGATAAGAAATATTAGTGCCGGAACCCAGTAGCTGGCTGTGACATGACGTATGAAGAGTTATCCTGTGTGGGTCAGCCCTTATCCATCCTGTGCGGGTCAGCACCGAGCGATCCTGTGTGGGTCAGCACCTAGCGATCATGTGTGGGTCTGGACCGAGCGATCTGGTGTGGTTCAGCACCGAGCGATCCTGTGTGGGTCAGCACTGAGCGATCCGGTGTGGGTCTGCCTCTAAACAGAGTAAGATGATTCAGTAGTTACATCTAATCATCTCTACTACTGTACCTAAGTTATACCTAGTGTGATCTGAGTTCATACCTCTGTGGTACTTTCCTTCGTGGTAATACCATTGTGGTATTATTCTATGAGTTTGTACCTATGTGGTACATTCCTTCATGGTAATACCATGGTAGTATTTTTTGTGTGGCGTACCTGTGTTGTACTTACCGTCGTGGTGTTTCTTCCTTTGCGGAATAGTTAAGCTTTGGGATTTCTTGTTGGACCCTGTGTCTCCTCATGGTTGAGATGGGTATACTTGATAAATTAGGTATATGTACGGGCATATACCTAAGTAGGGTCGTTAGTTGACTTCAGGATTTGAGGTTTATCCTTTGTGGATTTTGTGAGACCTTGAGGGTCTTGGGGTCCCTACTGAGTATCGTTATACTCACCCCTACACGGGCTATGATCACACCTTGTTGTGTTTGGTGAATACGATGGACGACGCTGACTGAGGATGAGGGTACCAGGACTGGATGTAGCTCGGAGGTGGACATTAGACAAGGTGTACCTTAGAGACGGCCTGATCAAGAGCTGTACCTACCCTTCAGGTAGGATCCTTGGCGGGTGATCACAGGAGCTATTTTCAGTTATTCTTGTCCTTTTTAGTTTTCTTGTACTTTACAGTTGGGCTTGTATTCTGGCCCCTTTTCTTTTCAATATTCACTCTTTTGTTATAAAGTTTACTTGTTGTTAATATCTTGCTGTGTGCTTGGTTGTGTGTGTTTCCAGGTTATAAAGGCAATGCCTTCCCAGTTTTAAGGAATACGCCTTTCAGTGCAAGTTTCCATCCCCTGGCCTATCGATAGCAGGCTTGGGTTAGTAATGGCATAGGTCCCATGGGATGAGTCGTGACAACATAGTATATCATGAATCCCACTATTCTCATGATATTATAATTCTTTTCTTACTCAATTATCTATATTTAAGAATCTATCATTTGTTTAGGAACTCTAACTAAAATATCATTCTAAATGTTTAAAGGATTTATTCTTCTAAATCATTCTCATCAATGTCCATGTTTTAAAGATGGTTTTAAGGATTTATTTATATAGTCATGAATGTTTTAAAATTAAAATTCCTATTAAAAATTTATAATTGGTATGAGACACTTTTATTCAAAAATCTATTTTAAATGGCTTCTTGATAAATAGTGAGACTTTTAAATGTTTTCAAGAAAAAGGGATATTTCTCTCAAATAGTTTTACTGATTATTTTCATCTATGTCACACTCCTTAATTATTCTTGATTGAGGTTGATTTATTATAATACAATCTTTCATATTTTATTTAATGAATTATTTTTGGCTGTGGATGTGTAATTTTTATACCATTCATGGTTTGTGGTTAAAATATTGACATTTTGTATGATATTTTTAATACAAATGTTTAGATTATGTTTCACCTTTTTTATATGAGGAATGAATTAGAATTAATACGTGATGGGTGAGGCCCACTATCGCCCATCGATGCATCACTAGGTCCCATGAGGCAAACTAGTGTCTTGGCATAAGGCCTTGACCAAATATTTATTTGTAGTCTTGGAATAAGGCCTTAAATATGTGGTTATGATGTCCGACATTATGAATTCCATCATTATGAAATTATCTATTGATATTACATGTGATTATTCGACTAGTATAATATACATGTAAATAAGTAAATGTAATTATATGATTTATCTTTTCAATATTATGTTGAACTTTAAGTTTAAAAGGATTGTATTTTAGTCTTATACACTGCCTTAAATGTTTATGCTTATTTATAATAGTTTCCACTATATGGTTATCATTACTGAGCATCTGACCTCACACCTTTATTATGTTTTATTTTTCTCATCATGCGATGATTTATATTATGATTGACCTGCTGGAATAGGCTATGTGATATGAGTGTGTTCAAAGGAGACACAATGTTGTAGTTTTATTATTTCATAATGTAATGTAAAACTTATGTATATACCTAGTACTTCCAAGGCTACAAAACTAATTGGCCTTTAGAGACCTTATCTCTTGTGATCATATCAATGTTATGTAATAATGAACTGACTCTAGGTAACTAGGGTTGGGATGTTACAGTTGGTATCAGAGGAATTTTAGTACAATACATGGAAACTAGATTTAGAAAAACTCTAATTAGAGAACATTTACCTAAGATAGACTTTGAGTATTAGTATAGAAGAGCATCCAAAATTTTTGGTAATGTAGATATTATTTGGGGTTTCCATGAAAAAAATCCGTAACTGGATACTATAAGTGGACGTGGTTCTGGCACATATGTACCTAGGAGTGAAAACTCTAACAAGGAGTTTGGAGCTTGACCTGGGGTATCCTGGTAAATGAAAATGGTTTTTACTGCACACCTGGTCTGACACTACTAGGGGATATTCTTAGGATAATTCCAATTTTATTTTCAAACCAATTTGAAGGATTTTAATATAAGATAAGAATTAATAACCTTGTTTACTTTTAATGTATTTTAGATTCAACATAAGGTATCATGATATTCTCTAAATGATTTTATGACTATTTTTACTCACACTATGCTTTCTGGTTTTAGTCAATGGCTGGATTCCAAGGAAATCTTAATAACATTGAACATGATATACAAGGTGGGAATGGTGGTGGAAATGGGAAATGAAATGGAATATTGATAGGCATAAAAGATATTGTGTTCATGCCGAATCACTTTTTCAAAAAAATTATTAACAACATATACATTAACTGACTCCTAAACCTGACAAAGAGTAGAAATGCAGAGAATGATAAGAGCTCTAGTAGTGGAGACCTCAGAGAAAAGAAAGATCAATTTCTATTATGCAAGAAATGTGGAAGGAGACACCTAGGATAGTGTAAAAATGGAACAAAGAAATGATTTATGTGTGGGAAATAAGGACATAAATTAATTAATTTCTAAGGAAAAATGAAGATTACTATAGAAGAAAATAAAAATGATCCTAAGAATCCATTTGAAATAATTTTACATAAATATAGGGGACCCAGGCGTTACCCGAGTCAATGCCCTATTCTATATTATAATCTCCAATTCATGGAAGAACCTATGTGGAAATAAATGGATGGTGAAATGTTTAAAAGTATTAATGCTCTCTTTTAATGGGATTACTTTGGAAGACATCTCTCTTGTATGTGTAACCCTGAAGTTTGTTATTTGAAAATGTTATTTTAGGAATAATAATATTTTCTTCTATTGATATAGTTATAAAGAACCATTTGGGTTTATATGATCTTTGAATTTGAGGCAATTACAAGTTATTACTTTTTAGATGAAAATGTGAGGTATGAGATAACATTTGGGTTTAAAATATATTATGTTTATTTTTGAGGAATTTATCTCATTTTTGGAATGTTATAATATTATATAGTGTTTGAAAAAGGACAACACGCAGACCTTGTGACAACCCATCACATCTTACAAAGTTGTGGTAATCGAACCCACAACTAAAGTGCAATTGGGAATTATCACCTACCACTGGACTACATGAAGTCCTCGTTTAGTATGAATAATTATTTTTAGTTAAATGATTTTATGGATGAAGAATATGTTGATTTTTGAAACTTATGATTTATCAAAGGGATATCCTTAGTATAGTAAATTGATTTGATGATTATGTGATAAATGTAACTTTGAAAGAAGTTCACTCTTTTGGGAACACTATATGGCTTATGAAAATAGAATACTATGAGATTTTATTTGAGGAGTAATGGTGGATTTTTATTTTGGAAGAATCTATGTTTTTATTGTGTACTTATAACAATTAAGGTTGTTTATGGAAATGTTTAACATATCATAGAGAATATGTCATTAGGTTAATTACTTTTAAGTATGTGACTTTAAGAGTAGTTGATATTATTTGGAGATAAATGTTATGATTTATTGTAGAAGACTACGTGATCAACTAATTTTAATTTGTTAGTTTCAAAATTAGTTTTTTTTATTTTGAATAACATTAAAGAATTTTTTTATTGAATGGTCTTTGTTCAACATTGGGTATTGTTTGTCTAATTTTTGAGATTAAGAGTAGTATTTCTTTCTATAACAGTTTATCCTTCTTTGGGATCATATGATCTTGTACTAACCATTTTGGTTTTGGTTAATTTCTAAAGACAAGGGAAATATATAGTTCATCTTTTATGGATTATGTGATTCTATATTTGTTGATTCTAGCGATTTAGTTGTGACCAAGCCATATTGAATACTCATCGTTTGGATAAAATATGAGTTTGTGGTAGAAATTTATTAAAGAATGAAACTCTACTTTAAAATTAAGTATATATCATTATGTTATTAGTAAATATAATAAATAAATTCCTCAAAATTATGAAACAGAACTTAAAACAAAAACATTGTCTATTTACTCTTCCTACTAGGTAATCAAAGACCATTTAACCCATCCAAAGTTTATGGTTTTATGGTAGTTAACTTTCCCCTGATCATGTTTTCTATCACTCTCCATCAAAACATGATGGTTTGTTTTCTCTTCCATATACATTTCTTCCTATATGGAACCCTAGTATTTGTTATCTCAGGTGACATTTTTACTTCTCTTTATTTATTTTAAAGTTATAGTTTTATTGACTCTTTTTCTGATGTGGGATTTCCACAAAAATGTTATGAATTGCCAATCCCCTAGTTTTTGTTTCTGAGTTTACATTTTGAGGAAAAAATTATTTGAAGGAGGGGAGAATGTAACACCCCAATATTTCATAGTAAGTTATATCATTAAAGTAATTCAATATCTTATATTACACACAACACTGACTTGGCTTACATTATATGAAAGATTGAGTTGCTGCAAAACAACACTTTATTAGTATAATTGTTCAAATGATATAATTATAACATAACAATTAAATAGAGTAATAAGAATATTAAAAAATAAATTTTAAATATCATTTATAATTCTATCACATACATAAACCATATTTATAAAGAAATTTATAAGTTTCGTTAAAATATAAGTACGGTTTTGCTAAAGGAACTACTTCTTATGTCCTTTTGGGAACAATAATAAAATTAATTTAGACAATATTATATATTTAATTTGGTTAAATTGAATTAATTTTTTAATTAAGAATATCAATATTATATTAGGGTGAATTTTTGGTAATTTTATGAGAAGTTTCATTGTATAATGAATAGTAAAAAATATTGCGTTTTAATTCAAAACTGACATTTCACCCAATTTATTTATGTTATTAGATTATCATTTTAATTGGTTTTAGAGTATATATAGATTATATTTTTATAATTTCATATAATTTTGGTCATTGGAATAAATTTCACATTTAAATTGGATATAAACACATGTCAATCTTTTGATAGTTTTTCCTTCTTAAAAACCCAATTTCTAGTTTTCACAATGGGAATTAATATTGTATTAAGTAATGAAACTTAAATTTATCTAATTTGGTAAAATAGAAATAATTTTTTAATCTGAAATATCAAAATTATATTAGGGTTAATTTTTGGTATTTTTCTAAAAACTTTCAATTTTTGATGAATAGTGAAAAACACTACATTGTAGATAAAAACTGACATTTTCATTTAAATAATTATTTTTGGATCTAATTTTTTAAGTAAAAATATATAAATAATACCTATATTAGTCCAATTTATGTCATTTGAGTTATTTTATAATAATTTAAGATATATAAAATTTTATTGAACTTTTTAACGTCTTTTACCCATCTTCTAGGCACATTTGCAAATTTGCATAAAACGTAATTTTACCACTTCTGTGAATTTAATTTAAAAAATCCAAGAGACATGGTTGACATCAGTAAGTAAAATTTAGTTTAATAGGATGAAAATAGTTTTTGGTGAATAGTATCTATTGAATTTTATTTACCACGATTAAAAGTAAATAGGTTAATTAAAGGTAAAAATAATATTATAATTACCTTAAAACGTGTTCTAATTCTATTGGATAAGTGTATTTAGACCAAAATAAACCTCAATAAAAAAATATGATCATTTTTGATGAACTTTTATTATATTAGGAAATTTATTATTATTTTATTTAAAGAGGAGTTTAAATTGTTAAATTCATATTTTAATAACTAATTTTTTTTTAATAAAGAGTTAAACATAAGATAATTTCGACTATAAATATTCATTTGAAATATGAAAATATTTCCTACATCATGGTATTTTATTTAAATTTTTTAGACATTAAATAATTAAATTTATTTATGAACTAATGATAATGCAGTAGTTACCTTATTAATGAAAGATTAAAATAATTTATATTATAAATATTAAAATAAATGTAAATTGAAACTTTTATGGGATACAAAAATTTTTCAAGGTGAATATGACATGTTAGGAATAATTCAATGTATTATTTTTTGAAGAAATCATATTTTTATGACTTTCATAAAAACTAAATACTAAATAGTGTCAAAATTGACATAAATGAGTTTTTAAAACAAATACTATTTTATTATATGATATAATATTTCTAAAAATTTAAGGTTCAGTAAAATGACTTGTATAATGATATATATTTAATTAATGAAGCACTTTAGGTTCTCCTTACATTTTAAAATAAATTTATTAAACATGTATTATATTAAGACAAGAAGACATTGTAAAAGTTAAACTATTTAACTAAGAGTAAAATCTAAAAGATAAGGTTAATATGGTGACCTGAACTTGTCAAAAACCATTTGGATGAGATATTTTTGACCTATACATACCTTAAATTATAAAAAATCCATTTTAATCAATTAAAAACTGAAAATGATTTTATAATAAAATAATATTTCAAGCTTTTCCTAAAGTGCCCCTCATCTCTCCTATAAAAGGGTACTTCCCCTTCTCCTAAATCTACACATACAAATCCATTTGGCTCAGTGAAACCCTACTCAAATCTCATCCCAACTACCATCACTTAAACTTATAGGCCTTATTTGATCAGAAATCCAACCTAAGGAGCCCTTTGGTTCAAACCAAAATGAAACACCTGAAGAAGAGATAATTATTTTATCACATCTTTCAAAGTTCATTTCTTCTTCCAATTCGTCTTTATTTGTTGTTTCTATAAAAAAATAATAGCTCCAGTGACTTATAGATACGAAAATATTATTATAAATTTGGAACAACCATATTCATTATTATATCCATCCAATGAATGACAAAGCCACTATACATGCGTACGTACGGCTTACCGCCTCAACATTGTGGTGTAGTTTGTTATTCAACACTTCATTATTTGGATGAGTATAATAATTAGTATAATTAATGTCAATAATAAATATAAAAAGTTAATTATTCTGTATACACCATCCAATTACATATGATTCCACTATCAATAGAATGATATTGTCATTCATGCATACGTACGACTTACCATCTCCACGACGCGATGAGATTTCATTTCCCATCGTAACCATTAAAGAATAATTTTATTTTGATGATTAAAAATAATGTTTAAGAAAATAATATAATTTTTTATATGAATCCAATACATTCAATCCATAACAAACATGACTTAGATAACAAAAAATATAAAGGAAAATGAATTAGTTAACACCTAAAGCAATGATACTACTGAAATATTATTAACAAAGAAATATTAAACATTCATATATGATATCAAATTTATGTATGTGGTTCTTTTATAATTTAATAGAATTTATTTAACCATTATAAATGAGGTTAATGTACCATCAAACAAGGAATAATACAAGGTAAGGGGTTTTTAGATCACTTTTTTTCCTGTTAGATTCATGATATATTTTCCTTTATTTCCTTTTGTGTGGTGTATGTACTACCCATGATTGTATGCTTTGTGTAATATAATTTAATTTAGGGATATTTAAATCTTCATTTTATGACCCCTCTTTCATGGGGTTTTTGTTTTTTAAGTATTCAAATCCGTAAGGGAATTTAAATTTTCAATTTTCTCTCATTGGGTTTTACGCAAACTTCATTGATTATTTTACTCCCAGATTATGTGTGAAATAACTATTTATTTATTTATGTAGTAATTTACACACCCCTTTGTGTATATATACTTTTTATACACATAATAATCCCATTTATAAATTTTTAATACATTTAAATGAACTTGATAGGAGTAATCTTAACTCAATTTCCATTCATTGAGTTAAACATCCAAGTCACTGGTGTTGTTTTTAAAAGAATATGTGTGAATATACTCTGATTTATTTACACATAATATCCAATAATATTGAGTTTATTTATATTTTTCACACATAATTATTTCATTTATTTATCCTTAACCTAAGGATATGATCGTTATAAGGGATTTCATCTCAATTTACATTCCATTGAGACTTCTTTGTTGTTATGATCCGATTCACTTTTATATGGTGTATACACTATACTTTGACCTAGTATATCCTAATTCAAATTATTCCCATGATATTATAAAGTTTTTATTACAGTAATTATATGTATTCAATCATCTCTAATTTGGTTAGAAACTCTATCTAAAATATCATTTTAAATGTTATAATGATTTATTCTTTTAATTATTTCTCATTAATTTCCATGTTTTAAAAATGGTTTTTTTGATTTATTTATATGGAAGTAAATGTTTTAAAATTAAAATTCCTTTCATAAATTTAAAAGTTCTATTGGAAACTTTGATTCAAAAATTTATTTTAAATGACTTTTTGATAAATAATGAGACTTTTAAATGTTTTCAAGAATAAAGGGGATATTTCTCTCAAATAGTTTTACCAATTATTTTCATCTATATTGATCTCCTTAATTGTTTTCGATTGTGGTTGATTTATTATAATAAAATATTCCATATTGTATTAAATGAGTTATGTCTGACTGTGGATGTGCTATTTTAATACCATTCATGGTTTGTGGTTAAAATATTGACATTTTATAGGCTAGTTTTAATACAAATGTTTAGATTATGTTTCAAATTATTCATATGAGGAATACATTGGACACAAGGAAATGACGGGTGGGGCCCGCTATAGCCCCTCGAGTCATTGGTAGGTCCCATGAGACAAACTAGTGCCTTGGCACAAGGCCTTGAAAAAATCTTTATTTGTAGTCTTGGAATGATGCCTTGACTATGGGGTTATGATGTCTGGAATTATGTATTCCATCATTATGAAATTAGATATTGATATTACATGTGATTATTTGACTAGTACAATATCCATGTGAATAATTAAGTTAAATTATTTGATTTATCTTTTCTATATTATGTTGAAGTTTATGTGTAAAAGGCTTTTGTTTTAGTCTTATATATTGCCTTAAATGTTTATGCTTATTTATGATAGTTTCCGCTATATTGTTATCCTTACTAAGCATATAAACTCACCCATTTTTTATGTTTAATTTTTTCCATGATGTGAAGAAGTATATTATGATTGAACTGGAGGAATAGGCCATGGTATATGAGTATGTTAAAAGGATACACAATGTGGTAGTTTTTCCATTTATAATGTAATGTAAAACTTATGTATGTATCAAGTACTTACAAGGCTACTAAACTAATCAGAATTTCAAGAAATGATATATTGTGATCTTACCAATGTTATGTAATAATACACCGACTCTGGGTTACTATGGTCAGGGCATTACATATCATAATAGTAATATTAGGTGTGGAACCCAAGGAATCCTATGTTGACCACGGGTTATTTTATACCAGGTGTGTAAGATATATTTTTATTTTTATCCCAGGCATACCAAGATTATTGTGTCAGGGATAGATTCTCGGTGAGGTCATAGGTTTAATGTCATTTTGGGATTAGTAGGTTACATGTTTAACCTATTTTTGTGATAGTTAGGTCACATGATTAACCAATTTTCGTGATAGGTTGTTCATTAGTTTAACAACATTTTGGGATAGGTAGGAAAATGTTTAATGTAATGTGGGGATAGGTAGGTAATATGTTTAACATATTTTGGGGATAAGTAAGTCATAGTAATAACGTCTTCTGGGGAAAGGTATGTTATAGTTTTAATATCTTATGAGGATAGGTAGAAGCAAGTTCAAAAACTTGCAAGGAGATAAATTTCACAAGTTTAATATATTATGGGGATATGTATGTCACATTTATAACATCTTATTGAGACTGGTATATCATTGGTTTAATGTCCTGCTAGGATAGGTATGATATAGGTTTTACATCTTGTAATAATAGGTAGGTTAGAGGATTGACATATTGTGGGGATAGTTAGGTCATAGGTTTAATGTCTTGTGGGGATAGGTGGGACACATTGTTAATATCATTTGGGGACATGTAAGTTACAAATTTAATATCTCACAGGGAAAAGTAAGTCACAAGTTTAATGTACTGTGGGGATATGTATCTCATTGGTTTTACATATTATGGGATAAGTTGATCATAGGTTTAAATTATTATTGATACAAATAGGACACATGTTTAACATATTATGGGGATAGGTAGGTCATAGGTTTAATGTCTTATGAGGACAGGTAGGTGGATTTCAATCTGTTCCCATGGGGATGATGATCACACTTTGGAGTTGTCATATTTTATAGAGGAAACATGAATATTTAAGGGGTATTTTTGTATTGAACCTGAGGGTGGTACCTCAGGTGTGTTAGGATGTCATGATTGAATCTCAAGGAGGTATCCCAAGTGTTTCAGGATTGGATCTTAGCGAGGTATACTATGTACCCTTTTGGGAGAAAGAGATCGAAACCCACATTTTTCATGTGTATAGTTTATGTTCATGTGAAATGTGTGGTCTATGAAATTTAATGTCATGTGCTAATGATTATCATGTGATAGGAGGAGTGACCACATGAGATTTTTTGGGAATCACACATGAAGGTTTCTCTTGTTTTCTGGGGTTTCATCATGGGCATGTAGTTAAGTCCATGGTGGGAGAAGTATAGTTTGGGGTTTACATATTGAAGATACCCAGGAAAGGTGTCTCTTCCCATGGTGGGGAATGAGGTGACATCCCAATATGATCAAACATGGGGCATCCAGTGTCGATCACAAAGGGAAAGGGTATATTTTAACATCATGTTTTGAGGAAATTGTTGTGCAGTTTAATGTTGTATAAAGAGGATGGTAGGATATCCAGTTTTATGTCATGTAGATATGATGTGAGATTGGCCTACACCAAGGGAGACCATTTCTAGGTATGATTGGAGGATCGATCACTAAAACTCTATACTAGAAAATTTGGTAAGTTTTCATTAATTATGACACCATCTAGGATTACGTATTTACTATATAGGAAGATATTGGTGGAACATAGAATAAATAAATTCTTGGTGTAGTAGAAAATGGTGATTCTGAAATTAGGGTGCCTATTATTAGTAGAAAGAGGAGTTACGATTCAAATTCATAGATACAATAGAAAATAAAACTGTCTTGGATATTATTAAAGAAAATGGGACAGACATGTGGGGCTGATGATACCAGTTACATGGGTGATTGAGGAATAGATGAACCTAGTCAAATTTAGGGAGGGCACATAAACACTCATCTTCTGTTCAACTATGTTTAGTGAAATGAGTGAAAGGGTTATGTACCCCTAGGTTGTTACATTCACCTCTATAGCTATGCACACAAATGGGATTGCATGAAACTTCATCTATAATATAATTCAGTTGCATGAACCTTATAAGAATGTGTTCACACAACTTATGGAGTCTTAAAAAACATTGGGATTTGTGAAAGAAACTTCTCATGTGTGTAACCACTTATCCATCAATGGATGTTTTGTGAGGATATCACAATATAAATCTAGTCCATGTGGGGTATCATGCATTTTAAGTCCTTAAAATTCTATACCTTTTGGAATCCATTGAAATTTAGAGTGTTTGGATGTCATAGAAGAAGGTTTATCATGAGTGAGAGTTTACGTATTGGATTTTGGAGATCCTTTACCCAAATGAGGTGGTGATTCCCTATTTATATCCAAAATTGGTGACTATTGGAATAAATTACTAGCTGGGTTATGCTAGATTGTTTTTTTCCCATTATATGGATGTAGGGACACAACCACACAAATTTTGGGCATAAAGTCCCCTTTCATGTGAAAATGGATTGTGTGCTAATGAAAGGGTATAAAGTAAATTTTTAATGTTTCATGCATAAAACGTTTCAGAGGTTTTGGGGGATCCTGAGGAACCCATGATACTCTTATATTAGACATATTCTTTTGAGATGAAATTGGTTTCACATGAAACATGAACATTGAGTACACTCTCTCAAAGTTGATAGCACCTAATTTGTTTCTTTTAGAATTTCCCTTTGGCATGGGATTTAAATATTTTTAGGAAAATATCCATTTGGTGGTTAAATCATATTTTTATTACCAATAGGTTTTATGTCCTTATATCATGTCTTTTTTTTCAAAATTTATGATTTCAAGATATTTCTAATTAGATATTTATACCATATTCAGGTTTTCTTACAATAATACGATTTAACTCTTTGGGCATCACATATATGGGTTTCCCTTACTATGATTTTAAGCACACCCATACTAGGTTTTATCATTTTACCAAAGAATTATGTTTTTGAATATCTTGAAGAAAATTTTATTTGTAGAGAATTTCACTGGAGATGATGAAAAAACACTATGAAATATGAAATTTATATACACAATATAAATACACATTAATATTTTGGTTTCTAGGATTGTGTTTCGAGATGAAATTTTAAATATTTTTAAATGATATATAATATTTTCAAGTTATAATTAGGCCATCTAAATTGGCACTAGATTAGATTTCAGTTAATTTTTAGTGTGAGGTTAAGACGTATAAGACAATAAAAATTAATAAAACCAAGGTTGGACTAAAAGTATCATATGAAAAAATGAACATGATATAGAGTAAAGCATCATGAGGTTAACACCGCATATGGTTATTTATAATTAATCTCTAAATATTTTATTATTTATCTATCATGTAAACCCTTTTAGTTTTAGTAAATGAATGGAATGACGATGAATGAAATTAAAAATAGGCTCAATTAAAAATGTGATGGTTATATAGATGAATAAACTAATGGGATGAAATATATAGTGGAAACATTTATTGAAATGCTATATTAGGTTAGGATCAATAAACAAAATCATATTAGGCTTCTAAATGATCCCAAACGGTGAAACAGGTTGTTAATTATTTCTCATTTCAATGACCACAATCATTTTTTGGAACTTCAAATCCACTAAATACAAATCCATGGATTCATAGTACAGAAAAAATATGTTTCATTCTACAGTGCTTATATTGTGGAATTATTGTTTTATCTAATTATCATTTTTATGGTGAGGTAAATCAATGTTTGAACTTAATCACTTACATTAGTCAAGAAGATGAAACCAAATCCTTATAATTATAGGATCCTAAAAAATCTATTTTTCAATAAATATTTCCAGGAACACTACATAATTAAATGGAGATAAAATTAATTAAGGTGAATAAAAAAGGATGAATCCATTTTTACATATGAATAAAAATTCAGAATAATTTCATGGTAAACCATTGGTTTTATTTTTGAGAATATTAGGAAAACTAATGAATTATTTAGTGTAATAAAATCATGTCTTCAAAAGAAGTTATCTTTATGGGACTTGAGTAGCTATGATGAAACTTTTTATTTTTCTATCAGGGTGGAAATGGAAAACAATGAATCTAATTATTCTAATGATTTTGGTGAAAAGAAGAAAAAATTAAGATACATGGAAACTCAAATGGTAAATCACATAAAAGAATGAAAATTTTCCCACATACATGAAAAATATTTGGGAGGAAATACCAAGAAACTTCTTGAAATAAATGGGAAATTTTTTTAAGTGTGAATGATTATAAATAGAGATCATTATTTCTTAAGATATATGTAGTGACTGGTCAATAAAATAGATAATAATAATGTCCCAAATAATTGACCTCCTACAATTTAATTATTTAAATTCAAGGAGTTTAATAATTATTCAAATCAAATAAGTAACCCTTCGGATAATGAGGATAATTAACATTAACAAAATCATGACGAATGGGATAAGGCAGATCCTATGAAATTAATGCTACTAATTTTTATTGTGATATTGAAGTGGTTAAATTTATACTAAATATCCAACCAAGATCTATAAATTTAATATTTTTTAGTTCTTCACATTAATTTATATCGTGTATGTTTCTACAGAATTTTGATCAACCAATTCAAATTGTATGTATTGAAATATTAGTAAAAAACATGGTGGTGTAATGGTTAAATCCAAGGTATATAAATCTTATCCAATGAATGTATGTGGTAAGATACTTCCTAAAAATGAATTTCATTCTCCCATGGTATAATTTTATGGGATATTTGGTATGGATTATCTCTCTCTCTCTCTCTACATAAATCCCAGAACAATTTCTTAGATATGGAAATCTCATTTCATATAAAAAATCATCCCATGATCAATAATAAATAAAAGAATGATGATGAAATAACTTTGGAAACAAATTCATTAATATGTCTCTGGATACCCAATATTGGTGGGTACTCAGATCAAAGGTTTCGGGAGGAAATAAAAATAGATTTCATGCTAATTGTATGATAATTTATTGAGATATTTTGTATTGTAATACCTGGTCTGCCCCTAAAACATGAGGTTTAGTTTTAAAATTAACTCACACATATTTCTATAATAATGTCAAAGAGTCCCTACATAATAACCACATTAAATTATAATAATTCAATAATAAACTAAAATATAATTTCAATAAAATTTGTATATTCCGCATTACATCACCATGGGGTGAACCAATTATATTTTTCCAAAATAGGGGTGGTTCAATTCATCTTTTCATTGATTATATTATAATTAATAATATAATGATTGATAACATGAATACTATACCACTTATTGATGTCTCATTCAATCAAATTATAAGTGTTCAATATATTATTATCATAATTAATTCATACTGATCCTATTTAATCATAAAAATTCCATTGAAATATTCAAGGATATGATGAATAGTGTATTTAGAGATTACTATGTTATATTTGTGGTAATAATTATCATTGGAATTCTTATATATTCTATGGGTAAGTAAGAAAATGGAGATAATTTAAGTATAATGTTAAAGACCTTATAAATAAAGAAATTTTATTCCGTATTTAGTAAATTAGAATTTTAGCTAATAAAAGTTTCTTTCTAGACTCATATAACAAAGAAAGAGGTTATATCAGTAGATAAATTGATGTCATATTTGATTAAACAAAATATTAGACCAACCATTATAACATAGATCCATATTTTTTATGGACCGCCTGCATACTATAATGACATGTTGAGAAATTTATAATGATTTTTGAATCCACTAAGAAATTTAACATTAAAGGGAGTGACATTCATTTGGATAAAAGAATGAAATGATATATTCAATGAGCTTAAGAAGTGGATGGTATCTGTAAATATAATCACACTACCCTATAATGGAGAAGGGTTTTCAATATATTATAATGAATCAAATAAGGTATTGGGATGTGTAATTATGAAAAAAAGACAAGGTGATAGCTTATTCCTCACATCAATTAATTTTTTATTAGAAAAAATATATAAAAAATGATCTAGAGATGGAAAATTTATTTTTTCATTAATGATATTGAGACATTATATCTATGATGGAAGGTGTGATATATATACTTTTACAAGGTTATTAAAATATATATTCACCAAGAAATATTTGAACATGAACCAAAGGATATGGGTTGATTTAATCAAATACATGGATTTCTTATTAAATTTTTATCTATTAATGGAAAACCGGGCAGATGATGCTATGTGTGGTAAGGATCATGCAACGTTATCACTAATGAAGATTTAAGGAGATTAAATACTCATGTATTTTCAATTTATAGAACATTAAATCATAATATATGGGGAGAAATACAATATTTTTCATGTCATTAGAAAAAATTTCATCCATGTTAAGATCAAGGAAGAATATTTTTGACAAATTGGTGTTATAAATAAAAATATTAGTATAAGACTCTTTTAGAATCCCATCATGAAATACTAGATCTAAGGAAGAATGCTTCATAAACTCAGGCTCACCTCTCCATATTGCAGTAGTTTCTAACTAGCAGTGATAGTATCGAGTGAAACAATGGGGATACTATTCCCTCTATCAGAGTACATGGAGGAAATAAAAACAATATAATAATTAAATAATTATTGTAACACATGAAGAAGCTAAATATGGGATACATGTCTTACAATAAATAAGAAACAAAATAATTAACCATGGTAGGATAATGAAAATAAATAAAATAATTAGGTAAAATCTTGATAAAACTCCATCTAGAAACATCTGTATCCTTCCACTCTAACTACACAACCATCCTCCACCGGTCCTACTCCCTTCATCAGATGATGGGTTATGAAGTCTATAGGTGCACTGAAATTCCTGAGTAGTATGTGAGTATAAGACTTAGTAGGACACCTCCAATGAACATTTCAGTTAATGCATAAAATATATAAGTTCATGACCTGAACATAAATAGGGTACATATATAACAACAATATATCACACAATTAACAAGAACATGTCAGGCCCTTGGGGACCAGATCTACATGCTTCATTACCATATCGGGTGAAACCTTCCTTATTCAAAATAATTCTAGATGAAACATCGATAACCAACCATACACATATTACTTGAGTGGATAACCCCTTGCATGTGACACATTTAACCTATACGGATTCTCCAAGTACATTACAACCCCTATCAGGAACATCTGTATTATGTGGATAGCCCAAACATGCATCAAATATCACATACCAACCCAAGTATAGAACATCCCTCATATATGGATTTCTCCAATATTGTGACACATCCTACAGACTGGAATATTACCAGTACATGTTGACCCAAGTCTGGAAAATCTCTATTTGAGGATAGTTTCAAAAATGTGTCTATTATCAAATGTCTTTATTCATGTGTCATATTTTATATTCCATCCAATGTTGAGAAATACATGTTTAATCACTTTCATGAAAACCAAATAACCCAAAAATATATTCTTAACTATAGTAGATAGAAATAAAACATATACAATACACAATTAAATTGATAGATCAATATCATGTAATGTGTAGATGGAAATATAATCATTTGAAATCAATATACAAACAAAAAAAGAACAAGTAAAAGGCTACACATAGACCTCATGTGGTTAAGCATCAAAAAATGGTCTCAAAAGATACACATTCATGAAAAAAATATTTTCAATAAACCATATAAATCATGAATAAAATATAATGATATAGTACATTAGGTACAACAATAATTGATGGCATGTGTTGAAATATAAGTTTAATTGCACCACAGAATCCCCCTGAAAGAAAAAGGTTTAAAATTCATTTCATTGAGATGAACCAACCGATAATAACTATGTGTCAATCTGATCAATATCTCATGTGATAGTGAATTTTTTTTTTTTGAAAAAATAATAACATAAAATTAATGAGAGAGAGAGAGGGAGAGAAAGAGAGAGGAGTGAGGGAGAGAGAGGCATGAGGGGTGTTTCCCAATTACTCTCATATGCTCATTTGTGATAATCTCTTTCTCCACTATTATATAAAAAATCAGAAATTAATATTTATCTATCTCCTAAATACTTATACCCACATAACATTAAATTCAATAAATTCACCACCAATACATTAATTACACACCCCAAACATTTCTCTTCTATAAATTATTATTTATTTCAATTATGATTCCTACTTTGGTATTTTAATTATTTTCTCAACTCATATTAAACCCAACAACCATTCTATATACAACATGAAGATTTGAATAAAAATACTCATTTTAAAAGATTAAAAATTTATCATTATATATACACACCTTATATATATATATACCATTATTATTTTCCAAATTTAACAAATAATAATAATAATAATAACAAAATTGTATTATTATAATTAAATATCCACTATCATTACTGACATAAATAATTCAATTGTAACCCTAATTAATTAACAACAATAGATTAATTAATATTTATTAATCACAAAAAACATTTATTGAGAACAAATAATAATATCACCATCATTACATTTCCAACATATTATTTGAAATGTTACATAATTATTAAATATATATGTATTTTTTTTAATTTATTTATTTACTAATAATAATAATAATATTGTTATTATTATTTATATCTACACTAAAAAAATATTTATATACAAGTTATTATAACCCTTACATGTGATGTAAATAAACACCCTACACACAAAAATATGAAATCATTCATAGGGTAAAAACCACATTCCAAACTTTACAATGGTATCTGATTTCTTGTGTAATACACCGTTTTGGAGATATTGAATTTTTTTTGAAAAAAAATATAATTAAAATATTAAATAAATTACCCTCATGTGTGATTTGTCCAAACTCCCAACATGCACCATTATTATATTTATCATTGGGTGAAACCTATATACCAAACCAAATGGTTATTTTATATTTCCCATATGAGACACCATTTGGAAGATATTCTACAATTTTCAGAAAAATCACATGCATGTTTTATATTAATTTTAATATTTTTAATATTTTTATTATTTTCTACACCAAGGGTCTATGGGTCTTGGAATACTGTGCTAGCACAACAGATAACTCTGAAAAATATTCCATAGAATATTGAAAGGTGTTAATAGGATTTTTTCTCTTACATAAACCCTTTAAATTAATATTCAATATTTTTATTTAAATTTAAATTTCTTCATAAAAATAATCATAACTTTTTTCAAAGAGGTTTTTATTATGATAAAAAATTTAGGATATTATAGTTATCCAACTCTAATGTAATATTGGTCCTGAGAAGTACTCAGAGAGTCTCTATTGATAAATTTAGGAAACGTATCTTGAACATCAGAGTCCTATCCATTACATGGGATCATAGAGGGTTCTCCTAGGTGACTACCCATAACCTATGGTGAAACCCTCTTAGAAATGACACCAGTTTGTATCCTTACCTGTTAGAAACTATTATACTATATAAAATAACACAAAAAAATGCTCAGATAACCAATCTAATGCTAATTTAGCTATGTAACATCAACATATCAACACATATATATATCATACAATCAGAAAATCTAACCCTAAAAGACAACAAAATACAAGGCATTTAATTAAAGAACTAATATGCATCACAAAAATTGGTATTATACAAGGAATTTGAACCTAAATGCCTATTCAGGATGCATGAACACACCTGAAATCCCATAAATCAAAAATTAACATCATGTGAATCATCCAAGGTTAATTTAATCAATAGTAACATCAAAACAAAATTTCCTAACATTATAGAAATGTGGAGGTCCACTATATAAAACTTATTAGATAATAACATGGTTACCCTTTTCGAGTTCCATCCATACAAAATCAAATATATCTATTCCCAAAACGCAATAATGAGAAAAGGAAATTTAGTGAGTCCTGATCCCTTAACACCATTTTATTAATCTAAGACCAAACCACATGGTTCGAGATGGAATTCCAAATAACCTCATACATGCCTTCATGTATTCCATAGCTTATTGAATTATAGTGAGGGTCTCAAGTGTAACAATGCAGAGAATATGACCTCACTCATATTGCAAAAAGAAATAAAAAAAATATAATAAAAAATAAATAGATTAACAAGTGAATAAAATAAATACAACATACATGTCCAACAATAAAAGAAAGAACAATCAAAGGTAGTGTAAATCCAATAAATTAAAGAAGTACCTGACATCCCACTCAAACTACATCTAGTAATGTACACATCATCCATCTATAATTCCTAAAAAATATAAAACTATGATTTATCCCTTCATCAGGTCTCTAGTCTTGAAGTCTATATGGACACAAAAATTATCGAGTAGGGTGTTAGTACAAGATTTAGTAGGACACCACCAACTACCCTTAAAATCCAGGAATAAAATGTAAAAGTGTATTACATGAACATAAATAGGGTACATATATGAAACAATATACCACAAAATATCAATAAAATGATGTGTCCTTAGGGAAAAAATGTACCTGCTTCAACACCATGCTAGGAGAAACATACCTACTTCGACATATTTCTTGATGGAAAATCAGTAACCAGATAGACACAACCTCCTCGAGTGGATAATCCCAAGTATGTGACACATTATATCTTTTGAGATATTCCATGTACAGGATAACCCATGTTTGGAACATCCATCTCAAGTGGATGGCCCAAATATTCATCAAATCTTATATGGAGACCCAAGTCCAGCACATACCTTCTGTATGGATAACCCTAAGCATGCGAAACATCCCACTAACTGGAATAGTCAATGTACATTCCTTCCCATGTATAGAACATCCCTATTAGAGGATATCCTAAAACATGTTTCAATTATTACATGTCATCAATAATGTTTCATATCTCACATGTCATCCAATTTCGATCGATACATACATCACAACTCACATTCCCACCAAATTGGCAAAACCAATGATCTCAATTAAACTAGAAAAATTTACAAAAAATACGATACATAAATAAAATGACATATCAATATCATTTCATGTAAATTGATAAACATAATAATCAAAATAAATATGAAAAAAACATAATCACAGGTCAAAGACTATACGCAAAGACACCACAATTTGTAAAACATAAAACATAGGTCTCATAAATTACACAAACATGCCAAAAAAATAATTTCAATAACCCATATAGATAAATCATGAAAGTTATGGAATTTCTATATTAGGTACAAAAAACATTGATATAAGAAATTTATTTATGAGTTTAATTAAACCACTGAATCATCACCTCCTCCAAAAACAAAAAAGGTTTAACATTCTGCTCGTTGCGACAAACCCAATGAAACCAATGATGCACTAATATGATCAATATCGCATGATATGTTAATGTGTGATATTTTTGAAAAAAATAAAAAATATAAAAAAATATAAAAATAAGAATATAGAGAGGGAGATAGGAAGAGATATGTGTGTGGGAGAGAGAGAGAGAAAGTATGATTGGTATTTCCCAATTCATCTTGTATGATTATTTGGGATCATCCACTTTTCCACCAATATATAAATAAATCATGAATTTATATTTATATCTATCCTAAATCCATACACCAATGGAACATTAAATTCATTTATTTCACTATCGATTCATTTTAGGCACACCCCGAACCTTATCTTACATCAATTAATATTTATTTCTTTTATGATTTCAACCCATGTATTTATATAATTTTCTTCAATCATCTTATACTAAAGAACCACACTATATACAACATGAATTGTTTTAGTATAACACTTAATTTTAACACATTAAAAAGTCATCATTATATATATACACCTTATATATATAGATACCGATATTATTTTCCCAATTAAATAAAAATAAAAACAATATTATTTTAGTATTATTAAATCTCCACCATCATTACTGCCATACATATTTCTATAGTAACATTCATTAATTACCAATAATAGATTAAAAAATACGTAATAATGAAAATAAAAATATTTATAAAAAATAATAATATCCCCATTATTAAATTTCTCACTCATTAATTCCACTATAACACAATTATTAATTACAAAAGTGTATTTTTTTTCTTTTTTTCTTATACAACAACAACAATAATAATAATAATAAAATAATTATTACTATTTATAGTTTCCTAACAAAATATTTATATACCAATTATTATTCACCATACGTATGATGAAAATAAACACCCAATGCGTACAAATGTTATTTCATGCATATGGTAAAACCATTATTCCAGACATAATAGTGGTCTCATATTTTTCATATGACACACTGTTCAGAAAATATTTAATTGTTTTTACAGAAAAACTTATAATAAAAATATTAAATAAATTACCCTCATGAGTGAATTTTCCAAACACCCAACACACACAAATTTTATATTGTTCCTATGGTAAAATATACACCTTAGACCTATTCATGGTCTTGGATTTACCATACGAGGCACTGTTTGGGAGATATTCCATTATTTCATAAGCATTATATATACATGATATAATATTTTTAATATTTTCATTATTTTAGCACTAAGGCTCCACTTGACTCAAAATCTCATGCTAACAATGCTCTAACTCTAAAAATATTCCATAAAATATTTGATGATGATAACATGATTTAAACCGTTACAAAAAGTCATTATATTTATTTAAGTGATTTTTATTGAAAACATATATTTTTTTTTATAAAAAACACATAAATTATTATCATATTGGTTTTTATTATCCTTAAGAATTGATGATATTACACCTTTTATGAATTAAATAATGTGTTTTTCATTGTATCACAGAACATAGTGAGGCTTATATCTCATTTTAAATTATATGTTGTGTCATGTCTATAAATACACTCATCTATATTCAACACAGGGAGAAATTAAAATTATGAGGTTGTAATATATTGGGGGGGGGGGTGTAACATAAGAAATTTAAGTATGAATTTTATTTACATATATTAAATATAATATTATTTATAATAAAAGTAAATATGAGAAAATTAAACATTTAAGATATTTATCAAAATACAAACTGTTTATTAAATCATAATCGAAAGTGCAGAAAATGTATAGGGAACATGGTATTACATAAAACATATTATTACATGACATGGATGATTAGATATTTTAAAAATGAATAAATTTAAATATGAAAAAATATATAAAATAATAATATCGTTAAAACTGGGAAATCCAATGAATCATCTTCACTCTTGATAACCACTTTTATTGAAAGAAAACATTAATTGATAATAAAAATTCTGAATGGATAAATAATCGTGTAAAAACCTATTGTGAAATTAAATAAATGTGAATTATTTTATTATGAATTTATAATTGAAGGAATTTATATAATTTTAATGTGATAAAATAGACATAATTTGAAAATTATAAAGGTGTATATTACCATTGAGAATAATACTAGTAAACATGTGACCAATTTGCAATTACAATAATATTTTTAATAAACATAATGTTTATTTAGACATAAAAAGTTATAAAATTTAATTATAGATAATTTATTTAAAAAAAATTAAATTATTTTAGAATATAATAAAAAAATATTAATCCATTTCTGAAAATACAATTTTTTTTAAAGTTGTTGTTTTTATAATGTTTTCATTTTATAAAATTAAATATATTTAATAAATGGTTTCATTAATATTGATTGATAATATTAAAGGAATGTTAATTAATGTAAATAAATAAAAACCATTAAATAATTAGGGATCTATAAGGAATAAAAAGTTAATTATTCATGAACAAAGAAATACGAATCATTTAAAATTATTATTTTTGATGTATATTATATGTTTTTATCTATAGGTTATATTTATCTTATTTAGAATAAAAAATTTAATGAATTATTTAATATATAAATATAGAAATTTTAAAAATTCATTGAATTATTTTTAATATGTTATAAATAATAACAAAATCATTTAATTTTAAAAAGAGTTATTTTTCATAGAATAATTGTTTTATGCATATAATGTAATTTAATATTAATAAATTCTATTAATCACTAAAAAAGAAATATATTTATAATATATACAATAAAATAAATTTAGAGTTTTAAATATATATTTTAATTGTAAAAAAATATTAATAAATTCATTTTTATGCTTAAATATACATTTTTCTAAAAATAGTTGTTACGCGTTATTCATTATTATATTAAAATTTATTTTAATCACATTCAAAAATATAATTTAAAAAATGGATTTTATATTTGGAATCTAAATTTATAAATTAGATAGTAATATCAATTTTAGGTTTAGGCATAATAATAATTTGCTGCTGTAAAAACTAACTTTCCACTATAAAGATTAAATAATGTAAAAGGGTTAAATTAAAGAAACTCCTGAAATATCATAAATAATTATCTCTAAAGGTGCAGATAAGGTAATGATCGACATACTCAAATCCCATATCCATTATTTTTTCACTTTGGATCGATATTCAAAGATAAATTACATTCCTTATTCATTAACGAATGAGTATTTGTGAAAATAACTCATAAGGTAACACATAATGGTACCACTCCACTTCCAAGATCAATGGACTCCTTTCCCATTGTTTATTGTTGAATCATTGACCAATTTATATCATGATAAAAAATATATCATTTTGGGTAACCTATTATCATAAGAATAAGTCTCTAGTCCTTCACTTACAAGAGTAACATTAAGATAAGATTCAATCCTTTTAGAAGGTTAGAGTATGTTTTTATAAGGCCCCAGCCTTAATCATCACTTAATCTTGAGTTACTTCAAGAATACACGTTGAGGATCTTTTCAGGTTTAGAGTATTAGAGAATTAGATCATAAATCATGCATTACATTCCACATTTAAACAAAGTGGTTTCATAAAAGATAGTATTCATTTTTCCCATCAACAAAAACATATTTAAAATAAAACATGGATTCTATCTTGACACTTCCTTAACACTATCATCATATCAGGTACCATTCCCTTGACCTATGAAAAACATTTCAAAAAAACTTGGGATGAGCATAAAAAGCTCAGTAAGGGATATAAAAATATGGAAAGGAAACATGAGTACATATATATATAAGAATGAAATCATACTTTACCCATAAAACATAAGCACTTTAACATACATCATCAAATCATGAATAAATCATAGAAATCATAAGACATAAAGGTAACTTGAGGCAATCATAACATTCTTATGTAGGGAGTAACCCTCTTGGTTACGTTTGGAATACTCATCACAATATATTCCCTAAATCACTTCTGAGAAACCTTAACGTTTAACTCCTTCGCATTACCCAATGCATTGGAGAGCTGTATCGGACTCACCCGCCCTTTTTTTATCACGGAACCACCCTTCTTCATAACAATGCCCAAGAACAATAACATAATCGTATCACATAAAACATGCATAAAGGAAACATAGAATTTCCACATTTCAATCACAAGATATCAATAAACCACATTAATATAATAAAAACATTATGAAAACCATTTTCAATACCAAAATAAATTAAAATTAAAACATGGTATTTATTATTCATTAAAAAAATGTATGGCTTGTAGTGGAAGCCAAAACTCAAATAATAGTCACGGCGGCAGAGAAGTCATTCTCGATGCATACATACGACAAAAACATTCCCTTTTTTTGTTTAGTAAAACGCTTCGTATAAAAATATTCCTTTTGAATAAACGTAAAAGTAAAAGGGGTTTATACATTTTATAAAAGAAAGTTGTGTATAAAACAAAATATGCCTCAATGAAAGGAGATTGAGACGAAGTCTCTTAACTCGGGTCTGACTTGACTCGATCGTTCTTTAACCTCCTGAATAATAAACTTGAGTTAATTTATACTTGCTTAAGAACCTTTTTCAAGTTCATTATTACTTTTATATCACTTATTACCATGTCATGAACACTATGTAATTATTTAAGTTAATAATGGTCGTTTTAATGATCATTGGTACTTGAGTCAAAAATAAACTCTTTATAATTACAATTTGTTCATGTATCCATTATATACAGAGTTATACTCATGATTTAGATATTAAATATATCATATATATCCAGTATATACATGCATTTATAATATTACATAACGTTTAGAGTTAAGAAATGAAATGCACCGTTCATGGAGACAGTAAGCCGTACGTACGCATGAACGCTAATTTGATTTCTATTTCGTATTTTATGGAATGGAATCATAATGATATAAAGGTATATTATAATTCCACTATAATATCATATATAATATCATTAATTCCATCCTTTATACGTCCCACATATGCTATTAACGAATCAAATCACTTTGAGGGGGTGGTAGTCCGCACTTCCTAAAATGAAGATATCGTGTTTACCCATAATGGAAACCATAAAGGTATGCCATAAATGAAAAATACATAAAATTAATTAAAACAAAAACATATTATATATCATATATAAATATAGTGACATCTTAATGGCCACCTTTGAAGGTGTTATATGAGTGTTGAACAATCATCGTTTCGCGAGGCAGAAATTCGCCATCCACAGAAACAGTATGTTCTTTAACCATTAGATGTAGGTGTGTGTAAGTGTAGTTAGAATCCTTCTTATAACAACATCCTAGTATATTGAAGATACTGGTGTTGTTACAAAATAAAGTAATAAAAAGAGTTTATAGGGTTGGAGAATCAAAATAAAACATAAGAACACAAGAGAAAACACTACCTTTAAAACGGGTAACTCTTTTTGATTTGAGCTAAAACGCTTCCTTGGGAAGACTTCTGCTCAAAGTGAGGCTTCAAGGAGTAATAGGGGGATGTAGAGAGACAAAATTGACAGGTTTTGGCCGAGCCAAAGGCTTGAGAGGTGTGGGTAAGGTGGTTGAGGTGGGGGCCTTTTATAAGTGGAGAGGAGGGGCACTCTTGGAAAGTTATAAAAGGATACTTTATTATCAAATGATTTTCAGATTTAAAAGGTCCCAAAATTATATATTTCAAGTATAAGGTGATAATAGTTCTAAATACACCCTTCCAATAGGGTTTTGACATGTTTAGGTCTTAGATTTTACATTATCGTTTCATTTTTTTAAATCGTTAAATAATGAGGTAATCGCTGCATCATCATGGTATCATTAATAATTTAATTTATTTAATGACTAAAAATTATAAAACAAATATCATGATGTAAGAAATCTTTTTATCTTTCTAATTTATATTTATAGTAAAAAATATTACTTGTATTACCCCATTAAAAATTTGTTTTAGTAAAACAACTCATGTTTGTGACATTTTTATTTTAACATTAAATAAAAAGGTATTAATGTCATTTTCCTACCAGAGTGGCTCCATGGGGTCCCCAAGTTGACCCATGTATTTTCTTGGTCTTCTATGACACATCCAATGAGGGTAGGACATGTTTATTGGTCATTTCATATTATTAAAACATTATTTTTACTTTAAACTACACTAATTACCTCTAATCGTGATTAAAAACATAAAAGGTACTATTCACCAAAAAATTATTTTAATCCCATTGAACCACATTATAATTTTTAATGAAAACCATGTATGTCAGATTTTTTAAATTAAAAACACAGAAGTGGAAAAGTTTCATTTAAATGAAAAATCAGTTTCTTTAACTACCACTTAGTGGTTTCAATATTCATCAAAAATTGAAGTTTTTCAGAAAAATACCAAAACTTCACCCTAAGATATATTTGATATTCCGAATTCAAAAATGATGTCTATTTTACAAAATTCAAAACATATAAGTTACATTAATTAATTTAATAATTAATTCCCGCTGTCAGAGCAAATATTGTGTTTTTATGAAATAATAAGTATCAAAAGATTGACACTAGTTTAAGTCCAATTTCGAAGTGAAATTAATTCCAACGACCACTATTGGATTAAATGGTAAAAATATATTCTAATTGAAATTTAAAACCAATTCAAAAGATAATATAATCATATAAATAAATTATATTAAAAAGAGGTTTTGAATTAAAATACAACAGTTTTCACTATTCATTAAAAAAATGAACTTTATCGGAAGAATACCAAAAATTTACACAAAGTAAAATTTGATGTCCCGATTCTAAAGAAGAATATTATTTGGTCCAATAGCATGTATAAGAGTGACCAAAACTATATTTATGGACGGTTCTCCATGAATAGGAAATAAGTCGATCTTTAGTGAATGTTAGAGTATATATGCCTAAAATTGAATTCTTTTCGTATTTTAAGCTTTTATCATTTATTGGATAAATGTAAAAACATTTAACAAACATATATAATCATATTTTAGTTATTTCCATTCATTCCCACCAATACAACGACTACGTGTTAACTACCATTTAAAATAATAATATTTTATTACTAGTGTGCAACGCAAGTTTTCAAAGAAACTCTTTGTTGCGTATCGGGTACGCTATCGAACATAGCAACCCATTTAAAGTAAAATTAATATTTAATTCAAAAATATTAATAAAAATGAAATGATTTATTATTTATTTACCTGGGATGTTACATCCATCCCCCCTTTTGGGAATTGCGTCCTCACACTTTTATTCACTTATCAAAATAAGTGGGGGTATTTATCCCTCATAGCATTTTAAGATTCCCATGTTGCCTCTTCAACCATATGGTTTTTCCATATAACCTTTACCTGGTGAATTACCTTATTCCGCAACACTTGCTCTCTATGATCAAGTATATGGACTGGTTGTTCCTCATAATATAGATTCTCTTCCAGCTGAACTACCCCTGGACTCAAAACATGAGATAGATCTGGCATATACTTTCTCAACATCGAAACATGAAAAAAATTGTGTACCTGAGATAAAATCGAAGGTAAAGACACTCGATAAGCAACTGATCCAACTCTCTCCAGAATTTCATATGGTCCAATGAACCTTAGACTCAGCTTTCCATTCTTACAAAATCGCATCACACTTTTCCATGGTGAAACTTTGAGAAAAACATGATCACCTACCTCGAAAGATAGATCCTTCCTCCGGTTATCCGCATAACTCTTCTGCCTGCACTGTGCTATTCTCATGTGTTTCTGAATCAACTGAACTTTGTCTGCCAACTCTTCCACCAAGTCTGGTCCCATCAGCTTCCTTTCAACCACATCTTCCCAAAAAGCTAGAGTTTGACACCGCTTCCCATATAATGCCTCAAACGGTTCCATCTGTATACTGGAATGAAAACTGTTGTTATATGAAAATTCAACCAAAGAAAGATGTTGGTCCCAACATCCCTGATAATCCATCGAAAAAGAACGTAGCATATCCTCCAATGTTTGAATTGTTCGTTCTGACTGCCCATCTGATTGAGGATGAAAAGCTGTACTAAAATTTAATTCAGTACCCAATGACATCTGAAGGCCTTTCCAAATGTTATAAGTAAACATGAGATCATGATCAGATACAATGGATAGAGGAACTCCATGTAACCTGACTATCTCTTTAAGATACAAACGGGAAAGTTGATCTTGGGAAAAAGTATCTCGTATGGAAATGAAATGAGAAGATTTAGTTAATCGATCAACAATAATCCAGATTGCATTATTACCTCGAGATGTCTTCGGTAATCCCACAATGAAGTCCATGGATATATTTTCCCATTTCCACTCTGGCACTGGTAAAGGATGAATCATCCCTTTTGGTAACTACCACTCTGCTTTAAACTGTTGACATGTCAAACACTTCATAGTAAAGTCAACAATATCCCTTTTCATTCCATCCAACCAGTAATACTCCTGAAGATCTCTATACATATTAGTACTGCCAGGATGAACTGAAAACGGAGAACTATGAGCTTCACATAACAACTCTCTCTTAAACTGTGAATCACACGACACACACAATCTCTTCCCAAATCTCAAAACAAAATCATCATCAATATTGAATTCAGGAAACTTACCCTTCTGAACCAGCTCTACCTTTTTCTGCAACTCACTGTCTTTCTTCTGTGCTTGCTTAATTCTGTCTGATAGCGATGATCTGACTGATACCTGAAACAAAATAGAAGAACATCCTAAACCAACAACTTCTATTCCAAAGTTCATCAAATCCTTAACCAAAGGATCACGTTCCAAATGCAACATAATTAATGAAGCATTACTTTTTCGACTCAAAGCATCATCCACTTTATTTTATTTTCCCGGATGGTAATGAATTGTACAATCATAATCCTTCGTTAATTCTAGCCATCTCCCCTGTCTCATGTTCAATTAATTCTGAGTGAATATATACTTTAAACTTTTGTGATCGGTATATATTTCACACTTTACTCCATACAAATGATGCGTCCAAAATTTTAAATCGAAAACAACAGTAGATAATTCCAAATCATGTGTAGGGTAATTTACCTCCTGATTTTTTAAATGTCGTGAAGCATAAGCAATTACCTGATCATTCTGCATTAAGATGCAAACAAGTCCTTTCAATGAAACATCACTATAGATAACAAACTCCCCATTCCTGGAAGGTAGTGCCAAAACTGGAGCATTCACCAATCTTTTTTTCAGTTCCTGAAAATAATCATCACAATATTTTGTACAGATAAACTTAACACCCTCTTGAGTTATCTTAGTCATTGGACTAGATAACCGTGAAAAATTTCTAACAAACCTTCGGTAATAGCCTGCCAAACCAAGAAAACTACGGATCTCAGTTACATTTGTGGGTCTTGTCCATTCTTAAACAAATTTTGTTTTTGCAAGATCCACAGTTATTCCATATTTAGAAACAATGTGACAAAGGAAAGAAATTTGTTGCAACCAGAACTCACACTTGCTGAATTTCCCGAACAATTTCTTTTTCTTTTAAGGTTTGCAAAATAACCCTTAAATGTGATTCATGCTCCTCTTTACTTTTAGAAAACACCAAAATATCATCAATGAAAACAACCACAAACTTATCCAAGAACTAATGGAAAATTCTATTCATTAATTCCATGAATATAGCAGGTGAATTGGTTAGCCCAAAAGGAATTACTACAAATTCATAATGGACATATCTTGTACGAAACACTGTCTTCGGAATATCTTCTTCCTTTACCTTTAACTGATGGTCCCCCAATCTTAGGTCAATCTTTGGAAAATACTGAGCTCCCTAGAGCTGATCAAACAAATCATCGATATGAGTAAAAGGATATTTGTTCTTAACAGTGATGTTATTCAAGGCTTTATAATCAATGAAAAGTCTTATAGAACCATCTTTCATTTTAACAAATAAAATAGGATCACCCCATGTTGATGTGCTAGGTCGAATGAAACCTTTCTATAATAAATCTTGTAATTTATCCTTCAACTCTAAAAGTTCAATTTGAGCCATTCGATAAGGTGGTTTTGAAATTGTCTTAGCATCAGGAACTAAGTATACAGTAAACTCAACTTTCCGATCTGGTATTATTCTAGGAAACTCATCAGGAAAAACATCAGGATACTCATTTACCACTGGCACAACATTAATCTGAACAGTTCCCTTGTTTTCAACAATATGTGCAAGGTAAAATTCATTTCCATCTTTTATGAGTTTCTCAGCCTCTTGATACGTTATCAACAGTAAGGGTTTATTCTTGTACACAAACTGAAAGTATTTCTGAAAAGAAACTTCTTTAGCTCTACAGTCAATCTTAGCATGGTAAATAGAGAGCCAATCCATACCCAGGATAAAATCAAACTCTACTTGAGGTAAAACAATAAGGTTTTCAAGTAGGTTCTTTCTACAGATAAGGATATGAAGATTCTTATAAATTCTTTTTGCCTCAACATTTCCCCCAGGTGTTTTTACCAAAATTTCAGGATTCATTTCTTGAGATGGAATTCCCATTTTACTAGAAATGTTTTCAGTGATGAATGAATGTGTAGACCCCGAATCAAACAACACACTCACATAATCTGAAAAAAAACAAAGTACCTGATACAACTTCATTTGATGGCCTGACATTTGCTGAAGTAGTTGCAAAGGATTTCAACACCCCTTTATGCTTGTAGTCTAACTACTTCCCATCACTTGAGCTCTTTGTCAGACACTCATTTGCATAGTGACCCATCTCATTGCACTTAAAACATTTCCCTAACTGTAAATCAAATTTGGTTTTACCATCAACCAGATCTTTTTCAGTGCAATCATGAGCCTTATGTCCCATCTTACCGCATCGGTAGCACTTTCTAGAATTCAGAAGACATTCCCCAGCATGCCTTTTACCACATTTATCACAAACTGGAAACATAGTTTTATTACCGTCACACATTTTTAAAGAATTCCTTCCTTTCTCCTGCCACCTCGGTCTCTTCTTCTGCTGGTTGTTATAGAATAATTGATCATCGAAAAACTCCATTTGCACCTTCTCAGCACATTGAAAAAGCTTTTCATAACTTTTGAACTCATGAGAAGCCAATTCCCTTCGGTATTTTGGCTTTAATACTGAGTAAAAACGATTGATTTTACTATCAAGGTCTCAGATAAAATTTGGAGCATACCTTGCCAATCGAGTGAACCACTCTTCATAGGCAACCACTGAGTCTTCCTCTTGCCTCAATTCCAAGAATTTTTTTCCATCCTAAGTCGAACAACCTTAGGAAAATACTTCTCAAGAAACATACCTTTGAATTCATCCCAGTCAAGGGCATCAATCTCATCAGTGTCCCTGATATTTTTAACCATCGTCCACCACTGATCTGCTTCACCCTCCAAAGGGTAAATAGCAAGACTAACCTTTTTATTGTCTAAAAACCCCATGACATCGAAAATCTTCTCCAGTGCTTTAATCCACCCTTCAGCTAGCACAAGGTCAGATGATCCTCTGAATGATGGGGGATGTTGCCTCATGAAATGTTCCACCACTGACATGTTCCTCTGCGGTTGATCTGGCTGATCTCGTGCATGGATACCACCACCATTTATCGCTTGAGTCAACTGTTCCATTACTGCAACAAACTGTTCAGTTCCAATTCCGTCCATCTGAGGATGCCAATTTAGAAGGTTATTTCCTTCTGTATGCCTTCCTAGCACTGCTTCCCTGTTTCCTATGCGGAAAACCATTCTGAACAAACATGTATTAGATGATGCAACATAGTAATCTTCAAATGCTATATCATTTCAATTTGACCATAAAAAAATAATTTTGGATAATCATTTAATAGAATTCTAACTCCTAAAGTTATCTAAACCGACCTTTGATACCAATTATAAGGCCCCATCATTAAACATCACTTAATCTTGAGTTACTTCAAGAATACACGTTGAAGATCTTTTTAGGTTTAGAGTTTTAGGGAATTAGATCATAAAACATGCATTACATTCCACATTTAAACAAAGTGGTTACATAAAATATAGTATTCATTTTTACCATCAACGGAAACATATTTAAAATAAAACATGGATTCTATCTTGATACTTCCTTGACACTGTCATCATATCATGTACCATTCCCTTGACCTGTGAAAAACATTTCAAAAAAACTTGGGATGATCATAAAAAGATCAGTAAGGGATATAAAAATACTGAAAGGAATCATTAGTACATATATACATAATAATGAAATCATACTTTACCCATAAAACATAACCACTTTAACATACCTCATAAAATCATGAATAAATCATAAAAATCATAATACATAAAGGTAACTTGAGGCATTCATAACATTCTTACATAGGGATTAACCCTCTTGGTTACGTTTGGAATACCAATCACAGTATATTCCCTAAATCTCTTCAGATAAACATTAATGTTTAACTCCTTCGCGTTAGCCAATGCATTGGAGAGCTATATCGGGCTCACCTGCCATTAGTTTATCATAGAACCACCCGTCTTCATAACAATTCCCAAGAACAATAACATAATCGTATCACATAAAACATGCATAAAGGAAACATATAATTTCCACATTTCAATCACAATATATCAATAAAACACATTAAGATAATAAAAACTTTATGAAAACCATTTTCAATACCAAAATAAAGTAAAAGTAAAACATGGTATTTATTTTTCATTCAAAAAAAAGGTATGGCTTGTAGAGGAAGCCGAAACTCAAATAATGGTCACGGCGGCGGAGAAGTCGTCGTCTCCGCATACGTACGACAAAAACATTCCCTTTTGTCATTTAGTATAATGCTTCGTATAAAAAGATTCCTTTTGAATAAATGTAAAAGTCAAAGGGGTTTATAAACTGTATAAAATAAAGTTGTGTGTAAAAAAAAATATGCCTCAATGAAAGGAGATTGAGACGAAGTCCCTTACCTCAGGTCCGACTTGACTCGATCGTTCTTTAACCTCCTGAATAAAAAACTTGAGTTAATTTCGACTTGCTTTAGAACCTTTTTCAAGTTCATTATTCCTTTTATATCACTTATTACCATGTCATGAACACTATGTAATTATTTATGTTAATAATGGTCGTTTTAACGATCATTGGTACTTGAGTCAAAAATAAACTCTTTATAATTACAAGTTGTTCATGTATCCATTATATCCAGAAGTATTCTCATGATGTAGATATCATATATATCATATATATACAGTATATACATGCATTTATAATATTAAATAACGTTTATAGGTAGGAAATGAAATTCATCATTCATGGAGACGGTAAGCCGTACGTACGCATGAACGCTACTTTTATTTCTATTTCATATTTTATGGAATGGAATCATAATGATATAAAGGTATATTATAATTCCAGTACAATATCATATATAATATCATTAATTCCATCCTTTATACGTCCCACATATGGTATTAATGAATCAAATCACTTTGAGGGGGAGGTAGTCCGCACTTCCTAAAATGAAGATATCGCGTTTACCCATAATGGAAACCATAATGGTATGCCATAAATGAAAAATACGGAAGATTAAGTAAAACTTAAACATATTATATATCATATATAAATATAGTTACACCTTAATGGACACCTTTGAAGGTGTTATATGAGTGTTTAACAATCATCGTTTCCTGAGGCAGAAATTCGCCATCCACAGAAACAATATGTTCTTTAACCATTAGATGTAGGTGTGTGTAAGTGTAGCTCGAATACTTATTATAACAACATCCTTGTATATTGAAGATATTGGTGTATTTACAAAATAATGGAATAAAAATATTTTAGAGGGTTGGAGAAGCAAAATAAAACATAAGAATACAATAGAAAACACTACCTTTAATATGGGTAACTCTTTTTGATTTGAGCTCAAAGGCTTCCTTGGGAAGACTTCTGCCCAAAGTGAGGCTTCAAGGGGTAAGAGAGGGATGTGGAGAGACAAAATGGACAGGGGTTTTCCAAGCCAAAGTCTTGAGAGGTGTGGGTAAGGTGGTCGAGGTGGGGGCCTTTTATAAGTGGAGAGGAGGGGCACTCATGGAAAGTTATAAAAGGTTACTTTATTATAAAATGATTTTCGGATTTAAAAGGACCCAAAATTATATATTTCGAGGATAGGGTGATAAGAGTTCAAAATCCACACATCCAATAGGTTTTTTACATGTTTATGTCTTATATGTTACATTATCTTTTCATTTTGGTTAAATCGTTAAATATTGAGGTAATCCCTGCAGCATCATGGTATCATAAATAATTTAATTTATTTAATGTCTAAAAATTATAAAAAAAATATCATGATGTAGGAAATCTTTTTAAATTTCTAATGAATATTTATAGTAAAAAATATGACTTGTATAACCCCATTTAAAAAGTGTTTTAGTAAAACAACTCATGTTTGTGACATTTTTATTTTAACTTTAAATAAAAAGGTATTGATGTCATTTTCCTACCAAAGTGGCTCCATGGGGTCCCCAAGTTGACCCATGGATTGTATTGGTTGGCCATGAAACATAAAATGAGGGTAGGACATGTTTCTAGGTCATTCCATATTATTAAAGCATTATTTTTACCTTAAACTACACTAATTACCTCTAATCGCGATTAAAAACTTAAAAGTTACTATTCACCAAAAAATTATTTTCATCCCATTGGACCACATTTTACTTTTTTATGAAAACCATGTTTGTGGGATTTTTGAAATTCAAAACATAGAAGTGGAAAAGTTTCTGTTAAATGAAAAATCAATTTCTTTAACAACCACTCAGTGGTTTCACTATTCATCAAAAATTGATGTTTTTCAGAAAAATACCAAAACTTCACCCTATGCTATATTTGATATTCCAAATTCAAAAATGATGTCTATTTTAAAAAATTAAAAACATATAAGTTACATTAATTAATTTAATAAATAATTCCCGCTGTCAGAGTAAATATTGTGTTTTTATGAAACAATAAGTATCAAAAGATTGACACTAGTTTAAGTCCAATTTCGAAGTGAAATTAATTCCAACGACCACTATTGGATTAAATGGTAAAAATATATTCTAATTGAACTTTGAAAAAAATTAAAAATATAATCTAATAATATAAATAAATTATATTAAAAAGAGGTTTTGAATTAAAATACAACAGTTTTCACTATTCATTAATAAAATGAACTTTATCAGAAAAATACCAAAAATTTACACAAAGTAAAATTTGATGTCCCGATTATAAAGAAAAATTTTATTTGGTCCAATAGAATTTATAAGAGTGACCAAAACTATATTTATGGATGGTTCTCCATCAAAAGGCGATAAGTCGATCTTTAGTGAATGTTAGAGTATATATGTCTAAAATTGAATTCTTTTCGTATTTTAAGACTTTATCCTTTATTGGAAAAATGTAAAAACATTTAAAAAACATATATAATAATATTTTAGTTATTTCATTCATTCCCGCCAATACAACGACTACATGTTAACTACCATTTAAAATAATATTATTTTATTACTGGTGTGCAACTTATGTTTTCAAAGAAACTCTTTGTTGCGTATCGGGTACACTATCGAACATAGCAACCCCTTTAAAGTAAAATTAATATTTCATTCAAAAATATTAATAAAATGGAAATTCTTTATTCTTTATTTACCTGGGATGTTACAGTTTTACTGAGAAGGAATCCTAAGAGGTTAGAGAACATTTAAACAAGAAAAAATCCAAGTTAAGGGTTTTTATTGAATTGATTTTTATTTCATTGGGTTATAAAACTTATTCATGGACTATATTCTTCTATGTTCATTATATATATATATTTTTTAATTTCACTATTTCAAATTATATTTAATATTTTTATCTAGTGAAATAAATTTTTATCTTAAAATATTAATCTCTAATGATTATTGTTATTTAAAAAATTATGAAATTGCTAATAATTATTCCCATACTATCAATTATCTCTTTTTCCTATGCATCAACATTATTTTTCATGAGAAATTTATTATTTTGTTTATTTAAAATATAATATGTATTATATTATTAACTATTCATATTTTCCTATTATTTTTAAATGATTTTTTATCTTTTTCATTAGTGTTTTTTTTCAGCAAAATACCTAAAAATAATAAAAATGTCTTTCCTTCAAATTTCATATATTATATATCTTACACTCAACATTCCTTTTGAGTCACCTTTATTTCATTTCATTTTTTCATTATGTAGAATTTTTTCATCATTTTTATGTCTTCGTGACACCCATTTTTAGGAAAATGTATTTGAAAGCAACTTAAAATCATGGTTCTATGACAACCTTAAAAAAAGTGGAAAAATTATACTTTATTATTTAACTTATTTTTTCCACTCTAACCATAAAATATCTTTCTACTACGGTGTTACGTTTCATGAATTACCCTCTAAATTCTATTATGAAATATTTATTTTGGGGGATGTATTTTTTTAATAAGAAAACTAATTCAATATTTTATTTGATGCAATACCATTTCAAAATTTTATGTGACATAATCTTGAAAAATCAACAATTTATAAAATGAAATAATATCTTTTATAGAGTACATGATATGAAACAACAAGTTTAAAATAACAACTAGATATTATTATTTAATTGTCAAACTACAAGAAAATGACCATTTCGAGGCAGATTTTTTTGGATATGGAGACGGTTTAAACTGCTACCATATGATTTGGTAGCAGTTTTCAAAAACCGCCTCTAAATTTGTGTCATCATATAATACACAAGGGTTTACTCGATTTAGTGGTGGTTTATGGTAACCATCATAGTGGACACATTTAGCAGTGGGTTTTCATTGTTTTAACGGTGGGTTTCCCATTGGAAATTAATTTTTTTGGTGTCAGATAAATTCACCACTAAAAAAAAGTCACCAAGAAAAACCAATCTAAAACCAAGATAACCACCTCAAAATAATAAATGAATATGAAAACTATTTAGCGGTGGTTTTAACCACTACTAAATTATTGTCTGTAACAATAGTTTTAACAGCCACATATAGTAAAATACAAAAATTATAGCAGTGGTGAAAACCACTTCTAAATATAATACATTTGTTTTGTAGTAGTTAAAACCACCGCTAAAGCCAAATTTACAAAAAAAGCAGTTGATTCTGTAGCCCCAGTACTAGTTCCCAGAAATAAACAATTCCAATTTCACATGCATATACATACCATAACGAAACAAATACCACAAGACCAACATTTTAATTAGAATCGCATGATTGATACTTGAATAATATGTTTAGTATGATTTAGTTACATAAAATTTATTCTATGTACATGAAGTGTCACTTTTGGATATAGTGGTTTCAAAATCAGGGATAACAATTGATCTTGAGCATGTTAATGTATTTTTGTATCTGTCATAATCAAGGAATGCAATAAATAGTTGATGTTTTATTGGATTGTATGAGAATTAAAGGAGAATATTTTTGGAGATCTCTCACTTAGCATTTCCAATGACCGTAGGTCCCACGAATGGATTCACATTTGACTGTAAATACTAGTGTGAGGAAGTTTCCATAGTGTTGAAGAAGTGGTTGTTGTCATCTCTAATCCTAATCATTCCTGAGCCTAACATTGGACATGTAGTGAAATGTGATTCATCAAGTTCTGGATTCAGATATGTTATGATTTATAGTGATAAATTAGTCACTTTTGGTTTCCTCAGCTTTAAACCATCAAGATGAAATACTCTAATCCTGTATTTTAGTTTGTAGTTGTGGTCCATGCATTAAAATGATCACAGTAGAACCTCTTGGGAGAGAGATTTTTTGGGTACATTGGATCCAAGAGTGCATATAATATTGTATCACTAAATGTACATAATCATTATAAGATTAATATCATATAGTACTTGTATATGTTTGGCATCAATAAATAGTATTCAACTAGAAATGTAAATTTAGTGGTAAATGCATTGGGCTATATAATATAGAAGATGGGAGAACTAATTTCATTAGCTGAATAAAAGATCTTAATATTTACCTTAAGATTATTTGGTGGGTGTATTTGAGGTTTTAGGGGAATAAATGTGGGTATCCTTAGAGATAATGTCTTCATTGGTTAATCAAGTAAGGATAAGTTAAAACATTGTTCTAGAATGTATCATGATGTGTGATAGATTGGAAGAATAAGAAACTATTTCATGATTTAATTTTGATATACATGGAGTGTTTATAGTTCGTATCATGGTAATGGTCACATATTCCATGAGATATGAGCTTATGAGATCCTATAATTCTTTGAAGTAGGATGTTCACCTAGGGTTGACCATGATTTATAATAATAAAAAGTGGATGTTCTTGTGGCCCTCTATAGTAAGATACATTGAAGTATTTGTTTCCCGTTGATTGACTTGTCAAACAATTATCATCTAGTGTCAGTGTTTATAGTTGAAGTGGGATGTTCACCCAGGGATGACCTATTTTACCTCATAGTTTTGGTAATTATACTATAATTTTATGAGTTTATAGTTGATGTTGTGTATTACCATTTATCCTCAGATCAATGAGTAGTCAGGAAGGATAATCAAAACCATATAGGATATGCTTCAGAATTTTATTATAGATTTTAGCCACTAGATTCATCTTTTGGGGAGATTCAAATTATGGTAGTGTAAGACACTCTAGTGTTCAATAGATATTATTAAATTCTACTATTAATTATGTGGACCATCCCTTTACCTTAACAGGATCAAGACACTTAAGTGTTCAATAGATATTTTTAAATTCTTATAAAAACTATTTTGAATTAGAGGAAATCATAAGTGGGAGTGATCACCTGCCAATTATAAAACATGATAAGAGAATACTATAAAATTTTAAGAAATAAGGGCTATCCACTAAAAACAAGTTGAAGGGAGTTACAAAACTAGATATTTGCAAGAAAATAAATAAGAAGGTTGATTGTTCATCCTTGGGTAAAAAACCTAATAAATTTAGGAAAAATGAATAATAAAAAATTAATCATGATCATAAATAATCAACATATATGGTGCATACCAAATTAGAGAAATCAAGACATAAAAATAAAACCTCAGAAATCAATAAAATAAATAAAAGGAAACATGAGAATTCAAGAAAATGTTAGGTCATGAAAATGTTTGGTGGGAACTATGTGCCACAAAAGATACATATACAAACCGGCTGTTAGAATATTTGTAAAACATATCAACAATACCACTAATCACAGTCGGATGATGAACACAGCTCCTCACCCTCTCCACCTCCATCTCTACTTATTACTACCACATGTAAGAACATTATATTGAAAATTAAATAATGTTTTATATTTATATTTAAACTTAAAACCAATAAAAGCTTGCAAACTAAATGATTTTAATTTTTTTTGATTTACCTGCTCACCACCAGTCGATGCAATACCACTAGAGGAAGATCCAGTCATCTTCTAATATAAATCAATCAACACTTTCTTCAAAGCAGATATTTGATCCCCCTAGTCTTGAACTATGTTTCATAGATAAACAATCTCTCTCTCAGTATCTCGTAGTATATAATGAATAAAACCAAGAGTAGATGAAGCTGAAATCCCTGGTGGCCTGCTAGAGACCTCAAATATTATGGGTCCCAAACCCATCCCACACTATCTACCAGGATTCTCCTTCCCAAGGACTTTAGCAACCAGGTCATCCTAGGAGACTGTGTAGGGATGCACAGGTTTGGAATCCCACTGTTCTTTAATTTTTACCTATAAGTCAAATAGAAGTCATATTAGAATAAAAATATATTAACATAGTAACAGCTGATAATATTTTATTATAATGAAAAATGAGTTCATACCCCAACTTCCTTATAAGGCTCATTAACAAAACTTCCATCATATTTTTGGAGAATATTCAACAACACTTCTGTTTGGGATGCTTCATGATCTAAACTCTATGAATACCTTAAAAAAACACAAGTAAAAAATTTAATATATTAAAAAAAATAATATTGTCTTATAAATATTTAAACTAATAAAGAGATTGCTAGAGAATATCATATTCTAGAAAATATTTTTGACCCTATAGTGTGAGGGATGACCTGTTTAGCCTAGGTTGATGCATATTTTCTTGAAAGATACTGAAATAAATAAAATTCAATTTAATAGTAATGTATTCAATGTCATCTAATCTTAATATAAATGTATAAATGTAAAATGTGATTAATATACTAATATATATTTAAATACAATTTTCTTCTCATCGCAATGTCTGTCAACAAAAACATTTCATTTCTCTTTGGGTACCCCGTCGGGTATCTTTTCGTGCTATCACATCAACAACTGTAAAGTGGAAAACATACGTACAGAGAAATTCATTTTGAAAATATTAAAAAAATGACATTCAATTACACCATAATGTATTAAAATTGCCTTTATTTGGGAATCAGAAACATCATTTTCTAACTTTCAGGCATATTCCTCTAATAATCATACGAAATAGTAAGGGAAACGTGCTCCGCGGCCAGCTAGCCTAAAATATGGCCAAGTAATCCCACAATGTCATCTATAGGGACCCCATATGAATCAAATGGAACAACTATATTCTATCCGATCAGATTCTATAAATATGAACATTTTATATTTTTCTCCACAATTTCATTGTTTCCATATTTAAGGAACAAATAGTTAGTATGAAAAAATTAAAATAAATTTATTCATATTAAAATTTGTACCCATATCAGTCACCCTCCAATATACTCACGAAGAACTAGAATTGGTGCGTCGCTGCCCCACTGCTAAGGCTCCTGAAGTCAGAGGTGATGACTAAGGTGCTGAAGGGACACTCACAGAGGGTGTGAGAGATGGTGTAGGGGGAGATAATGTAGAGGGAAAGAGGTTGGTGGCTCAGATGCTATAGGGAGGGAGACAGATGGATCATCATCTATCACAGTGGTCAATGAAATAGTATATCGCTTCCACCTTGGAATTCCCATCATTTAATCAAATAAAATTAAGTTAAATAAATATATTTCAAAACCTTTATGTAGAAAAAAAATTAAAAATGATATCAAATGAATAATTCTAACAATCAAAATATACATAACAATGATAATGAATGATTTCACAAATGAAATAAGTGGTTGATAAATGAATGAATAACTGTACATACAATCATTTTCTTCTTAAATCATGTCAGTTTCCTACTCCATTACTTCATCCACTTCATTTATCCTTTATAGAATAATATTTTCAACATCATGATGGAAAAATAATTCAGATTCTTTTTATTCATGAGATTCAATGTCAGAGGACAAATCTTCTACTACATCACCCATATCATACAAATATCTTTGTTTTATGCGAGTAACTACACTCCACCATTCATCCTAAAAATCATTCACAGAATATACCATTATTATTACGATGATAAGATATATGGACCATGCAGTTCACAATCACCAACATCCATTAAGTGATATAAGTTCACAGAAGTAAATTGAAAATAATATCTTTTAACACCTCTGATAATATTGACCCAATTTCATTTGAATAAAAAACTGAAAAATTACCATGGTAGTTTAATTAAAATATATTTCTCAGCTTTCCATAGTATCCCACTTCAACAAATGTAAATATATCACTATTATGTGTTTTCAATCCCTCTTCTTGATCGACTTTATGAAATCTAAATCCATTCATGTTGTAAATTTAGAACTTTATAACTCATTTTAGAGGACCTCAAGAAAGAAACATTAAATCTTCAGATAACTTTTCGTGAGTATCGGTATTCATGATCTAAAAAAGGAAATATACTTTATTATAATTACAAAATATATGTCTCAACCTAATATTCATATTTATTTCAATATTTAGGAACATACACGTCATGAAAACCATTATTCAAGATCTTCAAAAACAGATTTAGTTATATCTTTCTCATTTTGTGTTCGACCTCTCATTCATCTATTTTTTTTGTATCATCAACTCTTCAATAAATGGATCTGAAATTTCACTATTTAGTAGCACATATCAATGTTCTTTTAATAATTTCATTTATGTTAGTGTAATATTTGAGGTCCTCCCAAATGATTTTCCAATAATAAGAAATAATTTTTATTTCCCATGTATTTGAGATTGAGTCGATGTGTGTTCAACACATCCAACTTGATTAAATCTTGTATCAATATCATCTAAGTATCTATAACAAAATTTAAGACACTCCTATTCCAAATATCCTTCAACAATAGAGCCTTATGTTTGAGATTTATTTCTCATGTATGATTTTAAATTCCAAGATATTAGGGAAAAATTCCAATATCATGAACATTGACTTATTTGTAATTCATCAAAGACATTTGATATTGTAAAAATTCAGTAGAAAATAAGGTTTTGAATATTACCAACATCCACTATACAACTATTTATTTCCATCATCAACTAAATCATGAAGCATATTTTACTCAGTGAATATTTCTCTTACATTAGTCTCCACATAATCAAGAGGAGGATCCACTGATATGCTGCAATCTTGATCTGGTTGTTCTATATTCTCAAAAACATCACTTTTCACATTTCTATTTATATCACCCTCATCTGGTTGTTCTGATATGTTTTTATGGCGAGGGTGGTGTCCTATTGTGATGAATTACTCATTTATAAGGTTTTCATTTATTTTTTCCATTATCAACAAAGTTAGGATCTCATTCTGTGGATTGACATCAGTGCTCATCCATTCTGTAACATTCGATTCTCCATGAAAAATCCAACACAAATATTGACCAGGTAATTACTTAAATATTAAATGTTCATAAACTTAATCCCTCTTCAACAATGTTCTAAATTTACATTTAGGACATGGACATATTATTATCACTTAAATGGATCGATTGGAAATTGAAAAATCTAGAAACTTCTCCAAACCCTTAACATACTGAGGTGTGTTCCTTGGTAATCTGATCCAACATTTATCCATGTATATCAAACTATGCCCAAAAAATATTTAAAAAAATTTAAATTACATAACTGTTAATAAATAGGGAAAGAGATTCTTATATTCTAGTTGAAAAAAACATAAAAAAATGTTCAATAAGGTTTTCCTTTATAAATACATATGGTAAATAATGAACCCACCCACTAGAAAACCAACACATGCAAATTAATAAGATCCATAAAATAATATAAAGAAATCCTAAGTGCTTGGCCCAATTTTTAAATTATAATTTACCATGTAGGTTATTTCCCCTTTCCCCAATGAAATTTCCTAAGTGACCCACAGAGCCAATATCTATCCAATTGTAGCATGACCTCAATCATATTATAGATGAACCAAATGAATACTGGTGTAAACCATTAATATTATACATATAAATCACAACACACCAAATTGTAAACAAACATCCAAATATCATATGTGGATTAGATTTTATCTTCCACTCTAAATATCATACATGAATTCAAAAAAAAACAAACCTAATTATAAACACACCTAAAAATTTTGAGCTAGGTATGTGGATTATTGATTCTTTGAGAGGGTAGCTGAGAGCTAATTCCAGGTTGTGATACAAGGTATAAATATAGTAGTTTCTATGTTTACAAAATTTTTGTGTGTGTCAAATATGATCCTATATATGTTTTTAGGCATATGAGACATGTTGTTATGGGACACTACTCATGGGAGTATGATCCTTGTTATTTGATTAGGTGATATGGAGTTATACAAATGTTAAATTTTTATGAAATCAATATGGATAGTGTATAAGAATCTTAGTGAGAATTATTTATAGAGATCACTTATTCTTGGAAGGGTAAGAGTGAGTGTTGGTATGGAGCTTCATGAAAAGTCTTAAAGTGTGAAAGATACTATACATTGGTTATAAGGGATTCCTATTTTTTGTAGAATATTAGAGTGGATATCCCACCCCCACTCCCTAAACAGCCCACACCCCCACACCCCTATAACCCCCTACCCCCTGGACAGCCCCCTCACCACTGGAAGAGCCCCCCACCTAGATAGCCCACACCACCCCACCTGGACAACCCCCCTCCTCCCTGGACATCCCACATCCTCTCCCCCACCTGGACAGCCCACCCCACCCCCTTGGACATCATGCCCCATGAAATCCCACACCACCTCCCCCGCCTGGAAATCCCACCCCCACTCCCCTGGATAACCCACCCCTTTTTTGACAGCCCACACCCCTCCCCCACACCCATGATGCCCCTACCCATCGGATAGCCCACCCCCACCTGGACAGCCCATCGCCCCACCCTACTTGAAAGCCCCCCCACCCCACCGACACCTAGCTACCCTCACCCCACCTGGATAACCCACCCCCAATAAGATAGCCCCCACCCCCATCCGCCACATGGACAACCCACCCCCACCACCCCCACCTAGATAGCCCCCATCCCCACCTAGACAACCCCCCACCTGGACAACCCCCCACCTATATAGCCCACCCCATCCCTGGACATCCCACACCCCCTCCCCCACTTGGACAACCCACCCCCACCCCCCTGGACAACCCACACCCCTTCCCCATCAGGACAACCCACAGTGACCCTTATACATCCCACACCCCTCCTTGGATAACCCACACCCCTCCATCCCCCCAACCCCCCTCTGTCCCTCTACCCTCATGACAAACCCACCCCCTGGATATCCCCCTCCACCTGGACCTCCCCTACCCCCTGTAACCCCCTTAGGGTAATTTTATTTTAAAAAATCTTATTCTTTAAGAATGGAAAACCATCATGCATTATCTATTTTATTCAAAACAACCCATTCAATTTATCAAAACATGAAAAATTGAATTTACAAGTCTCTATTGGCCACTTAGGAAATGTCATTAGAGAAAGGGGAAATAACCTACATGGTTAATTAAAATAGGAAAATTTGGGCCAAGCACTTAGGATACCTTTATATTCTATTATTTGATATCATTATTATATATTTTATTTTTTTACTATAGTTTTATGTTTCAGAGCCTATTTATTTTTTAGAATAAATTTATTTTTGGTTAAAATAATATTCAATAATGAATTAGAATTTTTAACTATTGTTTTATGATATTTTCTTATTTATTATTCAACATCTTAATATGCATGAATAAAATTAAAATTTATCAATTTTTAAATCACAAAGGTGGGTTAATTTATTAATTTATCCAAGTGTTTTTTTAAATGTCTAGGAAACTTAAAAAAGGCTAGGGAACCTAAAAAATAAAACCAAAATATTTTTATATATCTAATAATCTATATAGAGTGTGAGAAAAAATAATCCCAGTAAGATCTGAAGATGAATTTTGTGAAAGTATTTTCAAAACACATCTCATTTATGATAGTTTTAAATATAGTCAAAATATAGATTTTTATTGATAATCACATGAAAACCAAATATCAGCTTAACATCCATTTTATAAACTTATAATTTCTTCTTCTTTAAATGAAAATAATCATTTTAAAAATATTACTTTTAAAACCTTATACTCATTAAAACAACCCATTACAATTTCAATTTAAAAAAAACCTTATAAACACCCTTTTTAAAACACTTTAGATATAATTTAATGAAACAAAACCATTCTTATAAACTGTAAAAATAAAACACCAAGTCACCACATCACAAACGAGATATGAGTAAACAAAGATACAAATTCATATTCCCCACTATATTAATCAATCTAGGGGAAAAATGAATGTGGGTCCCCAAATGGAATCCATATAGTATCATGGGAAACAAAAAAAGGTCATAAAGTAAGAAAGTCCTAGACCTTACCAATACATGATACCTACCAGTGAAATATGTTTCATTTAAACAACACAAGTCACTTGAGTTTCCTGCACCTAGCATCATTGGAAGAACTCACCACTTTCCATGTTATAAAACACAACTTGGGACCCAAATAGTGTGTTACTATCTAGTGTAACATGAATTTAGACCTCTATCTCAGTTACTTGTGTATGCATGATAGAAATAATAGGAGATGAGTAATCAAACTAGTTACATTATTAATGCAACAAAATAATATAAATCTTACATCTCCTCCCACACCATTGCAATAATCAACACCAAAAACATCATCCATGTCATAAAAATACATCTGAAGAGAAGGTGGAATCATTGAGTGTATTATATACATTATAAGTATTTCATTATGAAATTTAAAAATGATACTTATTAAAATAATCATAATTCTAAGTCACTTTAATCCTCTTGGAAATCCATTTCCAATAATTCATTAAAACTAACCATTTATATACTTTACTAACATATGAAATAGTTGAATGTATCTTAATTATACTCATACTATAGAATATATACTGATTAAACTATTTTGGGGGTAAAAAAATATGAAACCTAAATATATAATAGTCCAAGAGGAAAATGAAGCTAAAAACATGTCATTTGAGGATCTATATGGATCTATCATGACCTATGAGATCACAACGATGTTTCATGCCAATAAAAAATCCAAATAATCCAGTAATAAAATATTGTTTTCTTTTAACGAAATTAATGATGAAACCAATAATGATGATGAAATGAATCATCAATCAAATAATAAGAACATAGCTTCAAAATAAAGATATCCTAAAATTGTTAAGATATGGTGGATAATAATAGAGAACAACAAGCGATGTTATTCCAATGAAAAAAAGAACACATAAGGTCGTAATTCTATATGACTAACAAAAGGAACAATGGGAAGAATAAAATAATTAAGGAAACCTTCAATTTTGAACTTAGTGTGTGAGAAATGGAACCCTACTATAAATGGAATCAATGAAAAAATGTTCCACCTATATCATGACTAAAATAGAGGTTAGTCATGATGTAAAATCATACTCTTATAAAACTTACACTAAAATTTCATCCTCTCCATATTATTCTTTATACAATCACCTATGCTATAAAGATCTAAAATATTCTTGTTGAAAACGTGATTAAGGTTTTATTAAACTAAATTTAATATAAAAATATCATAAACATAAGTATAATCAATCCCTTGATGATAAGTAAAAACTCACAATAAAAAAGCTGAATTATCAAAAATAATATTCAATATAATGTGATGAAGTTACAATGGAATATTGATTATATCAAAAAATATATTTTGAAATTTACCAATATTTAAAATATTATATAAAAAATGGGATTACAATGCTGTGAATATAAAAATATTCTTTGCGATTTTCAAAAAATGAATGTTATTTAAAAAGAAAAACTATTTATTAATTGATCTAAAAAAATGATTTATTATTACTATCATAAAATATAAAATATAATTCAATAAAATAATTAAAATAATGGTATCTAATGAACTTTATGTTTGGGGTGAACTGCTATAGTGCACAGATTTTTACTCAAAGTTCAATTTGATGATATGAAGGGTTTATAATCACATACTTCCAACTGATGAAAATATCATGTGCATGTGTGTGGGTATGGCCTCTAGGTGATACTGTTATAACTAAAGGATGAAATAAAAAGAATAAGGATGATACTAATGGGTAGAGAGAATCATCGATCAGTGCCATGGGTCCGGACCTACAGTGGGGAGGTGAGCTAGGGCATCAGCGTCGATGGGCGGAGATCCACGCTGAGGGGCAAAGAGGAACACTGAGGGGAGAAGTAGGGATTTGTGGGTTGTTGGGAGGGGGGGGGGGTCTCTAGGGGGTCAAGGGGGGAGAAGGGGGGTCTCTCAGGGGTCGGGGGGAGAAGTGTCGGGATTGAAAATAAAGATAGTTTATCAATGATTTTTAATAAACTGATGCTAAACGATTTAGAAAAAAAGTAGTGGCGGTTTACTAAACCGTGACTAAAAAACTACTGCAAAAGGCTATTTATATTATAGTATCATCATTATAACATAGATTTATAATGGAGGGTATGAACATGATTAACTGAATTATGAAAATATATTTTAAAAATTTATATGTATATTAATTAAATATATATAATATATTCTATATAATCTCTAACACTCATCCATTGTGTTTTCTAGACATGTTATAAAAATAAATCATTTTCTACATATAGAAAGCTATATTTTTAAAGGCACCTCTCTAACATTTTGATAAAAACGTCTTTTAAAACTAAATTTTAATGCATTAATAAATTTTATTTGAAAAAATAATCTTATTTTTTGAACTCTTAACATGAAAATTATCATAAGGTGAAATTTTGGTAATTTTTTGAGAAGTATAATTTTTTTGATGAATATTGAAAAATAATACATTTTAATTGAAAAAATAAATTTATATGAATAATTTTTAATGTTAAATTATATTTTATGTTAGTTTTAAATTAAATTCAGTTCAATAATGCATCTATTAATCAAATTAAGAACCCTAGAATCTTCTTATATTAAATTTTGATATATATAGATTCCAATTTTTTTTTAACATTTTCAATTTAAAAACACATTTTCTCACTGAATCTATGAGATAAATTTTAAATTAATTTTCCCACTATTTTTTTTAATTTTGAAAAATGGATTCCATATTTGGAATCATAATTTACATTTTTATTAAATAGGTTGATTTTATTTTAAGAAAATAAGAATAGTAAACAGAGTAATTTTTATTACCATAGTTAAGGGTAAATCAAGTAATTAAGGGTAAACATAATAATATAAATACTAGAAAATAACCCTAAAATAAGAATATATTTTATTAGATGAGTATATTATATCCATAATAATTAAATTATAATTTATGTTACAATTTATGTCCATTTGGATGAGAATATAACCTTTATAATATTTTAATCTATGAAAAGTCAAACTTTTCATACTTTTGTTCTTAACAAGATAGCTATTTTTAATATGGGGTTACATAGAGAGATATAATTGACTATAAATATTATTTTGAAATATAAAATAGTAATATTAATCACAGTAATTTTTATTATTTTTTTGAGAAGAAATAATTTTCTTAAAGGATTTCACAATGATGATGTAGTATTTATTTAACTAATGGAAATATCAAATAATTGATATTAAAAATACTAAAATAAACATAATTTGAGATAATTAATGCAATAAATGAATTTTATAGAGTAAATTTACATTTTAGTAATGTATTAAAATATATTTTTCTGATATATTTTGTTTAATTGATATTTCTAAAAGTCAAGGTAAGGAATCCGGTTAAAATAGACATTTATGATATTTTAAAATAAATAATATTTTATTAAATGATATAAAATTCATAAAAATAATAAATTCAATCAATTTTTTTTTGATATGGTGGTATTGTAAGAAATGATCCATTTATGGGTATTTTGGTATTTTACAGTAACTATATTAACCCTCAATGGGTAACAAACCATGTTATCACGGTAAGAGTTAAAGGGTTTATATAAGGGTTAAAACCAAAAGATAAGGGTATAAAAATGACCTAAAACTATCAAAAAATTATTAAATGAGAATAATTAGAACTTTATCAACCTAATATATACTTTTAGTTGTATAAGGGACATTTTTTCATGAAAGTAATTTATATATTTTTTAAATCATTGATAGTCACATATTATAACTCTCTTGGTGTTTAATATATTTTATGTGTCCACATAGTGAAAAAATCATGATATGAAAGAACATAAATGTCTATTTTGATCTTAATGAAATTATTTTAATTATATAAATTTAGACTTAATTTTTATATATTATATAATTACATTAAATGCCAATACACTATTTATTTAATTAATAAAAAATTAAAATAATTGATTTTAAATGTATTAATTTTGATATATTTATGCAGATTTAATGTTTCTAACTAATTTTATAGATATATAAGATAAATTTGATATTTTTTAATGAATTATATTATAATTCTCACTTTTTGGGAAGTATTTGAAGTCAAATTAAATGACTAGTATAAAATTTTATAGTAATCATAATTTAATGAAATAATATTTTATCAAATTGTTTAAAAATAAAAAGTATTAAATATGAAAAAATGGGATAATATATGGTATAAAATTCCATACCATATTAATTTATACTCAATTTGGAAGTCTTTGTCTCCATAATATAATTATTATATTATAAGTTTTTGAGGATTTCTAAAATTTCCCCTCACCTAAATTATAAAATGACATATCCTCCCTCCCTTATGTACAACACATTGATCCATATATATAAAAAACTGACCATTTCCCAATTAAAAATACTTAGTTAAGTTCTATATTCTTTTAACCTTTTTATAGATCAAACCTAGATACTATAAGATAATATTAGTGGAAATTTTATAAAGGAGAGGGAATAGTCTTTATCGACTCATTCAAGTTAATTTCTTTTTATACATAATATTCATGATTTATTTATAATATAAAGTAATTAATATTGTATAATATATGTATTTAAATGTTATTATGAATATTGAAAAACCATATTCCATCTTTTATCAATTCTATGAAAAATTAAAACACTGCACATGCTTACGTACAACTTACCGTGTCAACCCCATAATGTAATTTTTTTCATCACCACTTTACTTGGACGGATATAATGATGGAAATAAGGGATATATATGATAATTATGACATTATATTTATTTTTAAATAATGAATATACCATACACATACTTAACCATTCACCATTAATGGAATGATACTGTCAATAATGCATACGTATGACCTATAGTCTCCCCAATGAGACACAATTCATTTTTCACGTTCAATACTGAATAATGATTATAAAAATGTATATACTGAGTAAATATTATATCCATGACCTTAATATAACTATTGATATGATATAAATATATCATTTTCATAATAATAGTGATTTACATGAAAAACATGCATAGGAAAATGAAGCAGTTAATAGAGGAGGTTAAAGCATGTTTAACAAAAGGAAAACATAAGGTAAGATATTCTAATCTCACTTTTATTTGTATGGGATACATGCCTTATTCACCACATATTTATTTATTTTGGTTTATATACTACCCATTTAATATAAAATTATGAATCTTTTGATATTTATGGTATTTAAATGTTCATTTGATGTTATGAATCATATGATTCAATTCATTACATAGTGGTAAGGTTTTATTTCACAATCTCATCATTATTAGATATTTTAAATAGTTATGTATCCAATGAGTAATATTTCGATTCAATGTTTATATTTTCCAAAGAAAATAATTTTTTTTAAATATTTTTTTTATAATTGATTGAAATCATTTCTACCTATGTTTTAATTTTTTCAAAATAGTTTTAAAGTAATATTCATGTCACTGTCAAAATAATGGCGATTTAGATTTTATAGAAAAGGTGAAATGAATATTTTTTTATTGTGTACAAAATGAATGAAATTTTCATCCTACATAACATCTCAATTTTATTAATGGATATTATATTTTTTAAAGACATTATTTTTGGTGAAATGTATTTTAAAAATGTTTCTTAATATTTTATTAAATTTAAAAGTAAAAATATAAATTTTCATCAAAGAATGTTGTTAAAGATATTTTTTCCATTAAGGAAATGACCTATTTAATTGAATTATAATCCACTAGGGATATTTTGTATTAATATCATATTTATTATTTATTTATATGGTTTATGACCAGTTTAACTATAGATGTTATATTTTAGTACCATTAAAATTATTATACTAAATGGTTTATTATTATGTTTATTGATTGGGAAAAGTATTCAAAATTGTTATGATAGATTTTCAATATGATTTTTTTTGTTGATTATATATCACTATTTTCATATATTGAATTAATTATACATATTATATGATGGGAGGGTCCCGCTCTAACCTCGTGACGCATTAGTAGGTCTCTGGAGACAAACTAGAACGATTTTTTGCCGAGGGCTTACCTCTTTGTGTAGAATTATTGGCTGAGGTATTGAAAATATGTTTCAGAAATATTGAATTATGAATTACATGATTATGAGATTAGGTATTAAAATTCCATGTTATTATTGCGCTTGTATAATATCCATGTTTAAGTTTCATTCTCATTTTTCGATTTATATCGAATTATTTAATGAAATTTTATTCCTTCCATATTATTCTTATGTTATTGATTAAATGGTAGGTGATATAGTTAATTAACTTTCCATAATCATTTATTATTATGAATGTTAACTTACACTATATATATTCCCTTATTGAGAATATGATATCACCCATTTTATATGTTTTGTTTTCCTTAGGATTACAAGATGATTATTATGAATTATATACACGGTTACGCTAGAATAATAATGGTGTTTTCAAAGGATTCACTATGTTATATTTTAAATTTTAAATTTTAATGTTTGATTAAAGTATATATATATAGTTTACCAAAAATAGTAAATTGATTGTTCCTTTTAGATTCAAATCTTGTATATATTCCAATGTAATAATGTTAAGATACACCTCTATGTTACTGGGGTTGGGGTATTTATAGTTGGTATCAGAGAAAGATTAATAGAATCCACTGAAACTAGATTCAGGAAAAAATAAATTAGAGAATGAAACCCATGTTTTTTTAAATATATCTAAATGCACTATGATTATTATTTAGAGATGAATTATATCTAAATTCTCAATTTAGGATATATGATTCACTTGTTATTATATTATACATTAAGTTTCATAATGTTATAATCTAATATAGTTTATACCATTTTTTTAGGAATGGAACCTAGTGGAAGGAATGGAAACAATATAAATGAATGTCGGGATTTTCCTTCTAGGAAAAATAATGAAGCTGGACCTGGAGCTACAATTGGAGTCGAAAAGATTATGACAATATTATGACATTTGACTCAAGTAATGAGAAATAACATTACCCATATGGAGTATCTTGCTGATCTATAATGTGGTGTAACAATGTTAGACCACTTTATGCATCAGAAACCTCTATAATTCATTAGAACTACATATCCATTTATAGATAATAAATGGATAATATCCTTAGAGAATATATTTCTATCCTGTAAATATAATGAAAATGATAAGTTTTTCATGGATCTTTATCATATTTTAGGGTATTTAGATCAATGGTGGTCATTGATTCAAAACACTAAGGATGCAAAATAAATAAAAAGTATGGAATGGAAGGATTTTAATGATATTTCTTTGGAAAAATATTATCCTCAAGAACAATGAGTAGATATGGAGATACAATTGATGATTCTATGATAAAAGTAGGATGAGAATGTTTCTATATAGGAATCCAACCTTACAAGGTTAGAAAGGCATACATAAGACTACATAAATAATCCAAAGAGAAAGATTAACCATTTCATTGATTGTTTTAACCCAATTATTCAAAGGGAACTATTCTACAAGAATTTATCATCAATTGAGGATATATTTTCATATGCTATCGAGACAGAGATTGAATTATCACTGTCTTATGACTTTGTAAGGAAGCAAGATAAGAAGAGGACAACAGTGAAAAAGACGGATAAAGGGAAGAAGAGATATAAGGATTTTCCCTCATGTGATAATTGGGGAAAGAAACATCGTGGTACTTTCATTAAGGGAATAAGAGTTTGATACAAGTGTGGAGAGAAAGGCCACTATGATTGTGATTGAATGTGAAATAAATTAGTTATCTAATTATTCAATTGTAAGGAGATGTAGTGCTATAAAAATGAATTCCCCTTGTGTCAAGGGAATATATATTAGAAGAATAAAGTAGATTAAGGTCAATCTTATGTTTTTACTATAGTTGATGTGGAATAATTAAAGTATTTTTGTTTTTGGATTCAAGAATCCGGTCATGATATTAGAGTCACAAGAATTGTGGAATAAATAAGGATTGTACTACAATACTAATTCTTTAAGAATTTGGAAGCAGGAATGTTTTCATTAATGTTTTTTAGGTGATCAAATATTTGGAATGTGAAAATATGAGCTACATTATGTTGTTTTTAAAATATAATCTTATGTTAATTTTGTAAATTTTATGACTTTACTTATAATTTTATTAATTTTAATTTGGATAGAAGTATTTTGAATGTTAATTCAGGTAATAACATATGTAAATGATTAATTTGATCTTTGGATATTTTTTCTTGAAGTTAATGTATGATTTATCATACTAGTTAACATGTTACAATTTTTTTGGATAAATATTTTACTATAGAATGAATGAATTATTTATTATTTGATAAAGGTGATTTGGGCATAAAATTCATCTTGAAAATTCATTTCATGTAAAAATAGAGGAAGTGAAAATAGATTGAGGCACAAACAATGTATGATAATATGATTATGAATAAAAAATAAATCAAGATTGTTTATTTTATCAAGTGATTATATAGATAATAAAGGAATACCTCAACTCTAGGAAAATGAATATTGATGAAAAAAATTATCTGTTTTATTTTATTATAGATAAATCAATGGTCTTTTCACCTATAAAAAATTTCTTGCTTTGTGATGGTTATCATTATAATGACTATGTTCTCATTCACTATTCATCTTAACATGATAGTCATATATTTCTTCCATATTTTAAATTATAGATAATATTATCCTATTATAAAGCATAATTTTGTGATGAACTTCACATTTACCTTTTCGTCTTATTAAGAGGATGTTTTTAACCCAATTTACAATGTGTGTTTCCCATAATGTAATTTTCAAATAACGACTTGTGATTTTTAAAGCACAATTTCAAATTGTGAGGATAAATATTATTAAAAGAAGATATAATAAAATATAACATGTTTTTAAAAGGAAATATTATGTTTGATAGTATACAGGATATGAAATATTGATCTTAAATGAAAAAATAATATTTATTATTTAAATGTAATCCTTATAGCATAGCCATTAGAATAGAAAGTATGAATTGGATTAACTGAATTATGAAAATCTATTTTACATATTTATATCTATTAATGATATATATATATATAATATTCAATATTACATTTAACATTCATCTTGTGTGTTCTATAGATATGATTTAAAAATGAATCAACTTTTACGCATAAAAATATATATTTTTCAAAAGGTAGCTTTACCGCATTTGGATGTAAAACTTCATTAAAAATTGAATTTTGAATCTTTTGAAAATTTTATTAATCAAAATAATATTAATTTTTAAATTTTAATTTCAAATATTTCTTAGGTTTAATTTTGTGTATTTTTTCTAATAAGTTACATTTTTTATATACTGAATGACCCGAAGGCCTAAATTTTTATTGATTTTGGATAAGCCCCATTTTAAGGGTAAAAGAGAAAAACCAAGAATTCATGGTCATAGATACATAATAAAAATCCAAGAACATGGGGTTGCTACTCATGACAGAACTGCATAGAAGAACCCCTTCCCATCATCAATATAGTTATGTCATGCCTCCACCATATCATGACTACTCAGCAAGCTATCCCATGAGAAAATGCATGTTCCCATTACCGATGGCTGTGCCATACCCACTCAATCATCCAAATATGAAAATCCATGCACAATAAAAGTGATCTGCGCTGACCTCATTTGAAGCAAAACCAGGCAGACTATCTGAGTTCCCCAGCATGAAGCAAACACAAGATCATAAAACCACCAACAATGACCATCCTGAGAGAACACCACCACACTCCAAGATAAATCCTTCCACCATCGAACTCCATGAGAAATCCCGCCACCACCACCGTAGAATCCCAGAAGACCTTCCAAGGGACACGAGATCACGCCATCATCACCAAGGACTAGATGACCTAACAACCTTTTCATCTGAATAATTTATAATGATAAGTTTTATTTTAAATTATTATTGAATTAATATTGTATCAATTATAAATATATTATTTCAAATAACTTAATTGGAATCTTTTTATATTTAACTTTGATATAAAAAAATTTCAAAATTTTAAACAATTTCACTTTAAAACCCCTCTTTCTCACCCCATCTACGAGATTAATTTTAAATTTATTTTAGCAACTTATTTGTTTTGATTACTATAAAATGGATTAAATATTTGGAGTAATATGTTCCAAATTTAGTAAACAGGTATCCTTTATTTATGTACAATATGAATAGTGAACATAGTAATTCTTATTACCATGGTTAATGTTAAATCAGGCAATTAAGGGTAAAAATAATATTATAAATATACGAAAACAACCCTAAAACTATCCCCATTTTTATTGAATGATTATTTTTTATCTATAATAATTAATAAATGTGTTATTTTACCATTTATGTCCATTTTGATGAGATTTTAACCGTAATAACATTTTATTCAAAGAAAAGTCAAATCTGTCATACTTTTGTTTTTAAAAAGTTAAATATTTTTAATATGGGTTTAACTATAGGATATATTCAAAAATAAATAATATTTAGAAATATAAGATAGGTATCTTCATAATGGGAATTTAGTTTTAATTTTTAAGGAATAAATAATTATCATAAAGGCATTCATAATAATGATACAATAATTGTTTAAATAATTGAAATATCAAATAAATGATATTAAAACAATTAAAATACACATAAGTTGAGAAAATTAATGTAATAAAATAATTTTATAGATGGAAATGACATGTTAGTGATTTAATATAAGATTGTTTTCTAATAAATATTGTTTGAATGATATTTCTAAATTCCAAAGTAATTAATAGTGTCAAAATAGACATTAATGATATTTTGAAATAAATAGTATTTTATTAAATGATTTAAAATTCCTAAAAATATTAGATTTATAAAAAAAATTAAATATGGTTTAAAATATATTTATTTATTTATTTATGGGTCGTTTGACATTTTATAGTAACTATATTAATCTTAATGGATAAAAAATCCATGTTGTCACTGTATGAGTTAAAGAGGTTAAATAATGGTAAAAAAAGATAAGGGTATAACCATAACCTATACTTGTACACAAAATATAGTATGAATAGTATTACACCATTATCAACTTAACATTTAATTTTAGTTCTTAATGACACATTTCCATTAGAATAACTTATATATTATTTAGTTACACAATGTTACTCTCTTTATATTTAATATTTTAATCTGCCTATGTAGGGAAAAAATCTATATATGAACAAAACTAAATGTTTGTTTTGATATTAATGAAATTATTTTCATTATATAAATTTATATTTTTTTTATATTATATAATGATCTTAAATGCTTCTACACTTATACCAGAATATTTATTTAATTAATAAAAAATAAAATATTTTATTTTAAATGTATTAATTTTGACATATTTGGGATAAGTTAATGTGTATAATGAATTTTAAAGATATATACGATATATTAGATATTATTTAAATAATTATATTATAATTTACACTTTTTTTTGATCCCTTTGAAGCCAAATTAAGCGAATAGTATCAAATTTGAAAATAATGATATTTTATTTAATTAATTTTTTATAAAATTATTTAAAAATAAAAAATGTTACATAATCCCAAATGGGGTAATAAATGGTATAAAATTTCATCTCCTATTAATTATTAATCAATTATTATGTCTTTATCTCTATAATAGATTGATTATATTTTAATATGTTTTGGATTTTCAAAAGTACCCCTTACCTCAATTACAAAAGGGAACCTCCTCCCTTACTTATTTACATTACTTTGAGCCATATAGCTCGACAGAACTATGAAAATTTCACTTATAGAAATCCTTATTTATGATCTAGTGGTTATTGTACTTCCAAAAAATCAAAACTAGATCCCATAAGAAGAGAATAATGGATGACCTCTGAAGAAGAGATAATCATCTTTATCAACACTTTCAAGATTATTTCTTCTTTTACTTCATATTCATGTGTTGTTTAAAATATAAATTAAAAACTAAAATATTATATATTTGATGAGATTTTATATGATTATGGGAAAAATATATTCCACCTTTTTCCCATCCTATGAAAAATTAAATCACTTTTCATGTGTACGTATGACTTACCATCTCCACATCATGGTGTTATTTGTTTTTTCATCACTAATTTACATGGACATGTATAATGTCAGAAATAATGGATTTATATTATAACAATGACATGATATTTATTAATTAAATATTAATATACCCTAAACATCCTTACCCTGTCACCTTTAAGGTAATGACACCGCCAAATGTGCGTACGTACGACCTACCGTCTCCACAACACGATGTGATTTATTTTCCATTTTCTCCACTCAATAATTATTATAGAATTTTATATAATTAATAAATATGATATATATTACCTTAATAATTTTCATGAGATGATAGAAATATATCTTACACAGAAGAACTAGGACTTACACGACAAAACATGAATAGGAAAAGGAGGCAGTTAACACCTGAAACATGGGTAATAAAGAAATATTTTTAACAAATAGGTGAAAAGATGATATAATAGGATTATATTTGATATAATAAATATTTATATTGTGAGGGTATAAATTAATAACATGATTTAAACCATTATAGATGAGTTTAAATAATGTTCATGCAGTGGAAAGCACTAGGTAAGGGATTTTCGTCTCACTTTTATTTATGTGGGATACATGGCTTATTCACCACGTTTTTATTTTTTGCAGTGTATATAATACCAATTTAATATAATATCCTTAATAGAACATTATTCTTGGTATTTAATGTTTCATTTTACATTATTCTTAATACAATTCAACTGATTATAAATTAGTAAGGGTTTATTTCACAATCTCATAATTATTCAGGATTTCATATGTTTAAGTATCCATTGGTAAATATTTATATTTCATGTTTATTATTTGAAAAAATGTTTTCAATAGGTTTTTAATATTATCCTACAATTGGTTAAAGAAATTTATACCCATGTTTTAATTGTTACAAAATGTTTTAAAATGAATCTTCTTGTCATTTTCAAAACAATTCATATTTGAATTTTATTGAAAAGTGAAATGAATATTTGTTTTTAATATATATGTAATGAATATAAATTCTAGAATTCATTCCAACTCAAATTTTTTAAAAGATATTATATTTTTTAAAATTTTTATTTCATATGAAATTTATTTTATTTTATTTTTGTAAATTTTTATTGAATTTCAAAATGAAAAATCTGATTTTACTCAATGAATGTTTAAAATATATTTAATTCATAAATAAAATTAAACCATTAATGTACATATGATAACACATGGACATTTTGTATTAATATCATCCTTATTCTTTATTTATAAGGTTAATTATCAATTTAATTATGGATATGCTATTTTGAAACCATTCACCTTATTACTTTAAATGGTTTATGGTTATATTTATTTAGTGGGGAAATTATTCACATTTCATATAATATTTTTTCAATATTAATGTTTATGTTGATTATATTTCCCACTTTTATTGTGTGGAATGTATTAGATAAATTAGGTGACTGGTGGGGCCTTCTATAACCCCTCAATGCATCGGTAGGTCTCATTGGATAAAGTAGACTGAGTTTTGGTTGAGGCTTACCCATTTGTGTATATGTTTTGGCCAAGGAATTGAAATTATTTTTTAGACACCTGGAATTATTCATTACATCTTTATGAGTTTAGATATTTATATTCTAGGTGATTATTCAACTACTATAATATCCATGGGTAATTTTCATTCTCATGTGATTAATTATATGGAATTATTTGATTACTTTTTATTCCTATCATATTATGATAAATTTATTGATTAAATGGCCAGTGTTTTAGCTAATTACCTTTCTATAATCCTTTATTCTTATTTACGATATATTCCACCCTATGTATACCCTTACTGAGAATATGAGATAACCCCTTTCTTATGTTTTGTTTCCCCCAGGATTCCATAAAGTTTATTATAACAGATGTGTAGTGTTAATCATAGAGAATAATGGTGTTCTCAAAGGATTATCTATGTCGTATTTTGTATTTTAAATTTTGTGGTAAAATTTAAGTATGTATATTGTTTACCAAAACTACTAATCTAACCAGTCCTTTGGAATTCATATCTTTTATCTATACTAGTGTAATTGATTAAGGCACTCACTGAGTGCTACCAGTGTTAGGGTCTTTGCAATTATTTACATTAATATTTTTAAGGATAAGATACTAGACAAGTTTTTAGGCACACATATATATGGTCTAACATAATGTGATGAGTACATATGATATATCCCTCCAATTAATTAGGTAAGTATTTTTACCTCATGGAAAATGATGTTGTACTTAAACATGATTACGATTATATATGTTCACAAATTTTTTCATAGATAAGATTATAGTTATCCATGTTCAACACTCTTTGTGTGGATGAGATTATAATTAATTATGTTCACAACTTTGTATGTAGACATGATTTACATTATCTATTTTCACAACCTTATACATAAACATCATTCAAACTAGTTAGGTTCACAATGTTTTGATTGACGTATGATTCTGTTTGTACCACACGACTATGTTATACTTCATGGTTTATTATTATTATCCCAATTTTTTAAATTCTAATGGAATGGTATTTTATTTTATTTTATAATGATCCTTTTATGGGTATATTCCCTTTTATCATGACTTATGGACATAACTTATGATTGCATAATATTCTTAATCAATTATTTTCCCCATTTTCATGTTTTCTAAAAGAATTAAGATCTAAACCATTATAAATAATTGATATGTTTTTTCTTAATAAGAATTTGATCCCACCCCTTACCTTGTTTTTCCATTTACTAATAGATTTGAATTTAGAAATATGGTTAGGTGGAAGTGATTTTTGAATAATTTTATTAAACATGTTGAAAGAATAATGTTCTATATAATATTATGTAGATAATATATAGAAACTAAACCTTTGGGTTTTAGGATTGTGTTTTTTGTGATATATATTATTTAAAATATATAAATTGTGTATAATAAATTCATTTCATGATTATTTCATCTCACTCATCCCACATAGGAATGATTTAAGTAGGAAAGGGCTTAGTTGAGACCGATCAAGTATGAATAGATTGGGTGCAATGGTTGTTTTAGTTACAGAACCTTTTAATATTTTTATTCACTCGTATAGGTATACATATTATCTATGGAGACCATTGGTGGTGGATGTTTATGTTTAGAGTCATACCATTTGTGGGCCCTCAAAGATGTGTGTAGAATTTATATCTCATGAAATTTGTAGGGGAAATGACTTGATGAATCTCATATAATGTATAGAAGTGTTGTGGATGCATAGGTGGGGTATAGATGGTTTTACCTTGATTGGGTGGATCCTAAATTCCATGCTAGGGGTTTAATTTTTTAGTTTTTTGACCAATTTATATATGATCCACCAATGAGTTATCCAGAAATGTCTTATATTACTATAATTACATTTTATATGTTTAAATTTATTACTATGTGTATGTTACATATCGTTATATTGAGTGTTTATTGATATGATTCTATATTGTTTTGTTATGATTTTTTTATATTTATATGATATAGTTCACACACGATCACCCCTTATACCATTTCTAGTAGTCAGATGACACTAGTATATATGTAGGCTCAACTAAATTCGATGGGTCTTTGGATTGAGTGTTGTTATGGAAATTCGGGTTAGGGATACTACAAAATCTACATTATATTCATCATAGTCAGTATCTAAATTTTGTACCAAACTAATCTTCTTTCCAATTTATATTTTCTATACCAAATTAATAGTTACTTACACATACCACAAATCCCATTCTCTTATAATAAAACAATACCATTTTTAATTTAATTGAAGCCTCATAGCCAAATATGTATATAAAATAATTATTTTATTTATCTCTATCAATGAAATTAATATTCCAATCATTATCTAATTAATATTTGATTGATAACATTTGAATGTTTATAATTTTTGTTTTTGTTCAAATTGTAATTAGATTTAAAAAAACACAAAATCATTTATGATTTTTTAATATTCACTAACATATTTATCTTGTGAAATAAATTTGTACTATCCTATTTGATTTAATTATAACTAGAAAAAATAATTATTTTCTATAATAAAATATATTTCAAAAAATGATCACATATAATATATAAAGTCATCCAATGATTATTTATTAGTTTTAATAACAATGACATCATAAGTATAATTGTGTTCTAGGAATTGTAATTTCATTAAAATGTTAAAATAGTGGGTTTAATTTATACATCCTCTCTTGAACTCTATTTCCTTCAACTTTGAATCTTAAAAATTATACCTAGTTTATTTTGATTTCTTAAAACAATTTTTTCCTGATACGATAAGCTATGATTTCCTTATTTGCATTTTTAATACAAACTTATTATTCATTATAGACATCCAATTTATAATTTCCAATATAAAAAATATTGGATTTATTAAAATCTTGTTATTTATTCAAAGGATTCCTCAACATCAATTACCTGAATTTCCAAAAACCATTATAGCGTTTCTTTTTATTGTTTTAAATCATTCTACCATGTTTTTCATTATTTTTTTTTAATTTTTTTCAAATGGTATTACAATCATTAGTCTTCATTAAAATTATGAAACTTCAATTCATTTCAATTTTTCACGTTATTTTATCCAGGATTTAACACATGACTCATCCTTTAATACTTCTTAAAAATATGTTAGCTCCACCTGTAATAAAAAATAATGATTTCAACACTACTTATTCACACTGATTACATTGGTGTATTTTTTTTCTAATGATATATGATTCATTAGTTCAATAATTTTCTTACCATTTGAGTTATTTATTTTTGTAGGTTCTAGGTGAAGTACGATCATCCTGTAATTGTATATAAAACTTGGATTTTTGTCATAATTTATTTTTAATCATTGAAAAACATGAGGAAAACATAATATCCAATTAAAAATTTATATTACATGACTAAATTAAAAAACCATAACCATTAGTAGGATTATATTGACATGTTATTTATAATTAATTTATAAGCAGATATAGAATTACCTCAACATGTAATTCCACTACTATTGGGGATCATGTAGAATACATATTTTCACACCATCGTTGATCTTCATGGTCCAAGTGAAGAATCCATCTAACTCTGATCCAATAATGTACCACAATCTATAAACATCTTCATTGAATCACCAAGTTCTAGAAAAGATGAACTTTATTTCTTGTATGGTTCATGGTTGATCATAGCATAATTGTTCTCGAGAGAGGAAGAACTATTGATGATATCACATTATCTCGAGATACGATGGGAGGATATTACTCTAGATATATTAATATAACCCTAGGGATTGCATGAGTCTCAATCTAAACATTTTTTCACACCAATTGAGTTCTGTAATGTGATATAATAATATATTTATTATAGAAGGTTTAGGGTTGGAAAATTTCATACCTCAAAATTTTCACCTTTATAATTCTTATTTGACCCCATGTCTAATAATAATAATATTAATAATAATAATAATAATAATAATAATATTAGTATCACACATATGAATCACCTTATATAAATATTTAATTAGATATCATATATATTATTTATAATTGGACCGTCAGATTCGGTCCACATTCCCTAGGTGATATTTTCCGATGCTTATATATGGACTATTTAAAAATATAAATTTCAATGCATTATTCTATGATAAATATAATAAATATTATATTTTAGAAAACATTAACATAAATATTTTTTACATATTTTACTCTTTATTTTGAATAAATTATGATTAAATTAGGGAAATCAACCAAACTAAATAAATCTTGTTAATTCTAACTTGTTAAATTAAATACATATATTTTTTTAAGATTGTATTAAAACTATATGTGTGACCCTCTAGGATTTGTTTCTATTTCATTAGGTCCAATAGTCTAAATTCTAATGTTGGAATCTATAAACATGGTAAGGCTCCCAAAGATAAGGATGTTAATATCAAAATGGAATCCAACTTCCTATGATTACCAATTGTGTAATTTAATCCATTTATCATGATATCTCGAATCAAGTAGGTTGCATGCTTGTGAAATCAACATATGTGATCAATGTCTCATTCTTTGACATTCTAGAAATGAAATATCCCACTGAATACCATGGAAATGGATTTATATAGGTAGTTCCATCCCAATAAAATAGACTAAGATACCAACTTTTATCAAGGGATTGAATGGATTGATACTTTCTCACATTATCCATCAATACAATATCACTCATGATGAACCCAACATATCATATATAATTGAGAGAATCTTTCATAAAAGAATTCATCAATATGTCCATGTGTGTGAGTCATAATATCTATTAATGACAACACTGATGTATAAGTATCAATTCACACTTATTCATATAGGAACATCCAATGGCACATTGAAATATGGATTTAATATTAACATGACAATTATCATAACCTCATATATTTTATATTACCAAGGGAAAACACCATGAGAAGGTATAACAATGTATTTTGATCCTCCTACTCTTGATATCTTATACTATACATATCTCATCTAAAAATATCATCCTAGCATAGAATAAGGTTCACGAATAATGTCATGGAACCTCTGGGATCCCATCATAGTGGGTAACTACTACAACCTTTCAGAATGACATATATTCATATGGGATTATCCCATATAAATATCATAAATTGAAAAAATAATAATCTGATAATAAAACATTATTAATAACTAAAAAATGTAATCAAGTAAAAAATAAGTTTGTTTTATAGAACCAACTATAATACCCTCACACTTACAGTAGATATAGCTGACAAAAATATTCAATTCACTTGATATCTCATGAAAATCATGCCTCTTCCTAGATAAGTCCTTTTTCAAGGTGTCTTCCATGTTTCCTTCCTGGGAAACTATTATAACCTTAACTTAAATTCATTGTTAAAAATATATCCAAATATGAAATGTATGATGTATGTGCATTTTCCTTTAGTGTAACCTCAACTATTTGGAGATATCCACCACTATAGTGTAATCAAAATAGAATGTGATAGGTTGTTTACTACTATGTAAAAAAACAAGATCTTAGAAAATTTCATGAATCTAAACCGCTTCCTTGGATGCATTGAAAGCTGTAATATTCTTTGACTTCACTATAGAATCAATATTTTTTTGTAAAAACTCTTCTAGCTCACAACTCCTCTATTGAGACATAAGATATATCTAGACTGAGAATTAAAATCATTTAGATATATTTGAAATCTAAATCAATATAAGACCTAATTACTATGTCTTTATCTCATCCACACACTTGGAAAATATCCTTATTTTTTCATAGATACTTATGGATGAACTTAATAGTAGTCCAATGTTGTTCACTTGGATCTTATTGATATTTTCCTACCATGATCCAGTCATAGGTGACTTTAATCCTCATACATAACATAAAATACATCAAATATCCAATCATAGAAGTGTATGAGATCTTACTCATTGTATCTCTTTCCTCTTATACCAAAGCACACATTTTATTAGGAATATGTATACCATGTGACATTGGAACTAATACACTCTTGGAATGTTCCAGATTAGACTTCTTTATCATTTTTTCATTATGTGTACCTTGAATTAGTCCAACCAGCCTCTTGGATACTTCACACATGATATAGATCCCTAAAATAAGTAATATGTCATTAGTATATACTACTATGAATGAAACTACACTCTCACTAAACCACTTATAAGCACATGGTTTACATTCATTCATAATGAAACAAAATTAATATATGGATTCATCGAATTGAATTTTCCATAACCTAGATGATTTATTTAATATATAAATAGTTCTCAATAACTTTCATACCATTTTAGGATTTTATGAATTCACAAACCCTTCTGGTTGTTTCATAAACACATCCACATGAATATTTTCATTATATAGAGAAATTTTAAATCTATTTTCCAAATAACATAATCATGTTAAGCTACTAGGAAAAGTAGGGGTTTGATATAATTAGACATGGAAACTTAATAAATGGTTTCATCTTAATAAATTAATTGTTGTTTTCTAAACCATTTTACACTATCCATTATTTATAGGTATTTACTTTACCATCTATATCAAGTTTTCTCTTTAATACCCATTCACACCCAATAGATTTTACATCAACCAGTCAATCAATAAATGCTATAACATGGTTTTGGGTAATTGAATCCATAATACAATTCACATATTCTTTCCATTTTTTATCTTATGAGCTCTTTATTGACTTCTTATAGGATAGAGGACTGACACTATCAACTAATAATTGGTCACCATCCCTAGTGACCAAAAAACCATTCCTACACTCCTATGTAGTAACTGAGTTTTAAAAATTGGTTTTTTCCGGAGGACTTGTAGAATCACTTATTGTAAAACACTTATGTATATTGAGCATCAAATTCATCAATGTCAGTATTACCCCCACTATCCTTGAGTAATTTATCCCTCTAAATAATGAAAACCGTTATTAAAAAAAGTACCTTCTATTATGATGGTTATTATAAATATTATCCCTTTATTTATTTGGGATACACTATAAATGTAATCTTTATTCATCATAGTGAGTGTTGGTTTCTTTCGCCCTCCTTAAAAAGGCCTCAAAACCCCATTCATGGACATGTGAAAAACCATGTTTCTTTCCAGTCCATAACTCAAAGGGACTACCATTTTCTTCTTTGGTTGTTACTTGTTTTAGTATGTATAATTCCAACTATAATGAATATCACAAAAAGGGTAATGGAATGAATTTATGAATCATCATCGACCTTACCAGGTATAAAAATATACAATTCATCCTTACACTAACACCATTCCATTACGATGTATAATATGGACTGAGTTGTGATAATATATCATACTCATATAGAATGTTGAAAAAGTATTGGTTAAAATATTCATTACCATGATCCGATTGAAGTTTTTTTATCTTCATTAAAAGATTATTCTCAAACTCATTATTTAACTATTTTATCTTCTCAAAGGATTTATACATATACATCATTATGTTGAAAAAACCGTACTTTCACAATTAATTGGTTAAAGTAATAAGGAATGATAATCCAACTCTAACGTATACTTGAAAAGTTCCACACATGTCAACGTATACCAACTCAAGAAGATCTGTGGCCCTTTCACTTTTACTAAAAAATGGTGGCTTATCCATTACACTTTTAAATAAATTGTGAAATATTTCTAGTATCTTAAGCTCAATAGTTTCTAAGTTGTAAATTTAATTGATCTTTGTAAACTAATTCCTCTTTATATGTCCAATACAGTGATACCATAACTAGGTGTTATAAGAGTTATGCATATTTGATTCATAATCTATTTATAATATTTTTTTAATAATTTAATACAAAAATAACACTATTCAATTGTTCCACACCATAAAATATATCAATTTTAGAAAAATAGAAACCTTTATTTATAAATATGAAAAAGAACTATACATATCTAAAAAAGAAAATAAATTAATTTTATTAGTAATAATAAGAAGATAATAAAAAAAATTAAAACCAAAAGAAATCATATTAATAATGTGATATGTTAGTCTCTAATGCTTTGAGCATCCACCCTCACCCTATTGGATATAAATAAATCAACCTCATCCTTGGTAATATTCCAAAATAAATTAGTTTTCTATATTTAGATACAAATGTACGCACCAATTTCACTATATAATAACCATATTATATATATGGAATGATTAAAATCAATAAAAAAATGTACCCAAAGAATCCACTTTCTTTATTTTATGAGAGAAATTCGTATTCTAGTGGTCCTTATTGCAACAAGAAAAACACAACATATTTTTTTGGAAGGACGATGCTTCAGATCTGTAGACTTGAAATGAGTATTTATCCACATTTAATTTCTCTTTTACTTCTTATTCACCATAAATATATTATTTTTTCACACACCATGTATTTATTATATTGGTGAATAAGTTTAATAAATTTCGATATTATCTTCCTTATATTTATAATATCTTAATTTACAATAAAAACTAATATGTTTTTGAAGAAAAAGAAAAAAATGAGATATGTATGCATATCCATAGGGATCTTAAAACAGAAGATATCTAGAAGCTCATTACATCCAATCATATTAACTAAAAGAGCCCCAGATAGCATGGATAAAACAAAATTTTATTAAAAAAGTCCACTACAGATGTCATATCCCTTTGATCTCACCTTATCTTGATATATATCATTATATTTGGAAATGATGCTCTGTACATACATATCCACTTATTTCATTAAAGGATCACTATACATAGTGGATAAAATGAAATTCTGGAAATATATATCATTTTACACATGCTTTATATTAAAAAAATAATTCTTCCTCATTAGCCTCTTTAAAAATAAGTGGACTCCCCATTCACTACTGGGAATTCATGATATATCCATGGTTAAAAACTGTGGCTATATGTCCTCAAACTGTGGCTATGTTTGGTGTGGCTATAATCTTATAAATATAGATTTTTTTTGGAACCGTGACTATAGGTCTATAGCCATGGTTCAAAATGTGTCTATAGGTATACAACCATAGTTCAAATCATGGTAATATTAATATAGCCACGGTTTACAACCGTGGCTATAACACAGGACATGCACACTCTATTGCCACAGTTTCTAACGGTGTCTATATGATCTAGAAATCAATAAAAAAATCCCCCAACCTCTCCCCTACATAAACCCATCCACTCCCCTTGCCGTATCCCCCACCCCCACTGGACATCCCCCCACTCCCACTGGGGTATCCCACTTGGACACCACCAAAACCTACACACCCCTTCCCATTGGATAACCCCCCTCCCCCTACACAGCCCCCACACCCCATTTCCGCTGGAAATCCCTCCTCCACACCCCACTCCACTTGGGGTATCCCCCCTATATAGCCCCCTAGATAGCCACCTCCCACCCCTCCTTCCCCCTGGACAACCCCCCACCAATCCACCTGCATCCCCCTCCCTCCCCTCAACAAACCCCCTTCTTACTCCTGCTACCCCTCCCTTTCCTGGTATATCCATCCACTCCCCATACAACCCCCTCCCTTTCCCTAGACATCCCCCGCCACCACTCCCCCTGTAGCACCTACCTTTCCCTAGAAAACCCCCATCCCCTTCCATCCCTCTCCCACCCCTAGATAGCACCACCCCCTCCCCCTGGACAGTCCTCCCCCACTCCTACCCTACACAACCCCCCCCCCCCCCCCCCCCCCCGAGATAGACCCCTCCCACCACCAAGACAACCCCTCACTCCCTCCTGGACAACCCCCTCCCACCCCCTGGATAGCCCCTCCCTCCCCCTATATAGTCCCTCCACCACTCCACTTCAAGCCCCTCCATCCCCTTGGAAAACCCCCACCACTCCCCCTTCAACCCCCTTCCTTTCACTAGAAAAACCCTCCCTCCCTTTCCCTGAAAACCCCCTCCCTTTCCCTAAACAACCCCCACTCCCCGGACATCCCCACTACCACAACTAAACAGCCTCCTTCCCATAGACATCTCCCACCACTACACCTGTAGTCCCCCCCTCCCCTGGACACACCCCCCACACCATTACGACTACGATCCCTCCCTTTATCCAGACATCCCCCCACCACTCCACATGCAGGCCCCTTAATTCCTACATATTCCCCCTCTCCTTAGACAACACCCACCCATTCCCTAGAAAAACCCCACACCCCCACTCCCTAGGCGAACCCCCTCCTTCCTGGACAGATCCCCCACACCCCACACCCCCCACCCTATTTCCTAGACAGACCCCCCCAAAATAGACCCACCCGCCCCCAATACACAACCACTTCTTCCCCCTTTTCCCCCATATAAATCCCCCATCAACTCCCCATGGACATCCCCCACCCCACTACACAACCCCCATGCAGCGCCCCATAGACAAGCCCCTAACATTACACCCCTAACCCACCCTACACACTGGTCAATTGAATTGTGAAAACCAAAAACATGCTAATATTGCTATTATAAAAAACATTACAGTCAAATGAACTACACTAACCAAACACATGATAATATGAATAGAATGAAATCAAACGTCATCAATCCAAATTAAATAGAGTGAAACCAAACCAAATGGTTTTAAAAAAAGATTATATTGAACCAAAATGAAAATAATGTAACCAAACTGACTCAAACCAATCAAAACTGACTTCAATAAAGCGGAATTGAGAAAGGAAAAAATGAAACTAGAGAAACATACGTAATTGAATCTAAAATTAATTTAATGGAACTGAATAGCCCTAAATCGAACAAAATGAAACTGTTAAAATTGACATAAAAAATGAACCAAATAAAAAATTACTATGAAAACATAACCTAACCCAAAATGATCCAAGGAGTCAAGACTACTGGTGAAATTTTAGAAGACCTCATTACCACAGGTTGAGAGGATATCCTATCCATGTGGTGCTTTACTATCCTTAATGTTGTATCTTCACTGTCCTCATTCCCACAAGCTATGGATTCATGACTGCACTTTCCAGTAATGTGATGCTTTACTAATGATAGATTCAAAAAACGAGGAGGATTTTTAAGAGGACATCCCATAGAACACATCTAGATTCATCATGGACACAAATCAATTTTGATAATCTATCCAAAAAACCACAATACCATGTCTTCTATTCATTGAAAACCTAAAATAAATAAAAAATAATAACAAAACAATGACACTAAAAGGACTACTTAGGTCATGGGATATGGAAAACTTGTCATGAAGCTGAGGATTAGTTTTGTAGTATAGATTCATCCAAAAAATACATATTTCTTATCTAGTATAAATTCAAACTACTAAGAACAATATATGATTGGATTTGAACAAATATAATACATAGATAAGAGAAATATAAGGGTTCATTTTAACGAGTGTTCATCAAGGGAATCTACATAGAAGAGGGGAAACACAAACACAATAATGGAACAATCCCCCTACCTACACTAAAAACCCCACACTCTTCACCTCCACCTTTTTGGACATACCCCCACTCTACACCCCTCCACCTATAAAACCCCCCACCATCCCCTGGACACCCCCTACAAACCCCACCTCCCCCTGCACACCCCCATGCACAACCCCCCCACTTGATTCCATAAAAAACTCAATTCCTCTCTACTCCCCTGCACAAACCCCACTCTTTAATCATATGTAATACATGTACATCACATTATGGTTTCTAAAATTGTAAAAAATCATTAATAAAAACATCACATAGTTTATAAAATAAAATTCTTTTCTAGATACATTAGAGATAGGTGAAAACACTTCTATGTTATGTATTTTGAGCATTTTCTTGGTTCTATAATACATATACAAAAAGGTCCCTAACTATTTCATGGGTGGTAACTATGGAATATTAATAAAATTCTAGGAAATAGACCATTTATAGTATTTATCATAGAAAATTCATACCCAGTACAACTTCTCTTAAATAGAAACTCTTAACATGTAACTAACACAACAGATGGAGAAAATAATTTAGTAAAGGAAAATGAATGAGAGAAAAATCCAACTAAAAGTAGGCCAAACACATCACAAGAAAATGAATTGAATGAAAAAGTGCCATAAACTTTAGTTGGTAAGCTCCATGATAGTAGTGACTGTATCCCCATCATTACACTTTAGAGCCTTCAAAACCTTGGCCTGTAGACTCGAGCCTATGTCATCACCAACTCAGTGCCATTAGTGTCTAAGAAAAATTCTCGAGATTTCATTAACAAGGTTGTAAATGAATAAATACATTAGAAATGTAGTTATGATATCCGACAATGTAAACATATAATATATTAGGAAAATAAAAAATAAAAAATCAATTATAATCTTATTCTTAATAGTTTAAGTTAACTTCATATCTAGCTATTTTTGTTTCAAGAAAAACTCATGGTACGCGAACAATGATGATTTGGTATTTTTTTATGTTCATATTGATTTAGTTGTCAATTTGGTATGGTTTTGTTTAACTCAAAATTATTATATTGGGTTCCAATCAGTGTATTTTGTATTAGTTTTTTTATTAACTATATATGTTTAACCCCATAACCCCGCCCCTCATCAAAGCCTCACTACATAACCCCACCCCTAGATAGTCCCCCTCCCGGACATGAAGATACCTCATATATCATCTTCCCCTTCGAATAACCACCCCCACACCCCCAGTGCATCCCCCCTTCCCCTCTATGAATCCCCCTCCACACCCCCTGAACAACCCCCCCATTGGACAGACCCCCACCCTACACACCCATCCCATAAGAGCCCCCCCCGAAAATCCACCCTTCCTAGATAGACCCCCAACCCTATACACCCCCCCTGCACATTTTACAAAATATTTTAGAAGCAGAGAAGAGAGTTGAGGATAACCAAAACAAAACCTATTGTAGACCATTAATATCAAATAATGAGAGAAAAATCAATCCATCATGAATAATAAATACCGTTTATACAAAATAAGAAGAGAGGTGAATCATACCTTTTTCAATAATTTTTTAATTTAGGATGATGTAATGAGAAATATAGCCTATTGCATTTTTCTGTAGAAACTTAATGCTGTTATGGATACCCACTTTGATTGCTGCAAGTCTTGAAAAATATTGGAAAAAATATATACCTTTCATACTAAAAAATAATAAAGATAGGAGAATCATAACTTTTTTAATGATTTTTATATTTAGGATGATGTTTAGAGAAGTCTACCCTCGTGCATTTTGAAAACACAGAGACCATTTATTGAAATTGTAAAAAATGTGGTCAAAGGAGAGATAAATTATTTTCTAATTCAATTATGTATGTTTAAAATCCAAATCCTGAATAAATCCCATAGTAGTGGAAGAAGTAAACAAGTATACTTTTAGAAGATATCAAATGTACTAATATGAAAGAACTCTAAACAATATGTTTTTTAAATGTTTTTATAATAAATACATAGATTATAAGCACTGTAATTTTGAAAATGTATATGTATTATAGTGTATCTAGAAACATTATAAGCACTATAAACACTTTATGTTGGAAAATGTATATTTTTCCCATGACACACCCTCTATCCACTTTTCTTGGACTAAGATATCTCTCTAGTGTTTAGATGGTCCATAATGTATAATGATTTATATATTATCTCTCTTCTCTTCTTGAGAATCATCCAGATAAAAGAATCTCTTCAACCCCTCAGTCAATTTTTAAGCTCTATGAGACCTAAACTCTCTTCTAAAAACAACACAATGCTAACTTCAAAATCTAAAAATATATCTAGTATCATTACTAATTCCTAAGGTGGTCTCCCATCCATATTTTGAATTATCTTAAGACAAATATCTGTGATCTTTTTCTCTACTTTAATCTCATACTCACCCATTAAAGAATCATGATCAGATTCTCAGTCCATATTTCCCACACTAGAACACTTGGTTTTATGATCCTTCTCACAAGGCTAATAAACTTGTTTTATAGGTTCCATTTTGAAATGAAATTAACACTGAATAGTACAAGCCTTGGTGTTCATCATTCTTAGTATTTCTGATTCAATGGAATATTTTTTGTTTACTCTACCTCATCTCTCATTTTTTTACATCTCCTTTTATATATTGAAGTTTCTAACTAGGGGTCTGTTTATCAATTTTATACTCTCATATGTTGAAGTGATTCACCTCCTAATAGACATAATAAAACTATCCCTAGGATAAAGTACCAGCACATAATTCTCTCCCAATCCTCATACCCAAAATCCTTTTCACTATACCAAGATCTTTTATCTTAATGCTCCTAGAAAATTTATCCATCATTAAATTAATTTATTCATTTACTAAACTTATAATCAACATTACATCAATATATTAAAGTAGGATAACGAAACTCCATTCATAAGACACTTTATAATAATATAAATGGTTATCACTTAGTTGGATGAACATTCACATAATCATGTAGTATTTAGACTTATGATTACCATTAGTGGAACCTACTTTAACTCATAAATGTTTCAGTTGAGCATGTACAGAAGACATTAGTTTTAATTATCTTTGATTACAACCACATTCTATATGTATGTATCCTCATCTATGTCCCTATGGAGGAATATTTTATTCAAATATAACTATTGAAATGTAAATTTAATTAGGAACTGATCCTCAATACCTTATGAATAGTCACATGTTTAACTACTGGTGTAAAGATCTCTGACGAAACCACACCTTTTAATATTTGAATCCCCTTAACAAATATAATTAACTTTCCCCTCCAAATTTCATACAATTATTACTTCAAATAATACACCCATTTTTAATAATTTTTTCCTAAGTTGACCACTCTGTCTTCTCCATTATTTAGGAAACAAAGAGGGAATCAATCTCATCCCTCATGGTCAACATCCAAAAATTAATGTATTTTAAACTTCTATAATTATTGGTAACTAAAAAACCATATCATTCATTAAAATAAATTAGTTCATATCACAAACATACCTATACACTTGGAAACTCACATTGGTGAATCTTAGTAGTTGTCCCTATTTTAATCCTTCTACCAGTAGTGCAACTTACAATTTTTTATCTTATAGAGAATTTTCTCAAGAGTCCATTGTCATTGATATTTCTATAACTTTATGTCTTAGAAACATTATTAAAAAATGGACACATTTAGGAAAATACTCTATAATGTTTAGTGTTTTCGGTACTATCATACTTACATGAATCTCTAAAACATCTGAAATTTGTGGATATCCATTCATTTGAACTAGAATATTTTATTATACTCTTATATCATATAAAAACCCATATAATGTTTGATCCTTTAATATGATCTATTTATTTATGATCATATTTTGACTTCATACCACCTTCTAAATGGATTTGTTCGATAGTTGAAAACCAATCTCTTTATCTCTATATCACACAATGTAACATTCTCATGACATAGATTCAAGATTTTCCCATTCCTTGGCATTAACATGGATATAGGTGAGTGCAAAAAATTATTTAAGAAGGGTGAATTGAACCATACTTTTAGAGTAATAGAATTTTGGTAGTCCCTACCCTAATAAGCAATAAGGAATCCAATTTATAATGTATTTTTTGGAAATTACCACTTTATCCCAAATCAACGTGAGGAATCCCATGTAAATTCTCTAAATCCATTATTTTTCAACCAATGTATAGTTAATCCTATATAATACTCCATTATGATCCATATTTCATAGTATAGTCTTTTAAAAAATTATTTATTTCCAAAAATAGATCCGTTGAAATTATAATTTTATATAATCCCCACAAATAATAGACCACATGCTCTCAATCTAGTAAACATTCTCATTTACCATCATATATCTCCATCTGAAGAAGATACTGAATACTACAAACTTGTTCTTGAGAAATAAAACCCACACTATAAGTGTTATATCATCAATGAATGTTACGTTTGATGTATAATTTTATTATTGTATTTTCCACGTCACATTTTAGATTTAACTATGTATTTTCATGTTTAAATGTTCCCTTATTATTATATAATAGCCTTACAAGTTATAGGGAAGTGGTATGGATCTTGGACTAGACACTATAGTATACTGCAAAATATCCATCGCACTTCCCAATTATAATTTAAACAGAAAAAAAAACAAAACATAAAATTAATTAATTGAATAATTCATATAAAAATGGTAACAAAAAAAATTATTAATAATAAACAAACCATACATAAAATAGGAATGTTATAAAAATTTTAATCGCAATTTCAATGTTTCAAAATCCCACACAAGTTTACTCAATAGAAAAACCGAGATATACATCATGCATTGAGAAACAACCAAGAATGGGTGTTACCAACTCAGTAGTGGACTGAATACCCCCCACACATTACAATCTAATTAACAAAAAACAACCCACACTGAAGTTATATATTTATAACGTATTAAGGTATCATTAATGACAAGACCCCCACACAAAATTGGGATTTTTTTAAGTCAAATGAATAAAAGATCATCTAAATTAAGTCAACAACATTACTGAATAATCATGAAGCATAACATACCACCCAAAAACTAAGGGGAGAATTTACCTAGTGTCCGTGAATGAGGTTAGTGAGAAATCACATCAGTGGATTTTGAGGGAAAGGCCGGGTTTGGGAGAGAAATCATGAGGGTGGGGTGTCCATGTCTTAGGAAAAGGGTCTCGTAGTGGTGGGGTAGCTGCATCATAGGAGGAACACATTTGGTGGTGTGGTTGTGTTAGAGTGGCGTCAGTCAGCATCGAGCTACATCAGAGGAGGGTCATGGTGAGGCGTGGGGGGGGGGGGGGGTGTCAGAGCTATGTCAACAAGGATATGGGGTGGTCATATCTTTGGGGAGGTGGGTTAGTAGCACTGGAGAAACATCTAAAGGGTGGCATCAAAGCTGAGTCAGTGGGGAGGTGGGATTGTAGTGCCAGAGTAGCGTCTTCAAGGAGGCGTCAAAGATGAGTTTGCGGGGAGGTCTGCTGGCTGCGTTGGATCCAAAGGGGGAGGTGGAATTGTGAGTAGAGGAAGTGGGGGAGGAGGAAAATCGATGGAAGAGGAGTATTTTACATGGGAGGTGGTCAAGGGTGGGATGGGAAAGTCTAGTGTGAGGGTGGGGAGGACACTGTGAAACACTATTGGCCGAGAAGTGTAGTAGTGACATCAACGAGGAGTGCACACAAAGCAGGTATAAGTCTAGGGTTTGAGGAGTCGCGAATCATGGGTGGAAGGGAGGAGATATTTACAAATAGTAGGGAAGAGGAGCCTAATATGTGATAAAAAAATCATTTCCATTTTTTATTAATTGCATATACAAATCATGATAGAGCCTCAATTTTAATATAAATGTGTCTATAAACCAGGTTATAGCCACTGACCTATAAAACAGTTGCTATAGGTCTGTGGATATAACCCTATTTTCTAGTATTGATTAATTAAATAATGTTTTATATATTTATTAATACTTTTCCTCTTAGTTACTCCATGTATTTATTGGGTAGTCAAACCTTGATGAAAATGATGTTATGGTAATGAAAAATTTATAGCTAAAATTTCCACAATAATTTAAAGCACCAAAACATGGGTTAGTCACACACATTAAACTATAAGGTTTATTTTAACATATGTAGTGGAAGGATTAGCCAACTCAATATTCTTATTTTTTTAATTTTTTATCATTATTCATAAATCCATATCCATTTTGACATGAGTTTTTTTTATTTTGTGGATTTTATTAGATTGAAAAACCATGTTTGATAAAATAAGTATGCATAATTCCATAATATTTTTTCCAACATGTATGATTAATAAATTTTTAATTATGTGATCATTTAACATTCACAAACAGAAATTATTAACTATAAAATTAACATAAATAAATTATAAGTGAAATAATCATTGGATTCTTTAATGTTTTTTTATCTAGAAGATTATAAACTAATACTCGACAATAGTGGAAAACACATTGAACCATAGCTTCGCTATTTTTACAGTATTTTAGCTTGGTTCCTATGTATGACCTCGAATGGTTATACGTCCTCTCATTAACTTGGAAAACCTATTATTTCTTGGGAGATGTATCATTATATAATATTTTTCTCACACATAGTTGAGGGGATCAAATAGATTTTATAACTAGGTTTAGATAAAAAAACCATAGGCACACACACACATTCAAAAAAAGGAGGTGGGGATGACTCAGACTCTATCGATAATAATTTAACCAATCACATAAAAGAGATGGTATAATATCATGATCAACCAAATATTAATAAACCTGAATATATTTTCAATCTAATTACCAATTACATTGATTCATTTTTCAATTAAGGCAATATTTCAAAAATTAATCAAATTACGTCATCATATTTTAATTCCATCAAATCATACTTAAATCATAATCATCTACAATTTTAAACAAAATTTACTTCATTTTAAAATTTATTTATTACGCAAGTGTACATGGAGACAACCACATGAATTATTAAGAAAATTAATTTAACATATAATTGTTAATACTATTAATTGACATGTAATATCAAAGGAATGACACATGAAATACATAATCAATACGTTTAATTATATATTTAATTCCCCTTTTCATAATTTTTTTGAACACAATAAGAGAAAGAATACATGAAGTATAGAAAATTACATAGTTTTACTTTTCTTCTACCCGTGTCCACTAAAAACTTCTTGTAGGTGGGTGTGTTCCCTACTTACAAACAACCTTGAGGTACATGGTGTGTAATCCAAGATACTTGGAATTTAACCTTGATGTTTCATGACATATCTGTCCCCATGTCATGTATATGATACATGACTCACTAGGACACCCTTCTTCCCAACCACGAGAAGATAGAGACTACATGACATGTAATGTACTGGCGCAACATGTAGTTATACATTCCATGTTCCAGTCTGTCCAAATCTATACACCAATACTATTTTTTTGAATCTTATATCTGACTTGGTTTGATCAATCCAACATTATCATGAAATCTGAACATGAAACAGAAGTACTTAGTGTGTATATAGAATGTACACACTATGTCATATGGTTCTGTCCAGATAGATCATTTAGAAACTCTAGATGGTGTGAATTAAATAATTATTAATTTTTAGTCATTAATAGATTGCTAGTTATGTTATAAAGAATAACTAAAGATAAGAGATGACAATTTCAGATATTAATATGAATAATTTTATGTAAAAGAAATCATAAATACTTAAAACCAATCAATGAATAATAAATAATGATAAATTAATCATGTGACTACTCTGATACCATTTTCATTTCCTAGGTGCAGAGAAAGTGTCCCTTGATGGTATTAAGAACTTTTATTTTAGTATTAAATTATGTTTAATCATTAATGCACAAGATCAAAATGTCATGCCCAAGAGAACCATAAATTAATTGAATAGATTAAAATTATAGAACCAAATGTAGATGATATCACATATAATTTATAATTAAATTATAAGTGGATATAAAATTACCTCAACATGTAATTAAAATTTATTTTATGATTCGATGGAGTAGATATTTTCCCACCATCGATACACTATATGATCCAATTACTGAATCACTATATCAGGGATCTTAAAAGGAATTAAAATATTTGAACATTATTGTAGAATCATTGGGTTCTAGAATGGATGATCCAGATCACTTATATAGTTTATGGTCAATCATAGAGGAATAATTCTTGAGATATAAAGATCTTTGGATGATATTTCATTGGATTGAGTGAGGAGGGTAGGAGAGTACTCTATATCTCCTAATCCCTCTATATGTATTGATAGAGTCTAAATTTATCCACTTTTTACAAAAATTGTGTTATGTAAAGATAAATAATGAGATATTTATAATAGTTTGTTTAGGGTTTGAAAATTTCATATCCATTTACGTATATATAATTATTAACTGAACCCATGTCCAATAACAAAAAAATATTATTATTGTTAATACCTTGAAACGTGAAAAGACATTTAGGTATATATAAATAAATTTCATTTATATTATTTCCCATCAGACCGTTAGAGATGTTATTATTTCCCTCCTTGACATTTAAGAATCCTTGAAGAATAACTATTTAATAAATAAACATCATTGCATTATTCTTTAAAAAATATAACAAATGTTATATTTAGTAAACATGAAAATAAATATTTATAATCGATTAAATCAATAATTATTTTAAAAAAATTGGGATTAAATTATATAGATAAACCATGCTAGATTAATATTATTTATTCAAACATGTTAAATTCATTACTATAATGTATCTTTGATTTCAGATACACTATGTTTGTGACCCTCTAGGCCCATTTCATTATTTCTGTAGGCTTAACTACACGAATTCTAAGGTTAGCATCTAGAAACATGGTAATGATAACATAGAGAGAGACATTAATGTTGTAATGAGAACTAACCTCCTATTAATTTTTATAATTTAATATAATACAATTTTGTGATGTCTCTAATCAACAAAGATTCATGTCAGTTCCATCAACCTATTTTCTTGAGGTCTCTTTCTCCTACCTTAGAAAAATGAACTCTCCTACTGAACATCATGTCCATAGATTTATGTTAGTGGTGGAACCCCAACAAAGGGATTGGGATATCAAATTCCATCAAGGTACACAAGGGATAAATTCTTTCATGCATTATCCATTAATCAAAAATCAATTGTGATGCACCAAAAGTATCCTAACACACCATAAGAATATGATGTGACAATTTTCATCAATAAATATAAGTTCATGATTAATGATATCCATTAATGATAATATTAATGTCTATGGCTCAATACACATGTCCACATGTAGTAACATCCAATGACATAGGGAAATGTGGATTTACAACTAACTAGATTGTTCTCATAACCTCTTATCTGGGATATTACCAAGGGTGAGCACCATGAGAAGGTGTCTCAATGCCTTATGAGCCTCCTACCCTATATATCCCATATCATCTATTTTAATTTCGGAAACTTTTATCCTAACATAGAAAAAAGTTGAAGAATAATGTTATGGAACCTATAGGTTCTCATCATAGATGGAAATATATATGACATTTATGAATGAAATATATTATAAGTCATCATCACTTACAAATTTAATGTTAAGAATTAATAATAATGTGATAAATAAATATCATTAACAATGAAAAATTTAATCAATTACTAAACAAGTTGGTTCTAGGAAAAAACATCCAACAATTTACTCACTTATAATCCTTTTACCAATGAAAATTCAATCATTGATTCCACTTTATATAACTTAAATTGATTTTTTTGATAATTTTATTCATATTTATCCACTTATTTATATATTTCTTATGGATTTGAATATGCAACATTATTTCAATATTTTTCATCAATGAATTTTATTGAATCACATGTTAATATACTTTTATGATTTACTATTTGTTTAATAATCCTGAAATATACCCTCATCTAATATATCACAATACTAATGGAATTTTTTCATAGAACACACCATGATTTATTTCATTACCATTTAATATTTTAAACTCCAAATATAATTTGAAAACATATTCATGCCTTTATCAAAGTCATATTTCATGCATTAATACCTATTGAATATAAAAATAACCTATAATCAATGTATTCCAACAAACTCCTCTATTGATCATATTAGGATCCGAAGAAACATGAAATATGATGGTCGAAATATATTTTATATGTGGTACAAATTAAATTTCATTTTTATTTTCCCAATATCTTTTCTATCGACATTAGGTGTTCCATTTATTTATTTATATTATTATTTTTTCACACTAAATGAAAATGGAAATTAAAAATTATCAATAGAAGTCTGTTATATTTATTCTAATAAATATATAAATGATAAAAAATGTCAATATGGAGTACATAAATGGGAAAAAAATAACATGGAGTGTTAAAAAAGGACTAGGTAATTACTAGTTGTGTTTCACTAGGGTGAATTACTAGTGTTTGAATAGTTTTCAGTTGACCAATAAAGAAACTCTATGGTTTTTATTTTTTTAGAGAAAAAAGATAAACTTATTTATTAAAATGGAATATTTTTTAAAGTTATCCAAAACCATTATAGTGATAAACCAAGTTGGTTTTTTTATTTATGATCAATAGATATGTGGCCATATGTTTTTGCCTCATTTTTATGTTTTTCAATTATCTTCCATGCTTAGAAATATAAATAATCTAACATAGTAAAATTAAATGTCATGAAATGAAAAATATAATATGATATATGGCAATTTAATAAATTAAATCTAAATTCACTCATCCATTATCCTATACTTCATCAATTAGATAATCTATGGCGGTTTTCTTAAAAAAATTTCTCCCAAATGTGAGTAATAGACCAAAAAACAAGATTTTTTATTTTTATTTTTTTATTAAAAATAAGAAAAATAATTAACTCAATATTAAACAACATAAAATATGAAGGATACATTCCAAAAATTACTCATATCAAAGTACACAATATTTTAATGTCATATAGGATGTTATGCAAAATTATAAAGAACATCATATTCCAAGGAAAGGGGATATCATTAGAAGTGGTATAGTGATAACACACCACTACCATAGCTTATCATAATATGTGAATTGGCCATATTATTATGTCATGATTCACATGGTATCCTTAATGTGTAATTATATAATTAGCTCTAGTCTATAATCCCATGGTGTTAATTGTAACAACCCGAGATTTTATGAGAATTATTCTTTTTAATTTCATTGATGTCTTGTGTTGTACGCTACACCAAAATTAGCTTTCACTATATGCAACACCGTATTAGCTTACAGTATACACAACACTATTCTTGGCTCGTGTGACACACAATTTCAAGTTCGTTTTGTGGAATTTAGTTTACGAAACATTAAGTATAGATTTTGTTTAATATATAAATGAAATATGTTTTGATTATGTTATATGCAACACCAAACAGATCTTTCACTACACGCGTACCTGACTTGGTTTGCATTACACACAATCAAGACCTTCATAGATAGAGTGTGTAGTACGCAATACTGAGTTTCACTAAAGGATATAATATTATAATATTATTATGAACTAGTCGTTATGAATAGTAATACCCACTTTTTGATAATTTATAAATTTTATTTTTCAAAATGGACTTCATTTTTGGATTCAGAATATCAAAATTAGCCTAGGGTGAATTTTTGGTATTTTTCTGAAAACTTTCAATTTTTGATGAATAGTGAAAACACTGGGTTACTATTTAAAAACCGAGTTTTTATATAAATAATTATTTATTTTATTTAAATTTATTTTATGTAAAAATTGATACATAATACATATATAAGTTCAATTTAATTCATTGGAGTAATTTTATTGTAATTTTAGACATATAAAAATTTTATTGAACTTTTCACTGTCTTTTACCCACCTCCTAGGAGAGTTTAAAAATTTACATAAAACTTAATTTTAACACTTATGTTAGTGGAATTTAGAAAATCCAAGATACACGGTTAATATAAAGGAGTAAAATGTGGTTCAACAAGATAAAAATAATTTTTGGTGAATAGTAACTTTTTAATTTTATTTACCACGGTTAAAAGTAAATAGGGAAATTAAGGATACAAATGATATTATTATTACCCGAAAACATGTCCTAATTTTATTGGATAAGTGTAGTTCGACCAAAAAAACCTTAGGGATAAAATATAACCCTTTATGTCCACTTGGATTAGATTAGGACATTTATTATTATTTTATATAAAGAAAAATTAAAATAGTTAAAATCAATGTTTAATAATTAAAACATTTTTAATATAGGGTTATACATAAGAAAAATTAGACAATAAATATTCATTATAAATCTAAGAATATTTTCTACATAATGGTATTTTATTTATAATTTTTATACGTTAAATAATTTAATTTATTTATGACAGAATGATGATGCAGTAATTACCTTATTAATGAAATATTAACATAATCGATGTTATAAATACCCAAATAAATGTAATTTTAGACTTTTTATGAATTAAACTAATTTTATAGGTTAATATGACATTTTAGTATTAATTTAACAAACGTTTTTCGAACTAATAATTCTGTTATTATTTTCACAAAAAAAAGTACCAAATAGTGTCAAAATTGACATAAAATAGTTTTTAAAACAAATATTATAATATTAATTGTTATTTTATTCCAAAAAATCCAAGTTTCAGCCAAATGACTTAGATAAGGATATATATATTAATAATTAACCACTTTGGGCTCGTTTTTCTTGTTATAGTAAGTTTTTTAACCATATATTGTAAGAAAACAAAATGACACGGTAAAAGTTAAATTATTTAACTTAGAGTTAAATATAAATTATAAGGATAAAATAGTAACCTAAACTTGTCTAAAACCTATTGGTTGAGCGAATTTAGACCCATAAACACCTTAGATTACAAATTAATCAATTTGTAACTATTAAAAACTGAATATCACTTTATTATAAAATAATATTTTATGTTTTCTTAAGGTGCCCCTCTCCTCCCTTATAAAAAGGGCACCCATTCCCTCTTCTCTTCTCACCATTTTGAGCCTTGAAACTCGGAAACCCCTGCCAATTCCTCTTATAAACATCTCTAGTTATATCATAGAGGTTCTGTTCTTCTCAAAAGACCAACTCTAGTGCCCTAAGAAGAAGTTTAAAGGAGGTGCGTCAAGGAAGATGTAATCTCTTCTACCGATTCTTTCAAGTTTTCTTTCTTCTTCAACTTACTCTTCTTTAGTTGTTTCATTATAATGTAATAACATCAATATCAATAATATACTTATATTTTATTATAAATATGAAACAAACCCATTTCACCTTCTATCCATCCTACTGAAAATGAAATCACCGCGCGTGCGTACGTACGGAATACTGTCTCCACGCTGTGGTGTAATCAGTTTTTCCACCACCACCTTACTTGGATGGGTATAATGATGTAAAGAATAACTATATATGGTTATTATAACATCATAATTATTCTAAGGTATTATATCATCCACTCTAATTCCATTCAATAATTATGGGAACGATATCATCGCTCATGCGTACGTACGGATTACCGTATCCACGACGCGATGAGATTCATTCTTCATGTTAACCATTCAAGAATGATCATAAAGTATATATAATGAATAATAATAAAATATATTAAATAATGAAGCTACTTAATTTATGTATATATATATATATTTCACTTACTTAATTCCATTCAATTCAATAAGGAATGGAAAACAGTGTTCATGCGTACGTACAACCTACCATCTCCATGAACGGTGTATTTCATTTCATTCAAATATCTATTATATATATATACTGAATATATATGATATATAAATCATGATTTAAATTCTGTAAATAATTAAATCATGATATAAGTAATAATAATATCATGAACAACAAGTCCAAACAAGTATGATAAATAAAATGATTTTACCCAAAACACTGCTTTAACATGGAATTTACAAAAGAACGGCTAATATAAAGACATAAGTGAACCATATATGATATAATAACAATGAATATGATTATTTAATATGTAAATGACATTATTTAAATCATTATACAGGAGTTTCTGATACGTATGAATCATATCGGACCTAAGGTAAGAGATAATTATACCAATCTCATTCTTATCTGAGATTGTTTATTCGTATGTATTTACTGGGGTTATATTTTTCATCCATGACCATAAAATGTTATTCATAAAGTGTTTAATATTCATACATATATTGTTAATGTCATGTTTAAACTTCTTTGACTTTTACTTTGTGTTATGGAAGGAATATTTCTTTTGTTTACCATACGGGGAACTTTTTGACTTTTCCGACAAAAGTATGAGGAGAATGTTTTTTTAACTTATACAACACGAATAGATTTTTACGGTTTCATATCACCTAATTTTCAATAAGATTCCTCTAAATGTTTTCATGGATATTTTTAATAAAATCCTTTCTCTTAAAATTTTGTGGCATTTTGTGAAAAGAAAATGATTTTTAAGAAGAAAGGATATTTTCCTCAAGAATTCTTTTCAAGTGTTTTATCAAAACCATTTTCCATCTAAGATGAAATTATTTCATATGTGTATGTTTCAAGTATAATATATTTATGATTTACATGGTTTCAATTTTCTTATGATGAAATTATATCCATTTTTTTATATGGATTATGCTATGATGGGATGATGTTTATGAAACCCATTTTTACTCTTTGGGTTATGATGAATGATTTATGTTTATGTTGTGGCAAAAGTAAGAATGATTTCATTATGAGATGGGTGGGACCTATATCTCTCTCTAATGAATTGGGTAAATATTTATATCACATGATATAGACATGTATGGAATGGTATGTTAATCCAGTTCAGTGTTACAGGACTGAAAAGAGGAGTGAACTAAATTCAGAAAGGGACTTTGTCCACTAAGATGGCCTTGGTAGCAATGCCTTGGCTACTATGGAAATAATATCACGTTATTAATGTTTTTTCATAGTTAAAAGTTTTATTTACAATCTATTTTATCATTATTGATGTTCCATTATGATCTATTCCTTACGTACTGCCATGTTTCATGTCATTTCTCAAGATTTAGATGTTTAAACATTATGTTCATGTTTTTATGTTCAAATGTATATGTTTTGTTTTATTTTATCCAAGCTTACCCTTACTGAGAATTTGAGCTCACACTTTATATGTCTTCTTTTCCCCCTGATATAAAAAAATGTTTTAGGTAAGAAAACAAAAGGGGTAGATCTTTAAGGGATATGTTGAATATCTTTCCCCATGATTAGAAGATTATGTTCCGAGTTTCCAAAGACACTAAACTATTACGGTCCTTCGATGTTTGTTTTTGTTATGTATTAAGTATTTCGAAAAAGTAATTTAGTGTCCATGTAAGTCAATCTTTGGGTCTCTACAGTTGGTATTAGAGGTTCGGTTGAGTCAACCTTTGGAAACTAGGATGTGAGAACTTTAGTGAGATCCCTAGAGATATTTCTAATGTATGTCTAGAGATGTCCCTAAGGTTAATTGTAAGTATAGGTTATAGTCCTAGAATTATGGTAACGATATTATAATTAAACCTAAGATGTTAGATGTTGAAGTTACTCCCCATTGATTATGATTTTGGCCTCTCACACTATTATTTTTGGGTTTTAGAAAATGGATAGAAAGAGGAAGAATCACGATAATGAAGGATATGATGGACAATGGAATGATATTATTCATGAGAAACCAAATGAAATTGGATCTGGAAGTCCACATATCATTATTATGCCTAATCAAAAATATCATAATATGATCAATAATATCAACTTTGGTAAGTTTCCCAACTCAACTAATAAGATAAAGATGGAGTTTCATGATGATCATAGAGGAAAGAAAGTTCAATTCCCCTCATGTAAATCATGTGGGAAGAGGCATTAGGGAGAATGTTTCAAAGGATCTGGAAGATGATTTGGGTGTGGAAAAGAAGGACACAAAGAAAGTAATTGCAAATTAAAAGGTTTAGTTAACACCATGGACACGGATAATGGTATTTCTAAGACATCAACAACGGTTAAATGTTTTAAATGTTGAATGTACGAGCATTATGAAAACCAATGCCCTAAGGGAAAGTCTCATGAAGAGTATCATAATGGTCGTATGGGTAGTATTTATATTGATGATGATGAAGAGACTACAAATGATATGTGAGATGAATGAATTTTTGAATCTCAGTCAATGGTTTAAGAAGGTAGTGGAATGATTTTTGTTTATCAAGAGTTATGTTGTATAGTTAATGGTACTATGGAATAATGATACATCTAAGGATTGTTACACTATTTTTTTCTTAAATTATTTGAAAGTATATGTTGAATGGCACCAGTAACCATGAAAGGTTATTCAGATATTTTTGGAATGTAGATGATATGCACATACTGAAGGGATAAGAAGATAATGAGATGTTTGATAGTATTAATTATCTCATGACTGATATAAGGACAATGTGATATCATGGTTTGAGTATATAGAAACTTTGGGATTTTAGTATGTGGAATGAGTTATCTTTTGATAGAATTCCTGTTTTCACTAAGGTTCTATAGTAATTTATGATTCAAGAGAATACATGATTAAGGTATTCACATTTTTGGAATGCGATCAACAAGATATATCTTATGATATATGGGAGATAAATGATGGTATTCACATGCTTGACAGATGAAATTTCTTTTAATTGTTTTCTTTATACTATGAGATTGGATAGAAGTATTTTGGATAATCCTAAAGATTAGAATGGATTATGTAGGACATAAGTTAGTATTATTTAAGGAAATAACTTTTTCAATATTATTGATGGAATATTATAATAATGTAGTATTAGAAAAAGGACAACCTGCAGGACGAGAGACAACCCATCATGCCAGACAAGGCTGTGGGAATCGAACCCACAACCGATGTGTGACATGCCTTTATCACCTACCACTGGCCTACAGGAAGTCCCTGGTTAGAAGAAACTAGATTTATTATATTAAGCGGTATGATATATGAATTATAAGTCCATTTTAGGAACTATATACGATTAATCTCACTATAGACGGAATTATGTATATTTAATAACTTTTGAAATCCTTTTGTTTGAGACAGATGGAATGACCCATCATTCTATCGCATGATCTGCTAACACTTCACGAATGAAAAATTCAGCTTCATTTCTTTATGAGATGAAGTGGAAATTGTCCAAGGAACGAACAACGATGAGATTGTACCAAAATCAAGAAAGTATTTCTTCTAATTCAATTTTCTTCAAATTTAGGGAAATGGTCTTGAAAACCGAAAATGTTGTCCTAGTGACCTTATATCTGATGAATTAGATGGTACCTTAGATCATCACAAATTTATGGCTTTTTGATTTTTGGCTTTTTCATAGTCATTTCCTCTACCACTCATCATCATAAGTTGATGGTTTTATTTCTCTTCCATATCCATATTTCCACCTATGTTATCCTATGTGGAAACCCAGTGATGAGTTAATCTGGGTAACCATTACCTTTCTTACTTTACTTTTTAAAATTAAGTTTTAGTATTCCTTTTACGATGTGGGTTTTTTACGAACGAAACTTTCAAGTAGTAAATGATTTATAACCCCGATGAATTTCGAGGGTGAAATTCATTTTAAGGGGGGTAGAATGTAACAACCTGAGATTTTATGAGAATTATTATTTTTAATTTCATTGATGTCCTATGTTGTACGCTACACCAAAATTATCTTGAACTATACACAACACCTTATTAGCTTGCAATATACGCAACACAATTTTTGGCTCGTGTTACACACAATTTCAAGTTTGTTTTGTGGAAATTAATTTACGCCACATTATGTATAGATTTTGTTTAATATATAAATGAAATATATTTTGATTAAGTTATATGAAACACCAAATAGAGCTTTCACTACACGCATCTATAAATTGGTTCGCATTACATGCAATCAAGACCTTCTTCGATAACGTGTGTAGTACGCTATAACGAGTTTCACTAAACGATATATTATTATAATATTATTATCAACTAGCCGTTATAAATAGTGATACCCACTTTTTGAAATTTTATAAATTTTATTTTTCAAAATGGTCTTCATTTTTGGATTCAGAATATCGAAATTAGCCTAGGGTGAATTTTTGGTATTTTTTTGAAAACTTTCAATTTTTGATGAATAGTGAAAACAATAGGTTACTATTTAATAACCGTCTATTTATATAAATAAATATTTATTTTATTTAAAATTATTCTAGGTCAAAATTGATACATAATACCTATATATGTTCAATGTAATTCATTGGAGTCATTTTATAATAATTTTAGACAAATAAAATATTTATTGAACTTTTCACCGTCTTTTACCCACCTCCTAGGAGAGTTTGAAAATTTACATAAAACTTAATTTTACCGCTTTTGTGAGTGTAATTTCTAAAATATAAGAGACAAAGTTAATATCAAGGTGTAAAATGTGGTTCAATAAGATAAAAATAATTTTTTGTGAATAGTAACTTTTTACTTTTATTTACCACGTTTAAAAATAAATAGGGCAACTAAGGGTAAAAATGATATTATTATTATCCTAACACAAGTCATAATTCTATTGGATAAGTGTAGTTCGACCAAAAACAACCTTAGGGATAAAATATTACCCTTTAGGTCCACGTGGATTAGATTCAGACATTTATTATTATTTTATTTAAAGAAAAATTAAAATAGTTAAAATCATAGTTTAATAACCTAAACATTTTTAATATAGGGTTATACATAAGATCAATTTGACTATAAATATTCATTATAAATCTAAAAATATTTCCTATATAATGGTATTTTATTTATAATTTTTAGACATTAAATAATTTAATTTATTTATGACACAATGATGATGCAATAATTACCTTATTAATGAAATATTAACATAATTGATGTTTTAAATACCCAAATAAATGTAATTTTAGACTTTTTATGAATTACACTAATTTTCTAGGTTAATATTACATGTTAGTATTTATTTAATTAATTTTTTTTCTAACTAATCATGCTGTTATTATTTTCACAAAAATCAAGTACCAAATAGTGTGAAAATTGACATAAAATAGTTATTAAAACAAATATTATATTATTAATTGTTATTTTTTTCCTAGAAATATAAGGTTCAGAAAAATGACTTATATAAGGATATATATATTAATAATGAACCACTTAGGGATCTTTTGGCTTTTTATAGTAAGTTTATTAACCATATAGTGTAAGAAAACAAAAAGACACGGTAAAAGTTAAATTATTTAACTTAGAGTTAAATCTAAATGATAAGGATAAAATAGTAACCTAAACTTGTCTAAAACATATTGGTTGAGAGTATTTAGACCCATCCCCATCTTATATTATAAATAAATTAATATTAAGCTATTAAAAACTGAATATGACTTTATTATAAAATAATATTTTAAGTTTTCCTAAGGTGCCCCTTTCCTCCCTTATAAAAAGGGCACCCATTCCCTCTTCTCTTTACACCCTTTTGAGACTTTAATCTCGGACAACCCCTGATAATTACTCTTCTCAACCTCTGTAGTTATATCATAGAGGTTATGGTCTTCTCAAAAGACCAACTCTAGTGCCCTAAGAAGAAGTTTAAAGGAGGTGCGTCGAGGAAGAGGTAATCTCTTCTACCGATTCTTTCATGTTTTGTTTCTTCTTCAACTTCTTATTTAGTTGTTTCATTATAAAGTAATAGTATTAGTATCACTAATATACTTATACTTTATTATAAATATGAAACAAACCCATTTCACCTTCTATCCATCCTACGGAAAATGAAATCACCGCGCGTGCGTACGTACGAAATACCCTCTCCACACCGTGGTGTAATCAGTTTTTCCACCACCACCTTACTTGGATGGGTATAATGGTGTAAAGAATAAATATATATGGTTATTATAAAATCATAATAATTCTGAGGTATTATATCATCCACTCCAATTCCATTCAATAATTATGGAAATGATATCATCGCTCGTGCGTACGTATGGATTACCTTCTCCACGATGCGATGAGATTCATTCTCCATGTTAACCATTCAAGAATGATTATAAAGTATATATAATGAATAATAATGAAATATAAATAATGAAGCTAATTAATATATATATATATATATATATATATATATTTCATCTACTTACTTCCATTCAAGTCAATAAGGAAAGGAAAACAGCGTTCATGCGTACGTACGGCCTATCGTCTCCATGAACGGTGTATTTCATTTCATTCATATATCTATTATATATATATATATATAAATAATGATTTAAATTATTTAAATAAGTAAATCATGATATAATTAATAATAATGTCAAGAACAATAATTCCAAACAAGTACAATAAATAAAACGATTTTACCCAAAATGTTGCTTTAACATGTAATTTACAAAAGAATGGGTAATATAAAGTCATAAGTGAACCATATATGATATAATAACAATGAATATGATTATGTAATAAGTAAATGATATTATTTAAATCATTATACATGAGGTTCAGATACGTACGAAGCATATCAGACCTAAGGTAAGGGATATTTATTCCAATATAATTCTTATACGAGATTGTTTATTTGTAAGTATTTACTGGGGTTATATTTTTCATCCATGACCATAAAATGTTTTTCATGAATTGTTTAATATTCTTACATGTATGTTTAATTTCATTTTTACCCTGATTTGACTTTGAATTTCTTTTATAGAAAGAATCTTTCTTTTGTTTACCATACGAGGAACTTTTTGACTTTTCTAACAAAAGTACGAGGAGAATGTTTTTTTAACTTATACGGAACAAATGGATTTTTACGGTTTCATGTCACCTAATTTTCAAGAAGATTAATCTACATGTTTTCATGGTTATTTTCAATAAAATCCTTTTCTTTTAAAATTGTGTGGCATTTTGTGAAGATAAAATGATTTTTAAGAAGAAAGGATATTTTCTTCAAGAATTCTTTTCAAGTGTTTTATCAATACCATTTTCCATTTAAGATGACATTATTTCATATGTGTATGTTTCAAGTATAATATCTCTATGATTCAAAAAGATTCACTTTTGTTATGATGAAATTATATCCATTTGTTTTATATGGATCATGTTATGATGGGATGATGTTTATGAAACCCATTTTTATTCTTTGGGTTATAATGAATGATTTATGTTTATGTTGTGGCACAAGTAAGAATGATTTAATTATTAGTTTGGTGGGACCCATATCTCCCTCCAATGCATTGGGTAAAGATTTATATCTCATGAGATAGACATGGCTGGAACGGTAAGTTAATCCAGTTCAGTGTTACAGGACTGAAATGAAGAGTGAACTCAATTCAGAAAGGGACTTTATCCACTAAGATGGCCTTGGCAACAATTCTTTGGATACTATGGAAATGATATCATGTGATTAATGTATTTACACAATTACAAGTTTTATTTATAAGATATTTTATCATGATTGATGTTCGATTATGATATATTCCTTACGTACTTCCATATTTTATGTCATTGCTCAAGATTTCGATGTTTAAACATTATGTTCATGTTTTTATGTTCAAATGTATATGGCTTGTTTTATTTTTTCCATTATTACCCTTAATAGGAATTTGAGCTCACCCTTTATATGTTTTATTTTCCCTAGGATATAAAGAATGGTTTTAGGTAAGAAAACAAAAGGGGAGGATCTTTATGGGATATGTTGAAGATCTTTCACCATGATTGAAAGAATATGTTCCGAGTTTCCAAAGACACTAAACTATTAAAGTCCTTCGGTGTTTGTTTTTGTTATTTATTAAGTATTCCAGAAAATTAATGTAATTTCCATGTACGTCAAGCTGTGGGTCTCTACATTAATGGTTTAATCTATCTGGGAAATCTATCAATGAAAAAATGTTTTAAAAGATAAATCATTGGTAGAAATGTCATAGATGAGTGGTTACAAATGTTTTAACCACATTTAATTTACTCTTATGTTATGTACATATTATTAAATACATTATGTATTATTAAATATTATTAAAGGAAGAAATTACTATGAGATTTAGATCAAGTGAATATACCCAATAATTTTTTAAATTGTTAATCATGAAGATGATATATTTATTTTTCATCATTTACCTGTTTATTTTCTAGTATATAGGGTTACCCACCCAAGAACTGGGTGATTATTTTAAACAATGGAATAACCATGTATAAGGGATTCTAATTAATATATTTTAGTGAACATCATCAAATATATTGATGAAGAAATTGGGAGTGATGATCATTTGTGAAGGTAACATGATTTTTCCATATTTTATTTATGCATTGTACGAGTTACAAGAAAGGTAGGTCTTAGGATTTTTATTAATAACTATTTCCACTATATTAATAATTAGTTAATAAATCCTTGGGAACCTATTGGTGGAATAAAACATATTAAATGATCATTCATTCCCAAAATCATGTTTGAAATTGATTAAATTAAATATCATATTGTTTTCATATTCCTTATTGTAAAAAAATAGATATTTGAACTACAACTTTTCATATGATATGATGTATCTTATTTAATGATATAGTTATTCCAAATGACATGGGATATCATATTATATGAGTGAATTCATTAACCCCAATTACTGATATATTGCACCATATGATATGGGGAGTCATAAAGGGGGATGGCATGTATCATTTTTTTAAAAATAGTGCCTCTTATAATCTATATAACATAATCTATATTGTAGGTTAAGATTCCTAGATGCATTAGGATGATATTAAAATAGAAGGATTATCTATTATTAAATAAAACATAAAATATTCGACATTTTTTATTATGATATAGAGATATCCTAGAATATGATATACAAAAAATTGTATTTTTCAATTTATAAATATTTAATTGAGTTATATATATTAGAAAATGTTTCTAAATCAAGGAAAATTGAATTTCATAGTACATTATATATTTAATTTTTTTACCAATTAATTAATTATATATTTTTTATAAATTTTCAATGAAATTATTATGATAATTTTATTTAATAAAAAGTACATAATATTAATTTTTAATATTAAAATAATTTTCCCAACTTATATAGAATGACGTATAGTTAGATATAAATGGTTTATATCATACTTATAAATATAATATATATTTTTTATAATTTTTTTTAAAAAATAACATAAATATATTTATATTTAAAATTATAAATTGATGATTAATATTTTAATTTAATTTTTTAATTTAGAGGTGCCCTATTTTAGAAATTATTTAAAAAGTATAAAAACGATTCTTAATAATTGATATGATCAAGGTTTATTTAATTTAAATTTTTGATATTCTGAATTATTAGATGAAATTCTAAAATTTCATGAATATATAATGTTTATATTTCACAAATCATATTTTTTTAATTTTTTTTTATAAAATGATAAAAAAAAGATTATAAAAAATATAAAGTGTTTATATTTATCTAATTATTGTTTTTATAATTCCTAGACAAATTATAAAGTGTTTATAATTTTTTTATTATTTCTTTATTTATGATTTTTTTTCAAATATTTATATCATGTTTAAATATATTAATTCTTAATTTATTTAATTTAATAATAATTTATTCTTAAATATATATTTTATATTTAATGAATTTAGGTATACTATATATTAATTTATTAAAATGATTTTACAAATTTCCATACAAGAATATAAGGTGTTACATTCAATGTGTGATATTTGATTTTGTTTTCAATTACATTGAATTTGGAATATACATGGTTTTGATATAAAATGAAATGGTTAATTTTTATTTATACATATTTGGTAATTGAATTGTTCTAAAATAAATATATATCATGATTAATATATCTTTATAAAGAGGTACTTTGCATAAGACAACTCATTATCTTATAGGCTTCTTCCTTATGTAGAAAAGTATGGGTTGACTATCTATCACTCCAAGATGACTCTTCTATAGATTGTTTATTTTATAATATTGTATGACATTATAGGAAAAGGGATTGATGTACCTTACATATAAAATGAATTTGGATATGTATGAATGTAGTTGAATTTTAATTTTTGTTGGTGACATAAGATATGAATTATGTAAATAGTTACACATAAATATGGTTTGAACACAATGATTTTGGGGATGTAATAAGATTCAAAAGAAAATAATTTATATGTATTCATATATATATATATATAAGTAATTCAAGAGAAAATATGGTGTGATTAAAGTTTCCTTAAAAATATTAATGGTCAGATTTCATCTAAAGAAAAATCATATGAAATCGATCATCCAACCAAGTTGTTTATTCCAAATATGGTGTCCTCTTGACTATATTAAGTATGGTAGGAATTTAATTGGGTGACCAAAACCATTAGGTGACTTGTTTTTGGGGTTTTATTTAGGTTACACTTAGTTGGTAAAACCTTAAGAAGGATACATTTTTAACAGTGTTGATTTTATCTATATGGTGGATTGGGAAAATAGTTTTCCACTCAACCATCCAAGAGTATTTTATAATATGATTATAAATATGACATAAATAAACAACTAATTATTCAGTGTAATGATAAAGAGGAATATTTTATTAGTGAAATATATATTATAAAAAACAAATGGATATGATTATTTCAAATTATATAACCATTTTATGGGTGAGAATTTAATAAACACCATTATTAAAAGTTTGTAAATAATAATTTTCAAATGATATAATCTACTGTCATAGATAATTTTTTTAACTTAACTAAAAATAACATTGTATTAAGTCTTCAATAAGTGGATATTAATACATGAAACTTCATAGACTGGTAAAAGGAAGTTATGAATTTATTTTAAGTAAATAATAAAATTATATATGTAGGGATGATAACTTCAGGAGTATCGTTAGATTGAGGTTTTTTTATTTAGTTATTCTAAAAGATCTCAAGAAGCATAAAATTAATCACTCCAGGTTTCAAAACCATAATTTTCTACCTATATTGAGGAACTTTATTCTCCACTCAGATATTCAATATGATTGTATATGTTAATGAATCTGAGTTACTTAATGTTTCTTTATGTCTTGTTTTTGAATGGAATTTTCCCAAAATCCTTGTCACAATGGGTAGTTTTATATGTTATCTCATGTAGTATGAAATATATATATTAAAAGTCTTGTATTCAGTCCTTTTATTAAAATTCTTTTTTGATATAATTATATTGTACGCAAGAATATTGACTATGTAATATTGTATAAAAAGGTTGAGTCATTATCCCATTAATCGAATGGTTTAATTCATTTGGAAATATTACGAATAAATTAACAACCCAATAATTATAGCGTTTATAATCAAATATTATTTACATAGATTATCCTTGATTAGTCATTTCATAAGATGAAATAGATGAGATAGTGTGCATAAAATGGTTATATAAGAGGTAAAAAAGGTATTTAGTATTTTGTTTGAGAAACACTTGATTAAATTAATGGAATCGAGGTGATTCCCAAAAACATTTACAAAGGAGTTTAGTCTATATATATTATAGATGCGTGAAAAATCCTTTAGAAATACTATAGCCAAAACTCCCTCCCTTAGGAATCTCTATTCTTATATCCTCATTAGAACCCTAAGAGAATAGCATGTCTCAGAGGATAGTAAGGTTTTGACAAATGTGTTTAGGAAATTAAATAAATACCATAGATAAACATTGGGGGTAATATCCTTTTTGTTATTACTTAGTGATTTGAATTTGTAATTTAATGAAGGAATTGAGAATATCATACTATGGTGTGAGTTATAACTTCTTCATTTCTAGTTCTATAAAATTTTAAATTCAATGGAATGCTGATCTTGGGATTTATTTTTCGTATACATTTTAACTATTTTTAATAAATGTTATTCACACTATAGAATCCATTTAGTGGTTTGAGATCCTTAATAATTTCTTTGATTTGGGATGTAATGCTAATTTTTTTTTAAAAAAATAAAAATTATAATCTTAATCTATATCATCAAAAAAAATTGATATATTTTTATACCTGATTGATTTGGGGATTAATATATGGGACATCACAATATAAAAATAGAAAAAATCCCATAAATTTGTGTATTTAATGTTTCATGACATCAGAATACATTTTTCAATAATAGAATTGTATCATGGGTTCAAAATATAGAATCATTTTTTCTAAGATATATCAATATTATTTGTAAAATTTTATTGACATATAAGGGATACACTACTGACACTTAAGGTCTACACGTTTAATTCGTCATGGTTTAGATATACACAGTTGTTACCATGACCATAAAAGTGGAACAACCTAATATATTCTACTTATAATTAGTAGTTACATGATTATTAGTCATAAAATAAAACTGGTAGTGCCTAAAATGATTATGCATTAAATCCGACCAATAACAATTTATGATTAATTGGAAACATTAAATACAATTTTAGAGGAATTGTTTTTCGTAAAATTCAATTATGAACTGAATGGTATAATTTATACATTATATATAAAATATAATTTTTTGGATATTTATTAATTTAAAAAAGCGATTAAAATTTAATTATTTATAAAATGTTTATAAATATTTAATTAGATTTTTATGAAACATTTATTGATAAATATCCCATAACATTATGTTTTATTATTAAAAATGTTTTAAGTTGTATGTAATGTATTATAATTTATATGTAAATTGTACATGTAGTTTATAGAGGTGTTATATATAAAATAAATTTGAAAAAATATATTGTATTTATTTTTTAAATTATGAAATATAAATAATATTTTATTGGAATAATTCAAATTAAAAAGTCCTTATTGAGAATTTTATTATTCTATATCAATATTTTAATAAATAATTTTATCATAGGTTTAAATTATATTAATATGTGATCTTAAGATTATTTAATGTGGATAAATAATATAAAATTTTCATATTTAATAAGATATCATGTATTTAAATATAATTTCATATAGGGAATAATATGAGGGATTTCATATTATTAATAAATATTAAATGTTTATATTTCATTAATGAGGTATTTCAAGAATTAATTTATAAAATATATAGAATTTACATATTTTTTATTTAACTTTTTTTAGAAAAGTTAATCTCTTGTAAAATCCATGATCTACTCATTTATTTATTATTCCCTATTTAATTCAAAGTTTTAATTTATATATTATGAACTTTTATGTATGTTTTAGTTTAAATGTTCTAATACTTCTATAAATTGTGATATATCCATATAAGAAGTTACATATAGGATATTATAATGGATTATATTTTCTTATACTTTTATATTGACTTATATTGAATAATGAGCATGAATTAAAATTTTAATTATAATTTCTATGTACCAGGTATTATAATCAAAGGGGTATTAAGATATCTCTTTTTTATCGTATCCCTAGTTATATGTTCTTTGAGTCAGAATTCCCACTAGCCTGGAGAATTTTGTATTATTTTTAAAAAGTGTGGGTTGACTATTATTTGGTTCTAGGATTTCTGACATTGGTATTATTGATTTATTATAATTAAAAACAATTATTTGAAATTGTTTCATGTACATTATGTATAGGATGTATTTTAATATGTGTTAAATTTTTTTGGTGTAAGAAACACAAGTTATTATTTGTGTAAAGAGTTACACATTAATATGGTTTGAAAAAATTGATTTTATTTTAGGAATGATATTCCAAAATATATTATTAGAATCAATAATACATATATATTGAATAATATTTGATAAAATGGTTCAGTAAAATCCATTTCAAAATACTAAATGTTACTCACCTAAAAAATAAAAGAAATGTTAATACCATGATCATCCAAATGGGTAAGTTCATGGTTGAGTATGGTTAAATGGTTTTTATTATGTAATGATTGGTGTAAATTTATAACCCTATGATTTGGTAACCAAATTTCACTATGATATTTGAGTTACTTATAGTTGGGAAACCCGAAATCTGGGATACCAGATGAATAGGGTCACGTTTCTCTGTATTATGGATTGAGAAAAAAATTTTCCCCTAAACTATCTCAAATTAATATCTGATATTATTGAGATGAAACCATCCCTAAATATCTATTCGGATAGGTTTAATCTAAAGAGGATATATTTTCCTAGTCAAATATAAATTTTATCCCACTAATGTGTATAGTGAGTTTTGAAGGAGTTCATAATTGTTAGTGGGACACCTTTTAATAAAATATCATATTAAATGAATATTAAATGTGATAATTATCTCACAAAATAATTTTTTATTGATAATATATAATCATCATCTTGGATCTAGACATTGATATCTATACTGGACAAAGAAAACACAATAATATTAATTTTTTATTAGTTCCGAAATATAAGAACAACTCTTAGTAAATAAATAAAATAATATATGTTAGATAATCCCCTTCCCAATAAACCGAATAATGAATCCTTTCAACCAAAAAATTCCAATAACATGAATTTGAAGGATTCATTATATGTATCTACTCTAATGGTAGTTATAACACACTCTAATGTTAATGGGTTAAAAGGATAAATATTAATACCCATGATAATAAGGCTAAACATTGTTTTTAGGATCCAAAATTATTATAGATACAATGTTAAATTGGTTTATCATGGAGTAGTGATTATGATGGGTGACCTTCTAGGAAGTTTCATATGGTGCATGTTCCTGAGTACAAAGCACAATGAAAGGAAATGTGTTGGCCTACAGAGAAAATTATTAGTCTAATGACGCATTCCATAATGTGGGTGGGCCCCTAGGAGGGGAAAATATGTGTATGTGGGGGGGGGGGGATCTAGGGTGCCTATAAACCCTAGTTGTTACACTAGTAACTGAGGAAGAACTCAGTTGAAAATTATGTTTCACTATATGAGTTAAAATTAAGGGCCAAAAATGAAAATGTTGTTATCTGGGGCGGGGGTTAATGTAACAACCAATGAGGTTAAAGGGTTAGAAGGATAAATGTTACTACCCTTTAAAATAATGTGCACATTTATTTTTAGGATCATTCTATATTAAAACGTAAACATTAAATTGTTTTGACCCGGAGTAGTGATTAGGATGGGTGACCATCTGAGAACCATCCTAGGGTGTGTGAGTGAGGAAAAATCACATTTAATGAACTTGTGTATCAAAGTTGTTATTATCATTAGTTAGATAATTGGTTGATGCCAAATAAGTGGAAAACCATGTATACATGGAAAATAGGGTGCCTAAAGTGTTGTGTTGTTACACATGTCGCCAGAGAACCCAACACAAAAAAGGAACATGAGAATATATATTCTTACATGATGACATAAAAAAAGAAAAGTCTCTATCAATAATAATACATTCATGAGAGGTATTAGGTGACAAGATATGTTTAACGTTTATGATAGTAGAAATAAAAAACGCCTCCACTAATTTACTCGGTATGATTTTTTATGTCAACAACTTTGAGCGACATAGTAAACCCATTAGTCTTGAAATGGCCTTAGACTCCACTCTATAATTACTTTAGGATAGGTATAATTGTTTATTGAAATCAATAACATGAATGAGATTGAAGAATGTTTATCTGAAATACTCACTACGATGTGGGAAATTGATAAGGACATGGGAAGTCCAAGCTCAAGTACCATAATCATTGTGTATAAAGAAAATGATTTTTTTAATTAAAATAAAAGACATTTTTTGGAATCCCCAAAACCAACTAAAAATAATAAAAGTTGGATGACATTTTTTCATTATTGAAAATATATCCACTAAACAATAAACCATCTAGAATAATTGATAGTCTAAAAGAAATAGCATGGAGATTATACTTTATGTAATGATGTTATAGAATTAAATTCTTCCATTTTTAAATGAATAAGATACAAAATGTATATTTTAAAAGTTTTATAATCATATATGAGTTCATAAGTGATAAAATATTTAGGCATGGAGTTTTATTTTTGGTTTCATGTAATGAAGAAATGAGTTCTATATTAAGTATTTAAATGTAAGAAGTGATTTTGGAGTTTATGAATTTAGTATAAAAGATGTGTGTTTTGGATTTTATTTATATCTCTCATAAGATATGGTTGTAATAAATTTATTTTAATGTGTTAGATGAATTTTTTGATTCATTTTTGATTCATCTAAATCTATAACATATTAGAAAAATAAATATGTATAAATTTAGTATTCCAGTATAATGAGTATATAGAAAATATAATGGAATATGATTACATCACCATTAAACGAATATTAGATAAATAATTCACATTAGTAAATATAAAAAACACTAAGAATACCATATATGACATGAAAATTACTGTTCATTTGTTAATCCATGAATTTCGTAAATTTTTTATGGATTTTGATGCTCAGGAACACCCACAGTTGTGTTTCCAATGTAGCTAATTTAAGTGGATTTTTGGACAATAGTTATTGAAAATATTATGTATTTTATGAAAGGAAATTTGATTTTAATGTAGTTAAATATATTAAATATATTAATTACTATTTTAATTTCAAAGGAGTCTTAGAAACTATTTATGAAATAATTTTTATGAAGAACACAATATTTATGAACCCTACATTTAGTTGGGAACTGGACTTTTGTACCCTATATTTGAAGTGAATGTATGAATCACGTATCCTATGCAGTGGTGAATGTATTTATCGGGAACTATAAATTTATAATCAACCATTTGTTTTAGGAACTAATATATTTTTCATGAACCATACTTATGGAATAAACCAAGCATTGTCAACTATACGTTTGAAGCCTATATCTATATAGAGAAACACTATGTTTTACTTCGTCAGACTAAGAGTTTTATATTATGTATTATTTCTCCAATTTTTTCAATTGTTTTTTATGATTAACTATATCTTTAAATAAGATTAAATACTGGTAAAAATCATATTATTAAATGAATTAAATCATTAATATATCTAAGGCATGTTACTATTTTCTTTGAGTGATTAAATTTAAATAATCTTGATTTATCAGGATGATATTTTTAGAATAGTTTTTCCTAAAGAAAGGAAATATTTTTGTTAAATAAAAATATTTTATTAATATAAAAAATGAATGTGGTGGGGTTCTTTAAAAAAATAAAATTGTTATTTTTTCTCATATTCTCTAAAGTTTTAAACTTTAGAGACATATATATTTTGATATTTTGTTGATTGAATGTCTTACTGTTGTGTTATGTACATTTTTAATCTTTTACTATAGTTAGTTGACACAACTATCAGAGCAACACTTCAGATACATACTTTTTTATTATTTATTGAGTGTTTTATCCATTAATATTTAAGTAAAAATGAATCCTTATTAACATTGAAGATTATTTTTACTCTTTTGTGATTTATTAATGATCATCTACATTCATTAGTTGCTGATAGAACTATATGTTAAACACGTAATTAAACTTATACCTCTATCTATTATTTTATAATTGTTGAATATTCATACTCAGTCATGGATGAGGGGTAACTTATCATGAAAATCTATGGATATCCCAGTTCCTTATAAAAGAAAAATAAGGACCTATAAAATCCTTGTTTTGAGGTGTCAACTACCAGCACTCAGTTGTAGAGATCCAAAAAATGGAATACTAGAAAAAATCACTAATATCATAGAGTATATCATTGGGGGAGTTGGAAAAGGGTTATATATTCCCTAAAATATAATAAATCATTTTCTAATGAACATTACATTATTCATTTTCCACTACATACTTTTCTTTATGAGAAAAGTAAAGGGTTTATTTAATTCAAGAAGAAAGTGTTTATTTTATTCAATATTTTTAAAACTTGCACAATTCAACCCTATTTCATATTTAACTTAGTAATTCCGAAATAACAATTCTTATTAGAGTAAAGGCTCTATTTCATATAGTTCTCTTTTGGGAATCATTGAATATTCAACTATTTATAGCCAATACCATCTATTGGTATCATATCTTGGACTCTATTAGAAATTTGGTTGTTTCTAACCAATAATATTAATTGGTATATGAAGTGAGACTCTAGTAGATATATTCATTTTGGTTCTAAAAAGTTATATTTATAGATCTAGATATAGATAAATCTCAATATATTATCTTATAGAAGGTATGATAGTGACCAGTGTTCCATATTCTATTAGTGATAAACATGGATCCTAGAAAACATGCATGATTATTTAGTTGAAAAGTATTAGAGTAAGAATTTATTTGAGATTAGGCAATCCCTATTAAATTAAAAATGATTATTTGGAGAGGTGTAATGATGTAAAATATAAATATTAAAATCATAATTTGAGATCCATGAATGCTATTGTTTGTGTATTAGGATCTGATTAATTAAATAGAGTTTCTTTGTGTGATAACACATATGAGATGTGGAAATAAATTTCTATTTCTGACAATGTAACTGATAATGATTGAAAAATATGTTAAAAACATAAAAATTAAAATGTGATACATTCATCATGTATGAATATGAAATCATCACTTAGATGAATATGATATAGACATAAGTTATCAATGATGTTATACCCTTTAGAGAACCTATTCAAAAACTACATCATTCATTAAATGTACTAATACTATTAAATTCTAATTATATGGAATATTTACTATTATTTTTCAATACAAACTAATTAAATAGTTGAATATGAAAGAGTTTATTGACATCTTAATTATGCTAAAGGTTTATGTGAATGTAGAAGATGAAAATAATATTTCTATCCAAAATGAATTTTTTTTTCTCATCTTTAAAATGGATGAATATTCTATTTCATGTTATTCTGATTCAAGTGAAGAGATAACATATCTTGTTAACTTTTTTTCCAAACTATATAATAGGATAAATTATAAGTTATGGATGAGTGTAGAAAAAGAAGTAATATGTTATTAATATAAAAAGAAAGTTCATATGAGATATGAATTCTCTATGAATAAAGATTAAAATGAAGATAATTATAAATGAAAAAAATAATGTCCTAAAGGCAAACTATATTTATTTTTATGGTTAATGAAATGAATCCACTATAAACTCTGAAGTTGAGCATGAAAATAAAATGCTAAATCTATGACTTTTGGATCATGCAGATAAACTATTATCTTTTTACTCAAAAAGTTCCATTTCATGAAAGCTTTCTTATGATGAACTAAATAAATATTATTTTATGATTCAAGATAAATTTGAATCATTAAAGAAAGATTTTAAAAACCAAATTAAATCCTATAATGATATTTTTATTGATAAAAAAACTTTTTCAAAGAATATTTCAAATTTAATAACAAATCAATCAAAAAATTCGAGTACTTTATATGAAAAAAATTAATGAACTATTGAATGAAGAAATTACATTAAAGAAGTAATATTGAATAAATATAAAGGGAGAAAAATATTTGAATATTATTCTTGGTAAAAATAATGATAATAATAATTGAAAGATTGATATTGTTAGTATTGGATAAAAAACATAATTATATAGGAATTATTTTGTTCCTAGTTCATAAAATAAGATAATATCTACTGGTAGATGTTTTCATTTGGTATAAATGGACATTATGCTAATGAATGTTATTATACATGTCTTTAATTTTTTGTTTTTAAGCATGTTCATCATTCAACCACCTTGTCATAATCTAATTGTGAATTATTTACTAAATGGTCGTCATACCTATTGCACCATGGTTTATTCCAATAATAGGTATCAAGAAAGAAGAACTCTATGGCATGATCTTCTTGATATGGGCACCTCCATTCATGATCCTTGGCTTGTGATGGGGGGCTTTAATGCCATTCTTAATTCGGGTGAAAAAATTGGTCCCTCCCACCTTTCTATATCCTCTAGGGAATTCAGATCTACGATTCAAGACTGTGAACTCTTCAAAGTCAATATTACTACTTCCAAATATACTTAGTATAGAAAACATTATAATTAAACTATTGCGAGTAAGCTAGACCGAGCTTTTGTCAACATGAAGGCTCTTGATACTTGGGATTGCATCTCCAGTATTACTCTACCTAGACTCAACTTTGATCATCATCCTATTCTCCTCAGCTTCAGTATGAATATCCGTAAGCTTGCCCTTCCTATTAAATTTAATAATGCTTGGTCTTCAACCCATGATTGTGTCTCTTTTATCCATAACACATGGAACTCCATGAATCATCACAAGGATTCCTTTGCTTGTATGTACAAATTGAAAATCGTAAAGCAGGCCCTTAAAGGTTGGTGTAAAACTGCAAACTCCTAAATTGACCTTGATATTTCCTCCCTTGAAGGGGATCTTAGCCGGGTCCAAACTCAAAATACCTCATCTGATTTTAATATGGACCCTCAATTAGAAGCTAATATCTCTCTCAAACTTAATGATTTTCTCACCCTTAAAGATAATATCCACAAACAAATGTTTAAGACTAAATGGCTCATTGATGGTGATCGTAATACTAAAATATATAACTCCCTTCAAAGAGTCGGAAATGCTAACCGCCCTATTTCTAAACTTACTCATCAGGACTTGATCCTTGACTCTAGAGAGGCTATAGCGGATCATGTTGTCTCGTACTTTTATAATATTTTTAATGGTATGAAGACCAATGCTGATCTCAGATCTGACATTATTCCTTCATTGGTGGATGAAAGTGATAATGAATATCTTCTAAGCATTCCTTTTGTGACGGGGAGCATTTTTGAAAGGAAGCTCATCACTATCCCTTGGAATTCTTGCTGTAAACCTCTTGATAAAGGTGGCATGGGTATAAAAAATCTAAATCTTTTCAACAATTCTCTCCAAGATTGCCTTACTTTGCGTATCATTAATGGTTCCTCTAAAGCCTCTGAGTTCTTAAAGCATAGATTCCTTCCTAAACTCCTGAATGGGAATTTTAGTTACATCAACTCTTCGATCTGGCCCTCTATCAGAGACTCGTTTCACATAATCATGGAGAATTCTAGATGGATGTTTAGTGCAGATTCTTCTATTAATTTTTGGTGTGGCAATTGGTGTGGTAACCCCTTGATTTCTTTGCTTCCTACAAATACCTCTCCTCGGGATACTAGTATTTCTATAAAATAGGTCCTGTGGTCCCATCGACATACCCTCCCCGATAATATTACTCAGATCATTGATAATCATCCTTTCTCCCCCCATGGTGACTTTCTGGTGTGGGAACCGGCTTCAAATGGCATCCTTGATTCTAGATCCTTCTATAATCATTTCTTCTCTAGAGAGGATTCTAATTATCAATGGGTGAGTCATTTTAATAAGCCTTGGATAAAACCTTCTAGGCTCACCCTTATTTGGCGTATTGATCACAATAGAACACCCACTGATACTTGTCTTCAATCCCTTGGAATTCAACTATGCTCTAAATGTTGCATGTGTAATCAACATAGGGAGCATACTAACCATATTTTTCTGTCCTGCGCGACAACCTCTGCTTTATGGATATACGTTCTGGATCTTTTTAATTGCATATGGCCAGCTATTGATTCTATTTTCTCGTTTCTTAAAAATTTCATTAGATATGATGCTTCTCTGCAGATCAAGAATATCTTCCTTGCGGCAGTGGCAGAGCTTCTGCATGTGATCTGGTATGCTCGTAATGATTTTATTCATAACAACCACTCATTTAGTCTCAATGCAGGTAAAGCTCAGATTCTTATTGTGATTCATGAAGCCACTTCATTCCAAAAAGATTCTTGAAACAACTCAGTTGATGACTTTGTGATCCTTTGGCATCTCTGTATTCCTGGCATTTATCCAAAGCCCAAACGCTTCTTTTAAGTTTTCTGGCAAGCCCCGATGCTAGGATGGACTAAAGTGAACGTCGATGGAGCTTCCAAAGGCAATCCTGGCCCTGCAAGTTGTGGTGCCATCTTCAAGGACTCATCTGGTCAATGTCAGGGCTGTTTTTATGTTGGTTGTGGTCTTTCTTCATCGCTTGAGGCTGAGATGCTGGGTGTCATCCATGCGGTTGATCTCGCGCTTCAAAGAGGCTGGAGAAAGCTCTGGATTGAAAGTGATTCCACAAATATCGTCCAAGCCATTTGGAACGACATCACTCATCTTGCCTGGCCGCTTACCACTCTTTGGATGAAGTGTATGAACTTGCTTCACGGGATTGATTATATTGCTACTCATGCATACCGTGAAGTGAATGCTATTGTTGGCGCCCTCGCCAACAAAGGTATTCAACAAAACATGACTTGGATCGACACTCTTACAGCTGACTTATTACCTCTCTTTGAGAGAGATTGTAAAAAAATCCCATCTTTCTGATCTTTGTAATCCTTTTGCTCTCTAATATATTGTGCTTTGGTCATTGACCAAAGCATTACCTTTTAAAAAAAATATAGTATTCTTGTGTTTATAAAAAATTATTTCTTATATGGGAAATTTGGATGAAACTACAACTCATATTGAATTACGATTTATTATTTAATTCAAAAATATATTTGTGTGTTTATTTTTATATGAGATTTGTGATCATGAAAAAGGGTAAGATTGGTGGGCATGTTTTAATTCAATGATTTCGTTAATTTAATATTTATTTTTATGCTCAAAAAGTGCTATATTTTTTTTACTAATGATGTTACATTAAGTAGATTTCAATATAATGGTTATTTGAATAATTATTTTTATTTTGGAAGACATATTGATTTTAATTGAGTAGATGTTTATTTTATTTAATGATTATTTTTTCAATTAAAAGTAGCTAGAAAACACTCTTTATACCAGATGTTTTAAGAAGAATGTAAGCTTGTGAACCCAACTTTCCAAAAGTAACCATGAATTTTTACACTATAATTGGAGTGAAAATATGGATGAGGTACACTATACATTCATGAAAGTATGGATCATGAACCATACTTTTTGAATCAAACCTAGGTTTGGGAAACTAAAATATAGTTCACAAACCCCACTTTTTGGATGAACCATACATTTTCAACCATACTTTTTGAATTTTATCTCTAAACAATGAAAAACTATATTATATATATTGAATCTATGAGTTTAAAAATATGTATCATTTCCACAATTTCTAAAATAGTTTTCATCAAATTAAATATATATTTATATATGTTTAAATACTTATTCCATGGGTGTGGTTAAATGGTTTAAATCATTATTATTTTTAAGGTATATTATAATTTTTATTGATCATTTGAATTAAAATTATCACAATTTATCAGGATGACAATTTATTATCTGTTTGACTTGAATAAAGGAAAGGTTCTTATTATATACCACTAGTTTCAACTTCTCAAAAAATAGATTGGTAGTGTGATTTTAAAAAATAATATTATTACAATGTCTTTATTTATCTAAAGAGATAAACATTGGAGAAATGAATGCTTTGATATTTTATTGATTGATAATCCTACTCCTAATACTATATCCATTATCAATATTTCTCTTCTATTTTTCAACACAATTTTTAGAAAATCACTTTAGATACACACATGTCTATCAATTTCTGAGTGTTTTCTATATTACAATTTAATTAAAAAGGGGGAAATATTGATTTAGATTATTTTTTACTAGTAAATTAGTTTATTGAAGATCACATACACTATTCATTTTCTTCTATAACTATAAGATGAACCAATTATTCAACTTCTGCACCAATCTATTTTATATTGAAGTATCGAGTGCTCATAATTATTCTTGGTGGAGCATCAAATTCTCATACTAAGTTACGGATATCCTAGTTCCATACAAATAAACGAAAAGGAAATATAAAATTCTTTTTATAAGGAGTAAAATCCCTACACATAGTTGTAGAGGTCCCTAGAGAAAGTCACCACATGTAAAAAACACCAAACTCATGGAGTAGTGCATTGGAGGAGTATACTAGGGTATTTCTATTCTCGATACCACTATACATAACTTTTTTTCTAAACAATCACTTATTTATTTTCCACTTATTATACTTAAGAGATAATTAAGTGATCTTTTTAATTCAAGATGGATATTTTTATTTTGTTAATATTTTTTAAAAGGATACAAGTCACCCCCCTCTTATGTCTTTAACTTAGTCTTTCTGAAACCACATAAAGACTAGTTTGTTTGGTAAGTATTATAAAAAATGTAAAATAATTCATATTTACTAATACATTGTGTTTTTATTTTTTATCATGACATTAATAGAATAATATCATTTCTAATATATTAATGGGACTATATTTGGAATTATAGAAGTTCAAAGTTAAGAAATTATAATATTATTCCAATCAATGATAAAATTGAATTTTTCATGGTATCCTAAAATAGATTATTGTATAAGAATACTGTAAAATGTAAAATGATACATTTAGTTAACTTGGAAATGTGAATATAAATTTAATCTATAAAAGTGTTTAAGAATTGATATTATAGTGTAAGGTTATAATGTATAGAGTTATATTAGTTTCTAAAATATTTCTAGAGAAAATGTATGGTGGAAAGGGTTTTATGAATGATGATGATGAAATTAAATATATATAATTAGAAAAATAATTATTTTTAAAATCATATCGTTTATTATTGTGATTTTATGATGTTTGAAAATGTTTCAGCATGTGAAAATTATGAATTTTATTCCTATGTCTAACCATTATTAAAACTAGATGTTTTATAGATTTTACTCTCAAAAGTGTAAAATGAGAGGGTATTTTCTTGTCGATAAATGGTTATTTAATAATAATTATAAATAAATATTATTATTTTAACATAACCTCAAAAATTCTATTGAACATATATATGATCTATTGTCTATCATATATACTTTATTTGATAGGTTTTTAATTTTGGAAATGTAAACTTATTTTTAATGAGATTATTAATATAATACTTATCTCCTTATAAAAATAGAAATATTTAATTTATCATTATTTCATGTTGGATAAATATATGTATATTTTTCTATACATTTAATTAAGTGTAAGGATAAATGACCAGTTAAATTAAAACTTTGAGTTATTCCAAACTGAAGTTCATTATGGAGTATTATTATGATAACATGTTAATTTTAACATGATTATTATTCTTTTATAGGTGCATGATACTTTTTTATAAGGCAGAAAATGGGGGTTTTTGTAATGGATGACTAATAAAGAATACCACAATGAGTGTCAAGAACTATATAATTGGTATACAATGGTTTCATGTTTCCTATTTATTATCCCTAACACTTTAGGTTATAGAGTTACCAAGCATAAGATCCTTCCCAAATTGATATATTTTTATAAAATTTTTGAGGCATGGCTAATTAGGGTTTTTTAGGCATGTTTTTATGCTCAATTAAGATGTGATTTTTCCACTCATGTAATAAGAATGAAACTAGGGACCATGATTATGATATACTAAATAAATCTATGGCCATAAATATATATCGTACATTTTGTATTCTAATATACTTATATGATGGACATGTGATGTGATAATCCTATATAAAGATGACATGTGTTGTATTCATCAACATGGTTTGTCTATACATGTAGATGATAGAAGATATGAGTATGCTATAAAGGGAATAAAATAATCTATGTCCCACAGTCTGTCAATGTCTTTGAAAAAGGTATCATATAAAAATACATTCTTTTTTATGATACAGTTATTGTAAATATGTATATAGATTAATGTTTCTAATGAATATGAAACCATATCAGATTATATCTCGGGTATAATTGATTATTTTTTAATAGATATTTTTTTTATAAATTTATGGATTTAATGATTCATATTTTTTTTATTTATATAAAAACCCTTGGGGCCACACTTTATGGTTGATAAAATTAACATTATGTTTATAAAACATTGGGATCTTTTCTAAATTGGGTTTAGAGACTATCAAAAATAATATTTAGATTACTATTCATAAGGATTTTTATATGATGTAATACAAAGATAAATTCACGAAAGAATTACAAAAAGGATTATTAAGATATATAAATAGTTTTTTCGATAATGGTTTTATAATTTATCATATATGATATGATATAAGGTAAAATAAAATTAATGTTTTTTAGGTTTTAATGAAAGTAAGACATTGAATGAAATATTCCCTAATGTCTTATTATATCATATAATATTATATAGTATTTCATTGAGTTTGATATATGTATATAATAGTTGTTACATTGATGCTTTAGGTGTATCAAATTTTATGATATAGGGATATCATAAACTATATTCTTGAGTACATCATATTTTATGACATAGTTAAGTCTTAGTGCCATGAATAAAATGTATTGACTCATTTGGTAGAGCAACAACTCACTCATACATCTGTACATTAATATGTTAATGTTTGGATCTTCTACCTTGAAGTTATAATTGATTATTCATTTCATAAGATGAAAAGGATGGTAGAGTGTATGGATGAGGGTTAAATGATATTCAATTTTTTAATTTACTTATTCATTTAAGAAACAAATTCTAAAATTTTTAGGCTCTAGGATAATCCTCACAACCTTTAAATGTTACCAAATGTATAATTTATAAATTTTTTAAGTATAAATGAGTTCAAAATAAATTTTTTAAATTATAAACCTGGTATTATTCATTCAAATGACGAATCAAATGGTTGTTGAATAATAAATTTAAAATTAAAATAAAATATGAATCTCAAATGGATTTTTGTAAATGATTTTTATAGTTATCTCATTTCTCTTAGGTAATAATAAGTTTAATATATTAACATGTATTTTTTATCATTAATATTAGAAAATTTTATATATACACATGGTCTATGATTCATTTCAAATTAATCAAGATGAAGATAAGGATAAAAGGATTTTTATCCAAGATAAATGAGTTTATCTAGATGTTTGTTAAATCATAAGGAATATGATCCCACTGCCCATCAATGTCATATTTTATAAAGTCACAATATTTTCAATATTATACTAAAATAACATTAAAAACTAAATTTGATATGGAAATATAGTTATTTTAAATACCCCCTCCATAAAAATAAGTGTTTTCTATAAATTTTGTTTTTGTGTTTATTAACTAAACATTCCAAATAAAATATGTCATCTAAGAGTCTAGTAGAATTATATTTCAACTTTCAACCATTAACATTTTACAAATAAAATATTACGTCTATCAAAGTGAGTTTCACATTATATTTTGTAGGGGTTTAGTGGAAACGAATAGTGTAAAAATTAGAATTATTTTTTAAAAAAATTCTTGGAATTTTTTTGATAGAATGGGTTCTAAGATTGATGATGATTAGCACTATAGATAATTCATAAGATGACTATACAAGTTAATAACACCATAAAATTTGAGCATAGGAGGTTAAAATTTTTTAATATTATATTTAATAAGGAAAACATTAAGAATACGTCCCCTAGGTATAATTTTAATTATTATTAATTATTTATTAATGTTACTCAATAAAATGATTTTTAGGAGGATTTTATTAGATGGTGTCATGGAAAAGCGGTAGTAATTAAATGGATGTGTAATAAGTTTCAGAAAATGGTAGAAGTGTTGAAAAAAGGTTTATATAAATGTATATGACAAATGATATGATGAGATGGGTGCTTATATATATTTTTTATAGTATTATTGAAGTATATTAAAAATATAAAAAATATCTTGTTATATAAAAGGTTTTATCTATTTTATATTTTTCTGTGCTAGATACATATAATAACGAAGTTAAATTATAACTATCCTCTCAATGTATGACATTAAGTTATCAATAACTGATGTTCACCATGGAGTATTATATTTTTTTACCAAATGGTATGGTAAACATGAGTAATGTTTCATATAAAGATATGAAATATACTCATGAGGTACAAAAGAAATATTGAGTACTATATAACCCATGAAGAAGAGCACATTTCGTGCCATAAACTATATGTTTGACATAATTGGGTTACATGTTTCATATTTGTATTTCCATAATACATGATGTTAGTGAGGTACCTAGAATGAGAGACATAATTTTTTAGTACCCACCTTATGAATGTCTTGAGTCTTAGATAATTATTGGGAGACTTGGCATGTGGATTATAATTTCATCAAATAAAGATCAACCATAATTGGATAAGTCCTCTCATATAAGGAGTATGAAATTTGGGCCCTTTATTGAGATAGACTGAGGTAGTTCACTACCATACCAATATACAACGTAAGATTTATTTATATTTTGAATGATGAAAATGTGATATTTTTATATATAATGGTGGATGGTGTGTGATGTATGACATGGTTAGTCTGCACTGGCAGAATCCATAAGGTATCAATGTTAATATGGTATTGAAATAATCTATTTATCAAGGTCACTCGTTTTCATAGAAAAAGGAATATATTAAAAATGAATTATTTCTTATAATACATATTCTTCACACTAATGTAGAGGTACATGTGTTTGATGAAGATCATTCCAGAACCATTTATAGCTTGAAAAGCATTTATGATTTGATAGAGGCTAATCTTTTCTTAAATTTAAAAGTTTTGGAATTTATATTTTTTTCAATTATATAAATTCCCATGGGTTTAAGTTATTTGTTTGACTGAGTGGTCATTGATTTTTACTCAATTAATTAATCTAAAAGGGTATAGAGTTTATCCAATTTTTTATGTATATTCAAAATGTATTTCAAATGACATTCTATAATTTTATGTTAATTATTAATTTATAATTTTTTTTGTGTTATCCAAAAGGAGTTTTTGATATGGTTTTTTATATTATTGTATATGATCAAATATGCAATGAAATGGAATAATGTTTTTAAAATTTTAGTATTATTGGGATATTTAAGGATACATTCCCAAAATCCATCAAGCCATAGTGTAAAACATGTTTATTCCATATAGTATAAAATTGATTATTATAAGGAATATCATATGCCAATGATAGTTGATATCTTAAGAAGCCGTATAGTGATACCTAACTAGTTCCATAACCATTCATACTATATGACATAGATATATCATTGTTTGATGAATCATAAGGAATGACTTATATGAGAATATAAGAATTTCTTGGATGTTGAATGTTAATATTTTCATTATAAAAAAATATCCACATAAGTTATCATTGATTGAAAATGTCATAATATGGAATGTTGTAGGAGTTAGAAGTGTATGAGGGTTACTAAAGTAGTAACCACACAATATTATATCATATGTCATAAAGTTAAGAATAAACTCATGATGGCTTGAAATGGGTTATAAAAAGGGAAAAACACTATGATATTTTGATTAGGTTATCTTTCTAAAGTCATGGAGAAATATATATTCAAATAAATTCCATCATAATTCATCATAATTTTACTATAGAGGTACTATAATACCAAGGATGTGAATAAAATCACATCCAAGCATCATGTTAATATTTCAACCCATGGATACACCATGGATAAGGGAGTGTTATAGATGCCTTAGATTCATATTACTTTAAAATATTAACGAAGAGTGTGGGAGTGGTAATTATCCATTGCAGGTATATGATTAATCTTCATATTATTTTCTTATGATTTTAGTTTAAATCATTGTAGATCTTCAGATTTTGGATTCTTGTTATTTTTACTCTATTGATTAATTTTTAATCTATTCTCAAGGAATAATCCCAATAAGCCCAACATAAAATTAGTAAATCCTATAAAATTACCTTCAAATATATATATATATATAATAGAATCCCACCTTGATACGACTTATATGATATTGTATTTAATTAACAGTACACTCCATAATAAAAAAATACCCTTAGGGTAATAATAATTCCTTAAATAGTGATGAAATACTCCATATAATTCATCATAGACACTCATTTAAATTTTATTACTTTTTATGATGGACTAAATATGTTTTACTTATTATATAATGATCTTGAAAAATTTGATCATGATTTAAATTTAAATTTCGTTAATTTACAATTAATCTATAAGAAGGAAATTTTGTTTTTAAACAAATTGATATTGATTGCTTATAATTTTTAACTTTATTAGTAAAATTAAAAATAAACTATTTTGGTGATATTATACTCTAGAAAAGTGTTATTATAATAAAAAGATAAAAACTTTTAGGAAGTATTGTTTTCTACTTAATGTCACTATTTTTAAATTTTATACATTATTCTGATCCTTTGGAATTGGGGGAGCCGAGTATTTATAGGTTCCAAGGGGCGCGATGTATTGAGGGAGTTCCAAGAAGTAACTTGCACTCCTCCATCAGTGGCAGATTTCATCATGTTTCTCAGAGTGGTGAAGTTGACAGTCATCCCCTCAATGGAATATAGTCTTCCCATGTTCCCTCCATGAAGGTCCTAGAGGCTTCTGTCAATTTCAAAGGACTCACAGAGGTGACCATTTTCCCTCCGCAGTGCAGACAAATCCTTCAAATTCATTTTAGCTATATAGTCGACTGTCAGTTTTTTCCATGAGGGGCACAGAGAATGCCCCTGATTTTCACTGGTTATGGTGATTAAGGGCATTTCAAGGTATAATTACGATGTAGCCACTTTTTCACCATTTAGTATCCTTTTCATATTTTTACCAATGCACATATTTTGGCACCAACACCTACTTACCAACAATTATTCTTTGATTATACTAGTTTGACATATAAATCATCGAAAATAATAATCGCTTGAAAACTCATGATGGATCAAAATTTATATCCCACACACATGTGGTCGTTTACTCAAAATATATCCACCATTGTTTGATAGATTTTGTAACCAACCTATATACCTTATTTTTGTAAATTTTAATCTAAAATATTAATCCCTAAAATGTTAACTATCAACTATAAAAATCTAATTAACCTTGAAAGTTTCAGTTCAATCCCATAAAAATTTTAATAAATGATTATTTATTCAGTATTATATTTCTTTATTTGTTTAATTAATTAAATTTCATAATTTTTTTCAATTAAAAAAAATATCAGTAAATATTATTCTATATTTTTTTGTCTATATATTAGATTTCTAGAGAATATATAATTTATTTAGGGACCTAATTTATGATATAAATGATTTTTTATACTTAATTATTTTGAATTGTTACCTGGGTTGGTTAATCTATAATATTTATTTGGATCTAATTTTTTTCATGATTTAATTAATGTGATAATATTATTAAAATTTTCACATATTTTAGGTTCATGGAGTGTTCACAACTATCTCAAATGTCAATGACGGTCCAATTTACATCATTCAAATGTTTTTCATTCATTTCATGATACATATGTCCCAATAAATTTCCAAATCATCAAAATTTATCATTTAAAAAGTACAAATAAATACCATGAGACATATAAATATATTTTTTATAATTATGGATCTATATGAATTATTAAAAAACATATTCACAACCTTAAAATTTCAATAAATATAATTAATGTCACTAAAAATTTTTCATTTAAAAAAATACACCTTTTGAAAAAATGGTTAAAGTTTAATTATTAAATTTCTATGGGACATTACTTTTAAATCATAAATATATATGTTTTATCAGTCACATTATTAGAAAAATTTATGAAGTTCTTTATGTAAGGAATCCCCCACATGCTCCCCTTGATTTGGTACTATTTCATTAAGGGAATCAAACATTCGTGAAAGACCTATATTTTCCAAAGGATTTCTATTTCCCAAATTATCATACACTGATCTCGATTTTCATTCACCATTAATTTATTAGTGACCTTAATCCACCTTCATGAATGTTCAACCTTTCATGCCCATAAAACCCTCTTGATTATATATGTTACCTAACATTATGTCTTATATTTTAACAAAGGTGAATTAATATGGATTTCCCATCCTTCACTCGATACAATGTACTCTCACATATGCATCTATGTGTAATTTGGAATTATTTTGTATCAGTTTCAATTCACTCATATGTATTCTTCCTATTACCCTACATCCAAATGGATTATTTCACATGGGATTTGGTGTATTCCTATCCCATCATGAGTAATTTTTTTTCCAATATCAGTATCCTCATAAACCTTAGGTTCCATCCTTATAATATTAAAATATATAATATATGGTTATCACTACATATAGTAAAAATAAATTATGTTTTCAATTCTATATAACATAAAATTACCTCACAAAACACATTACCACATTAACATAATCCATTTGTTTATTTTACTCCCAACTCACTGAAAAAATTATTTATTGGAATCATCATGTGTTAATAATTTTTTAATGATCACAGATCCTATATATTCTATAAAACATGTTAATATTGTGTAATCTATCTCGAATCATGTGTACAGATGATTGGTTTCTTTATGATTTAAATGAACCTATCCAAGATCTTAAGTGCTTTGTTTAATGATTGTAAAATATTTTGAGTTTTTTTATAATAGATTTACCTGATAAATGATTAATTCTAATCTATTCTATGAATATCAATGTTTATGTATGTGTATAGATATTTGGATATGTTTGAGAAATCGTGAGTCTGCAACCAGTTATGTTTTTTTGGAAAAGGACCCTGAAACTGTGACTGGACACAGTGACCCAGACACCATGACCAAACTTAGTGACAAGACACTGTGACCCAAACACTGTGACTAGACACCGTGACCATCCAGAAACCGTGGACCAGACACCGTGAATAGACACAACATCTATGTTACCAGTTCATGATCTATATACCACTAAGATATCATGACTATCTCATCTCTCAAAGGAAAATAAGGAGAGACTGTTTCAAGGAGTGACTGTTTCAAGGAGATACCGTTTCAAGGAGACACCGTTTCATGGAGACACCATTTCTAAATAGTACGTGACATCATTTCTTAATATTTTTTTTGTCATTTTTATAATTTATTCTCTAACAGTCATATTTTTTAATCTTTTAAATGCATTGACATAATTACTTTTTCTTTGTAGACATGTCACCTGACAGTACAAGGTACTAGGTGTAGTGTATTTCCATCATGTCGGCTAAAACACATGAACTCCAAGATTAAAAATAACAGTGTGTCCAGAAATGCAAAAAAAAATAGAAACAAGTGTGTGTGATAATGAAGAAGCATGATCATTCTTGAGAAAAACTGACACATTCAACTCAATACATTGGAAGAACCCACGAAGCATTCTGGAATCCAAAAAGCTGAGATATCATTGATCAGAGTCGATAACATCTTCACAATACAGACTCCATGAAGAACAAAAGCCAGATCTGAACTGGAGCACCAAACTTGTGATACTTTGTTTCTCACAAAAGGACCCAATTATTATATCTACTTCATCCTAGATGTCCAGAGCTTCATAGACCAACACCAAGATCACTTCTAACCTTATATCATAATTTTTCTCTATTGTGTATTGTTTTTAGATTTAGAGCAGTGTGTGTGTGTTTGTATAAAAACACACAGTGTCTACCGCATTAAACTGAATGATACAAGATATCCTTCCGCTAACATATTTTTATCTCTTTTTATTCCCATAGATAAATGTGGAAGAGGCCCCTATGTGACATGATAGTTTATACCCATGAAGAACTACGCAAGAGGTTGTATGACTTGGATAGTCATGTGTACTGTTGTTTACCACGATCCAGGTTGTGGACCAAGTTTATTAATATAAACTGCTTAGTGGCAGGTGATCACCAAGTAGAGTGGATTAGGTCTCAGCTTGAGATTGATCCAATTGTTTTATATCAACTAAGTTTTTTGATTTAGTATTATATGTTTTACTATATAATTCAGATATCATAAAACATTCTTTGATAGTTAATCTTGGAAAAAAGTTATAATTTATTTGCCTTATTATAATAGCTTCAAATGTATTATTAATAACTGATATTATGATTACTGAGAATTAATCAATCTTCAAAGAATTTATTTAAGTAGTCAAACATTCATAACATTATTACTTTGATTAAATAGGATTTATTTATTTGGGGAACATTTTAAGAATACTTTTCAAATAGAAAATTTTATACATACTCAATTCACCCCCATCTGTATTACTATACTCTGACCAACATTTGTTATCAAAGGTTGTTTTTTATTCATGTTAAGAGTATGTATCTAACCCTATTCATCTATGATTTTAGTTGTACATTAATGATCTGTAAATTTCTATTAATTCTAAATTTTTATCTCTTTCAAAGAAGTTATTTATTATGGATAATAGATTGGAAGGTGTTGAAAAAAAGACCACCATTATTTAATAGAACCAATTATTCTCAATAGAAAATTAAAATGAAAATTCATTTAGAAAGTATGAGCATTATAATATGGTCTTCAATTATAGTTGAGTATAAGATTCTTGTTACTGATAGAATCACTTAGGATGACCCAACCAATACTGCATACAACAAAAATTTCAATTCCATGAATTCTTTATATTTCTCTTAAGGAGATTAGAAATTTAACAGAATTTCTGCATGTAAAACTACCCATGAAATTTTGGATTCTTTGTCTATTTCACATGAAGGATCTTCTAGTGTGAAATAAACAAGACTTAATACTTATACTATTAAATATGATAACATTAAAATGAAACTTTATTAGCATATTTATGACATGTATCTCATGTTCAAATAAATTGTCAACATAATGATTTCTCTTGGAATAGAAGTCACTGTCAAAGTACAAATTATGAGGATTCTCAGATTCCTACCTGATAGTTGGAGAGGAACATTTGTCTATATTGTAGAATCAGGTGTCATCATCATGTTACCTATAAAATTACTCATTGGGAAACTAATTATGTATGAAGAGGAGTTGAAAGTCATCAAGGAAGAGGAGGATGAACCCAAAAGAAAATTAGTTTCATTAATAACCACCACTTATAATGAAAAAGAGAAACAGAAATTGGAAGCCTATATAGAAGGTTACAGTAATGAACAATCATCACTTGACTTTGATGAGGAGATGGATTAATTAGACATAAGGTTTAAGAGATTTAACAACAAGAAGAAATTTTTCAGAAAGCCTAACTCCAAGGGAAGATATGATCAAAAAGTGAGATGGTAGAAAGATTGGAAAAGAAGTGGAAAGTATGATGAGATAGTATACTATGAATGTAATAAAAAGGGACATGTAAATGATGACTATCACAAGCTCAAGTACAGAAATAAATATTAGTACAAATATAGAAAGTATAAAAAGGCAATGAAAGCAATATGGGGTGCTCTTGAAGACAGTTCAAGTGACTCAGAATCTTCACATGATGAACATGATAACGAAGACAATATGTGTTTTATGATAAAAACATCTTAGGTAACACTAGAATCTCCTATACACTCTTTAAATTATTCTAAAGATGAGAGTGACTCAGAAAATACGTCTAATGAAGAAATTTGGGGGAATTGTAATATGCTTGGAGAGACATGTAATGAACTAAATGATAAATACAAATCTTTAAAGAAACAACATGCTCTTACCTCAACTGTTAAAAATAAACTTATAGTACAAAGGGGTAAAATACTCAATTAATCAAAGAAAATAATGAACTAAATCTATCTAATGCAGCATTAAAATAGGATCTTGAAAGGTTTACTAATGGTAAATATACTGTTGTACAAATTCTAGGTAAACAGATTTCTCCTAAATATACTACTAGCATTGGATATCAACCTGGTAAATGAAATTTTGGATGAACTAAATTTGTCTATAATCTAGGATATATAGCTTTACTCCTAGTTCTAGAAAAACTTTAGCTAGTTCATGTTATGATACACTCTCTACTATTTCAATCTTTTCTAGAAAAAATAGATTTTATTTCTCAATTACGTTACGTAATGCTTATAGGAAAACTATGAGGCATATGTGGGTTCCTAAATCACTAGTCACTAATATTACTGGTCCCAAACAAATATAGGCACCAAAACCTGTTTTTAATTAACTATTTTGTATGAAAGTAGATTAAAGAGCTCCTGTAAAAGCTTATAGTACTTGGACAATGGGTGTTCGAGACACATGTTAGGAGAATATTTGTTCTTTAAGAACATAATAAAAATTGATGGTGGATATGTCACCTTTGGTACAATACCAAAGAAAAGATAATTTTCCTTGTCCAAATCAGTAACTCTAACTCAGTTTTAATTTCCAAATTACTTTTTTTGATGGATTGAAATATAATCTTCTTAGTATTTCACAACTATGTGATTATGTATTTCATGTAAAATTTGAAAATGATTCTTGTAGTGTTTTCAATTCTAAAGATCTACAGGTATTTTCATCTTTAAGAAATGAAAATGTATATTCTGTTAACTTAGATTATTTAGTCTCTCAAAATGATTCATTTTTACGTGTACTTCACAATGAATATTGGAGTTGACATAGGAGACTAGGACTATGTAATATTCAATCTCTTAAAAAGCTAACGAGAAAAAACATAGTCAAAGACCTACCCAAACTTGAGTTTCCAAATGATAAATTGTGTAATCCTTGTCAAAATGGAATGAAACACAAAATTTCATTCAAACCAAATAAATAAGTGTTAACTTCTAAACCTCTCAAATTGGTTCAAATGGATTTTTTGGACCATCTAGTGTTTTAAGATTAAATGGGAAGCACTATGTTTATGTTCTTGTAGATGACTTTTATAGATATACATGGACTTTATTTTTGGATAAAAAAAGTGAAGCCTATTCTTATTTTATCAAATATTCCAAATATATAGAAAATATTAGTTGAATTAGAATTAAATCCTTAAGAAGTGATCATGGCCACGAGTTTGAAAATTAAGAGTTTAAATCATTTTACACACAAAATGGCTATATTCATAATTTATATGCCCCTATAACACCTCAAAAAATGGAGTTATAGAAAGAAGAAATATAAAATTATTAGATATTTATAGAACCATGCTTAGTGAATATGACATAACTATTTATTTTTGGGCAGAATTTGTAAATACAACATGATATATTATCAATATATTGTTGATTAGACCTATTCTTAAATGAACTCCATACGAGTTATGGAACAATAGAAAACCCAAAGTATGCTACTTCAAAGTTTTTGGTTAAAAAGTATATATCCATAATACTAAGGGAAATATTGAAAAATATGCTTCCAAGAGTGATGAAGGAATGTTTCTAGGATATTAAATTTTTATTAAAGCCTATAGAGTGTTTAACAAAAGAACTAAATGTGTTAAAGAATCTGTCCACATCAAATTTCATAAAATAGATCCACATGATCCAAAGAACACATTGCAGAACCTGGAGGATGATTTTTCAAATTGGGACAATAATTCAAAATCCTATAACCATTCTATGAAGGAATCTATGAAAGCTTCTTGTTTTGGACACTCTTTATATTTATGTAACAATGAACCTAACTCTGTTGAAGAACCTGAAATCACTAGTCCTTCTTTTTCTAGAGTTTTTAGAACTCCTAAGAACCATCCTTTAGATGCTGTTGTAGGAGACTTAGATAAAGTAACTCAAACTAGATATTATCATAGGAATCAGGTTAAACATCAAGTAATATTATCACAACTTTAACCTAAAAACATTAATTATGCTATCAATAATGAATTTTGGGTGATGGCTATATAATAAAGAACTTAATCAGTTTGAAAGGAACAATGTTTGGTAACTTGTTGAAAGACCCAAAAACATATTCACCATAGGCACTAAATGGGTGTTTAGGAATAAGACATATGAAGCTGGTAATATAGTTATAAACAAAGATAGATTGGTTTCACAAGGCTATAGTCAAGAATAAATAATTGACTATGAAGAGACCTTTTCAACAGTGGCTAGACTTGAAGCCATCAGAATTATGCTTGCTTATATTGCACATCAAGAATTTCAAACTATATCAAATTGATGTTAAAAGTTCATTTCTAAATGGGTATATAGTTGAGGATGTCTACGTTGAGAAACCCCATAGTTTTAAAAATCGTCATTTTAAAAATCATATTATTAAATTGTCAAAATATTTATATGGATTAAAACAAGATCCAAGATGTTGGTATGATAGATTAAGTACTTTTCTTATATAAAAAGGTTTTACCAATGGAATAGATGATGCTACCATTTTTATAAAACTAATTTCCCATGATTTTTGGTAGTTCAAATTTATGTAGATGACATTATATTTGGATATTCAAGATATTATTTATGTATTGAAAAATATAAATGATGAAAAAAAAATTTGAAATCAGTTTAATGGGTGAACTAAAATTATTTCTTGGATTTCAAATCATTCAAAATAATTATGGTATTATTTAAAATAAAATAAAATGTATTAGGGATGTTATAAAATGTTTTGGTTTGAATAGAACTAAAAGTAGTGAGACTCCAATTTGTACGACTTGTAAGTTAGATCTTGATGATGATGGAAAATCTATTTATCAAACCACTTAGAGAGGGATTATTGGAAGCTTACTATACTTAACTGCTAGCTGATCTGACTGTATGTTTAGTGTGTGTATGTGTGATCATTTTCAATAAAACCCTAAGAAATATCATTTAAATGTTGTTAAGAGAATTTTTAAATACCTCAATCATGCATTCAATCTAGGGCTGTTCTATCCTATTGGATAATCAATTGTGTTAGTTAGTTATTCTGATGCTGACTTCAGTGGTTGTAAGTTAGATAGAAAAAGGAAACCAGGAACATGTCATTTTTTAGGAAGTCACTAGTATCATGGTGTAGTAAAAAACAAAACTCTATTACATTATCTACTATAGAAGCTAAAAACATAGTTTCTGGTAGTTTTTGTGCCAAAATTTTGTGTATGAAATACACATTACTAGATTATATATATCAATTCAAGAATTCACCTATAAATTGTGACAATACAAGTGCTATTAACATCTCAAAAAATTCTGTTTCACACTCTAGGACAATAAATATTGATGTAAGACATCACTTTTTGAGAGATCATTATCAAAAAGGTTATATCACTTTGGAATTCATTAGAACTGAATATCAGCTCGTAGATGTATTCACTAAACCATTAAATTCTTAAATAATAGATTACATCATACATGAATTGGTTATGATAAATCTTAAGTAGTAAGTATATGGTTTCACAGCTTACTGTTTCATGTTTACAGTGTCATCGTGAAAACCTATTATGGTCTCACCATGAATGCCAGTTCCGGTCTCACTGTGAAAATTAGTTATGGTATCACAGTAAATACACTATATTGTTTTATTTACATATGATAACCTGTATTGCGGTAATTAATTATTGTGCTCTTTTACTTTCCCTCGCTTTTTCTTTTACGATGCTTGGTATCACTAAATGATAAAAACTAAATAAGTTTCCCTATTTCTTTACCTGAGCTCTCTTCTCTCAAACCGCAACCCCTCCTTCAACCCTTCTCTCTCTCAAACCTTCGTTGAATTCCCAGAATAAAATGCTCGTCATACGGTCCTGAGAAGTTCTGATCAAAGAAGAAGATAAAAATAGAGGCAAAGTTATCACCTGAAGGTCCTTTTAATCCGAACCTAGTGAACATAATATTGGTGCCCAAAAAGGAAATTTTCCCCAAGTGTCCTCTGTCATGTAATTATTTATTATCTAGAGTTCTAAAAGAGCAAGGATGGCTGGATTGGTTCACAAAGTAAGGCATAACGATTTACCTGAAGCAAGTTGCACATTTTTATCAGTATGTTCAATTCTATTTTAATACAAAAGATGGCTATGTTGTGAGAAGATGGATAAATGGCCAAAGATGTACCATTTCTTCGAGTTATGGGCCGCATGCCTTAGGATACCTCATGAGGGTATTTGTGAGGAATAATAGAAATATATTCCACCTCCTAGTGAGTTATTTGTTTTGGAAGAAGCATTGGGAAGATTAACTGAAATGAAACAAAGAGAAGAGCTTTAGCTATAGAGCTAGATGGTGAAACCAGACTTCTGTTTAAATTTTTTCAGAATCTGATTAGCCCCAAAAATTTGATTTTTCTACACTCAAGTATCATGATGTATTCCTGATACATCTCATGAAAAATAGACATAATATCACCCTTTGAAAATATGTTATACTCCATATGTGTGAGTTGATCAAGACAACATCCAAGCCAACCACCTAGTTCTACTCTATTTTTATCTCATCTATGCTTCATGCAAAAAGATTGATTAGACCAGATGAATATGTCTTTAAGGAATATGAATTTTTTATTTCAAAATTTACTATAAAAAGAATGAAAATCATTTGGAATCCATGGAGAAAGGCATGGGTAAAAGATAATGATAGGGTTTATGGACGGTTCAATCTAGTGGAGAACTCTTCAAAAAAATAAAGACATTTATGTTCTTGGGTTGGAACTTGATGAAATTATTGAGCATTCTGATGAGGAAGAAGAAGAAGATGTTGTTGTACATATAGGGGAAACTATACTATATGATAAAGATAGTTAACCTATTCTCCAAGACATAACTAAGAAGGAAATTCTTGTTTATGAAAACTTTGTTGTTATGGAAGAACATTTAGAAGAAGATCTTTCCCTTGAGAAAGAAGCTACTCTTGAGAAACACCCAGAGGAACAAGATATTCTAGAAATTATCCCATCTATTAAATAGAAGATGGATCAATAATTTCAATTATCCAGAAAGGAAATGGGTGAGGAAATTGGGGATGAAATCTTGTAAATAGATCAAGGATATAAATCTCTCAGTCCTAAGAAATATGCACCTATTCAGGGCGAGAATCCCCCCAGTATAGAAAGTGTTGAAGTGCAAAATCCGGTTCATTCGTGTTATGTGGATACATGGTATAAATTTCCTAGATATTTTGATGTGAATGACGGCCAAGAAGTATCATTGAAAGGTATAGATCTGTCTAATGTGTTTCATTTGAAACCCGTATCTACTCTTGATGTTATAGCTATAAAAGCAGCTGAACCTGTCTCTGATCCTATCATAGAACCTTCCATCATGGTGAGTAAGGATTATTTGAATTCTTTTTATGCTACCCTATTGGATGGGGTTGACAAACACATGAATAATAAACCTACTCATGTGACAAATTTGAGTGAAAAAGATACTGCCCTATTTTTAGTGAAGATTATATGGCAGATTCGACCCATGTTGCATCATGAAATTAGAGAAGTTATAATCATGAAAAAATGACCCAGTGATGAAGTGAAGTCTCTTAGTGGTATGGTTGAAGATATGCAGAGAGTGATGAAATCAAGACCAGGACCTATTTCTCATCCTGTTGTGGATATTGGTAGTCAGATTCCACAGGAATGACCCAGTGATGAAGTGAAGTCTCTTAGTGGTATGGTTGAAGATATGCAGAGAGTGCTGAAATCAAGACCAGGACCTATTTCTCATCCTGTTGTGGATATTGGTAGTCAGATTCCACAGGAATTAGCCTCCCGGATTCAGCCTAATATAACCTCTCTAGCTGATAAGGTAGCTAAACGAAACAAGAGATTAGTTCCAGAGATGCGTGAGATGGTTATTGGACTTAGAAAAGTTGACTGATGAGTATAAAGGCTATCTCTAGAAAGATCTGAATCAACTAAAGTCCCTTAAATCGGTTGTTATTTATTATAGTGCCACTGAACAATCATCTCAACCTTCCATGGACAAGGATCTGCTCAGAATAGTTATTAAAGAAGAACTCCATTCTATGCTCAGTGGTTTTTTCAAATAATATCTATATGTGGTTGTCAAGAACAACGATAGAGTTTTTGATTTGGTGAGAATTCAATCCAAAATAGAAAATTATTCATAGGAATAGATTACTAAGAAGGTGGACTTCTACTTCAATAAGATCTTCTCAATGCATGACATGACCAACCATTTCAAATAAATTGTCGAGAATCTAAGAATCCCTCTTGTCACTCAAGCATTCAAAACTGAAGTCCAAAAGCTCAAATATTTCACTAAAATGTTGGATAATTTTATGGAGAATAAGGATTACTTTGAGAATTCCATGAAGTATGGTGGTGATATCATTGCTGACTTCATCAAACTTTTGAGGCCATATATCCAGTTATAGATAACTGCCAATGTGGATCCTATAGCTCTACCATTGAGACCTGGTTTTCCTACCATCTTATCCTCTGCCCTTGTCTCTACATCTATGTCTATCTCTCAGGATATGGGTCAGATCATACCTGATATCCTTACCTATAGTTGCCTCATTCTTCCACCAAACCTACCTTGGCCCCTTATTTTATTGAAGGTCTCCATCTACCTTCTCGTTCAGTTGATTTACTTCCCTCTTCCACTTATAATTCTGCTCCTATGGATATTTATAGTGATATTTTTGCCAAGGGAAAAGAGAAGATAGTCGGTGATGATGAAAAATGAATACTATCTTTTGATAGGGATGATTTCTATATTTTTATTACATACAGTTTCTAATGACACTTTTTACCCATATAATTCATTGTTCAATATTCCTATCTACACTTTTATTTACTTTTGTATTTTTTTGATAATCCCAAAAGGGTAAGATATATGCACTCTGAGAGATATGAACACTAAGGAAGAGACACATTAACTAAGAATAAATATCTCAATCAAATGGTTTGTGATCATAAAAAAGGGAGATATTGTTGGACTCCTCACGTGTTAATCATGTTTTAATGATAAAAAATCCAATACATTCTATAAAACTTTTTAATCCTGTGTAATCTGTCTGAAATCATGTGTACAGATGATTGTTTTGTTTTTTTTTCTTTGAATAAACCTATCCAAGATATTAAGTTCCATATTTAATGATTGTAAACTATTTTGAGATTTTTTTATAATGGATTTCCTTGATAAATGATTAATTATAACCCATTCTATGAATATCACTATTTAAGTCTGTGTATAGATAATTGGTTAAGTATGAGAAACTATGAGTCTGCCAAATGTTATGTTTTTCTAGAAAAGAACCTAGACACTGTGACCAGACACCGTGACCCAGACACCATGACCAGACACCGTGACCAGACACCATGACCCAGACATCGTAACCCGAAACCATGACCATCTAGACACCGTGGACCAGACACCATGATCAGACACCACATTTTTGCTACCAGTTCTTAATCTCTATACCACTATGCCATAATGATTGTCTCATCACTCAAAGGAAAATAAGGAGACACCATTTCAACGAGGTATAGTTAAATGGATACACCGTTTCCAGATATACTGTGACACTGTTTCTTAATATATTTTTTCATTTTTCAATTTAATCTCTAACAATCATATTTGATGCTTTTAAATGCACTGAAATAGTCAATGATTCTCTATATACATGTTACCTGACAATAAGTGGTACGAGGTGTAGTGTATATGCATCCTGTTGGCTCCAACACATGGACTCCAAGATAAAAAGAATAGTGTGGCCAGAAACACACCCAAAAGGGAAACAAGTGTGTACGATAACAAAGAAGCACGAGCATTCTTGAGAAAAACCGACACATGAAATTCAATACATCTGAAGAACACACAAAGCATTCATGAATCCAAAAAGTGGAGATATCATTGATCAGAGTGGAGAACATCTTCGCAATATAGACTACCTGAAGAACACAAGCCAGATCTGAACCAAAGCACCTAACTTGCGATACTCAGTTTCTTGCAAAACGACCTAATTCTTACATCTTCTTTACTCTAGAAATCCAAAGCTGCATAGACTAACACCCAGATCACTTCTAACCTTATCTCATCATTTTTGATCTATTGTGTATTGTTTTTAGCTTTCGAGCAATGTGTATCTGTCTGTATAAAAAAACAATATGTCTCTTGTGTTAAACTGAAGAATACAAGATATACTTCCTCTCACATCATTTTACCCTTGTTTGTTCCCAAAGATAATTGTTGAAGAGGTCCCTATGTGACCTGATAGTTCAAACCCATGAAGAACTGAGGAAGAGGACGTGTGACCTGGAAAATCCTGTGTATTATTGTTTACCCCAATCTGGGGTGTGGATCATGCTTATTAATATAAACTTCTTGGTGACAGGTGATCACCAAGTGGAGTTGATTAGGTCTAGTCTTGTGATTTAACCACTTGTTTTATATCCTCTATGTTGTTTGATTTAGTTTTCTCTGTTTTACTATATAATTCAAATAACACTAAAATTTCTTTAATAGTTAATCTTGGAAAGATGTTATAATTTCTTGCTCTTATTTGAATAGCTTAAAAAGTAATATTAATAACTGATATTAAGATTACTGAGAATTAATCAATCTTATGAGAAGTTATTTAAACAATCAAACATTAATAACTGTATTACTTTGATTAACTAGTCTGTATTTATTTGGGGAACTTTTTAAGAGTACTTTTCAAAAAAATATATAGATACTCAATTCACCCCCATCTTGATTACTCTACTCCCACAAAAATTAATGTTATACCATTTATGAAAATAATATAATTATGGGTATATCTTCTTAATTTAAGGGTTATTCATAGATCATTTATTAATAAATTACATGTTATACACATTTTATATGTCATAAAACTATGTAACATGATTCTAGAGGAATAAAATTAATCCATCATTACATTGATTAAAACAATATAACATACCCATAAAACTATATAAGTTCCTATACCTATTAACATGGATACATATAAATCCCCAAATGACCATCAATTCTAAAATCATTTCCACGAATTATTTTTCCTTTGCTACTATCCATTTGTGTTACCATAATTATAACCTCGAATTTACATGATTTACCCAGATGATCTCCATTATAATTTAGTATTTATAAAAGGATACTATTTATAAATTTATTGTCAAATTTAAACTATAATATAACCTTTAATATTTTACAATAAAACTATAAACTAATGATAGTTCCCCATTTATTTATTGGGGGGAATTATACACTAAAGTTACCATTATAAACATCCCATATGAATTTATTAAACATGGAAAATAGAATCGATTTCTCAAATTAAATTAAACACTAATTTGAAAAAAACAATCAAATGGATTATGTCACTTGGTTTTTGGTACATTCCTAGCCCATAATGCGTAAATTTAATTCCAATATCTATATCCTTAGAATCCAAGGGTTCCATCCTTATAATCTTAAAATATATAATATATGGTTATCAATACATATAGTTAAAATAATTTATGTTTTATATTCTATATAACGTAAAATTACCTCATAAAATTCATTATTTACTTTAAAATAATTAATGTTAACCAATGTATCATAAAAATAGATGACTTGGAAGACACTAAAAATAAGAATGGTAAACTAAAGAAGAAATTGTTTTTCCTCAAAAGGGTTTTCCTAGTTAACATAGAAAACACTTAATTAAATTTGTTTCCGATGGTTTAGATTTTTTATTTTTTTCAATTAATGAAAATGACCATTACTATTAATCTTATGGGACACATAGTTGAAACCTATAATCTAATTAAGGGTAAATCATAAATTTTAAATACAACTATTTCTATCCAAATATAATATGTTTGAACTTGATATAACAATACCACATCCCTTATTGTTTCCATGGATTTAGGTATACTTCTATTTCTAACCCTGATAAAACTACTTGAATGATAGATTTTTAACACCACAGTCTTAGAGAAACTTTTGAAAGGTTTTATCATGATATTAAATATACCATAAAAAATTCTACTGGTGCTTAAAACATAAATTATAGTTCTATATTGTATTATAAAAAGGAAAGTGACACCAAATATCATAAAAAACTACATTGGTAATCACTATAAAAAGGATTAAAATTATTTCCTCCCCTATCTGTGAGAGAAGAATAAGAATTATATTTTAGCAGATCCAAAACGTATCAGGATTCACCTTATAGGGAACATATTATCTCTGACCATTTCATCTATTAGGTATCATGTATTACCATTAAAAAACATTTAAAATGTCCCAACAAAGAAAATTATATCCCAAACCATAATAGGGTCTCACAAATTCAAAACTTTCTCCAACATATATAGTAATATTAATTCCACAACCACCATTAATTACATTGTAAATCATCATTTCCTGATAACCATGAACCCAAAGAATTTAGAATCAACTTGATATAGAGTTCATAACCATGAATCTTTAAAACTATCATGGCCTCTTTAGATTTGTAGTTCACATTTATGGTGGAAAAAAACTACGAAGCCACTAACATTTGAAATTTAATAATTACATATCATTTACATACTCCCAGTGGAAATGAAATCACCAATTTCTAAAAAGGGCCTCCTAAAAACACTAAACAATCAAAACTTGAGTTATCACACTACAATCAGGTGTTTACACAGAAAAGGTAACATATATGAGTCACCATCGATATCTAGGAATTCCAACCAACTAATTAAAAAGGGTATAATATCATTACATTAAAAAAATTCATACCCTTAGTATAACCTATAATTTCTAGGGCACCTTATACTAGACTAAAATAAATATGTTATTCATGAATTACTTCAAAAATACATCTATAGTATTAATATGAAATTATCATAATTGTAATTGAATTAATTTCCAAGTATATAAACACATAATACATGATCAATTGATTCTCAAGAGTAATTTATCAAGATATTGTTAATAAGTACCCACCTACCTGGGTGTATATAATAGGATCCACATATCCCTAACTTGAGAAAGCATTCATTATATAATGTTGAAAAATATATGTTGATATGATGGAACCCTATTTCAATGATGCAGTCTAGATATACATATTAAATACTATAAATTTATGTCCTATAAAACACTATTTCATGCGAAATATTAATTTTACAGACAATGTACAAATTACAATGTGGATCCTCATCAGTTCCACTTAATGTCACCAACTGATTGATCTCGAATGTAATAAATTAGATCTATAAATAAATTAACTCACTTGATAAATAAATGGGAAATTTACCTATCATGTAAATAAATTTATTTGAATTCATCTATGAAGTTCTAAATCAAGATTAAATATATTGAATACTATTTAGGATTAAATTATAGTGAATTAAAAGAGTTATACTCCACATAATTACATCATTACTATATAACATAATGAATAGGACATAAAACCCATCAATATAACCTCTAGGAAACATTCTCCAAGTTTGGTGGCTGATATATGACATATGTTTGATATTCCAAACATTTCAAGAAAATGTAGGTATAGTGATGACATGAGTACCTTATGGTGATCCATAGAGCATATAATCAAATATTTAGAATGAAATAGTGTGTTTATGAACATTTAATAAGAAATATTGAATAAAATAGATGATTCATTAACTCATGTTTGAATCCAATGATAGAGAAAATATGTTGAACTATACATTTTTTCATATATCTTACTACAAAATAGTCTTTAAAATTAGAAAACATATAATCCTTTTAGAATAATAATTTTCAACAGTATAAAATGTAATCACTATTAGATGAGTTCCATCATGGAGATATGAGATTGATTGATAAAATAACAATAATATATTCCCATTTAATTCTTTAGGGTATTATATTTATACAATTGAATAGTTTAATGGTTTTTTCTTGAGGTCACACAAAATATTTCTACGACTCTATATATATTGAATCCCAATACTATAAGGATAAATAAAATTTAAACTTTAGTCATATCCCTACTAGGAACTCAAAATGGTCTTAAAAATTAGAGAGACCCCCAAAAAATTATCTTTATAGAAACTATAGACCCCATATCTTAGGTTGTTATTATATCAACCCCACCTAATATTTTACCTTTTTAGATTCAATCATAGAAACCACCATATTTTCATCAATATAATTGGTTTTTTCTTAGATGGGGAGTATCCATAATATTTAATGTTTATAACACATATTATTACAATAGAATATGTGAAGAAAACCCTGGTAATTATCCAATATAAACCTAACAAATAATGAATTTTTATCTGCATGTAGCACTCACATAATATTAATTAAATCAAATTAAAAAATTGAAAAAAAATGTTTCAAGATTTTAGATTATACTATGAGTCTAATTAAACCAATTAATGTGATTGATATCTAATTAATATATCATAAATTCATTGTTTACTAAATATGATAGATAATTATGGAATCTAACACCCATAATTCATATCAATATATTTTTGTGCAAGCCTAATAATATCTATGGGAATAATTCCTATAATTATTGAATATTATAGGAGTTATCACTGAAATTAACTTCTTTACATGAGATAAATATGAATATTTTACATAATCATGGTTAAATGACAAATCTATGTATAAGAGTTATGTTTTGTATCAAGTACCTCTATTTTGATGCACTATGGATAAGGAAAAAGGCAATAATGAAAATATTATCTCTCATATACCTAAACATGTTAAGGATTTAAAGGTGTTTTTTAAAGTCATTATTCTAATTCATGAGATTAATTACCAAAAGGGATCTAATAAAATGCTATTTTATTGGAAAATCACCTATAATCATGTTTTTGGGGTCAAAATATTGAAATCATTTTCTAAATAACAAAAAAATGAATATTTTTTCTATATATAAGGGATAAGTTGGGAAGTTTAACATTATTATTATGTGATCATTTTACATAGATAATATTATATTTTATATATGATTATTAATTTTCTCCCATTCTATGAATTTAATCAATATATGAGGTCAGTAATCATTGTATAAACCTAATATAGATAGAGGAATCCAAATTTGAAATAATATAGAACCTAATTTCATTGATAGATTCCATCAAATCTCAATGTGTGATAGATTATATTAATAAGAATACATATCCAATATTGGTGTATTTGGATCATCTTACATCATACATTGGAAATAATTTATTCATTCTTTTAAATTGTATAGGGTGTTTTGGGGACTATCTCATTAACCATACTTCCTAGTGTTTCCCACAACCATGGATGTTTGAACAACAAAATCAAATGAAACTTATTTTTTATGAAATCATTGGAGGTTTATATTTATATTTAATACAAATACCTAACATTTCAATCTATATAATAGTGGTGTATATTCAATAATTTTCCCCTATTTATATATAATTACACTGAATAATATGACTATTTGAGTCCTTTATAATTTACTAAATACTGAGACACAATGGTTACTTGAATTCATCACATTATGTTATATATTGACGTAATCCATTTATATATATCTCCCATAATAGTTTTTTTAAAAATATATAAATATATTTATTAATAGGACCATTCCTAAGAATTGATCCCCCTGAAATACCTTGTATGTTTTTGAGAGTACAATGAGATAAAAAAACTCAAGGAAAATTCCCTACTTTTGGACAAGAATAAATAATGTATACTATTGCACATTTAATTTGGAGACTAGGAAATGTATACACATTTCCAATAGAATTGTCTCAGAAACCTCACCCAGTCATGGGATAGGTGACATAACTACTCAATCCTCAGAATCTATGTTAATTACCCAACACAACTAAAATGCATTATTTTATTAACCAATTATGCCTAACCTTTAAATATGGTAAATAAATAATATATTATATTCAACAAAAACAGGTTTTAGGTATTTCAATTGTTAAATATAAAAAAATTTCTATATATATATATATTAGGGGAGATAGTGCTGAATAATTACCTAAATTAAACTACATAAAATTTATTAATTTGATAAATGATTCACCAATAATTAATATTTATGGATTACATCAGAATAATAGTTGCTAAATTTTAGGTGGACTTAAAAAATTTTAGGGTACATGTGGCTTGTGTTTTAGTGATTCACATTACTCTTAAGCATGATGATATGAAGGTGGAATTAAAGGATGTTCTGAATGTGGTTTTACAAAAAAAATAAGGACTAGATAACTTGTAAGTATATTACTCATTTATATTGGATATTTTTTCAATATCCATAGAAGTAGATGAATTACCTTGTACCATAGAATCTAGGACAATGAAACCCGTAACATAGAAATACTACAATTGGAGATTTAATTATTTTCATTGATATATATATATATATATATATATATATGGAAAAGGAATGACTAAACCTACCTATTTGAGTTGAAAACATCCAATATTTCCTTCCCATATATTTTTATAGGCATGATATACAAAATTTATAACATGATTATTCATGTTATAAAAAAATTATTATTTTCTTATCACAATTTCATTCCATTAATAGATTATTACATAGGGTTATATGGATGTGAATCTGAATCTATACCAATTAATAGTTCACATGGGAACTCTAAAGGTATAAATTTTCATGCTCATGGAATAAATTATAGTAATGGTTTCAATGATGAAAGTTTCATAAATTCTGATAAAAAAGAAGGTAGATGATACTGTGAGATTTGTGGGAATGATAGTATTATCTAGGAAACTATAAGGATTATCATATTCCTAAGCCACAATAAAATTGATTTCATGAATAGAAACCATTTATATGACCTTATAATTCTACGAGGATTGATAATCATAGTAGAAAAAAGTGGAAAAATAAATACATAATGAGTAAATTGGATCATATTCTTCGTTGCGAGATCCTTATTCACCCCAAATCAAATAGAGACCCTGTAGAAGAATGTATTCACCAATTTTCATTGAAATGTGATATTTTGAATCATATATCTATCATTATTAAGGGGACACATACATTATATCTATAAATATTACATAATTTTATGTAAATATTCAATAAATATCATAAGAATACACTCCTAAAAACTATAAATGTTTAATGTATTGGGAGACTAGATATATAATCAAATTATTTCAATAAATATATTAAATATATTAAAAACATTTCTTCTAAAATTGTATAATTATTTGACAAAAGATTTTAAAAACCATTCTTGATAACTTGGGAAAATTTATACATAATAAATGGTAAGCTAAAATGCTCAGTATCAATAAAACGGTAGGTATCAATCAAAGATCATAATTGAGATTAAGATAGTAATAAAGATTAAATAACATGATAATAAATTATGAAATCCATTCCTAGTTAGTCAATTATTATTAATCATGAGTCACACAAAAATTCTTTTTCATAAAAATAATAATTCATAATATAGTGTAATAATCAATAATCAATCATGATCTATGATAACATCTCATAAGAATAAGACATATGTCTATAGAATACACATAAGAATAAAAAATCATTTACTTAGTCATGTTTCACTAAAAATACTATATTAGTGGATAGAGTCCCATAGTAGGTTGAGTTCACTCCCAAATCCATCATTTTAATTGTCAATGATCCATACTAAGTCTACAATTATAGACAGTGTCCGTTACTAAACTAGGTTTACTTCACATTCTAGTATATGTTATCTTATGAGATATAAATATTTACCCACTTCATTGGAGGGATATATAAATAAATTCCCATAAATCACATAACTAAAACCGAACATAATTATTACAGATATAGTATAAAAGCATTCACCATGAAATAACCCATGGAAAAGAAAATGGTTTCCTAAATATTTCAACATAACAAAATTAACCCATGGGAAAGTAATGGGTTTCATAAAATAATACATAAAATAACATCATAATAACTCATCCTAAATGAAAATGTTGATGTAATAATAAGATCATATCCTTAATTAATAAAACAACCCTTAAATTTTTGTAAATAGATTATTCTTTTATTAAATAAATTAAATTACACATTGAAAATCAAGAGAATACATAGATTTTATTTTTGGAACTTTTAAAAATAAAAATATACAAAATTATAGAAATCATATTTTTTCAAAACTCATGTAAAATTTTAATTAGAAGATTAATTAATAAATAAGGTAATTATGAAAAAAAATCATACACCCCATATATGGTGAAATAGAAAATTCTTTCCAAACTTTTTCAAGAAGTTGGAAATGAATTGATTGTTATTTAAAAAAATGGTTCATTTTTAAAAAATTTATATATTTTAAAAGGTATCTATAATTAAATTATTCAAAACATTTATGTATAGTTAAAAACATCCATTAAAAATTTTATGGAATAAGTTCATGGAATAAAAATTTCACTTACTAAATATGATAAATAAGGTCACCTTCTTTTAAAAATAATTTCTCGGTAATTCTATGTACCAAATATAGGATAATGATTGGAAAAAATAATATACCTATAAATAATATAAAGATTATAAAATATGGGGTTTAAAATATAGGTATCATATAATTTCACTAAATGGAAATTTATAATTGTCAATCCGAGAATGAAATGATATTTTAATATAAACCCTTACCTCAATTCCCTTCTTTCTTAAAATTTATTCAGAACTATAATATATTAAATTGATATTTTATATTAATATATTATATAAACATATTAATGTATTTATAATACTATATATCAATCCCTTATAATTTCTCGTTACCTTTTTATTACCAATTCTTCATTAAATTCATTATTCAGGTGGAAACTAGTACGTTTTCCATGCATGCTTCAGTTCAATAGTTTTTGTCCATGGAACACGATCATAGTTTTATAATATATAAAATAAAAAACATATCATAAATTTCATCTTTATTCATTATATACACTTTTATAATAATCCATATAGTGTGGTGATGAAAAAGTAATTAGATTACTTCAAAGAGACAATAGTTTGTGTGTGCACATGGGTAATACTTCTATTTTTAAATGGTTGGAAACAAATAAAGGAAAACAATAATTTTCCTTTTAAATAATAATTATTATGTCATAAATATAATATATATTCCTTATATTCACATATATATATATATATAACCATACTTGAGATACAATGATGAAATTAGAAACACATCGCTTCGTGGTGGTGGTAGCCCACACGTACACATGAGTGATGTTTTAATTTCCAATAGGAAGGGAAAGATATTAAAAAATTGGTGTACCATAAAAATAATAATTTTTTTGAATATTTCAGAAAATTATGTTATTATAACATGGTGTTTATTATAGTTTTAAATGAGGTAAAATAAGAAACAAATACAAAAGAACTCTATTAAGAGTTATACCACTTATTTGAGATGCCACCTTTGGATTCCTTGTCAAGGACCATTGGATTGGTATTTTAGGATGAAAATTACCTCTAAAAAATATCTATATAATATTATAAGAGACATATATATATTATTTTAAGATAATTTGGTCAATAAGTTGTAATTTCTATAGGAGACGAGGTTCCCTTTTATAAGTTTGTAGAGTGGAACACTTATAATTATTCTAAACATTAAAATAATATAATCTCAATTTTTTGTCCATGTCACAAAAAATTTAAATAACATAGAATATGGGAAATTATTGGGTCAAAATTAATTATAAAATAGGATATATAAATGTATTAAAGTTATTTTAACCATTTATTCTTTAGTTTACCCCCTCGTTAACCCTTTCAACATTTATCGTAGTAATGATTTAGTGCCACAATTTATATTAATTATGAAAAAAATTGAAATGAAAATATTTAAAAAAATTCAAATAATAGTTTCCAATAAATGATTTTCTTATCATATTATGTTCTTATAATTTGTAGAAATTAATTATAAAAAATACATAAAACATGATGAAAAAAACATTATAAAATTCATTTTTCAATCAAAAAAAAATTCTCAAATCTTAGCCCAGTAATAATAATTAAAAAAAATTTAATTTATATAAATTAATATAAAATATAAACACATAAATATTCATAAAAATAAATTATATTTTTGTTAAAATTGAAATACATTGTGCACTTAAGAATGGTTTTAAGAAAAATGTAACCTTTTTACCTTAATATTAATTTATCTTTATTTTTATTAAGTTTATAACCATTGTATGACTTATAATATATTAATTAACAAAATATTGCATAGAAATAATTTTTCATGGGTGATCATGATATATAATATATATATAAATAAAATATTATGAATATATATACATTGACATTATATGATTTTATAGATATAATTTAAAATTGAGTACTCACTTTCCTTGGAATTGTTCAATAAATTTGTTTTAAGGAAATACTTTATTCATATATTTCATCATTATATTAGTACCATTAATAAAAACCAATAAAATTGATATGTTATATATAATATAATATTTCAATCATGATTCATTTAATTCTAGTGTTTCGTGTAAAGCAAACTATCAACGAATGAACAAAAAAAATATATTATAAAATATCATGGTGTTATTGTTATAGTGCACCATTCATGTTAGAGGATAACTTATTATATGAGAAAATAATATATAATATTATAAAATAGAAAAAAAAATCCTATGAAATTTCCATCATAAAGGACTATTTTTATGAATAATGTGAACTCATGAAATGTTATAATGTTTATTTATTTTCATAGTGTGCTAATGGGGTGATCATATAATGTCTTATTTGTCCCTTATATTTTTATAGAAATCATATTGATGGGAGTATATATCAATATTGGGTTAATTAATGTCTCTTAAATAAATATCATTTTCATATAAATTCTATACTTCAATAGATATATGCACTGAAACATGGCCCTATCCAATATAATGATTAAGGGTTAAAAACAATGTGTGATAATACCCTTGGGAAATATTCAATTAAAAATAAATATTGGTAATATAGTATCAGACACTTAGATCATTTTGTTTGGACAGTATTCCATAATCATTAATCTTCTTGGAAGAACCCAGTTTCATCTCTATGCACCACATGGATTGTTGTACAACCTATGTTTGAATTATTCATTCAATGGAAAAGTAATAGTACATCAGGGTGATAATACTCCTTTAAATTATTATGAAACCAAATTCATTTTTTTTGTTAATAATATTTAGATACCAACAAACCAAAACCACAGGATATGATATAGGGGTAGACAAAAATGGCTAAGTAGCCACCCCGATCCACCCTTGAGAAATAATAAAATAATGTTTCTTGTTTTTTATTTATCTAATTGATGGAAATAATACTGATTTTTTAAATAAACTCACACTTCTAGTGATAGTGAAGGATTAATTTAAAAACATTTTCATATTATTACACATAATATATAAAACCCTAAAATTTTAAAATATTACTACGTTTAAATAAGGAAATGTTCTTGATAACATGCTACACACAAAACACTGATCAAAAATGAAAATCAAAAAATTTTAGGCCTTTAAAAAATATCTTTTAAATTAGTGAGAATGAATAAGAGTACCTTATATATTAATTAATTTTAGAAATAAAATATTGGAAACTTATAATATGAATGAAATTCAATTGTTAAATTTAAAATGAAAAATGCGATAGTTTTTTTTCTTCTGAAAATGTAGTTTCTTAAAAATTTCCCCTCCAAGAAATATGAATTTCTAATTAAAGAAACATATGATTAATAATTATAAAATATATTTTATTTGAATAATCGGTAAATATTAATTTAATTATTATATAATATTAAATATGAATGAGAATTTCTAATATTCTAAAAAAAATTTCCTATAAAAATATATTTTCTCTATATATCAACATTTTTTTAAGTATTTATTTAATTATTATCGAGAGGTCTCTGTCTCCTATCAACATATGACTTCTTCCTGCTCTGTGCAGTCTTCATCCACTCCTGGATGATCTGCACCTTCTCTGTGGTATCTCGTACCATCTCTGGTCCCACGAGTGCTGACTCCCCTTGGTCAGTCCAGCACAAAGGTGATTTTCAAGGTCGCCCATGTAACGCCTCAAAAGGTTCCATCCCAATTGTGTAGTGATAGCTGTTTTTGTATGCAAACTCCATCAATGAAAAGTGATCCCCCCAGCTGCGACTGAAGTTAAGGACACAAGCATGTAACATGTCCTCGAGGGTCTGAACGTTCTGCTTAGTCTAGCCATCCGTCTGAGGAAGGAAGGCAGTGCTCAAATGAAGTTGTGTCCCGAAATCCTCCTACAACCCCTTCCATAGCTGGGAAGTAAAACATGCATCATGATCAGAGATAATCATCGATGGTACTTCATGTAGTCATACAATCTCCTACACATAAGGCATCCCAAGCTCTCTACTGAACCCTGATCTCTAATCGGTAGGAAGTGGGATGACTGGCTGAGTCGGTCGATGATCACCCAAATCGAGTCATTTCCACTATATGTATGTGGAATTATTATCATGAAGTCCATGGATATCCCATACCACTTCCACTCTGGGACATATAAAGTCTGAACTAAGCCTGATGGTGCCTGATTCTCCGCCTTCACTTTGTGACATGTGAGGCACCGAGAAACAAAATCTGCAACTGCTTTCTTTATTCCTAGCCACCAGTGATGTCATCAGAGATCTTGGTACATCTTCACCTTTTTTGGGTGTACCGCTAGAGAAAAAGTGGGTAACTCCCTCAACACTTTCTCTTTAAGTGACACAGGTACCATGGTACGTCCTCTGAAGAGGATGACATGCTCCCCACCTTCAGAAAATCCATCAGGTGCATGTTCTGTTGATATCTGAGCACACCGTGTCTCGCAGTCAACATCCCCATGCTACGCCTCCCTAAATCACTAAAGAAGTGGGGGAGTTACTGTAAGAGATTATAGGAAGACTGCTCCATCTCTATCCACAAAGGATATCTGCAAAGAGTCCAGTTGATCCATCACCTCGCCTAGTAGTTGTATACCAGATCTCCTGTTGAGGGCATCTGCAACAATGTTCCACTTCCTAGGAGTATAAAATATCTCAAAGTGATAGTTGTGGAGGAACTCAAATCAACGTTGTTGTCTCATGTTTAGGTCGTTCTGAGAGATGATATACCTGAGAATCTTGTGATCAGAGTACACGGTAAAATGCTCGCCCATCAGATTGTGTCGCCACATCATCAAGGTGAAGACCACTGCTACTAACTATATGTCATTGGTAGGGTAGTTCTGCTCATGTTGTCTTAGATGTTGAAAACCATATGCTATCACTTCTCACTCCTTCATCAGGACACATCCGAGTCCGGTCCCTCATGCATCATAGTAAACTACATACCCTATGCCCTCCTCTGGAAGCCTCAAGATGGGGGCACTAGTCTGCCTCTGCCTCATCTCCTAAAAAAACACTGGAATTTCTCCGACCAAACAAAGGGTTGACCTTTCTTCATCAAGGATGATAGTGGTGCTTTAACTCTAGGTAAATCTGGCCCAAATCTCTGGTAGTATCTTGCCAAACCCAGGAAACTTTATACCTTCGTCACACTCATGGGTGGTTCCCAAGTAAGTACCACCTCAATCTTCATAGGATCCACTGAAAATCCAGCCTCCGATATGAAATGTCCCAAAAAGTGAACCTCTCGATATATGTGTGGGCATATACCTAAGTAAGGTTATCTGTTGTTTTCATACTTTGTGTTTTATCCTTGTTGTATTTAGTGAGACCTAGAGGGTCTCGGGGTCCCTAATGAGTATCGTTATACTCAACCATGCAAAGGATATGCCCACACCTTGTTGTGTTGGATACATACGATGGACAATATTGAATGAGGCCAAGAGTACCAAGACTGGATGGTACCTAGAGGTGGACCTTACGAAGAGTCGGTACATGGAGGAGATGGATGGACGTGGAGTACTGAGAAGGCGATCTATACCTACCCTTCAGGTGGGAACCTCGAAGGATGACCCAACGACTGAATTTCCCATTTCATTAGTTGTATTGTATCACAATTTTACTTGTAATTTTTAATGGGGCTTGTATTCTGGCCCCTTTTACTTTCAGAACTCTTTTGTTATATAGTTTACTTGGTGTTTCATCCACCTGTTTGATTTCTTGTGTGTGTGTTTATAACGACCCATAATTTACATACATTGTTAATACTTCAAAATTGAAGCACACTTATTACAACATATGACAAAACCACAAAGGACCGTATATGTATAGTGTCTTTAGAAACTGGGAAACATAAACAACTGGTTCATAAATCTTCTACAGTGTATCCCATTTATTTCATCATATCTAGGGTCCCTTTTAGAATATTCTACTTAATATCCATCTTCCTGACCTGGGGAAAAGAAAACATAAAAGGGTGAGCTCAAATGCTCAGCAAGGGAAAATAAAGGAAATAAAAATCATATCATATCTTTTTGAAAATCATAACCTGCAAAAGAGATCATAATATCTTAACATGGAATAAATCATAGAAGTGAAAATGAGATCCCCATAATCATAACATGAAACTTGAAACTTTGTGGCATGCACACATAATCATGGAAAATCATTTCTTGTTAGTCATGACTCATTTCCAAGACTATCTTAGTAGACATAGTCCCTTTCTGAATCGAGTCACCCTCGTTCCATTCCTGTTTCACTGAACCGGTATAACCTACCGTTCCAGCCATGTCTATCTCATGAGATATAAAATATTTTCCCAATGAATTGGAGGGAGATATAGGTCCCACCCATCTTATAATGAATCCTTTCTTATGTGTGCCACATAATCATAAATCATACATCATCGCATAACACATGTAACAAAAATGGGATTCTTGAAACATCATGACATCATAAAACAAACCATATAAGGTAAATGACTTCATAAAAATAATTCTCTTACAACATAATCAAATCAATGTAATAATAGTGATAAAAACAGAACCCTATATTATCTTAGATGGAAAATAATTTTGAAAAAACATTTGAACTCCATTCTTGAGGAAAATATCCTTTCTACTTCAAAAACACTTTTCCTTTCTTAAAATGTCATAAAATTATAAACTAAAAGAAGTTGATTAAAAATAAACTTTAAAACATTTAAAGGAATCTTCTTGGAAATAAGGTTTTAAAAATCCATTCATGTCGTATAAGTTAAAAAAAACAATCTTCGTACTTTTGTCGGAAAAGTCAAAAAGTACCTCGTACGAAAAAACAACAAAAGATTCCTTTCATATTCTTTACTAAAAACTCACCAAAGGGTAAAATTGGATTTAAACTATTGTAAGTGGATGGAAACAATATTACATATTGAGGGAACATGGATGTGGATGATAAAATACACCCCAGTAAATACCAAAGTATGAACAATCTCGGATAAAAATGAGATTGTGATATTTCCCCTTACCTTAGGTCCGATTTGCTTTTTACGTGTACGAAGCTCCTGTATAATGGTTTAAATAATTTTATTGACTTATTCCAGAATCATAAATATTGATATGATATCATATATGGTCATATTCTTAGCTTCTTATTAGTAATATTTCATTGTTACTTGTTACTCGGGTCCTTATTGCCTTTTGTTCTTATGCGTGTTTTGCCGAATAAATTCTTATTCTTCTTTTAAGGTTATAGATACCTTATATCCAGAATGGTATTAGTGTAACATATATCATATTAATTCATTCAATTCATTTATATAATTACTATGTAATGATGATCATGTAGAACGAGTCGCATCACATCGTAGAGACGATATTCCGTACGTACGCACGAACGATGATATTGTTCCCATGATCATGGAATTGTATTTAAGTGTATTTATACTATTTCAGTATCAATATCACTTTATAATAATCATATATAGTTACTCATTACACCATTATACCCATCCTTGTAAGGTGATGGTGGAAAATAGATTACACTATTGCGTGGAGACGGTATTCCGTACGTACGCACGCGCGGTGATTTCATTTTTCCGTAGGATGGATAGAAGGTGAATTAGGGTTGTTTCATATTTATAATAACATATCAGTATGTAAGTAATACTGATGTTATTACTTTATCATGAAACAACTAAAGAAGAAGAAGTTGAAGAAGAAAGAAATTGAAAAGATCGGTAATGGATATTACCTCTTCTTTGGAACGCCTCTTTGAATCCTCCACTTAGGGAACTAAGATTGGTCTTTGAAGAAGACCAGGACCTCTAGGATTATTCTAGGGAAGTGGAGAGGAGAAAATGGGAGGGGTTGGCCGAGCTTGAGTGCTCAAATTGGTGTGAGGAGGAGGGGGAGGAGGTGCCCTTTTATAAGGGAGGAGAGGGGCACCTTAGGAATATCTCAAAATATTATTTTATATTAAAGTCAAAATCGGTTTATAATGGTTCCAAAGGGTCTTATTTCAAAGATAAAGTGGGGATGGGTCGAAATCCTATCAACCAATAGGATTTAGACAAGTTTAGGGTATTATTGTAACCTTATCAATTAGATTTAACTCTAAGTTAAATAATTTAACTTTTACCGTGTCTTTTTGTTTTCTTTCACTATATGGTTAATACACTTACTATAACATGGAAAACGAACCCCAAATTGTTTATTATTAATATATATATCCTTATCTAAGTCCTTTGGCTGAACCTTAGATTTTTAGGAATAAAATAACAATTAATAATATAATATTTGATTTAAAAACTATTTTGTGTCAATTTTGACAATATTTGATATATGATTTTTGTGAAAGTCATAAAAGAATTATATGTTCGAACCAAGTTGATTAAATCAACACTAATATATCATAGTAACCTATAAAATTAGTGGAATTCATAAAAAGTCTCAAATTACATTTATTTTGGTGTTTATAACATCAATTATGTCAATATTTCATTAATAAGATAATTACTGCGTCATCATTGTGTCATAAATAAATTAAATTATTTAATGTCTAAAAATTACAAATAAAATACCATTATGTAGGAAATCTTTTTAGATTTCTAATTAATATTTATAGTCGAATTTATCTTATGTATAACCCCATATTAAAAATTATTTACTTATTAAACCTTGATTTTAACTATTTTAACCCTTCTTTAAATAAATTAATAATAAATGTCCTAATCTAACCCAAGTGGGCCTAAATGGTCATATTTTATTCTTAAGTTTGTTTTTGGTCGAATTAAACTTATCCAATAGAATTAGGACATGTGTTAGGATAATAGTAATATCATATTTACCCCTATTTACTATTAACCGCGGTAAAAAAGTAAAAAGTTACTATTCACCAAAAAATTATTTTTATCTCATTGAACCACATTTTACTTACTGATATCAACCATGTCTGTCGGATTTTCGAAATTCCATTCACAGAAGCAGTAAAATTATGTTTTATGCAAAATTCAGTTTTTAACCTACCACTTAGTGGTTTCACTATTCATCAAAAATTGAAAGTTTTCAGAAAAATACCAAAATTTCACCCTAGGCTAATTTCGGTATTCCAAATCCAAAAATGAAGTCCATTTTGAAAAATAAAATTTATAAAATTTCAAAAATCGGTTATTACTATTCATAACGGCTCGTTTTAATAATATTTTAATAGCATATCGTTGTTTAGTGAAACTCGGTATTGCGTACGACGCAAGCTATCGAGGAAGGTCGCGATTTCGTGTAATGCAAGCCAAGCAAGTGTTGTGTAGAAAAAAATTTCTTTGATGATTTATATAACATAAAAGTCTCGGGTGTTACATTCTACCCCCCTTAGAAAGAATTTCTCCCTCGAAATTCGTCACTTTGTAACAAACAGATGACGATACCTCTCCCTCATCATATCCTCAAGCTCCCAAGTAGCTTCTTCTCATTGGTGGTTCCTCCATAAAACTTTCACCAAGCGAGTGGTCTTGTTTCGTAGAAATTTTTCGCTACGATCCAGAATCTCTATCGGCTGTTCTTCATAATAAAGATCTTGCTCCAGCGGTACAACTTCTGAGCTGAGTACATGTGAAGGATCTGGTATGTACTTTCTCAGGAGAGATACATGGAACACATCGTGAACTTGAGAGAGATTCGGTGGAAGCGCCAATCGGTAAGCTACCTTCCCAACACGATCCAGTATTTCGAAAGGACGGATATATATAGGGCTCAACTTCCCCTTCTTTCCAAATCTCATAACCCTCTTCCATGGAGATATTCGTAAGAACACATTATCACCCACTTCAAACTCTAGGTCTTTTCTTCGGTTGTCGGCATAACTTTCCTGTCGACTCTGAGCTTCTCTTCTGTGTTGTTGAGTAGATCTGACCTTTTCTGCCATTTCATTAACGAGATCAGGTCCTAATAGCTTTCTTTCCCCAACTTCATCCCAGCAAGTTGGAGTTCTGCATTTCTTTCCATAGAGAGCTTCGTAAGGAGCCATCTGAATACTGGAGTGAAAGCTATTATTATAAGAAAATTCCACCAAAGGTAGGTGTTGATCCCAACCTCCTTTGAAATCCATAGAGAAAGCTCTCAACATATCTTCTTGGGTTTGAATTGTTCTCTCAGACTGACCGTCTGTCTGGGGATGATAAGCTGTGCTGAAACTCAACTCTGTATCCAGAGTATGCTGAATACTTCACCAGAACATCGAGGTAAATCTTGGATCCCAATCAGATATAATATAAAGTGGTATTCCATGCAATCTTACCACTTCCTTTACATATATCCTGGCAAGCTGATCTAGAGAGAAATCCTCTCTAATAGCAATGAAGTGTGCAGACTTTGTAAGACGATCAACTATGACCCAAATAGCATTATTGCCTTTGGATGTTTTAGGAAGTCCTGTGACAAAGTTCATAGTGATGTTTTCCCATTTCCATTCGGGTATGGGTAATGGTTGTAACATCCCCTTAGACTTCTGTCTCTCAGCTTTAACTTGTTGACAAACCAAGCATCGAGAGACATATTCAGCAACATCTCTTTTCATGCCATCCCACCAGAAGTACTCTTTGAGGTCCCTATACATCTTCGTTCTTCCAGGATGAATAGAGAATGATGAACTATGAGCCTCATCCAGCAGCTCCTTCTTTAATTCGGGGATGGGAGGAACACAAACCCGATTCCTGAACTTTATTATCCCTTCACAATCAAGGTTGAATTCAGGAACATTTCTCACCTTCTTTTGTAACTCGACATCTTCTTTTTGTGCCTCTTTAATCTTCACATGTATATATAGTTGAACATTCATTTGAGAAAGATAAGATTTTTCCCCTTCCATTATAATTCCAAGATCCATCCTTTGTAAATCCATAAATATTGGATCTTTTGTGATCCTCATCATGGATAAAATAGCATGGTCTTGTCGACTTAATGCATCTGCCACCTTGTTTGCTTTCCCAGGGTGGTAATGGATTGAGCAGTCGTAATCCTTAATCAGCTCCAACCATCTTCTTTGATGCATATTCAACTCCTTTTGTGTGAAAATATACTTTAAACTTTTATTATCATTATAAATATCACACCTTTCACCATAAAGGTAATGCCTCCAAATCTTTAATGCAAAGATTACCGCAGCCAACTCCAAATCATGTGTTGGGTAATTTTGCTCATGGATTTTCAACTATCGTGAGGCATAAGCTATCACCATATCATTTTGCATAAGAACACACCCCAATCCCTTCTTGGATGCATCACTTTAGATAACAAACCTTTCTCCACTACAAGGTAGTGTGAGCACAGGTGCACAGGATAACCTTCTTTTCAACTCCTTGAAATTCTCTTCACATTCCTCTGTCCAAACAAACTTAACTCCTTTCCGAGTCAACTTGGTGAGTGGATTAGATAATCATGAAAAATCTTTTACAAAACGTTGATAATATCCAGCCAAACCAAGAAAACTTCGGATCTCAGTTACTGTTGTTGGTCTTGACCATCTTTCGATAACCTCTGTTTTTGCTGGATCCACAGATATCCCCTCTTTTGAGATTATGTGACCCAAAAATGCAACTTTTTGAAGCCAAAATTCACACTTGGTAAATTTGGCATAAAGCTTCTCCTTTCTCAGGGTCTTCAATATAATTCTCAAGTGATCTTCATGCTCTTCATTTCTCTTTGAATAGACAAGAATATCATCTATAAAGACTACCACAAATTGATCAAGATAGTCTCTAAAGACTCTATTCATTAGATCCACGAAGATAGTAGGGGCATTAGTAAGACCAAATGGCATCACTATAAATTCATAGTGTCCATACCTTGTACGGAAATCCGTCTTTGGTATATCCTCCCTTTTGACCCTTAATTGATGATACCCTGAACGAAGATCAATCTTGGAAAAGTATTGAGCTCCGCGTATTTGGTCAAATAAGTCATCAATGCGTAGGAGAGGATATTTGTGCTAGATAGTGATCTTGTAAAGTTCTCGATAATCAATGCAGAGTCTCATTGATCCATATTTTTTCTTAACAAATAGAACAGGTGCTCCCCAAGGTGACGCACTATGGCATATTAATCCCTTATCAAGATTATCTTGGAGTTGCTTCTTCAATTCCTGCAACTCAATTGGGGCCATTCTATAAGGTGTCATTGAAATTGGCAAAGAACCCGGTATGAGTTCTATTGAAAACTCAACTTCACGATTTGGTGGAAGACCCTGTAATTCCTCCGGAAAGACATCATCAAACTCCCGTACAATGGGAATATTCTTAATCGTGAGTTTCTCACCAACCATTTGAGATAAATAACCTTTATTTAGTGGAATCAATACCCATAAGATGGAAGAAATTTCCACTGGAAGGTTATGTTCATCCTTGCATTGATAGACAATCGTAGATTGATCTGGAATATGAAATGTGACTCCCTTCTTTGGCAATTGATATGAGCTCCGTATAAAGAAAGCCAATCTATTCTAAGAATCACATCTAATTCCACAAAAGAAATGATCATAAGATTTGCAGGAAGCACTTTCCCACAAATGTCAATTGGAGAAGAATTATAAACTTTTGATGCGATTGATGTGCCATTAGGTGTTGTCACAACTAACTCAACATCTAATTGTTGAGGTAATACAGTGATACCCTTAGAAAATTCTTCAGAAATAAAAGAGTGGGTGGATCCAGAATCAAATAAAACATTTGCTACTTTAGAGTGGATGGTAAGTGTACCTTTCACCACTTTGTTATCGTACTCCACATCGCTGATAGAAATTGCATGTGACTTTCCTTTGTCTTTAGCCATAAGATTTTGTTGACGTCGAACATCATCATCAACCCTTGGATTTGGGCATTGATTGGCATAATGCCCCATCTCCTTGCACTTGAAACATTGAAGATGAGCAGGTTCATTCTATGTATCCCTTCCTTTTTTTGCATTATTAGACATCTTCTTCCCATTATCGTGGCATTCAAATGCCCGATGACCTTCCTTTCCACATTTAAAACATTTACTTGTCCCTTTAAGAAAACTCCCTCCATGTTTCTTTCCACACTTTGAGCATAAGAGAAAGCTCATCTTCTTTTCAGTGTGCTCTTTAGATTTTCCTTTGAATTCCATCTTCCTCTTCTTATAAAACCCATGTGACTGATGGGTTACTCCAATCTCCATCTCGACTTTGAGAGCACATCGAACGATTTCCTCGTAGATATTGAAGTCCCTTATGGATAACACCCTTCGAAGACTTGGTTTTAAGCCACTAAAGAATCGATCGATCTTACTCTTAGGTTGGATAATAATACCAGAAGCGTACCTTGCAAGTCTTGTAAAATTTGCTTCATAGGTACCAACAGATTCATCATCCCTTTCCTTTAGTTCAAGAAACTCTTTCTCCATATTTGTTCGGAGAATACGAGGGAAGTACATATTGAAAAATAAGTTATTGAACTCGTCCCATTCCATAGACTCAATTTCATCCCTTTGCCTCGTATTCTTAATAAGATTCAACCATTGATCAACATCTACTTCCAAACGATACACTACTAGGATGACTTTATCATGTTCAGAACATTGAAGAACTGAAAATATCTTTTCAGTAGTACTAATCCATTGTTCAGCAACTAATGGATTAGTAGACCCGCTTAAAGAAGGTGGACGCTGCCTCATGAAGGATTCAACAGAATGTTGCTCCTTCCTTTGCTCGTTTGGAAGTCCTGCATGATTCATAGCTTGAGAAAGTTGTGTGAGAATGGCTACAAGATTTTGTATTCTATCTCCCATATCGTTTGGTTTCTCAGGGGGACAATCATTGCATTGCCCATCGCATTCCACATTAACACGGTTCCTTCGGGTTCCGGCCATTGACTAAAACCAAGAAGAATAGTGTGAGAAACACTAATTATAATAGGAAAACCACATAATCAAGGATAAAATTTCACACTTAAGGTCTTATCCTAGGGTATTCATGGCCATTTCTAAAACACTAAGATTGTGTTCTATGCTTAGACTTATCCTTAGGGTTCTTACTAAGGCTTTCACATCCTAGTTTCCAAAGGTTGACTATACCTTTCCTCTGATACCAACTATAACGACCCATACTTTACATACATTGTTAATACATAAAAATTGAAGCACACTTATTACAACATATGAAAAAACCACAAAGGACCATATAGGTATAGTGTCTTTAGAAACTGGGAAACATAAACAACTGGTTCATAAATCTTCTACAGTGTCTCCCATTTATTTCATCATATCTAGGGTCCCTTTTAGCATATTCTACTTAATATCCATCTTCCTGGCCTGGGGAAAAGAAAACATAAAAGGGTGAGCTCAAATCCTCAACAAGGGCAAATAAAGGAAATAAAAATCATATCATATCTTTTTGAAAATCATAACCTGCAAAAGAGATCATAATATCTTAACATGGAATAAATCATAGAAGTGAAAATGAGATCCCCATAATCATAACATGAAACTTGAAACTTTGTGGCATGCACACATAATCATGGAAAATAATTTCTTGTTAGTCATGACTCATTTCCAAGACTATCTTAGTGGACAAAGTCCCTTTCTGAACCGAGTCACCCTCGTTCCAGTCCTGTTTCACTGAACCGGTATAACCTACCGTTCCAACCATGTCTATCTCATGAGATATAAAATCTTTACCCAATGAATTGGAGGGAGATATAGGTCCCACCCATCTTATAATGAATCCTTTCTTATGTGTGCCACATAATCATAAATCATACATCATCACATAATACATGTAACAAAAATGGGATTCTTGAAACATCATGACATCATAAAACAAACCATATAAGGTAAATGACTTAATAAAAATAATTCTCTCACAACATAATCAAATCAATGTAATAATAGGGATAAAAACAGAACCCTATATTATCTTATATGGAAAATAATTTTGATTAAACATTTGAACTCCATTATTGAGGAAAATATCATTTCTACTTCAAAAACACTTTTCCTTTCTTAAAATGTCATAAAATTCTAAACTAAAAGAAGTTGATTAAAAATAAACTTGAAAACTTGTAAAGGGAGCTTCTTGGAAATAGTGTTTTAAAAATCCATTCATGTCGTATAAGTTAAAAAAAC